>CM077350.1:34295789-35495789 GCA_039655645.1 Ammopiptanthus mongolicus
AACAATATTTGAACTACTTACTTCATTTCTAGCATTTTCTGAAACATGAAATTCGCTTAGCGAGAGTACATTCGCTTAGCTAAATTAAGGTAGTGATACCTCAATTGAAATTCCTTTCTCGCGGGGTGAACAGAAGTTTCGCGTCGCGAGGCTGAGAGTTATATTTGCTCCTTATACAAATCCTCTGTATCGCGAGGCGAATATTGTCTCGCGTCGCGAGGCAGAGAACTGTATTTCAAACCGACCTTCTGCTTCGCGAGGCGATAATTGTCTCGCGTCGCGAGGCAGAGCTACAATTCTTCACTGCTTAGGCGGTTCGCGAGGCGAGAAATACTTCGCTACGCGAGGCAGAGAAGCTGCATCTTTGCTGCTCGGGCTAGTCCACTGTCTCGCGAGGCGAGGCAATGTTAGCCTGGCGAATGCCTTATCTTCCCTCTGTCTCGCGAGGCGAGACGGGGTTCGTTGGGCGAGTGCCCTGTTTTTCATTTTCCCTAACTCCTTCATTATTTCTTCTTTTGAAACACTTAGTTTGATTAACAAACCTATGGCTAAAGAAAAGACATTTTCCACTTTGGTGACACACTTTAAAGTTTAAAACTTCATTTGATCTTTGGATCAAAATCACTTTTGTCTCTCTTTGAAAACATAGGTTATGAAATCATGTTTTGTTGCATCAAAACTTTGCCAAAACAAGAACAACATATGTTCTTATATTTTCATCTTACTAAGGCCACAAGCCTACTCCAATGAAAAATGGAGACTTTACTTCACCAACTAAGCAAATATAGCTCAAAAGCTCACACCAATTATGACAAACCACAATTACACCTTATTACATCATAACCAAAACATACAAGTCCATCACACATCATAGTCTCATGACCAAGCATAAAAGTCCATACTTGATCTAGTGATCAAAGTAGGTTTTCCAACATACATGAAAATGATTTTCATTCAGTCATATCATCATCAACTTATGCTAAAGCACACTACAACATACTCAAGCATAAACTCATCAAAACAACCTTGTTCTTGAAGAGAACTTAACAAAACTTAACACATAAAAGTGAACCCAAACTAAAGGGTTTCACCCACACATAATTTAAACAACCATCTTCACCACCACCATCTTGGTGTGATGAGGTTCTTCTCCCCATACCTGTTGAAGAGCAGATTCCCGGATCAAAGTCGGTTGATCGGTTTGTGAACCTTCTGATAATTAACACCAACTACAAACAACCAAACAATCAAACATTAAACAACAATCAAACCAAACTCAACAATTCTCACAAAGAGGGTTTCGGCCACCCTAAAGAGAATAAAGCTAGGAATTGATCTTGGTTTTCCATTTCATGGATTCAAAGGCATTAGGAAAGCTAAGCATGAAATCAAGTGTTAAAAATCAAAAATTGATGAAAACACTATTCATCATCATCAAGAAGGGTTCGGCCCTAATGTGCTTTTTGAGCTATGATGAGAGTTGTATCATAAGCACTTGGGTTTAGATAGAGAATGATGAGGTGAGTTCAAAGAACTTGGTCTTACCTCAAAAGGATTTTCTACAATTTCCTATGGATTTTCAAAGTTTTGGATCTAAGAAATAATTTTCATGAAAATGAAGATTGATCTTGAAATAAAGAGATATTCAAGAAGCTATGAGATCATAGAAGTGATCTTACCTTAAAATGATGGAAGATTGCTCAAGGAATCAAGTGATTCTAACAAGTGATTCAAGCTTTTCAAGAAGAAAAATGGAGTTTCTCTTCAAGAACAACAATGGTGTTCTTCTTTGGGCAGCAATTTCGTGAATGAGGGGCTGGATGGGCTGAGTTCAGCCTTTAAAACAAGTCACTTAAGGGCAAAAAGGTCATTTGCCAAAAGGGTAAAATGGTAAAAGTGCAAAAGACTAAGGTTTGGTCATTTCGCGTCTAGATTTTCCTGATCGTCATGACGACTCTGGCATACTCTCCCAAGTGTGCTGGGATGTTGTGATATCAAGATTATCTGTTGGCGAGTCTCGGTAAGTCCATATGTGGCTCCGTTCGTCACCCGATTGAGAAATCCGCCCGAACGAAGGTCAGGAAGTGATTTTTCTGAAATTTTTACGAAATTTAACCAAAACGTAGATAATCGAATTCTAAGACTTACTGTCTCGTTCACGGGTCCATCTGAGGTCTTATGAGCAGTAAAATCATACTGTCAGTGTAAAAACGCAGACCGGACTCCGTTTGAGTTTTTGACTCAAAACTTAATCGTAGCTTCCTACGATATCGTCGAGCATGACTATGGTCTCGGAATATTTTATTTCTATTCCTACGACCTCGAATAAAATAAAGACATTAAAATACTGAAGAATTAGAAAACGTGAAAATCGGGGCGTTACATTGATAATAGTAAAACACTACTGTCAGTGAAAAACGTAGACTGGGCTCCGTCTGACTTTTCGACCCAAAATTTAACCATAGCTTCCTACTATAGCGTAGAGCCTGACTATGGTCTCGAATTATTTTATTTCACTCTCTAGACCCTCCAATAAAATACAAACACATAAATACTATTTAATTAATATAGAAAGCATGAAAAATAGGGGCGTTACATTATTATCCCTCATAGAGGAATTTCATCCTCGAAATTTAACGTACCTCTTAAAATAGACTCGGGTACTGTCATTGTATGTCTTCTTCTCTTTCCTAGGTAGCATCACCTAAAGTCTCATTTCAGATAACTTTGACCAAAGATATCTCCTTCCCTCGCAGTTGCTTTACTCTCCTGTCCTCGATCTTAATCGGTAGCGTTTCATAGGTCAGGTTATCCTTTAGCTATATTGAGTCAGAATTTATGTCATGACTGGGATCCGGAATATATTTTCTCAATTGCGAAACATGAAAAACATTATGAAGATTGGATAGAAAAGGTGGTAAAGCTATTTGGTAAGCTACTGGACATATCCGATGAAGAATTTGATAAGATCGGATGAATTTTGGAGTGAGTTTTCTGGACTTAAGGACCCTGCCCACCCCGGTCATTGGAATGACTCTCAAAAACACAAATCACCTTCCTCGAACTCAAGGGGCCTCCGAATTTTATCCGCATAACTTTTCTGTCGGCTCTGAGTTGTCCTCATCTTTTCTTGAATCAATTTCACCTTCTCTGTTGTTTGTTGCACTATTTCAAGTCCTAATGAAGCACTTTCTCCATCTTGATACCAACATAAAGGTGTTCTGCATCATCATCCGTATAAAGCTTCATAGGGCGCCATCCCTATGCTCGAATGATAACTGTTGTTGTAGGTGAACTCTATCAATGGTAGGAAACTCTCCCACTTCCGACATGTTCCAACACACATGCCCTCAACAGATCCTCTAAAGATTGAATCGTCCTTTCTGAGTGTCCGTTAGTCTGAGGATGGTAAGCCAAACTCAGTTGTTGTAATGCCCCGGTTTTCACGTTTTATAATTCTTCAGTATTTAAACGTTTGCATTTTATTGGAGGGTCTAGAGAGTGAAATAAAATATTCTGAGAACATAGGAATGCCATACACTTTCGTTGGAAGCCATGGTCAAGTTTTGGGCAAAAACTCAAACGGAGCTCGGTCTACCTTTTTCACGGGGTAATAGTGTTTTTCTACTAGGAAGACCTAATTTTGGACTCCTGAGCGAGATAGTAAGTCTCAAGATTTAGTTCTCTACATCTTTGTTAAAATCCGTGCCGACTTCCAAAAGTGAAAAAAATATATTATATTCGGGCGAATACTCGAACAGGGAGACGATTGGAGCTGCAAAGGGATTTACCGTGACCCATTACGGATAAGATTCATCTAGGAAGGTGTGTTGTGACTCACCAATGTCATCATTACATTTTTAGAAATATCTAGATATTTATAAGGGAAATGAGCAAAATGCCCCTAGTCTTTTAAGGAATTACCAAATTACCCATTTGGTTATTTACAAGTTTGCCATGACATCAAATAATATCTATCACTCATTCTCGCTTAGGCCATTCAGCCACACACTCTCTCTCTTCATTCTCTCACATATTCATCCAAATTCATAGAGGTCTTCAAGTTCTTCATGTGTTCCTCATAAGTTCTTCACAAAAACTACCTTTGATCTTCATAAAAGTTGAAGTTTTAGTGAAAACTTGTTTCTTTTCTTACTAATCTTTGAATCTAGGAGGTAATAAATCCATCTTAACTTTCTTAATCTCTCTATTTCATCTCTTGAATCTTTTGATTCATGAACTTTGAAAATTCATAGAAAAGTGTAGAAAAATCCTTTTAATACCAAATCAATTTCTATGATCTAGTTTCATCATTCTCTTTCATTATTCAAGAGCATGTAATCAAATAATTTTTCTAGAATTTTTATTTAAAGGTGGCCGAAACCTTTATGTTGGAAAAAGGTTGAGTTTTTTATTCAAGTTTTGAGTAATAAGACTTGTTCTAGTGTTAGGAGTACCTAAGGATCATCCACCCAAAAGATTAGAAATTTTGGACATCTCTAGCTAATTTTTCTAAAGGATGGCCGAACCCCTTTTGATGGGAAATAAGAGATTTTTGTGTTGTTTAATGTTTAATGTTTGATTGTTGTGTTATTTGTAGTTGGTGACGAGTATTCAGACAAATAATCGGGAGATTCGTGAACCGGCCAACCGACTTTGATCCGGAGGATTATTCATCAACAGGTATGGGGGATGAATCTCATCACACCAAAATGGTGGTGGTGAAAATGGTTGTTTACTTTGTGTGTGGGTGAAACCCTTTGGTTTGGGTTCACCACTTAATTTGGTTCTCTTGGAGAACAAAGTTGTAATAATGGTAGTTTATGTTTTAGTATGCTTTATCATGTTTATGATGATGTTGATTAGATGAAAAACATTTTCATGTTTGTTGAAAAACCTACTTTGATCTCTAGATCAAGTATGGATTTTTATGCTTGATTATGATGCAATGATGTGTGATTGTTGTTTGTCATAATTATGTGAGCATTTTGAGCTATAACTTGGTTAGTTGGTGAAGCAGAACCTTCACTTTTACCTTGAGTAGGCATGCGGCCTTAGTGAACAAAATGAGGAAGGATATGTGTTGTTCTTGAACAATTAAAGTTTTGAAGTAAGAAAAGTGTTTTAGAGACTTATGTCTCAAAGAAAAACCATAAGTGACTTTGATCCAAAGATCAAATAAAGTTCAATCTTTAAGTGTTTTCACCAAAGTGAAACATGTCTTTTATCTTATCCGTAGATCATCTAATAAACCAAGTGTTTTAAAAAGTGAAATAATGAAATGTTTTCATGAAAGTTAACATAGTTTCATAAAGCATTACCATTGTCTTAGAACAAGGATAATGTTCCTTTTTCAAATATAATGGAGACCTTTTATCCTTAAGTTGAGTAAAATGTATTATAGTTAGAAGATTAGATGAGATTAAATTTCCTTTCCATTAACTTGAACATGATTTTTACACTAAGTTAGTAAGGAAAAACTCATTTCAAAATTAGTCAAGGTACTTTGCTTTAAGCAAGTGCAACGTATTTCAAATTAAGTAAGTTTTCAAATGAAAACATTGTTTGGTTTACAAAGGGAGTTTCAACTCTAAATCGTATAGTTTTACGTGTGAAAACCTAAGTTAAGTAATCAACTTAGAGTTGAAGACATGGGATAATTAAGTATGGTATGTGGTGGAACAAGACCATGTACTATACCATTGATGACTTAGTACATCAATGACTTCATAAGACTTAAGTGAATCAACACTTATTTCATTAATTGAAAATCAAGGAGTAATATCTTAGAAAGGATTAAAGACTTATCTAAGAGGATTCTCAATCCTTATTCATAATGCTTAGGATTTGAGACATCATTCATAAGATATAAACACAAACATGAAACATTTTGGGTTTTGAAACAATAGTTCGATGACGGACCGGTGATTCGGGTCTAGGTTAATCTTTCAATTATTTCAATCTTGTGATAACTCGATCCCGGAGGGATCACGAGATTTATCCGGTGGATAAAAGTTTTGGTATTTCAAAGACGCGTATAGTTCCTAAGAAAGAGAACCTTTGTGAACCTTGAGGTTTATCTGGGGGATAGACATTGCTTTATCGCATCTGCTTTGTGTAAGCATTGGCATTTCATTGCATAGTTGTAAGGCCTTAAGCCTAGGAGTTGAGCTTACACCTTGATGCGGGTGCGAATCTTACGATGACGATTGGAATAGTCTTGGAGGTATCAGGGTTGGAAGGGCTGACATATGACCAATTGGTAGCTCTTCTATGTCGTGGCGAATTCGAGCAATACACTGATATTCTCAACTAGATGTCGTACTGTTCATGTTTGGTCGAGAGTGTTTCCTTAAAAGCCAGATACGTGCACGTTACGAATGTTGTAGCATCTTGCCCAAGGAGTACACGGAACATGTCCTCCCATTCACTTTCTCCGATGTTTTATTAGCTCCACGGAGTAGGGGTCAGAGTATTACCCTGTGGCATATGGCATTGAGTCATGTACATTACACTGCATTGCATGGCCGTTGATGATAACAGTCACTGTTATACATCGTCTGTTCTTTTTAGAATGCCTTATATTATGCTGTTAACTGTTAATTGTTTAACATGATTTATATTGAGCTTTATAGTAAGCATATTGGGTACGCTGTTACCTGGTGAGTCATCCCATTTTTACTTCTGCTATTTTGTTGTGTTGATGAACGGGAATCTCACCCATATCTGTATTTTTCTTGCTGGTATTCATGTTGCTGCTTGAATAGATGGACGTGACGATGGTTCGGTTCAGTAGTTTCTTTGTGTCCGGAGGTGGACTCCTTTTGCTGTTTATTTTTGTCTTGGCCAGACTGTGTCAGTATCTACAGTACCTTTTGGGAGCTATAACTCCTAGTACTTATTTTATTCTTATGTCCATTATGCATTCTTATGTCCGTTATGCATTAGACCTATGTTTGTATACAGTACTATTTTTGTTTCTGTATTTTTACTACAGTATGCTTCTAAAAATGCATGGTGAACCTAAGTTCTACTACTATTATTTATTTACCTTTATTAATCCCATTACATCTTTGTGAAATAAAAAAAAAAAAAAGAAATCCGTATTTTCCGCATTAATAATATTTTCGGCCTTATAAACGTTCGGGAATGTGACGCTCAAGAAAGGGTGTTGCAGTCGTAACTTCGTTCCTAAAGCCTCATGGAAACTCTGCCAAAACTGTGAAGTAAAACGTGGGTCTCTATCTGATATGATACTTGCTGGTACTCCATGCAGTCTCACAATCCCATTGATATAAATCTGAGTAAGCTTCTCCGTGGAATACTTGATACTGATAGGTAGAAAATGAGCTGATTTTGTAAGCCTATCAACTACTAACCAAATGGAATCGCATCTCTTAGGTATCCTTGGCAAACACGCTACAAAATCCATTGTTATGCCATCCCATTTCCACTCTGGGATATCCAACGGAAGTAACATTCCCGCTGGCCTTTGATGTTCAACCTTTGCTTTTTGGCACTGTAACATCCCAAAATTTATATAGTTGTATTTTAACTGATTGTATGAATAACTTGACTGAGAACACAACCTGATTAATAATAATCGAAAGAATAGTTAATAATTGAAAGTTCATATTGAATTTCAATTGTGAGCTTAATGACCATAAAATAATGTTTTGAGTTTGCTATGTTGTTTTGAGTCGGGACACTCATTGATAACCTATAGTTGTCAAAACACTAGTTGGACACGAATGGAACTCATAAAGAAGTCCAAGGGTATTTTGGTCCTTTTGTAAGAAATCTTAGATATTTTCTAGGAAGCCATCATGACAAATAATGAGTCATGGGAGAAGGATGGAATTCCATTAGTTCCTAGGGGTAAAATGGGCTTTTCCATCATAAACTATCTAAGATATTTAGAAAAGCAATCATGACTATCTAAGATATTTAGAAAAGCAATCATGACTATGGTGAACATAAGTTCATTTATTATTACTTATTTTACTAATTCCATTACATCATTGCAAAAAGAAAAAAACCCGTATTTTCCGCATTACTATTATTTTCAGCCTTATAATTGTTTGGGAATGTGGCACTTGGGAATTGGTGTTGCATTATTTGGTATCAGGGCTAGCCGAGTCTTTTGGGTTTGTAGGTTATGGTCTGTCTTGTTTTTGTTGTGTGTTCTCTGTGTGTTTCTCTCTTGTTATCTCCGCAAGGAAGATAATGTTGTTTGCCATGGTTGTGTTGTGATCCCTTAAGTTTGACAATTCTGGTTTTAAAGTCTGTGATGGTTCAACGTGATGAGAGAGCTGCTGCGGGTAGAGGACTGGATGAATTCCTTCGTAGGAACCCACCTTAGTTTAAGGGTGAGTTTAATCCTGAGCAAGCTGAGCGTTGGATCCAGACTTTGGAGAAGATCTTTGGAGATATGAGGTGTACCAAGAACGACAAGGTTGTCTATGCAACAATATGCTGGTGGAAGATGCTGAATACTGGTGGGAAGGTGCCCATCAAGTGCTGATGCATGATCAATAAGTTGTAGACTCGAATGCTTTCAAGGGGAAGTTTCTGGAAAAGTACTTTCCTGCAAGTGCGAGGCACGAGAAAGAGATGGAGTTCCTCCAGCTAAGACTAGGGGGAATGTCTGTAGCTGAGTAAGGGGCCAAGTTTGAAAGTTTGGCGAAGTTCTCAAACTACTTCCTCGACAACCCATGGGAGGAGTGGAAATGCAGGAAGTTCGAAGGAGGTCTGAGGCTCGATTTGAAAAGGGTTGTGGTTCCTTTGGAGATTTCTGTGTTTCCTAGGCTGATGGAAAAGTGTCGCCTAATCGAGAGTTTGGATCCTAACAAGGACAAGCGAGGGCAGAGTTTCAGACCGACTAGATTCCACAGAGGTAACAGTAGTCGTGACAACAAATCTCGATGGAAACCATATTCAAAGCAGCAAGATCAACCACAACGTTCTATGGGAGGAAGCAGTGGGGGTTTCAGTCAGTCTAGAAACGCCCCAAACAAGTGTAAGAAGTGTGGAAAAATAATCATGCCACAAGAGAATGCTCAATCAAAGGGATAATATGTTTCGGGTGTGGGAAACCGGGACATATTTCTTGCGACTGTGGGCAACCAAAAGCTGAACATGCTGTCAACAATGTGCAAGCAGCAAGGCCTAAGGCAAGGGGTAGGGTTTATACTGTGAGCGGTGTTGAGGCTTCACAGAATAAAGACTTGAGCCAAGGTCAGTGTGTCATGGAAGGTAAAACCTTAACTGTACTGTTTGATTCAGGTGCAACGCATTTCTTTATTGCATATGACTGTGTGAACCTTTTGGGATTGTCTGTGTCTTCTTTACCTTTTGATGTAGTGATTTCTACACCTACTGCAAAGCCTATTATAACTACTAAAGGTTGTTTGAATTGTTCTATTTCTGTAAAAGATAGAACGTTTTTGATTGATTTGATCTGTTTGCCTCTTTCACAAATGGATGTAATCTTAGGGATGGATTGGTTATCTTCTAACCATATCCTGTTAGACTGTGCAAAAAAAACCTTAATCTTTCCTAGTTCTAAGTATTCTTGATTTTTGACTACCAACCAAGTAAACGCTTCTTTGAGAGAAGGAGCTCAAGGATACATGTTGCTATCTTCTTCGGAGGTCAAGAGCGAGCTAGTCTTAGAGCACATGCCCGTCGTGAACGAGTTTTCAGAAGTCTTTCCTGAAGATGTACCTGGTTTACCGCCAGTTCGAGACATCGATTTTTCGATTGATTTTGTGCCAGGAATAGGACTCGTGTCTATGGCACCGTATCGTATGGCACCTGAGGAGTTGGAAACCTTGAAGGAACAATTGGAGGATTTGTTGGGGAAGCAATTTGTTAGACCCGGTGTATCGCCGTGGGGAGCTCCTGTGCTGTTAGTGAAGAAGAAAGATGGAACTTCTCGCTTATGTTGGGATTATCGACAATTGAACACGGTTACCATTAAAAAAAAGTATCCTCTTCCGAGGATAGACAACTTGATGGATCAATTGAGGGGAGCGGCAGTTTTCTCCAAGATTGATTTGCGATCGGGTTATCACTAGATTCGTGTGAAGGCAGAGGATGTACCAAAGACAGCGTTTCGAACACACTATGGACACTATGAGTACCTTGTAATGCCTTTTAGGGTGACAAATGCTCCAGCCACATTCATGGATTATATGAATAGGATCTTTCGTCCCTACCTAGATAAGTTTGTCGTTGTCTTCATAGACGAAGCTGTCTAAGTGTGAGTTTTGGCTCGACGAAGTGCAGTTTTTGGGTCACGTGATTTCAAAGGAAGGAATTGTTGTAGATCCATCAAAAGTCGAAGCAGTTCTTGAGTGGGAGAGATCAACCATAGTGACTGAGATACGCAGTTTTGTGGGCTTGGCTAGGTATTATCGAAGGTTCATCGAGGGGTTTTATAAAATTGTAGGACCCCTTACCCAATTGACGAGGAAGGATAAAGCTTTTGAGTGGACTGAAGCTTGTGAGCATAGTTTCTAGGAGTTGAAGAAGAGGTTGACTACTTTGCAAGTGTTGGTATTGCTAGATCCAAGAGAACGTTTTGAAGTGTACTATGACGCTTCATACCAGGGGTTAGGCTGTGTTCTGATCCAGAATCAAAAAGTGGTAGCGTATGCCTCAAGATAGTTGAAAGTGCACGAGAAGAATTACCCTACTCATGATCTGGAGTTAGCAGCGGTGGTCTTTGCTTTAAAGATTTGGACGCACTACTTGTATGGTTCGATGTTCAATGTCTTTAGCGATCCTAAAAGTTTGAAGTACCTGTTCGATCAGAAAGAGCTCAACATGAGGCAAAGACGGTGGCTAGAATTTCTGAAGGACTATGACTTCCAGTTACAATATCACTCGGGGAAAGCGAATATGGTAGCAGATGCTCTGAGTAGGAAGGTATTACATGTGTCTGCAATGATGGTTAAGGAACATGAGTTGTTGGAACAATACAGAGATATGCATCTGACAGTGGTCAGTATGCCAGGAAGACTTTGGGTGGGCATGGTTACAGTGTCATGTGATATGATGGATCATATTCGAGAGAAACAAGTGTATGATCAGCATCTAGAGAGGGATGACGTCTGAGTACAAGGAAGGAGCAGATGGAATACTAAGACGAGGAGAACGGGTTTGCGTGCCAAATAACCCAGAGATAAGGAGGTTAATTCTGGACGAAGCTCATAAAAGTTAGTTGAGTATGCATCCAGGATCAACCAAGATGTACCAAGATCTGAAGCAGTTGTTTTGGTGGCAAGGCACGAAAAGAGACGTGGCTGATTACGTGGCGTCTTGTTTGGTGTGTCAAAAAGCAAAGGTTGAGCATCAAAGGCCAGCGGGAATGTTACTTCCGTTGGATATTCCGGAGTGGAAATGGGATGGCATAGCGATGGATTTTGTGACGTGTTTGCCAAGGACACCTAAGGGGTGCGATTCCATTTAGGTCATAGTTGATAGGCTTACGAAGTCAGCTCATTTTCTACCTCTCAATATCAAGTATTCCATGGAGAAACTGACTCAGATTTATATCAGTGAGATTGTGAGACTACATGGGGTACCTTCAAGCATCATATCGGATAAAGACCCACGTTTTACTTCTCGGTTTTGGTAGAGTTTACATGAAGCCTTAGGAACGAAGTTACGGATGAGTTTGGCTTATCATCCTCAAACAGATGGACAATCAGAAAGGACGATCCAATCTTTAGAGGATCTGTTGAGGGCGTGTGTGTTGGAACATGTCGGAAGTTGGGAGAATTTTCTACCGTTGATAGAGTTTACCTACAATAACAGTTATCATTCAAGTATAGGGATGGTGCCCTATGAAGCTTTATACGGACGGCGATGCAGAACACCCTTATATTGGTATTAAGATGGAGAAAGTGCTTCATTAGGACCCGAACTAGTGCAACAAACAACTAAGAAGGTGAAATTGATTCAAGAAAAGATGAGGACAACTCAGAGCCGGCAGAAAAGTTATGCGGATAAAAGACGTAGGCCCCTTGAGTTTGAAGAAGGTGATCATATGTTTTTGAGAGTCACTCCAACGACTGGTGTTGGCAGGGTCCTTAAGGCTAGGAAACTCACTCCAAAATTCATCGGACCTTATCAAATTCTTCGTCAGATAGGTCTAGTAGCTTACCAAATAGCTTTACCATCTTTTCTATCCAATCTTCATAATGTTTTTCAAGTTTCGCAATTACGAAAATATATTCCGGATCCCAGTCATGTCATAAAGCCTGATTCAGTATAGCTAAAGGATAACCTGACCTATGAAACACTGCCTGTCAAAATTGAAGACAAAAAAGTAAAGCAACTGCGAGGGAAAGAGATATCCTTGGTCAAGGTTATCTGGAACGAGACTTCAGGTGATGCCACCTGGGAGTTGGAAGATAGGATGAGGGAACAATTTCCGCATCTCTTCTAAGGTAAATTTCGAGGACGAAATTTCTTTTTGTAGGGTAGTGTTGTAACATCCCAAAATTTATATAGCTGTATTTTAACTGATTGTGTGAATAACTTGACTGAGAACACAACCTGATTAATAATAATCGAAAGAATAATTAATAATTGAACGTTCATATTGTATTTCAATTGTGAGCTTAATGACCATAAAATAATGTTTTGAGTTTGCTATGTTGTCTTGAGTTGGGACACTCACTGATAACCTATAGTTGTCAAAACACTAGTTGCACATGAATGGAACTCATAAAGAAGTCCAAGGGTATTTTGGTCCTTTTGTACGAAATCTTAGATATTTTCTAAGCAGTCATAATGACAAATAATGAGTCATAGGACAAGGATGGAATTCCATTAGTTCCTAAGGTAAAATGGTCTTTTCCATCATGAAATATTTAAGATATTTAGAAAAGCAATCATGACTATGGTGAACCTAAGTTCATTTATTGCGAAAAGAAAAAAAAAACCGTATTTTCCGCATTACTATTATTTTCGGCCTTATAATCATTCGGGAATGTGGCACTCGGGAAAGGGTGTTGCAGACACACCAAACAAGACGCCACATAATCAGCCACATATCTTTTCATGCCTTGCCACCAAAATAACCGCTTCAAGTCTTGGTACATCTTGGTTGATCCAGGATGCATACTCAACCTGCTTCTATGAGCTTCGTCCAGAATTAATCTCCTTATCTCTGGGTTGTTTGGCATAAAATTCTGTTCTCCTCGTCTTAAGATGCCATCCTCTCCTTCCTTGTATTCAGATGTCATCCCTTTCTTCAGATTCCCTCGCTCTTTCTCTACATACTGGTCGTATACTTGTTTCTCCCGAATATGATCCATCAGATCACAAGACACTGTAACCATGCCCACACAAAGTGTCCTTGGCATACTTACCACGGACAGATGCATATCTCTAAAGTGTTCTAACAGCTCATGTTCCTTAACCATCATGGCGGACATATGTAACACCTTCCTACTCAAAGCATCCACTACCCCATTCGCTTTCCCCGGGTGATACTGTAACTGGAAATCATAGTCCTTCAGAAATTCTATCCATCGTCTCTGCCTCATGTTGAGCTCTTTCTGATCAAACCGGTACTTCAAGCTCTTATGGTCGCTGAAGACATTGAACATCGAACCATACAAGTAGTGCCTCCAAATCTTCAACGCAAAGACCACCGCTGCTAACTCCAGATCATGAGTAGGGTAATTCTTCTCGTGCACTTTCAACTTTCTCAAGGCATACGCTACCACTTTCCGATTCTGTATCAGAACACAGCCTAACCCCTAGTATGAAGTGTCACAGTACACTTCAAAAGGTTTGCTTGGATCTGGCAATACCAACACTGGCGAGGTAGTCAGCCTCTTCTTCAACTCTTGGAAACTCTCCTCACAGGCTTCAGTCCACTCAAAAGCTCTATCCTTCCTCGTCAATTGGGTAAGGGGTCCTACAATCTTAGAAAATCCCTCGATGAACCTCCAATAATACCCAGCCAAGCCCACAAAACTGCGTATCTCAGTCACTGTAGTTGGTTTCTCCCACTTAAGAACTGCTTCAAATTTTGACGGAACTATAGCAATTCCTTCCTTTGAAATCACGTGACCTAAAAACTGCACTTCGTCGAGCCAAAACTCACATTTAGACAGCTTCGCGTATAACTGTTTCTCCTTCAGAACCTGAAGAACCACACTAAGATTTTTAGTGTGTTCTTCCCGGTCTTACGAATAGATGATTATGTCGTCTATGAAAACAACGACAAACTTATTTAGGTAGGGACGAAAAATCCTATTCATATAATACATGAATATGGCTAGAGCATTCGTCACCCCAAACGGCATTCCAAGGTACTCGTAGTGCCCATAGCGTGTTCGAAACGCTGCCTTTGATATATCCTCTACCTTCACATGAATCTGGTGATAACCCGATCGTAGATCTATCTTGGAGAAAATTGCCGCTCCCCTCAACTGATCCATCAAGTCATCTATCCTCAGAAGAGGATACTTTTTCTTAATGGTAACCTTGTTCAACTGGCGATAATCCACACATAAGCGAGAGGTTCCATCTTTCTTCTTCACTAACAGCACAGGTGCTCCCCACGACGACACGCTGGGTCTAATGAACTGTTTCCCCAATTAGTCCTCCAATTGTTCCTTCAAGGTTTCCAACTCCGCAGGTGCCATACGATACGGTGCCATAGATACGGGTCATGTTCTTAGCACAAGGTCGATCGAAAACTCGATGTCCTGAACTGGCGGTAATCCTGGTACATCTTCAGGAAAGACTTCCGGAAACTCGTTCACGATAGGTACATGCTCTTAGACTAGCTCGCTCTTGACCTCCAAAGAAGATAGCAACATGTATTCTTAGCTCCTTCTCTCAAGGAAGCATTTACTTGGTTGGCAGTCAAAAATCCAAAATTCTCAGAACTAGGAAAGACTAAGGTATTATTTGCACAGTCTAACAGGATTTGGTTAGAAGATAACCAATCCATTCCTAAGATTACATCCATTTTCAAAAGAAGCAAACAGATCAAATCAATCAAAAACATTCTATCTTTTGTAGAAATAGAACAATTCAAACAAACTTTAGCAGTTATAACAAGCTTTACAGTAGGCGTAGAAGTTACTAAATCAAAAGGTAATGAAGACACAGGCAATCCCAAAAGGTTCACACAGTCATATGTAATAAAGGAATGTGTTGCGTCTGAATCAAACAGTACAGTTAAGGTTTTACCTCATATGACGCACTGACCTTGGATTAGGTCTTCATTCTGAGAAGCCTCAGCGCCACTCACAGTACAGACTCTGCCTCTTGCCTTTGGCCTTTCTGCTTACATATTGTTGACAGAATGTTCAGCCTTCGATTGCACACAGTCGCGTGAAATATGCCCCGGCTTCCCACACCTGAAGCATATTATCCCCTTGATCGAGCATACTCTTGTGGCATGATTACTCTTTCCACATTTCATACACTTGATTGGGGTGCTTCCAGACTGACTAAAACCCCCACTGCTTCCTCCCACAGAACGTTGTTGTTGATCTTGCTGCTTTGAATATGGCTTCCATCAAGATTTGTTATCACGACCACCATTCCCTCTGTGGAATCTAGTCGGTCCAAAACTCTATGCCGGCTTGTCCTTATTAGGCTCCAAACTCTCGATCAGACGACACTTCTCCATCAGCCTTGGAAAAATAGAAATCTCCTAAGGAACCATAGCCCTTTTTAAATCGTGCCTCAGACCCCCTTCAAACTTCCTGCATTTCCATTCTTCTCTTGGGTTGTCCAGGAAATAGTTTGAGAACTTTGCAAAACTTGCAAACTTGGCCTCGTACTCAGCTATAGACATTCCCCCTTTTCTCAGTTGGTGGAACTCCATTTCTTTCTCGTGCCTTGGACTTGCAGGAAAGTACTTTTCCAGGAACTTACCCTTGAAAGCATTCCAGTTTATAACTTGCTGATCATGTATCAGCACCTGACGGGCTCCTTCCCACCAGTATTCAGAATCCTCCACCAGCATATAAGTTGCATAGACAACCTTGTCATTCTCGGTACACCTCATAGCTCCAAAGATCTTCTCCGAAGTCTGGATCCCACGCTCAACTAGCTCAGGATTGAACTCACCCTGAAATTATGGTGGGTTCCTACCGAGGAATTCATCCAGTCCTCTACCCCTAGCAGCTCTCTCATCACGTTGAACCATTGCAGCAGCAATTTCCCGTATGGCGTTCACAGTAGCATTCAGGTTTTGAGCTGCCATTGCTACCTTCAATGCTAGAATTGTCAAACACAAGGGACCACAACACAATTAAAGCAAACAACATTATCTTCCTTGCGGAGATAACAACAGAGAACACAATACAAACAAGATAGACCACAACCAACAAACCCCAAAAGACTCGGCCGGCTCTGATACCAAACAATGCAACACCCTTTCCTGAGTGTCACATTCCCAAACGATTTTAAGGCCGAAAATAATATTAATGCGGAAAATACGTTTTTTTTTTTCACAAAGATGTAATGGGATTAGTAAAGTAAGTAATAATAAATGAACTTAGGTTCACCATGCATTTCTACAAGTCATACAGAATTGAAGTATAGAAATAGAAATAGTATTGTATACAAACATAGGTCCAAGCCTAACTGATAATAAGCATATAATAAGTACTAGGAGTCACTGCTCCCCAAAGGGGTACAACAGACACTTAACACAACCTGGCCAAACTAAACAGTAAAGAAGTCCCCCTTCGGACTCAACGTAAATGCTGAAGTGTATCATCGTCGCGCCCATCATCTTGAGCATCAACAACAATACCAGCAGAGACGATATACAGATATGGGTGAGATTCCTGATCATTAACACAACAAAATAGCAGAACTAAAAACGGGACGACTTACCAGGTAACAACATACCTAACATTCTTACCATAAATCTCAATATAAATCATGTTGAACAATTAGCAGCATAATATAAGGCATTCTTGAAAAAAGAAAAGTGATGTACAACAAGTAAATGTAATCATCAACGGCCATGCAATGCAATTCAATGCAATGTACATGACTCAATGCCATATGCCAGAAGGGTAAACTCTGACCCCTACTCCATGGAGCTAACAAAACATCGGAGAGAGTGAATGGGAGGACATGTTCCATGTATGCCAGCCATAGGAAGATGCTACAACATTCGTAATGTGCACGTATCTTGCTTTACGAAAACACTCTGCACCAAACATGAAAAGTACGGCATCTAGTCGAGGATATCAGTGTATTGCTCGGATTCGCCACAACACAGAAGAGCTACCAACTGGTCACATGTCAGCCTTTCCAACCCTGATACCTCCAAGATTATTTAAAACGTCACCGTAAGATTCGCACCCGCATCAAGGTGTGAGCTCAACTCCTAGGCTCAAGGCCTTACCACTCATGCAATGAAATGCCAATGCTTACACAAAGCAGATGCGATAAAGCAATGCCTATCCACCGGATAAACCTCAAGGTCCACTAAGGTTCTCTTCCTTAGGAACATACGCGTCTTTTTATTACAAAACTTTTATCCGCCGGATAAATCTCGTGATCCCTCCACGATTGAGTCATCACAAGATTGAAATAATTGAACGATTGACTTGGATCCGAATCACCAGTCCGTCATCGAACTATTGTTTCAAAAACCCAAAACGTTTTGGGTTTGTGTTTATGTCTTATGAATTATGTTTCAAGCCCTAAGTATTATGAAGAAGGATGGAGAATCCTCTTAGATAAGTCTTTGATCCTTTCTAAGATATTAACTCCTTGACTTTCAAGTAATGAAATAAGTGTTGATTCACTTAAGTCTTATGAAGCCATTGATGAACTAAGTAATCAATGGTATAGTACATGATCTTGTTCCACCACATACCATACATAATTATCTCTTTTCTTCAACTCTAAGTTAATTACTTTAACTTAGGTTTTCACGCGTAAAACTTTACGATTAAGAGTCGAAAACCCTCTTGTAAACCAAATCCTTTCTATTTGAAAACTCAATGATCTGAAAGAACTTTGTTACTTGATTAAGGTAAAGTACCTTAACTAATTGAAAAGGTTTTTCCTTACTAGCTTAGTGTAAAATCATGTTCTAAGTTAGTGTAAAGGAAATATAATCTCATTTAATTTTCTAACTATGATTCATTTTATTCAAACTTAAGGGCAAGGTTCTTTTTACATTTGAAAAAAGAATGTTATCTTAGTTCTACTATAAAGGTGATATCTCATTAAAATCTAGCGTAACTTCCATGAAATCACTTTCATCATTTTTCCTTTTAAAACACTTAGTTAATTAGATAAACGATGGCTAAAGTAAAAAGACATTTTTCACTATAGTAAAACACTTGAATATAGAAACTC
Source organism: Ammopiptanthus mongolicus (assembly GCA_039655645.1). Taxonomy (NCBI): domain Eukaryota; kingdom Viridiplantae; phylum Streptophyta; class Magnoliopsida; order Fabales; family Fabaceae; genus Ammopiptanthus; species Ammopiptanthus mongolicus. The sequence goes on from CM077350.1 coordinate 34,314,162, forward strand.
CATTTGATCTTTGGATCAAAATCACTTATTGTTTTTCTTTGAAACATATGTTATTAAAACACTTTCTTACTTCAAAAACATTGATTGTTCAATAAAAACTCATGTTCTTCCTTTTCTTTTTAACTAAGGCCTAATGCTCTCATAATGAAATGTGAAGATTTTGCTTCACCAATTTGACAAGTCATAGCTCAAAATGCTCACAATATTATGACAAACAACAATCATACATCATTGCATCATTATCAAGCATAAAAATCCTTACTTGATCTAGAGATCAAAGTATGGTTTTCAACATACGTGAAAATATTTTTCATCTAATCACACATCGTCATAAACTACTAAACATAGAACCAATATTGCAAATTATGTTCTCCAAGAGAACTTTACCAAATAAAGTAGTGAACCCAAACAAAAGGGTTTCACCCACACAAACATAAACAACCATTTTCACCTCCACCAAGTTCACCCCCATACCTGTTGGTGAATAAATCCTCTGGATGAAAGTCGATTAACCGGTTCGCGAATCTCCCGATTAATCGTCACCAACTACAATCATACAATCAATCAAACATTAACACACAACAACACAAATTTCCCCTATTTCCATCCACTTAGGGTTCGGCCCCTCTATATTAAAATTAGCTAGAGATGTTCAAAATTTCTTGTCTCTTAGATGGATGATCCTTAGATATTCCTAACACTAAAACAAGTCTTATTGTTCAAAGTTGAATAAAAAACTCAACCTTTTTCAACATAGGCCATTCAGCCACTTAGTACCCATACGGGTTAGAGAAAACTTTTGGTTACATGCTCTTGGATAATGAAAGAGAATGATGAAACTAACTCATAGAAATTGGTTTGACATTAAAAGGATTTTTCTACACTTTTCTATAAATTTTTTAAGTTTATGAATCAAAGCTTTAACCTCCATGAATCAAGAGATTTAAGAGATGAAATAGAGAGATTAAGAGAGCTAGGATGGAGTTCATACCTCATAGATTCGAAGTCTTAAGAGAAAAGGAACTTGATTTCACAAAAAACTTCAACTTTTCAAGATAAAAATATGGTTTTGGTTGAAGAACTTATGAAGAACTTGAAGAACAAGTGAGAGAAGAGAGGAGAGAGAGATGGCCGAATGGCCAAGTGAGAGAATGAGTGATAGATATTTTCTCACTCAAGGGTAAACTTGTAATTACCCTAAGGACGTTTTGGTAATTTCATTAAAAGACCAAGGTCATTTTGGTCATTTCACGTCCAGATATTTTGAAACTCATCATGACACTGGCGCGCATCCCAAGGTGACATTGTCCTGATGTAACTTCAAGATTATCCGTTAGCAGGTCCCGTTAAATCCTTCTACGGCTCCAATCGTCTCCCGATTCGAGTATACGCCTGAATATTTTATATTATTTTCACTTTTTAACATGAGGATTGATTTTAGCAAATTTGTAGAGAATCGAATTCTAAGACTTACTGTCTCGTCCGCGAGTCAAAATTAGGTCTTGATAGTAGTAAAACACTACTGTCAGTGAAAAACGTAGACTGGGTACCCGTCTGAGTTTTCGACCCAAAATTTAACCATAGCTTCCTACGATAGCGTAGAGCGTGACTATGGTCTCGGATTATTTTATTTCACTCTCTAGACCCTCCAATAAAATACAAACACATAAATACTATTTAATTAATGTAGAAAGCTTGAAAAATCGGGGCATTACAGTTAGTCAAAATTAGGTCTTTATAGTAGTAAAACACTACTATCCGTGAAACGTAGACCAGGCTCCGTTTGAGTTTTCAGCCCAAAATTTAACCGTAGGTTCCTACGATCATATGGACCATAAATATGATTTTTAGTTTTCCCAAAATCATTTTCTAAAACACAGATAAAAATGTAAACTCATTAATCGAGTTTATTGTCCTTAGATAACACAAAAAATTGGTGTGTTACATTACTATCCCCCTAAAAATAATTTCGAGCTCGAAATTATGTACCTGTGAACAGATAGGGATATTGCTCTCTGATTTTGTCCTCAGCTTCCCAAGTTGCTTCTCTAGTTGTATCATCCCAAAAGACTTTGACTAAGGAGATTTGTTTTCTCCGGCGTTGTTTGATCATCTTATCCTTGATCCTTACAGGTGCAGTCTCATAAGATAGGTTCTCTTTCAAGGGTACTTGATCAGGTTCGATTACATGAGATGGATCAGGAAAATATTTCCTTAATTGTGAAACGTGAAAGAGGTAAAGCAATTTGCTATGCTACTGGACCAATACGATGAAGAATTTGGCATGGTCCAATGAATTTAGGAGTGAGCTTTAGAAATACATGTTCACCTTCTTGAAATTCGAGAGGTTGTCTCCGCCGATCCGAGTAACTCTTCTGCAAGCTCTGAGATGCCCTCATCCTTTCACGAATTTGCCTGACTTTATCGGTCGTCTGTTGCACAACCTCGAGGCCTAGAATTGTACTCTCTCCATCATGATACCAACAAAGAGGAGTCTGAAATCTCCTTCCGTAAAGTGCCTCATAGGGTGCCATTCCTATGCTCGAGTAATAACTGTTGTTGTAGGTGAATTCAATCAGCGGTAACAGTTCAACCTAACTTCTTTGATTATCCAAGACGCACGCTCTTAGTAAATCTTCTAACGATTGAATTGTCCTCTCGGTTTGTCCATCCGTTTGAGGATGATATGCCGAACTTAGGCGTAGCTTGGTTCCTAGAGCTAAGTGTAAGCTTTCCCAAAAACGTGAAGTAAATTTTGGATCTCTATCTGAAACAATACTTGAGGGTATTCCATTAAGTCTAATCACTTTTCTAATATACACCTCAGTTAGTTTTGCTACCGTGTAGTTAGTCTTGACAGGTAAGAAATGTGCCGATTTCATCAACCTATCAACGATTACCGAAATCGAATCAAAATTTCTAGGTGTTCAGGGTAAACTTACTACGAAATCCATTGATATACTCTCCCATTTCCATTCCGGTATGTCTAAGGATTGTAGCATCCCTCCAGGTCTCTAATGTTCTACTTTTGCCTTCTAAAAAGTTAGACACGACGCAACGTATTCTGCAACTTGCTTCTTCATGCCTGGCCACTAGAATTTCTGCTTCAAGTCCTGATACATCTTAGTTGCACCAGGATGAATACTTAATCTAGTCTTGCGGGATTCTTGTAGAATCATCTTTCTCATTTTAGGATTGTTGGGTACACAGACTCGTCCATTGCACCTTAAAATTTCGTCTGTTCCCAAACTAAACTCATCCGTTTTCCCTTGTTCCATCAGTCCCTTCTTCCATTGAAGATGTTCATCAGCCACTTGTTGTTCACGGATCTCTTCCATTAATCCACTGGAAATCTTAAGCATTCCAAAACTTAGCTTCTCCGGACTTATCTCCATTCCTAAACTGAGATCACGGAACTCTTCAATCAGTTTTAATTCTCTCACCATCATAGTTGAAATATGAATGGCTTTCAGGCTCAAGGCATCTGCTACTACGTTCGTCTTTCCTGGATGGTATTGCAACGTGAAATCGTAATCCTTTAAAAATTCCATCCATCGCCTCTGCCTCATATTGAGCTCCTTCTGATCAAACAGATGCTTTAGACTTTTGTGGTCACTGAAGACGTCAAACTTAGCACCATACAGATGATGTCTCCATATTTTTAGTGCAAAAACCACTGTAGCTAACTCTAGGTCGTGCGTTGGATAGTTCCTCTCATAAGTCTTTAATTGTCTTGACGCATACGCTACCACTTTGCGGTGTTGCATCAGCACGCAACCTAATCCTTGATGCGAAGCATCATAGTATACCTCGTAAGGTTCAGTAGGTTTCGGAAGTATCAACACCGGCAAAGTAGTCAAAAGTTCCTTAATCTTTTGAAAACTTTCTTCACACTGGTCAGTCCAAATAAAAGGTTGATCATTCCTCGTGAGTTGAGTCAATGGTGATACAATCTTAGAAAAATCCTTCAATGAATCTTCGATAATAACCGACCAAACCAACAAAACTCCTTATTTCAGTTACAGTCTTTGGCGTTTCCCAAGAAAGTATAGCTTCCACTTTAGCAGGGTTCACAGCAATTCCTTCCTTTGTGATGACATGACCCAAAAAACCAACTTCTTCCAGCCAAAACTCACACTTAGAGAGTTTTGCATACAGCGTCTTCTCACGCAAAACTTGAAGAACTTGTCATAAATGCTCTTCGTGTTCCTCACGATTCTTTGAATAAATGAGGATATCGTCGATGAACACCGCCTCAAACTTATCAAGAAACGGATGAAAAATCTAATTCATGTAGTCCATGAAAATAGCAGGTGCGTCCGTTACTCCAAAAGGCATCACGAGGTATTTGTAATGTCCGTAATGAGTCCTAAAAGCGGTCTTAGGTATATCCTCCGTCTTTACTCGAGTCTGATGGTATTTCGTCCTTAAGTCAATCATCGAGAAAATAGTAGCTCCTCGCAATTGATCCATCAGGTCATCAATACGTGGTAACAGATACTTGTTCTTGATTGTCACCTTATTCAGCTGACGAAAGTCCACGCAAAGTCTCGAACTTCCGTCTTTCTTTCTCACTATGAGAACTGGCGCTCCCCATGACGAAACGCTCAGTCCGATAAATTGCTTCGACAACAGGTCTTCAACTTGAGCTTTCAACTCAGCGAGCTCAGCAGGTGACATCCGATATGGAGCAATCGATATCGGTCCAGCTCCTGGAATCAAATCGATGGAGAATTCTATGTCCCTCACAAGCGGCAAACCTGGAACATCGTCTGGAAACACCTCAGGAAACTCCTTTGCAACTAGCATCTGACTCAGTTCGATCTTCCCTCGACGTCTAAGTTGGCCAGAAGCATGTATTCCTTATCTCCCTCTTTCGAAGAAGTTCTAATGTGGTTGGCGGCTAAAAATCCAGAAATCTCGGTGCTAGGAAAAACTAGGGTTTTATGCGCGCAATCTAATAGGATATGTTTGAAAGATAACCAATCCATGCCTAAAATTACATCTAATTGTATTAAAGGCAAGCATATTAGATCAACAAGAAAATATCTATGCTGAATAACAATAGGACAGTTCAGGCATATGGAATTCACAATAACAGGTTCAGCAATAGGGGTAGAAACAATTAAGTCATAAGGCAAGGAAGAAACAGATAATTCCAAACGTTTAACACAATCCATAGAAATGAATGAATGGGTTGCACCCGAATCAAAAAGTATTAATAAGAGGTTACCGTCTATGTCTCAAACACCTTGTATAAGATCTTCGGAGTTTGAAGCCTCAGCATGACTCAGAGTATAAACTCTTCCTTTTGTCGTCGGCCTTTTGGCTCCACCATTTTTGTCAGCAGCTTGGACTGGGCTTGGTGCTCTGCAGTGCCTGGCCAAATGTCTCGGTTCTCCACAACGGAAACAGTTATATTTCCTCATTGGACAGTTGTTCGCCAAATGTGATAGATCCCCACACTTGAAGTACTTCCTCTCTTGGCCTTGACTTCCTTGGCCTCCACTGCCTGATGCACAAGTTCTGAAAATTCCCTAGGGGTCGAGAATAAGGTTTCTTCTGACTCTGCTTCCCCCTTTTGGTCATAATGTTGACCCTTGAAACGGGAAGGTCCTCCAATGCCTCCCTTGTTGTCTCTCCCGCGTTTCATCAGCTCAATTTGTCTGCTCTTTTCCACCAGTGCTTGGAAATTTCGTATTCCTTGCGGCAGTACTGATTCCTTGATTTCATATCTCAGCCCTCTCTCAAAAGCTTCACACTTCCAATCTTCCTCTAGGTTCTTTTGGAGGAACCGAAAGTACTTGGCCAATGACTCGAACTTGGCTGCATATTCCCCGACTGTCATATCTTGCTGTTGCAGTCGTAAGAATTCTTTCTCTTTCTCAGCTCTTGAGCTCTGGGGAAAATATTTTCCCAAAAAGCGATGCTTGAACAGTCCCCACATGATTATTTGGTGATTGGCCTCCAGCAGTTGTCTTGTCCTTTTCCACCAATATTCCGCGTCTCCCATCAGTAGGAAAGTGGCATAGGGTACCTTCACCTCTTCCGGGCTGTGTATCAGCTCGAAAATCTTCTCGATCTCTTGAATCCACACATCAGCTTTCTCTTGATCCACGTCGCCATGAAATTGAGGCGGATTCTGACTCCTGAAGGTAGTTAGGCTTCGGCCCTCAGCGGCCTGGTCAGCACGAAGTTGCTCTTGAGCATTATGAGCATTCATGGTTGCGGTCTGGACAGCAATAGCCGCAACCATGTTTATCATTGCTTGAGCAGCGAAATCCATTCCATTTGCTCTAGAAGCATCCTTAGCCTGGACACCAGCTCCTCTCCCATGTCCACGTCCACAGCCACGTCCACGTCCTCGCCCAACTCTGGCTTCAGTTTCTAGTTCCATGTCTGACCTACAAGATTGAAATCAGTCAAACTGCAACCAGAAACCAAAGCAGAAAGCAGTTATCTATACACATTACTTCTAAGAAGTAATTCAATCAAACCTCAATCAGAGATCACACAACATCAACACAACAGACCTATTCCCAAAGATTCCCGAAAGACTCGACCAGTTCTGATACCACTAATGTGACACCCTCAAACCGGCACCACATTTGTTACCCAAAACACATACCAAACGCTAAATAAAGCTTGCTGGTTTAATTTAGGAAAAACAGTTTATTTAAATATATCTTATTAAGTCCCGAAAATCGTGTTACAACCACAAATAACAACTCCAAGTATAACAGTATAACTAGTTTACTTATATATATATATATATATATATATATATATATATATATCATCAGATAGTATATACAGAAGAATAGTGGACAACATGTCCCTTCAAAAGAAAACTATTAAAAGTAAAATACTAAAACTCTAAAAACTAGGTAGCTATAGTCTGGAAACCATATCACTAAAACTCATGGCCATCAGTAGCTGATAACAGACTACCCAAAAATATCTACCTCAAAAAGAAAGTCTATACCCTACACTAGTCAAGACTAGTGGAAACCATTAGGCAGTCCTCCAAATGAGGGCACAACGTTTTCGTCAGGAGAGTGATCGGGGGAAACTACATTCCCATTGATCATCCCTACACCTCCGACTCCCTCAGCTGGAGCATCCCCATTTTCCAGAGGATGGTACTCAGGTGTCTCTATAGGCTCCTCCTCCTTGAGATCCTCCTCATCCTCCTCCCCCAACCCCATGGGCACCAAAACAAATGGAGGGGAAGGGGCTAACGGTGGCTGCTGCTGTAAAGCTTGAGCTGCTGGGATATCGTGCTGTAGCTCTCCCTGATCCACCAAGTACTGTAAGATCATCCAGATCGGTGGCAGTGGGACCTGAATAGTCTCCACAATGTGTACCCGCTCCTGAGGTCACACCTCTGTATTCCCGCGCAGGGTGTAAACGGGTCCAGTATAGGCTGCATTGCTGGCACCCGGGTGGATCACCCACGCTCCCGGGTCCTCTCAGTGCTCAAAGGTTTGGAAGCGGACTCCCGAGTAAGTCCATCCCTCGCTCCCCAAGTCCATCTGTACATAGAATATATATATATATATATATCCAACAGGAAACAGGACAGTCCAGGAAAATAGCAAGGGTGAGAAACCAATATATAAATCCAAAAACGACAATTACATACCCAACACATACAACAGATTCATATAAGCATGTCTCACAAAATATCATCATGCATAACAAAGTACAATATATCAGAGTACTAACAGTAAAAACACAAGGGCCTCGTGCCCACAGTCAACGTTATTTTCAAAACGTATGCATAAACACTTCCACATATCTCAACTAACGTTTAGTTCTTAATTTTCGGAAATCCCATCACTATTCGAAATGAGCTGATCAGGCTCCAAAATCATTGACCCGCAGGAAACAATGACTAACACCAAAATTGGCCGAAACGTAAGTCCATGACTCCCAGGAAATAGCACATGGGCGCGCATGTCAATAGTACTTATGACGTAATCAGTCATACTATATTGTCCACTCGGGGCACAATACGAATACACAACACGTATGACTCAATTGTCCATCAAGGCACAATGTTACACAATGACAATAAGTCATCCCAGGTTTCCTTGCCATCATGGGCCCCTCATTTCACGGCACATCTGCCAAACACAAATGCATGAAAAAACCATTTGTTTTCGTCAGTTTATCTTTGTCGTATCATTATTTTCTTGTTGAAGCATCAACGCTATCAACCACCATAATGTTTTAGACTCTTTAAGCCTTTACAACATTTTTCTCAAAAAGAGAACACTCGGTCCAAAACAGCTTGAACCCAAAAATCCCTAACCGATGCACCAGTCTCAGATTTTGGATTCAAAAGCATAAAAACGTCCACAAGCTTACAGGACCAGCACACTAACACGGATCCTTGATCCACGTGTTTTGCAGAGCCCTAGAATCCCGACATCTCGGTTTCTAGGTTCCAAACCAAAAACCACATTTCTCTTCAAAACTCAAAAACCAAAACCCAAATCTTCTAAGCTTACACAAAGCCTTCGGAATCGGTTTTCCATAAAACAAAACGCGTGGTTGAAAACCATTTCTTTTTTTCTTTCGTCGCATTTCGGTAAAGCTTAATACTTTGAAATACGGTTCATAAGACAAAACTCTTTCTTTTGGATAAAACCAAATATTTTGAAACCACGTTTCCAAAAAGCACTTTTTGCTTAAAAAATTACTTTATTATTCTAAAAACTAATAAAGTTCCCAAAAATACTATTCACCTTAAAAACTTCATTTTTCTTTATTAAAGTCAAATTTTCTCCATTTTACCCTTTAAGTCAACTTACCTTAAAAGCAAATATTTATTATTATTTTATTCCAAAAAGGCAAATTATTTCTTTTTCTCTCAAAGTTCATTAAAAAACTAGTTTCATATTATTATTTTTCTTTATTCCACATTCCAAGCTTTTTAAAGCTTTTATATTACATATAATCGGATTCTAACCGGTGTTAGATCCTTTGATTGCAATTTATCATCACAACAGGGCACATGATATATCCATACACTCATTTCAATGTCATACCATACAATCACATATAAGCAGATATTTCAGGCATAAACAGAGAAAATCAATTTTCAGCAGATAAATGAAATCATTACGCAAACAACCAAACACAGATAAATAATTACAATCCAAACACATAATTATAGAACATAGCTGTCAGAATTGGAATTCCTCAGGTTTGTCCCCTTACCCGTTGAAGTTCCTCGTGAAGCGGCAAATCTCCCGATCGACCCGAGCTTTGTCCGATCTCTCATCCGATTATCCGACAATCACTACACACATACAATCAATCAATGTATTAACACAAAACACAAAAATTTCTCCTATTCTCTACGTCTATGGTTCGTCCTTGTGCCACTAAAAATAGCTAGGCAGCTCCAAAAATTCCCATATCTTGGATTCTACCCTAACTAAGTGAGATAACCCTAGATACAAGCTTAAAACACCAAAAACCAACAAAATCCTACTCTCCCACCAAGGGGTAGGTTTCGGCCTTTACTCACCAATGGAGTTAGAGAACTCCTTTGGTTTACAACTCTTGGATTATTAAAGAAAACCATGAACCTAGATCAAATAAATTGGTTTGGTATTAAAAGGATTTTTGTATAATTTTTCATGGATTTCTGAAGTTTATGGGTCAAAAACCCTAACCTCCATGAAATTATGATTTTAAGAGATGAAAAGAGAGATTGAGAGAGTTATATGAGAGTTGATACCTCCTTGATGCTATTCCTTAAGAGAAAGTAACTTGAATCACCAAAAGAATCACTAAGTTTCAAGACTAAACTTGAAGGAACTTGAAGAACTAGAAGAAAAGAAGAAAAGTGAGAGAGGAGAGCGAGAGAAAGAAAGTGGCCGAATGGCCTAACTGAGGGTGAGTGAATGAGATATTATTTTCTTCTATGGCAAATTTGTAATTAAGTAGAAGGGTAATTTGGTAATTTTGCTAAAAGACCGGGGGAATTTTGGTCATTTTGCGCCCTGATATTTTGAAAATCATCATGACACTGGCACGAGTCCCTAGGTGACCTGACATTGATGTGACATCAAGATTATCCATTCGCGGGCCCCGTTAAATCCTTCTATGGCTCCAATCGTCTCCCAGTTCGATTATTGGCCCGAATATAATATATTATTTTCACTTTTGAACTTCAGGACTGGTTTTAACAAATATGTAGAGGGTCGAATTCTAAGACTAATGGTTCTGACTGTTAGTTAAAATTAGGTCTTTATAGTAGTAAAACACTACTATCCGTGAAACGTAGACCGGGCTCCGTTTGAGTTTTCGGCCCAAAATTTAACCGTAGGTTCCTACAATCGTATGGAGCATGAATATGATTTTAGTTTTCCCAAAATCATTTTCTAAAACACAGATAAAAATATAAACTCGTTAATCGAGTTTATTGTCCTTAGAAAGCCCGAAAAATTGAGGTGTTACAAGCTTTAATAGCTCTTGTAGCGCAAAAAGGGAGGAAGATTTATCTACTAGATGTTAAATCTGCTTTTCTCAATGGCGTACTTCAAGAAGAGGATTATGTGGAGCAACCACAAGGCTTCGTGAGCAAAGGCAATGAAAACAAAGTACTAAGGCTAAGGACAGCTTTATATGGCCTGACGCAAGCTCCTCGAGCCTGGTATAGCAGAATTGATCAATACTTCATCGATAGAGGATTCAAGAAGAGCAAGAGTGATCCAACACTATACATTAAGACCCAAGGTCACTATGACACTCTCATTATCTCCCTGTATGTAGATGATCTTATCTACACAGGCAACAATATAAAGATGATAGCTGAATTCAAAGAAGACATGATGAAGACATTCGAGATGACAGACCTGGGTTTGATGCACTACTTCCTTGGCATTGAAGTGAGTCAAAGGAAAGAAGGGATATTTATCTCGCCGAAGAAATACACGAATGAACTACTGAAGAAATTCAAGATGTACGAGTGCAAACCAGTCGCTACTCCACTCGTGACAAATGAAAAGTTGCTAAAGGACGATGGATCACCAAAGGCGGATACAACGCTTTATAGAAGTTTGATTAGAAGCCTTCTATATCTCATAGCCACACGACCAGATATCATGTATGCCACAAGTCTTCTATAAAGGTTTATGCAAAGCCCAAGCCAAATTCACTTTGGAGCATGCAAACGAATTTTGAGATACTTACAAGGAACAAAAGAGTATGGTATATGGTATACACCTACAACCAACTCAAAGTTGCTCGGTTACACCGACAGTGACTGGGAAGGATCTATCGATGATATGAAGAGCATGTCAGGGTACGCTTTTCACTTGAATCTGGAGTATTTTCTTGGGCATCTAAGAAGCAAGCAATTGTTGCACAATCAACAGCCGAAGTAGAGTACGTGGCAGCTGCTGAATCTACAAGCCAAGCTATATGGCTTAGAAAAATACTCAGTGATATGGGAGAGCAACAAACAAAGCCAACTATCATCTACTGTGACAACAAATCAGCAATTGCAATGGCAAAGAATCCAGTTCATCACAACAGAACAAAGCACATAGCTATTAAATATCACTTTATCCGAGAAGCAGAAGCAACTAAGAAAATACAACTCAAGTATTGCAAGAATGAAGATCAAATTGCAGATATATTCACGAAGGTGCTAGCAAGGGTGAAGTTTGAGCAGTTACGGTCAATGCTTGGAATTACAGAAATTTGCATCAAGGAGGAGTGTTGAAGTTTGATGCAAATTTCTAGAGAAATCCACAACCAAAGTCGGTGGATTGTTTTTAGCAATATATTCTAGTAGTTTCTTGTAGAAAGCATACTACCTTTTATCTAGTCCTATTAAGAAGAATCTGGAATAAATAACCGCCTATGTTTTGGCGGTGCATTGTGCCTATAAATAGGCATTTGGGGTGCAAACCCATGGTAACTAGAACTATCCCAGTATCAGCAACTAAACAATTGTTACTCCTACAAGACTTGTACTATATATCATTACTTTCAATAAAACTACTTTTTCCAAACTATCAAATAACGTCTATACTAATCAACTACCATTTTTTATTTTCAAAAGCCATCATTTCACCATCCAAAATCATTTTAGTAGAAACCAAATCTTGTCCAACTGCTAAAGCTATAGCATGGAATACCTTTTTCTGAGATTGATATGTTGGAACCAAAGTGGTTATGGTCCAAATAATCCCTTAAGTTTTGATGTTAACAAAGAGCTAATTTAAGATCAACAAAGATTTCTTATGGACTAACGTTTTATATTAAGTGTGCAGGATAAAACTTAATTGAGTCCAAAGACTATCCAAAGTCCAAAGACTTTATCTCGTCCAACAGGTGATCTTGGTTTCCGACAGGACGGTAATAAATAGAACCATGAGTCCAAAGACTCTTTCGGTTACTTATGTAATAGCTAGTCCAATAGTGCTTTTAAGCGCGAATACCATGTAAAAGTATTTGAATTTATTATTCCCTGTAAAAGGCTTATATCCTTGGGACAAAACATTCTTTGTAATATTCGTTAAAATGTAAAGCGTAAGCCAGAATGTCTCTGTCACTTAAAGAAGTTGACCTTCCTCTTTTGAAAAAACAAAAGGGAATTTTCGTTCTATACAGAGGATATGTCAGCACACTTTTAGCTATCATCCTGATAGTCTATCCTGCTGATCAGAAACTTCAGAAGCTATCAGACTCAATGGATCAAATGCATTCAATGCTCATCAGAACGGATCCTTTTCCATCCGTTCAAGACTGAAGTTTGCTCAAAGTCAAGAGGCTATATATACCTCCATCCCTTGAAGATGCATGGTTACCGAACTTGAGCAAAAATACAAGTGAAGCAATATTTAGCGATTCAAAATCTTTCAAGAGAAACAGGCATATATCTGCTCAAAAAATCAAAGAGAAAATCTCAAGCTTGCAAAGCTAGCAAAGCTACTCCGATCCTCATTTTCATATCACTCTCTGTGTAGAGTTTTTCAAGAGTCTAAGCTTTAGTTTCGAATTCTCACATTTAGTGAGTTAGTAGAACAAACTCTTTTCAAAACCTTAGTTTGGTTGAGCCTGAAGAGGCTTGTCTGTAAAAGAATACTTAGAGAACCTGAAGAGGTTGAGAATACTGCCTGAAGAGGTGTTGAATACTTAGTAACAAAGGTTTTTTGTTATAGTGGATAAAGCTCTCAAGTAGAGAGGACTGGACGTAGCTCTTTGGTGAAGAGTGAACCTGGATAATATCTCGGTGTTCTTTTTCTCTCCCTTACCCTTACTTTAGTTTATTATCCAACTAACTAACTGGGATTGAATTGCTTTTTCCTACGCTATTTACTTATCTTATTCAAACTAAGTTAGCGTCCAACTTGGTGTTTGGAAGAGCTCTTTTTGCTTTTAAATCGTTTTAGCGTCCAACCTTGCGAAAATTATTATCTGCTTACGAAAAGAATTTAAAATCTTCAGAAACACAATTCAACCCCCTTCTTGTGTTTCAAACAGGTTCCTTCAATTGATATCAGAGCTCAGCCTCTGGGTTGATCACTTTGCCGTGTAGAGGAAAAGATCCTACTGCATATATGTCTAGACCAGGAATGCCAAGCGGGAGTCAACCAGCTTTGGAAGGTACTTCCATGACCAGACCGTCGTTGTTCAACGGCAGTCACTACCTGTACTGGAAGGAGAGATTCAAAGGTTTCATCCTCAGTACAAACTCAGCTCTCTGGCCAGAATCACAAACGGTTCTAACGTTTGTATCAACTCTGACGGGACATACAAAGCAGAGGACGACTGGACTGATGTTGAACGGGCTAGAATGGAACAGAATCATAAAGCAAGATATGCTTTAATGTGTGCCCTCAGCCCTGACGAATTTCAGAAGATTCAGGCATGTGAATCAGCCAAACAAATATGGGACACCTTGTCTAATCTCCATGAAGGGACAACCAAGGTGAAGGACTCTAAAATCATCATGCTGGTTGGCCAGTATGAAATGTTCACCATGGCTAAAGGAGTTACCATCCTAGACATGATGGGTCGCTTTCAGACGATCATTAATAATCTGAAATCCCTTGGAAAGGTCTACACTACCAAGGAGAATGTCACCAAGATTCTTAGGAGCCTGCCTAAGAAGTTGAGACCTCTTGTCACTGCAATCACCCAGGCCAAAGATCTCTCTACTTTGACTCTGGATGATCTTGTCAGGACGCTTCAAGTTCATGAGCAGGAGCTTGATCTTGACAATCCTGGAAAGAAGAACAAAGGGATTGCCCTGAAAGCTCATAGGTCCAACAACTCAAAAGCTTTAAAAGCTGATGAGTCCAGTGATGAAGCTGATCAGTCTGATGATGATGTATCAGACGATGACGAGCTATCCTTTATCTCCAGAAAGATTCAGAATATGTGGACAAAGAATAATGGAATGAAAAGGAGGCCATTCCAAAAGAAAAGCTTCAAGGATCATGCTGAACCCAAAGATAAAAGTCAGCTGGTCTGTTTTGAATGCAACAAACCAGGACACTTCAAAGCCGATTGCCCTATGCTAAAGGACAAGAAGTTCTTCAAAAATAAGAAAAAGAACTTCATGGCAACTTGGGAGGACTTGAACTCTTCTGAAGAAGAAGAAGAAGAAGAAACAAATTAAGAGGCTAACTTATGCTTTTGGTCCAATAAACAAGATGAAGACTCTTCGGACGATGAACATCATGCTTTATCAAATGGATGTAAAAAAGTGCATTCCTAAATGGTGTAATTAATGAAGAAGTATATGTTTTTCAACCACCTGGTTTTGAAGATCAAAACCATCCTGAACATGTATATAAGCTTCAGAAAGCTTTATATGGACTCAAACAAGCTCCTAGAGCTTGGTATGAAAGACTTAGCACTTTCCTAATGGAGAATGGCTTCTCAAGAGGAAAAGTGGACACAACTCTGTTTAGAAAAGTAAATAAAAAGGAATTTATTGTTGCTCAAATTTACGTTGATGATATTATATTTGGTGCAACTGATGAATCTCTTTGCCAAGAGTTTTCTGACTTAATGCAAAGGGAATTTGAAATGAGCATGATGGGAGAACTAAAATTCTTCCTCGGACTTCAAGTAAAGCAAACTTCAGACGGAGTGTACATTCATCAGACGAAGTACACAAACGAGCTTCTGAAATGCTTCAAGTTGGATGATTGTAAACCTATGAATACACCAATGCATCCAACGTCCGTGCTAAACAAAGATGATAAAGATAAAAAGGTAGACCAAAAGGTATATAGAGGTATGATTGGTTCCCTCTTATATCTAACTGCGTCCAGACCTGATATCATGTTTAGTATTTGCTTATGTGCTCATTTTCAATCCGATCCAAGAGAGTCTCATCTCTCAGCAGTAAAAAGAATCTTTAGATATCTAAAAGGTTCTACTAATCTGGGTCTTTTGTATAAGAAATTTGATGAATACAGATTAGTTGGATTCTGTGATGCTGACTATGCTGGAGACAGAATAGAAAGAAAAAGCACAAGTGGAGGGTGTCACTTCATTGGTGCTAATCTTGTCTCATGGTCAAGCAAAAGGCAAAGCATAATTGCTCTATCAACTGCCGAAGCTGAGTACATTGCTGCTGCCAGTTGCTGCTCACAACTGCTTTGGATCAAACATCAGTTGGAAGACTACAACGTGTTTGTAAACAACATCCCTATCATGTGTGATAACACTGCTGCTATTAACTTGTCAAAGCACCCCATACTGCATTCTAGAGCAAAGCATATAGAAATAAAGCACCATTTTATTAGAGACTATGTGCAAAAAGGAATAATAGATATTCAATTTGTTGATACTGACCATCAATGAGCAGATATCTTCACTAAACCATTAGCCGAAGATAGGTTCACATTTATAAGAAAATATCTGAACATGCATTTCATTGATTGACTGAGAGTCCAGTGCATGCGTCCAATATTTGCATTACGTCCAATACATGCTCGTCCATTGTACTTTCTGATTGCTCGTCTAATGCATTAATGGAACTCAATCTTTGTCGAATGAACTATTATCTTTCATTCCTTTAACCGAGTCAGTTTTTGTTTTCTTTGTTTGCCAAAAATGCTTTTTACGGTTTCAAAGTCTGAACGTGTGTCAGGCATTTAATGCACGTCGTTTCGCTCTATCTCTCTCTTTGAAAATACGAAAGGTTTTTGTTCTCTCTTCTCCTTTCTTTAAAATCGAAGTCTTGTTAAAAATCAAACCTTTACAAAAAGCTTTCAGGCTAATTGACCAAACTAACCTATTTTTAGAAACTATTTACCAATATAACCTTGTTTTGAAACTATTTACCAAACTAACCCACTTTTTGCCAACCTGGCATTTTTTATTATTTTTTTCTGACACCAAAGACGCTACTTTGACTGGCGTTTTTATTGTGCCACGTAGCAAAATCTGGTTAAAATGTAAAAAAATTTAAAAATTTTACGTTTAGGACGACGCTAAAAGCCAATGCTAGACGTGTCACTATCTGATGTGTCTATCAGACGGGTGAATAAATGTTCACCCGTATGAAATATTTCTTCACCCGTCTGAAGCTGAAGATCTTCATCAGATCAGACGGGTATCAGATGGGTGAAGAAATGCTCACCCGTCTGAGGCATTTCTTCACCCATCTGAGGACTATCAGACGGGTTCACCCGTCTGATGACTATCAGACGGGTGAAGAAATGTTCACTCGTTTGAGGGTGAAGATCTTCACCCGTCTGATGACTGTCAATTTCACCCGTCTGATATATTTCTTCACCCGTCTGAGGGTGAAGATCTTCAGCTTCAGACGGGTGAAGAAATGTGTCAGACGGGTGAACATTTCTTCACCCGTCTCATAGACATCAGACGGGTGACACCTCTAGCGTCGGGCTAAACGTAAAATTTTTAAATTTTTTACATTTTTATCAGATTTTGCCATGTGGCACAATCTGGTAAAAACGCTACTGCAACTAGCATTTTCCAAAAACGCTAGTCAAAGTAGCGTCTTTGGTGTCATAGAAAAAATAATAAAAAATGTCACGTTGGCGAAAATTGGGTTAGTTTGGTAAATAGTTTCAAAACAAAGTTATATTGATAAATAGTTTCTAAAAATGGATTAGTTTGGTCAATTAGCCAAAGCTTTCATCTTTCTTCTTGCATCTTCGAAAAGGAAAACCCTTTCTGAAAAACCCTTCTTCTCAAGACCTTTTCTCTGAAACTATGGCAACCTCTTCTGCTGCTGCCTCTAAGAGTAAAGGAAAAACCTTTAACGCTCAGACTGTTGATGTCATGGTCGAGTTCAAATTTAATCTACAATTCCTGGCTGAGAACGGGATTGACATTTTCTCTAACATCCATGCTGCTGGATGGTCAAGCTTCTTCGAAGGTTCTCCGGTAATCTACCCTGCTCTAGTTAGGGAGTTCTGGACAAACCCTACTATCTCTGCAAGGGAGATTCGCAACAAAGTGCTTCATATTGAAGTAATAGTATCTGAAGCAACCATTTCTAATGCGATTAGGTGCCCCTAATCTGGAATAACTGTTGAGGATAACTGGGAGGAAGAGATTGGTGATGCTTCCACCATCAGAGACTGTCTGTTGAAGAACTCGGGTGACAAACTCATAGCCTCAAAAATGACTGACAAGGCTAGGGTTCCTCACCAAATTTTGAACAAGTCTATCCTTCACAAGGCTGGGTCGAAGGATAATGTATCAAAGGCTCGCCAATTCTGCCTAGTTCATTTGATACTGGAAAGGCAGATAAACCTTCCCCACCTTCTCTTTTCTTTCTTCAAGTATGCCATTGAAGGCTCTGGGAAGAATACTTCAATCATCTATGCTGCTCTTCTCTCAAAAATCTTCGAGAAGCATATGGTCTACGATGATGTAAAGAACTTGGCTCCAGAAAGAAAAGTCAGATACTACGATGTTCATGGTATTGAACGATCGCATCAGCCTGAGTTTAGCAGGCAAAGCTTGGAGATGATGCAGTTGGACTGCTTCAAAAAGTCCAAACCTGAAGGAAAACAAAAAGGAGCTCAGACGCAAGGCTCAGAAGAAGCGTCTGAACAACGAGTCACTGATGGACGCTCCACTGAACTATCTCGTCCAACATCTAGGACTCTTCCTTCTCGTCCAAAGCTCACCGTCCAACCATCCAGAAAAAGGAAGCTGATTCTAGCTCCCATTGATGAGGATGAAGAGGACGATCTACCCATCTCTAGGGTAGTCAAAGGTCCAAGATTGGAGACCTCGTCTGTTGCACCCCTGCCTAAACCTATTTCAATAAGGGCAAGGTCTGCTCGAGCAAAGGCAAAAGGTAATATTGAACCCATCTCTAGTTCAGTTATTACTTCTTCTGTTGTCCAATCGTCTGAGATTGAGGACTTGACCTTTGAACCTTCCCTACCACCCTCACCCACTAACCTACCACAAACACAAACCCTAACCTCACCAAATGAACCCGAAGACTGGTTCACACCCTAGGGAGATCACCCCTTCCAACCTTATGGTGCTCCCTACCCCAGACAGATCTTTCGCAAAAGAAAATATAGACGCATCCCGGGAATGAACCACAATAACAAATGCTCAATTTGGGCTGAGGTCAAACGCAACTTTCCTGTTCTATTCCTTGAACACACACCCCCCACTACTGAACCTCACCCCAAAAGCCCTCTTCCACTACCTGAATATGAATATGAACAGCCACCCACACTACCCACCTCTGGACCACCCCCTGAACATGGCTACTACCCCATCCCACACACATCAACTGAACGTCTGGCCACTGAGATGTACACCGCTCTTGGACCGTTGGTTATCTGCCATGAGAAGAAGACGTTTCCTCTAAGGAAAGTCTATCCCAACCTCATCAAGGACAAGGCATTCCAATGGTGCCACTACAATGTAAATAGTCACGTAGTTCTTTGTAATGAAGACAAGAAAAGTTACAAAATTGAGTACGAAAGGAGAGCAAGGACGTTTGGCTTAACCAACTACATCCTTGATCCTGATCTGTCATTCATTCCAAGCTACCCAACAACATGGAAGGAGTACTCTGATGTTCGTGACTTTCTTCCTTATTATGCCGTGCGCAAGGAGTGTGACATGACTCGGGAAGCTAAGATTCATCACAACCTTCCAATGAAGTTTTGGTCAAGGACATCCTGCACAAGAGTAGGATTTGTTCCTCCTCGAGCTTGTCCAAGGATTCCTATTCTAGATCCCACAAGAATAAGGACCTTCGCAAAAGGCTTGAGTCATGGACGCTGCCTCACAAAAATGCCTTTGATCCCTTATTTTAGAAGAGACCTCGAGATGACTCTGGGGCTCTAGCAAGCATTTGGAAGAAAGATCCCCGATTCAGATATGAACCAGATGCTAAGGTCTACTGGGAAAACCACATCTGGAGATGCTCTCAAGAAGCATCATCATCTGGACTATCAATCGAGGAGAAAGAATAGATTCGCGTCTACCCAAAACAATATCGAATCTATGAGGCTGACTTCATGATCATAGACGATATCTTTGGGATACCTCTTTAGCCTAGAGATATGTTGCCTTCACCTGCTCCCAGATGGATAGAAAACAAGTATGATGATGCTGAAATCATACTTGAGGTGCTGCCATCTCCACCCAAACCTGTCATTGATCCTAATGCTGCTCCTCCTCTTCCTCCTAAGCCGGTTATTCCTGAAGAAACTGGGGACACCAAAATCATCTATGAGGACCCCTCTTTTGAAACTCATGCTGAGGAAGTGGAACAAGTTGTAGACTCAGCCCCGTCCAAGTCTCAACCTATCTCTCTCTCAGTGGTCCATCCTGTTGATCCATCTCCTTCTTAGGCTCTCAGTGTAGTCCTTGATCAAAGAGATGTGGACGCAACCAGGGCCATAGCTGAGAGCTCCGCCTCGGTTATTCCTCCTGAGTTCCAAGAGTTCATCCAACGGTCCATAGAAGCCAACAATGTGGTGCTCCTTCAACAAAATGCGGCTATGTTTAAAGATTACCTTCCAAAACCTCCTCCTCCTCCTCCTTCTTAAAAACTGTTTTATTTGTTTGTTTTCAAATATACTGACTATGATGTGTTTCTTACTCTTTTGTCTGATGACAAAAAGGGGAAGAAAACGAGTTGATTGAATATATACATGTCTAGCTTTCCATGCTTAAATGCTTATATCTGTCTTATATGCTTTAAATGTTTAGATGCTTTAAATGATTAGAATGTTTGTCTTAGGGGGAGCCTTTCAGCTCTCTAGGACTCTTTGTTTAATCAAATTAGTATGTTTTGTCATCATAAAAAAGGGGGAGATTGTTGGAACCAAAGCAGTTATGGTCCAAATAATTCCTTAAGTTTTGATGTTAACAAAGATCTAATTTAAGATGAACAAAGATTTCTTATGGACTAACGTTTCATATTAAGTGTGCAGGATAAAACTTAATTGAGTCCAAAGACTTTATCTCGTCCAATATGTGATCTTGGTTTTCGACTGGACGGTAATAAATAGAACCATGAGTACAAAGATTCTTTCGGTTACTTATATAATAGCTAGTCCAATAGTGCTTTTAAGCGCGAATACCTTGTAAAATTATTTTAATTTATTATTCCCTGTAAAAGGCTTATATCCTTGGGACAAAACATTCTTTGTAATATTCGTACAAATGTAAAGCATAAGCCAGAATGTCTCTGTCACTTAAAGAAGTTGACCTTCCTCTTTTGGAAAAACAAAAGGGAACTTTCGTTCTACACAGAGGATATGTCAGCACCACTTTTAGCTATCATCCTGATAGTCTTTCCTACTGATCAGAAACTTCAGAAGCTATCAAACTCAACGGATCAAATGCATTCAATGCTCATCAGAATGGATCTTTTTCCATCCGTTGAAGACTGAAGTTTGCTCAAAGTCAAGAGGCTATATATACCTCCATCCCTTGAAGATGCATGGTTACCGAACTTGAGCAAAAATACAAGTGAAGCAATATTTAGCGGTTCAAAATCTTTCAAGAGAAACAAGCAAACATCTGCTCAAGAAATCAAAGAGAAAATCTCAAGCTTGCGAAGCTAGCAAAGCTACTCTGATCCTCATTTTCATATCACTCTCTGTGTAGAGTTTTTTAAGAGTCTAAGCTTTAGTTTCGAATTCTCACATTTAGTGAGTTAGTAGAACAAACTCTTTTCAAAACCTTAGTTTGGTTGAGCCTGAAGAGGCTTGTCTGTAAAAGAATAGTTAGAGAACTTGAAGAGGTTGCGAATACTGCCTGAAGAGGTGTTGAATACTTTGTAACAAAGGTTTTTTGTTATAGTGGATAAAGCTCTCAAGTAGAGAGGACTGGACGTAGCTCTTTGGTGAATAGTGAACCAAGATAATATCTCGGTGTTCTTTTTATCTCCTTTATCCTTACTTTAGTTTATTATTCAACTAACTAACTGGAATTGAATTGCTTTTTCCTACGCTGTTTATTTATCTTATTCAAACTAAGTTAGCGTCCAACTTGGTGTTTGGAAGAGCTCTCTTTGCTTTTAAATCGTTTTAGCGTCCAACCTTGCGCAAATTATTATCTGCTTACGAAAAGAATTTAAAATCTTCATAAACACAATTCAACCCCCTTCTTGTGTTTCAAACAGGTTCCTTCATAATATCCTTGCTTCATTAAGGAATCCAATAACCTAGGGAACCCATCACCCTGGAGTTTACTTATATAATCTGCATCAACTTTTTTCATTGTTTTTCTGACCATTTCTACCAAATCATGCAATCCTACCGCTTCCTTCATTTCCACTAATGGAGAAACAGCTTGTTGCCATAGATTTCCTACCATATGCTTCGATAATGGTGGGACCATTCGAGTGCGAATGTTCACAGCACGGGACACCATAGATGCCTGAAATGGTAAAAAAAAAAAACTAATTGTGAGGGATCATTTGTAAAAAGTTTGTGGCTTGAATGAAATTTAATAAATCACAAAGTATATATTGATTATTATGAGAAGTTATTTTTAACTTCCAAAAAACTGATCAAAAACCAACTTGATTGTAGATGGTATAATGTAAGAAAGTGTGTGTAAAAGAAAGGAAAGTGCAAGAGATAAATTGAGTCTTGGTTGTTTCTTGCAAAAATTCACACATAGATTAAGGTTAGTATCATTATTATATTTACACTAAAATTTGTGTGCCAAGAATAACCCTAAAAGTTAATGTTTATGAAGGTTTTAAATCTGGGTCTGAAACTAGGATCGCGACGTTTTGGTTTTGGCAGTTTGCGAAATCGTAATTGCGACCGTATAAGCCTCATTTTCCAATAAGCCTCATTGCTAAGCTCATTTTCCCGTAACGGAAAACCTAATGCAAATGCAACTGCAATTTAAAATCTTGATGTTTATGTTCCTCAGAACTTGCTTTCGCAGCTTCCATGGCTGATTTCCATATGAGTGCTGTCACTACTTCAACACGAGTTGGATTGAAGCACCCAAGTTCGTCTCTTAGCATCGACAAGTTTGTCCCATTAAATATGAACCTCTTCGTTACAATGTTTTGGTGGCCAGTCATGCCACGAGTAATGTCCATTTCTATGTTCCTCGGTGGGAAAAGCAAAGCTGCTTCCATTTGACGTGCCACTATGTTGCCTACTCCCCTTGTTATGGAAGCCCAAGCATTCAGAAACGATGCTGCTGTTGCACCATCAGCAATCTTGTGCGAGAAGCACACACCAAGTCGTATACCACCACAACTGAATTGATTCAATTGAACTGCCATGTTCACTGCGGGTTCGTTGTGATCTACTTCAGGGTCGTAGGGATCAAATGGGAAAAGCTCTTTTATCTCATGAACTTGAGGGTTACCGGGAATGTCTGACAGATTGGTAGGGACTTTAGATTCAATGTAAATAACACCTGCATCGTTGCACTCTACCAAGAAATTATCTTTCAGTCTTCCACAAAATGGGTAATAAAGAGTGAGGACATCTGATAAACAAGTCTTTAACTTATCAGATATAATTGTGAAATCAGTCTCGAAAGCACTGATATCAGAGGCTGAATAAAACAGGACAATGGGAATGTATATTGATGGAGGAGCCAATTGATCAAGAAGGGAGATTTTGAAATCTCTTAGGTGATTAGGGGTTGGAGAGGATGGCTTAATGATGTCAGTCGATACAATCTCAGTTTTTGCTGCCATTCTGTAACCGGATTCCTGAAACAAAATGGCGTTTCTAAGCTTCACTTTGGTATACTTGGGGAAATGAAGTGGCTTTTTATAGAGAGAATTTTTGTATCATAACTCATTAACCCAACTATTTTTTTTTTTTTTGGATTTAATTGATATACACGGTCAGGATAAAGATTTTTGACACAGAAAATCAATCAGAAATTGTCACATAAGCTAAAATATTTGACTCTTATCCTAACCACCTTCAAAATCACACACACCATGATTTCTGATTGGTTGTCAGTGTAAAAAAACTTTACACGGACAGTGCATAACAATTAAACTCTTTTTTTATTTTTTGACTGAATATAACCCAACTATTAATCAATTATTTAAATAATAATAATAATGATAATGATAATTGATAAAAACTGATGTAGACAATGGTGGCTACTGGCTACAAGATAAAGTCAATAAAACAAATATCCCGTGGATTACATTAGTTTTTATTAATTTCAATATTTATTTTAGTTATTATTTATTAACTAAATATTTAATATATATAAATTATATATTACTATGATAAAAATATGTACTATTTTATAAATTTCAATTGATTAATTTGTTAATATTTAATAGTAAAAAAAGGTTTATATGAAAAATATTAAAGTTTATATTATTAATTTTTTTTATGCTAGTTTATATTATTAATTTTAAAATACAACTCTTTGAATAAAATATAATAGCAAATACTCAATATTTGACTTAATTTTAAAAATGTATCAATTTCAATAAAATGTGATAACAACAATTCAAAAATTAGTATTATTAATTATAAATATTTGTCCTAAATTTTTTAAAAAAATGAAAAATTAAATAGATATATGATCATTAAGCCAATTACTCAGCAGATATGGAAATGCATTTAAAATTAAATAAAATATTAAGAAATGTTTGATGAAGATGATGTCAAATGGAGCATTAACAAGGAGAGAAGTCATATAATGACTAATCTTCAAAAAGGAACATTCTAATTTAATATATAGGGAATGATTAATAGCAAAAATCTAGAAATTAGTATTAAATAAAAAGTAGACAATTTTAAAATTAGTATTTGTACTTAGAAATATTTGTTTCGAAAAGAAAGATAATCAAATACAAAAAAATAAGTAAGCAAATTTGGTATTTATAAAAATTAATTTATGAAATTATAGTAATTTATTATAATTGTAGTAATCATATCTATAAAAAAATATCTGTTTTATAGTAATTACATATCTATTTAAGAATTACACGTGATGCCGCAAAAAGTAGAAAGATTGTGGAAAAAGTCTTATATATTATAAAAAAAAAAAAAAATCACGCTAATTAAGCACCCAAAAAAAAAAACTCTAATTTAGTATACCGACTTTGTTTATTCGAAAATTGGGTACAATGGTCATTCCGCGTGAACATCTCTGAATTACAAATTTACAATTAATGAAGTTTTTGGTCATAAAAGATGGCTCGCGGGTCCAGCCACCAAAATTACAGGCAGGGAATCAATTCTTTGATTCACTAAAGAACGATATTTAACTACAACTCCAACATTGCCTTGTTATATATTTTTTCGGATAGTGCAAAGTATGCATCGGTTTTGTCGATGATTAATCTCTGTTGGGAAATTTGGTTGATCATTTTTAGTGGGATCTTCTCTTCTAACCACGTTTTTTCATCCATAAGGCTTGAACCCGATGTAACACCCCGATTTTTCGTACTTTCTAAGAATAATAAACTCGATTAATGAGTTTATATTTTTTTTTCTGTGTTTTAGAAAATGATTTTGGGAAAAGAAAAATCATAGTCGTGCTTTGTATGATCGTAGGAACCTACGGTTAAATTTTGGGCCAAAAACAAAAACGGAGTCCAGTCTACGTTTTCACGGATAGTAATGTTTTACTACTATAAAGACCTAATTTTGACTAAAGGTCAGAACCATTAGTCTTAGAATTCGATCCTCTACATATTTTCAAAAATCCGACCCGACGATCAAAAGTGAAAATAATATATTATATTCAAGCCAAGAATTGAATTGGGAGACGATTGGAGCCGTAGATGGATTTAACGGGACCCACGAACGGATAATCTTGATGTCAAGTCAGTGTCAAGTCACCTAGGGACTCATGCCATTGTCATTATGATTTTCAAAATATTTGGACGCGAAATGACCAAAATGCCCCGGGTCTTTCAGCAAAATTATCAAAATACCCTTCTAGCAAATCACAAGTTTGCCATTATAGAAAAAAAATGTCCCCCACACTCTCACCACTCTAAGACCATTCGGCCATCCCTTTCTTTGCCCCCATCCTCACTTTTCTTTCTTTTCTCTCTTTGTTCTTCATAGTTTCTTCAACTTAGAAGCTTGAAATCTTGAGAAAAGTTGGTGATTAAAGCGTGATTCTCTTAAGGAAGTTCATCTAGGAGGTAAATACTCTCTCCTATCTCTCTCAATCTCTCCTTTCATCTCTTGAAATCTTAGTTTCATGGAGGTTAGGGATTTTAACCCATAAACTTCAAAAATCCATGAAAAATTGTAGAAAAATCATTTTAATACCAAACCAATTTCGTTGATCTAGATTCATAGTATCCTTTCATAATCCAAGAGTTGGAAACCAAAGGAGCTCTCTAGATCCCATGGTGAAGAAGGGCCGAAACCTACACTTGGTGGGGAGTAGGATTTTGTTGGTTTTTGATGTTGTAAGTTTGTATCTAGGTCTACCTCACTTAGTTAGGGTAGTGTCCAAGAGATGGGAATTTTTGGAGCTCCCTAGCTATTTTTAATAGCATGAGGCTGAACCTAGAGGTAGAGAGAATAGGGAAAATTTTTGTGTTTTGTGTTAATACATTGATTGATTGTATGTGTGTAGTAATCGTTGGACAATTGGACAAGAGATCTAGCGAAGTTTGAATCGATCGAGAGATTGTTATTGCATCGGGAACTCCAAGAGGTAAGGGAACAAACCTGAGTAATTCTAATTCCGACAGCTACATACTGTGATTGTGTGTTTGAGTTGTAATCATTTATCTGTGCTTAATTGTTTGTTGATTGGTTTCATTTATCTGCTGATAATTGATTTTATCTGTTTATGCCTGAAATACCTGCTTATATGTGATTGTATGGTATGGCATTGAAATGACTGTATGGATATATCATCTGCCCTGTTGCGATGATTATTGCATTAAAGGACCTAACACCGGTTAGAATCCGATCATATGTAATATAAAAGCTTTAAAAATCTTGGGACATGGAATAAAGAAAAATAATAATATTAAATTATTCTTTCAATGAACTTTGGGAGAAAAAGAAATAAATTGCCTTTTTGGAATAAAATAATAATAAATATTTGATTTTTAAGGGTAAGTTGACTTAGAGGGCAAAATGGAAAAAAATTGGCTTTAATAAAGAAAAATAAAGTTTTTAGGGTGAATAGTATTTTTGGAAAACTTTATTGGTTTTAAAAATAATAAAGTTAACCTTTTGAGCAAAAGCGTTTTTGGCAAACGTGATTTCAAATTATTTTGTTTTATCCAAGAGAAAGAGTTTTGTTTTCTAAACCGTATTTCAAAACATTTCGTTTTAGCGAAATACGAAGAAAGAGAAAAGAAGTGGCTTTCAACCACGATTTTGTTTTATGGAAAACCAATCCCGAAGGCTTCGTGTAAGCTTCGGAGATTTGGGTTTTGTTTTTTTAATTTTTTTAAAGAGAAATGTGGTTTTTGGTTTTGAACTTAGAAACCGAGACGTCGGGATTCTAGAGTTCTGCAGAACACGTGGATCAAGGATCCATGTTAGTGTGTTAGTCTCGTAGGTTTGTGGACAATCTTTGTGGTCCTGTAGGCTTGTGGATGTGTTTTGAGCTGTAAAATCCAAAATCCGAAACTGGTGCATCGGTTGGGGATTTTTGGGTTTGAGTGTGTGGACTGTGTGTCTTTTTCGAGTTTTGAACTGTGTGTCCAGTTTTTGAGAAAATGTTGTAAAGGCTTAAAGAGTCTAAAACATGTGGTGGTTGCTAGCGTTGATGGTTCAACAAGGAAATAATGGAACGACAAAGATAAACTGACAAAAACAAATGGTTTTCTCTTGCATATGTGTGGGGTAGACATGCCGTGAAACAAGGGGACCTTAATGGCAAGGAAACCTGGGATGACTTATGTCATTGTGTATCATTGTGCCTTGATAGACAATGATGTCATACGTGTTCTGGGAACGTATTGTGCCTTGAGTTTGACAATATAGTATGACCTGATTACATTTGCTAAGTACCTCTGATTGCGCCCCCATGTGAGAATCGCGTAATGTCGTGGGATTCATGTACTTATGTTTTGGGCCAATTTTGGTGTTAATCATTGTTGCCTATGGTCAATGATTTTGGAGCCTGAGCAACTTATTTCGAATAATGATGTGATTTCCAGAAATTAAGGATTGAGCGTTAGTCGAGATATGTGGAAGTGTTCATGCATACGTTTTGAAAATAACGTTGACTGTTGGGCACGAGGCCCTTGTGTTCTTTCTGTTAGTACTCTGATATATTGTACTATATTATGCATGATGATATTTTGTGAGACCATGCTTATATGAATCTGCTGTATGTGTTTGGGTATGTAGTTGTCGTTTTTTGGATTCATATATTGGTTTCTCACCCTTGCTTTTTTTTTTTTTTTGGAATGTGCTGTCTTTCTTTGGTATATATTGTATCCCTTTTACAAATGGACCCAGTTACCGAGCAATTAGCCCACTTGGGGGTACGTTCCCTGATGTTTGATCTTCGGGAGGACCCAGCTGCATGGGTCATCCACCTCGAAGCGTATAGTGTAGCATACACTAGCCCAGTCTGCACTCTTAGAGGGAAAGTGGAAGTGGGACCCCAGGAGAGGACCCACATTGTCGAGACGATCCATATTCCCTTGCCGCCCATCTGGATGCTACTACAGTCACTCACGGATCAGGGGCTGATTGATCATCATATCCCAGCTGCACAGCCCCTGCAGCAGCAGTCACCTCAGACTCCTCCTCCGCCTTTTGTGTTAGTAGCGGAGGGGCAAGGAGATGATGAGGAGGAGGAGGACCTTGAGGAGGATCCTCAGGTGGCCCCGGAGTATCATCCTTTGGATGCTCCTGAGCCCCAGCCCCAGTAGAATGGGAATGTAGGTTCCCTAGATTCTTCTCCTGATTCTGGTGTTGGACTCTCCTTAGGGGGATTGTCCAACGGGTTTCGCTAGGCGTTGACCAGCTTAGATGTGTAGACTTTCTTTTTGAGGTAGCGATTTTTGGGTAGTCTGTTGTCGGTTATTGATGACTATGAGTTTTAGTGATGTGGTTTCCAGACTATCGCTACCTAGTTTTTAGAGCCTTAGTATTTTTACTTCTTCTAGTGTTATTACTCTGAACTGTTGTTATTTATAGTTGTTATAAGAAAAAAATTTATCACGATTTTCGAGACTTAATAAGATATATTAAAATAAACTGTTTTTCCGAAAGTAAAACCAGCAAGTTTTATTTAGCGTTTGGTATGTGTTTTGGGTTACAAATGTGATGCCGGATTGAGGGTGTCACATTAGTGGTATCAAAGCTGGTCGAGTCTTTCGGGAATCTTTGGGAATAGGTGTGTTGTGTTGATGTGTGATCTCTGATAGAGGTTTGATTGAATTACTTCCAAGAGGTAATGTGTGTTGTTAACTGATTATCTGCTTTAGTTTCTGGTTACAGTTTGACTGATTTCAATTTTGTAGGTCAGATATGGAACTAGAAACTAAAGTCAGAGCTGGACAAGGACGTGGACGTGGCCGCGGACGTGGTCGCGGGAGAGGAGCTGGTGTCCAGGTTGAGGATGCTATTGGAGCAAATGGAATGGATTTCACTGCTCAAGCGATGGCGAACATGGCTACGGCTATTGCTGTTCAGACCGCAACCATGAATGCTCATAATGCCCAGGAGCAACTTCGTGCTGACCAGGCCGCTGAAGGCCGGACTCTAACTACATTCAGGCGTTAGAATCTGCCGCAATTTCATGGCGACGTGGACCCAGAGAAAGCTGATTTTGTGGATCCAAGAAATTGAGAAGATTTTTGAGCTGATACACAGCCCAGAAGAGATGAAGGTACCTTATGCCACTTTCCTATTGATGGGAGACGCGGAATATTGGTGGAAAGGGACAAGACAACTGCTGGAGGCCAATCACCAAGTAATCACTTGGGGATTGTTCAAGCACCGCTTCTTGGGAAAATATTTTCCCTAGAATGCAAGAGCTGAGAAAGGGCAAGAATTCTTACGGCTGCAACAACGAGATATGACAGTCGGAGAATATGCGGCCAAGTTCGAGTCATTGGTCAAATACTTTCGATTCTTCCAAAACAATCCAAAGGAAGATTGGAAGTGTGAAGCTTTTGAGAGAGGGCTAAGATATGAGATCAAGGAATCAATGCTGCCGCAAGGAATCCGGAATTTTCAGGCACTGATGGAAAAGAGCAGACAAATTGAGCTGATGAAACGTGGGAGAGACAACAAAGGAAGCGTCGGAGGACCTTCCCGATTCAAAGGTCAACACTATGACCAAAAGGGGAAGCAAAGTCAGAAGAAACCCTATTCTCGACCCCCAGGGAATTTTCAGAAATAACTATACCGTCCTGTTGCTTGTGCATCAGGCAGTAGAGGCCAAGGAAGTCAAGGCCAAGAGAGAAAGTGCTTCAACTGTGGAGATCCGTCGCATTTGGCGAACAACTGTCGAGTGAGGAAAGATACTTGTTTCCGTTGTGGAGAACCAAGACATATGGCCAGGCATAGTAGAGCACAGAACCCAGTCCAAGCTAATGACAAAAATGGTGGAGCCAAAAGGCCGACGGCAAAGGGAAGAGTTTATAAACTAAGTGGTGTTGAGGCTTCAAACTCCGAAGATCTTATACAGGGTGTTTACGACATAGACGGTAACCTCTTATCAATACTTTTCGATTCGGGTGCAACCCATTCGTTCATTTCTATGGATTGTGTGAAACGTTTGGGATTATCTGTTTCTTCCTTGTCTTTTGACTTGATTGTTTCTACTCTAACTGCTGAACCTATTGTTGTGAATTCTATATGCCTGAACTGTCCTATTGTTATTTAGGATAGGCATTTTCTTGTTGATCTAATATGCTTGCCTTTAATACAATTAGATGTAATTTTGGGCATGGATTGGTTATCTTCCAACCATATCCTATTAGATTGTGCACATAAAACCCTAGTTTTTACCAGTACCATGATTTTTGGATTTTTAGCCGCCAACCTCATTAGAACTTCTTCGAAAGAGGGAGATCAGGATTATGTGCTTCTGTCCAACTTAGAAGTCGAGGGGAAGATCTAGTTGAGTAAGATGCCAGTTGCACGATGAGACGACCCCACTTACGTAGGATAATCCCATTAGACGCTTTCAAAACATAACCTCACTCTCTCTGATACCTTAAAACACAGCCAAAAATTTTCACCTCAACAGTTAAGCAGATAAGAACTTATCACAGCTCAAGAATTTAACATCAAAGTCTTGCCTGGAAGCCATGGCGTAAAAATAACAACAACAAACATAAACACCCCATTGGCCGTGGTACAACTCACAAGAGACTCAAAGATACCTTTGAGATCTCTATCTATTTGAGAAGCGCTGACACCACACTTGTTAGACGCCAAACTTGTTACTGACGATAGAGTACACCTTGGGTCAGCTCCACCTGCTGTAGTACTTCCAATGACTAATCGGCACTTCCGTCTTCGGATCACGATCCGGACAACCACACATATGTGAACATGGAGAAATATGCATAGGAGGTAAGAAACACTACACTATCATACAAAAGGGAAATCACGTAGCATATAACACATCAACATGTACAATAGCACACAATCAGCAAACACATCCATCTCTCGAGTTCAGCACAACAATCAATGTCAAAGTATCACCACTATGGATCATTGCCTATTCTACAACAATCATCCTCAAAGTATCACAACTATGGATCATCGCCTATTCTACACATCACAATAGTCGACCTTATAACACCCCCCTCGCGGGTGCTACATACTCGGACTCTAATGCGGAAATAAATCAAGAAAATAAAAGCTGGTTGCTTTCGGAAAATACTTTAATTAAGTAGCTACGTTCGAAAACGCGGTTCTAAAAAATCTTCTGCATGCATAGGCAATACAAACTCAAGATGAAGGAATAAGCTCCTTACAGCACATCAGTATTCACTGTTCATAAAACATAATCATTATTATAAATCATGATTATGTTTGAGATATTATATTGTGCTGTATAGATAACTGTTCATAGGACTGTCTAATGTAACACCCCCTCGCGGGTGCTACATACTCGGACTCTAACGCCGAAATAAATCAAGAAAATAAAAAGCTGATTGCTTTCGGAAAATACTTTAATTACGTAGCTACGTTCAAAAACGCGATTCTAAAAATTTTCTGCATGCATAGGCAATACAAACTCGAGATGAACGAATAAACTTCATATCACACGTTGATATTCACTGTTCATAAAATGTAAACATGACATAAAATCTGGTCTAATATATAACATATTATAGGCTTAGAAATAATTTCAACATATGTGCAGTAATATAATATAAGACTGCTCAAAATAAAAGACTCCTAAGCTGGTCGACTAAAGTAGCCATTGGGACATAACCCAACGTCAACTTCATCAGAACGCTCTATCATCCGAGTCCTCACGTCTCCGCGGGGACCTATGAACAACATCTGTACATGTGTTCCAAAAACACAACAGGGTGTCCAACATGTACAGGCAAAGTTGAGATACTCATATAAAGTTTATCACGATAGCCGCACAGGCGACAAACAGCAGTATATACATCTATAGATAATTACAAATATATGAGTAGTTATCTATATAAAACCATATAACATCTCAAACACTATCATGAGTTATAATAATGCATGAGACTTCAATATCATCTTTCTAATTCATGTACTCCGGAGATTCTAACATCCCAACATCGAGCAATAGGCCGTAGTAACACCCGTAACACAATTGTCCTCATGAGTCGGCCTCTCTATTTAGGTCCGAACGCCAATTGTTCCAGGGTACCATGTCATAACCATATCCAGAATAGTCCAGTCCCTGATCGAGTTCATTCGTGCTGGGTAGTCGACTCACCACGGCACGGGGTCGCGAGGCCACTGGCCACTTGTGGAGTCTCGACACACAGAATGCCCCTACAGACCTAGTGGTCTTAACCGGTTCCATTCTCAACTACTAGAGTTGTAGCTCGGTTTCAAATGGCACGTCTGCCGGTTCATGCATGGACACAGAAAGTTTTCTGTTTTCTTTGCATTCATTCTTTCAAATGTCGAGACATAAAGTCCACGACTAGTTTCAAAAAGGCATTATGGCCACTCAAATCAAAAACACAGGACACTAAGTCCGAGTGCTCAATCCACATTTATTCTTTCAAATGTCGAGACATAAAGTCCACGACTCGTTTCAAAAAGGCATTAAGCCCACTCAAATCAAAAACACAGGACACGAAGTTTGAATGCTCAATCCACAAAACACTAGCCCCGACGTCTCGGCCACTAGGTTTGGGTTCATCTCAAAGGTTCATCAATTTCCTTTTCGGTCAAACTTTCTCAAAACAATTTTGGAACACAAAATACGCTCTTGTTTTCTTGAAATAAAACATTTCTTGATTAAAGAGAACATTTTCCGAGAAAAACACTTTTCTTGAAAACAAAACCATTTTCTAAGATTTCACGCCTTTTTTAAACACTTTACAGAATAAAACACATTTGCACGACTTTTCACTAAACCACTTTTTACTTTTCAAAAGAACATACTTTTCAAAAGGGAACTTAACTTTTTTTGAAAAGCAACACGTTTTCCAAAAATCACTTTTTGATTTCCAAAACACGGTTTTCAAAACTTTGATTTCGATTCCAAGTCTTTTAACAATTATCGAGACATAGCCAGTCCTATGCTCATCCAGGATATAAATATATTTATAGATATATATATCAACAGTTCAATATCACAATAAGATATCATCCAAGGCATCTGTGACACCCGCTACCCCGCATACGATAAAATAAAATAAAGCATGCAAGTTAAATAAAATTTTAAAACTTTAACATAAAAGGTAGCAAGTACCACACGATCCGAAAACATTTTAAACATAAAACAACTGCGGAAAAACATTAATCATAAACGAAACCCGAAACCCGATGTCACATAATCAGAGTTGGTATACATATACCGATAACACATCGGAATAAAACTAAACAACTGAATGTAAATCCTATCTACTACTACTAAGAGAGATCTTCACGGGATCACTCCTCGTCAGCATGCTCACCCTCCTCTGCACATGCAACATCATATGCACAAGAACAACAAAGGATGGGGGTGAGATATACGATCATAAATATATGTAAACGGAATGGAATAGTAATTAAGATGACATACAACATACATCAATCAACACATGTATAATCAATACATATCAAAGATGCATGTCAATGCGAATGCAACATCACTACTCCGTATGCATGTGGCCAACAACTCTAACTCTGGAAAGATGATTAGGAGTACATGTCCGGTTATCAACGTGGATATTATGCCAGACCGTGGGCCATCCCCGAACACTCTCACTAATCCTAATAACGTATAGTGGCTAGTCAGGGTACTCAAGCTTATCCTTTAGGTCACTCCGAAAATAGGTAGCTAGCCCATGTCACCTGGAATTTCCCTACCCAATGTACCCGCAAGGCCGGGATAACACCCATCGTGGCCTCCACTATCGCGATTCATCGTTTGCTTTCCACCCAACATATCAACGTCAACGCATGATGCATGTTATGCTCAACAACATGCAAACACATGTCCAACCATCCACCATCAACACCATTACATGGCTATCAACTTTGACCAACAAGCATCAAAGATGATTTATCAACATCAAACTTGACCAATAAGCATCAAGAATGATTTAACCAACAACATCGGTAACAGTACGTCGTTACCAATAACATCATCGTCTTATTAATTGTTCTCTTTGTTAAGTCTTAACTTAACATCATCTTCATTAAGTATTATACTTAATCTTATTATCTAAACCTCAAGTCATATATTTATTAAGATTATAACTTGATCTTAATGTCTAAACCACAATTCACATCTTATTAAGATTATAACTTATTCTTAATATTTAAACCTCAAGTCATATGTTCATTAAGATTGTAACTTAATTTTCATAACACTATCCATCAAGCATAAGGGCTCAAAACTGTTCCTGGGCACGTGAGAATCGATTTCCACTCTCTGGAATCGATTTCTCAAGTCTTCAAAATCGATTTCCAATCTCTGAAAATCGATTTCAGCATGTTCAAATCGATTTCCCCAATCAATTTTGAACAAGGGAAAATCGATTCTAAAAATCGATTTCTACAAGGCCAAATCGATTTCCACGCTCTGGAAATCGATTCTTGGTCGATTCAAATCGATTTCCATCTGCTGGAAATCGATTTCTGGGTGTCAATTCATACAGCAGCGGTTTTCCTCCGCTATAGACCAGTCTACGTTCTCTAATTAACAGATCATTCGAGCCTAAGCTATTTATCATCAATTTGATTAGTTCAACACTCATGAATCATAACCTAAGGGTCCTCAAACTAATCCTTGGTCATCAATCTCACATTGCCTATTTATTTTCTCCCTATAACTATGTTCTAATAGTATAGGATTAACAAAACACCACATCATGGCATAAACAACATGTTCATCATCATAGGCACTTACAATGCATATAGGCAAACATACAGGGGTCATGGGTTAACCCCTTCATCTAAACCTATCCCAAAACCCACATACTCATGATCAATTTTCTCCCCCTATACCTGGTATGACGATTCACAGCCTAAGGGAAAGAGAACAAATCCAAGTTCTGCTACGGTTCCTTCTTACGGGTTCAGCACTTGATCACGATCGCAACACTGGAAAGCAGAGTCGATCCTTAAGTTAAGGATTAAAAGGGAAAACAAAACTAGGATTAGAAACTCACCTTGGTTTCTAACTTAGGAGATTAACTCTAGCAGCAGGGATAGACTAGCCAAACAACGGCGTGTTCTTGACGAAGAACACCCAAGCAGGATTCGTCCTTTGGGTTTTCTAGAGCGAGAGATCAATTAGAGCTCTTAGGGATGAGAAGAGGCAAAAAGTGTGTACAATAGGGTGTGGATACTAGGTTTAGGTCATACGCTATGTATATATAGCTGTTAGGGACGTTTTAGGACGAATGGGCCGTACACAGCATAGCCCAGAAACCGAACGAGTACACAAGTTCTGACACGCATGAAAATCGATTTCAACATCCATGAAAATCGATTTTCCTTGGGCCAAATCGATTTTCTTATCAAGGAAATCGATTTTGCCCTTCAAAGAATCGATTTCCTCCTTCTGGAAATCGATTTTCTTCACCTGGAAATCGATTTCCCAAATCGATTTCCCAATCGATTTTGGCATCGACACCTGAATAAAACTTGTAGGTAATCCTCTAAGCTTTCCAACGCATCCTAGATCATCTCGATCGGATGTCTAGAACTCAAGATATGGCCAAAACCGTGAAACAGGTTATTTAGACTCGGATGAATTGATTATTCTAAAGGCTGAACTATTACAACTATGAACTTATGTACCAAAAACAAGCAAAAACGACATATGCAAGCATCTATGAGCAAGTATCAATACATATATACAGAGAAGTGAAAGAGCAGGGTGTTACAATTCCACCCCCTTATAAAAAATTTCGTCCTCGAAATTTCTACTCACCTTGAGTAAACAGATGCGGGTATGACTCCTTCATCTTGCTCTCCAACTCCCACGTAGCACTTTCTTCTGTAGCTCCACTCCAAATGACCTTTACCAAGGGAATTTCCTTCCCTCTCAGCTGCTTGACCCTTCTATCTTCAACCCGAAGTGGTAGCACCTCAAAGGTCAAGTTATCCTTTAGTGGAATAACATCGGGTACTATCACATGGCTTGGATCATGAACATATTTTCGAAGTTGAGACACATGAAACACATTATGAAGGTTTGACAAGAACGGGGGTAAGGCTATCTGGTAGGCGACTTCACCGACTCTTTTTAGAATTTGGTAAGGGCCAATGAATCTAGGAGTAAGTTTCCGCGCTTTCATTACCCTTCCAACCCCAGTTGTTGGAGTAACTCGCAAGAACACATGATCTCCCTCCTGGAATTCGAGAGTTTTTCTTCTCTTATCATGGTAACTCTTTTGCCTACTCTGTGCCACTCTCATCTTATCTTGTATCATCCTCACTTTCTCTGTAGTCTCTTGCACTACCTCAGGTCCTAACACAACATTCTCTCCAGGCTCATTCCAACACAAGGGTGTCCTACACCTCCTCCCATACAAAGCCTCATAAGGTGCCATCCCAATACTGGAATGGAAACTATTGTTGTAGGTGAACTCTATAAGGGGTAAAAACTTATCCTAACTACCCAACTGCTCTAGCACACACGCCCTCAACAAGTCTTCTAAGGATTGGATTGTCCTCTCGGACTGTCCATCGGTCTGTGGATGATAAGCTGAACTCAATCTAAGCTTAGTTCCTAAGGCCTCATGCAAACTATTCCAAAATCTAGAGGTAAATCTAGGATCTCTGTCTGAAATTATGCTAGAGGGTACACCATGCAATCTAACTATTTCTCTGATATACAACCCAGTCAACTTCTCTAATGGATATTCCATGTTCATAGGAATAAAATGGGCAGATTTGGTTAACCTGTCCACAACAACCCATATGGCATCACAACCAGTTGGAGTCCTAGGGAGTCCAGACACAAAATCCATAGAGATACTATCCCACTTCCACTCAGGGATACTCAAAGGTTGCAACTTACCTGAAGGTTTCTGGTGTTCTATCTTAGCCTTCTGACACACTAGGCAAGCATAAACAAACTCAGCCACATCCTTTTTCATCCTAGGCCACCAAAACATCCGTCTCAGATCCTGATACATCTTTGTCGCTCCTGGGTGAACACTCAAACCACTCCTATGCCCTTCCTCAAGGATCAACTTCCTAAGCTCTGGAATATCAGGTATACAAACTCTATCTTGAAACCTCAAAATTCCATCAGTCCCATCCTTAAAACTGAGATTTCTACCTTGAGCAATCAACTCTCTCTGGTCTAAAAGGTATACATCTATCTTCTGCCCTTCTCTAATCTGACCCATCAAACTGCTAGTGATTTTCAACATTCCTAGCCTAATGCTCTTAGGGGTAACTTCCCAAACTAAACTCAAATCTCTAAACTCCTCTATCAAATCCATCTCTCTAACCATCAAAGCTGAAACATGTAAGGTTCTTCTACTCAAAGCATCAGCCACTACATTGGCTTTACCTGGGTGGTAACTCAACTCAAACTCATAATCCTTAAGAAATTCCATCCACCTACGCTGTCTCATATTCAGCTCCTTTTGGTCAAACAGGTATTTCAAACTCTTATGATCACTAAAGACCTCAAATCTAGCTCCATAGAGATAATGCCTCCAAATTTTTAAGGCAAACACTACCGCTCCTAGCTCCAAGTCGTGAGTGGGGTAGTTCTTCTCATGGGTCTTAAGCTGCCTAGAAGCATAAGCTACTACCTGACCATTCTGCATCAACACACCACCTAAACCTTGCTTCGAAGCATCACAATATACTACAAAAGGTTCACTAGGATTGGGTAACACTAACACAGGTGCAGATGTCAACCTATTTTTCAACTCCTGAAAACTTTCCTCACACTTAGAGTCCCACACGAAGATCTGACCTTTCTTAGTAAGGCGGGTCATAGGCAAAGCTATCTTAGAGAATCCTTCTATAAACCTCCTATAGTACCCGGCCAAACCCAAGAAACTTCTAACCTCGGTCACTGACTTAGGTGCTTCCCAATGGAGCACAGTTTCTACCTTAGCTGGGTCCACGGCTATCCCTCCTTTAGAGATGATGTGTCCTAAGAAACTCACCTCTTCTAACCAAAACTCACACTTGGACAACTTGGCATACAACTGTTTTTCCTTAAGGGTTTCCAAGACTATCCTCAAGTGTTCCTCATGCTCCTCCTTAGTCTTAGAGTATACTAGGATATCATCTATGAACACAACTACAAACCTATCCAAGTATGGATGGAAGATCTTGTTCATGTAGTCCATGAACACAGCAGGGGCATTAGTCACACCAAAAGGCATAACTAGATACTCATAATGGCCATAGCGCGTTCTGAACGCAGTCTTTGGAATGTCCTCAGACTTGACCCGAATTTGGTGATAGCCTGATCTCAAATCTATCTTAGAAAACACACAAGCTCCTATCAGCTGGTCCATAAGGTCATCTACCCTAGGAAGAGGATACCTATTCTTAATAGTCACCTTGTTGAGCTGTCGGTAATCGACACACAACCTCATGCTGCCATCTTTTTTCTTCACCAACAACACTGGCGCTCCCCACGGAGACACACTAGGCCTAACAAACTGCTTCTGGAGCAATTCCTCTAACTGTTTCTTCAACTCAGCTAGCTCTAGAGGGGACATCCTGTATGGTGCTATGGATATAGGTCCTGTACCTGGCACTAAGTCTATGCTAAACTCAACCTCTCTCTCAGGTGGCAAACTATAAATATCCTCGGGAAAAACTTCTGGAAACTCTCTCACAACTGGCACATCCTTCACCTCAGCCTTTCTCTCTACTTCCAGGGAAGATAAGATCATGTATACTTGGGCTTCTTCTCTAATAGAAGCCTTGACTTGGTTGGCAGTCATAAAACTCGGATCCTTAGGATCGACAGCAGTTCCAAAAACAACAGTTTTATCAAAGCAATTTAAAAGGACATGATTGGCAGATAACCAGTCCATACCAAGAATAACATCAAGTTGTCTAAGGGGTAAGCATATAAGGTCAACTATGAAATTTCTATCATCAATGACAATGGAACAACCTTTACAAATATGTGAGGTAACAACAGGCTTATTGGTAGGGGTAGCAACAACTAGATCATATTCAAGTTGGGCAACAGGTAATCTAAGGTACTCAACACAGTTATGTGATATAAAGGAATGCGACGCACCCGAATCAAACAACACTATTAAAGGAGTCCCTTTGATGAGGCACTTACCTTGAATCAGGTCTTCAGATTCTGAGGCTTCAGCTCCACTGAGAGTGAAGACTCTTCCACTTGTCCTCAGTCGATTGGCTTGAGAACTCTTACTAGCACTTTGTGGCTCCATCTTTGCTCCACTACAATCCTTACTGATATGACCAGGCTTCCCACACTTGAAGCAGATGATGTCTGTCTCCTTGCAGTCACGAGTAAGGTGCTCCTTACCACACTTGCCACACCTGATTGGCCTAGAAGAGGCAAATCCTCCGCCACTGGCTGGTCCCGATGTATACTGCGATTTCTTGCCGGCGAACTTGAATCCACGACCAACTGGTGCAAACTGTTGTTTTCCTTTGTCCTGTTGGGTCGTCCTCTTGCTACCTTGGGGACCAGAACTCCTGAACTGAGAAACTCTGGACTTGTAGTCTTCCTCAAAGATTCTGCACTTGTTCACCAAGGTGGGGAAAACACGGATCTCCTGGTAACTGATGGCTTGCTTAATCTCTGGACGCAAACCATTCTCGAACTTCACACACTTGGAGCGATCATCATTACAATACTGATAGAGTGGATAGTAACGTGACAGCTCCTCAAACTTAGCGGCATAATCCCCAACGGACATGTTTCCCTGAGTCAATGCCAGAAACTCCATCTCCTTCTTGTCACGTATATCAGCAGGGAAATATTTCCCCAAGAATCTCTCCTTGAAGGCATCCCAAGTAACCACGGTGCCTTCAGCTTCTAAACGTTGGCGACAATTCTCCCACCAATGTTCAGCTTCCTCTACCAACATGAAGGTAGCAAAGGTAACCTTCTGAGCATCGGTGCATGCCATGGCTCGAAAGATCTTCTCAAGCTCTCGGATCCATGTCTGAGCACCTTCAGGGTCATAAGCTCCCTTGAAGGATGGCGGATTATTCCTCTGGAATTTATCCAAACCCTGAAATTCAGCAGGTCCACCTCCGTTGTGATTCTGATTCTGCCCTATGGCATTAGCTAATGCTTCCAGGGCATCAGCAAT
Source organism: Ammopiptanthus mongolicus (assembly GCA_039655645.1). Taxonomy (NCBI): domain Eukaryota; kingdom Viridiplantae; phylum Streptophyta; class Magnoliopsida; order Fabales; family Fabaceae; genus Ammopiptanthus; species Ammopiptanthus mongolicus. Next base: position 34,354,531 of record CM077350.1, read on the forward strand.
CGCACGATCATTTCTACCTGCCATAACTTCCTGCATCATTCAAGCAAACTGCTCAATATCGGAAGTTAAGCAAAGCAAGACTAAACACATAATACTCTATACCATCGTCATGGACAATCATATAAGAGTACACAGAAGAGAACACAACAGACACATACCCCGGCCTGTAGGACAGACCGGCTCTGATACCACTAAATGTGACACCCGCTACCCCGCATACGATAAAATAAAATAAAGCATGCAAGTTAAATAAAATTTTAAAACTTTAACATAAAAGGTAGCAAGTACCACATGATCCGAAAACATTTTAAACATAAAACAACTGCGGAAAAACATTAATCATAAACGAAACCCGAAACCCGATGTCACATAATCAGAGTTGGTATACATATACCGATAACACATCGGAATAAAACTAAACAACTGAATGTAAATCCTATCTACTACTACTAAGAGAGATCTTCACGGGATCACTCCTCGTCAGCATGCTCACCCTCCTCTGCACATGCAACATCATATGCACAAGAACAACAAAGGATGGGGGTGAGATATACGATCATAAATATATGTAAACGGAATGGAATAGTAATTAAGATGACATACAACATACATCAATCAACACATGTATAATCAATACATATCAAAGATGCATGTCAATGCGAATGCAACATCACTACTCCGTATGCATGTGGCCAACAACTCTAACTCTGGAAAGACGATTAGGAGTACATGTCCGGTTATCAACGTGGATGTTATGCCAGACCGTGGGCCATCCCCGAACACTCTCACTAATCCTGATAACGTATAGTGGCTAGTCAGGGTACTCAAGCTTATCCTTTAGGTCACTCCGACAATAGGTAGCTAGCCCATGTCACCTGGAATTTCCCTACCCAATGTACCCGCAAGGCCGGGATAACACCCATCGTGGCCTCCACTATCGCGATTCATCGTTTGCTTTCCACCCAACATATCAACGTCAACGCATGATGCATGTTATGCTCAACAACATGCAAACACATGTCCAACCATCCACCATCAACACCATTACATGGCTATCAACTTTGACCAACAAGCATCAAAGATGATTTATCAACATCAAACTTGACCAATAAGCATCAAGAATGATTTAACCAACAACATCGGTAACAGTACGTCGTTACCAATAACATCATCGTCTTATTAATTGTTCTCTTTGTTAAGTCTTAACTTAACATCATCTTCATTAAGTATTATACTTAATCTTATTATCTAAACCTCAAGTCATATATTTATTAAGATTATAACTTGATCTTAATGTCTAAACCACAATTCACATCTTATTAAGATTATAACTTATTCTTAATATTTAAACCTCAAGTCATATGTTCATTAAGATTGTAACTTAATCTTCATAACACTATCCATCAAGCATAAGGGGTCAAAACTGTTCCTGGGCACGTGAGAATCGATTTCCATTCTCTGGAATCGATTTCTCAAGTCTTCAAAATCGATTTCCAATCTCTGAAAATCGATTTCAGCATGTTCAAATCGATTTCCCCAATCAATTTTGAACAAGGGAAAATCGATTCTAAAAATCGATTTCTACAAGGCCAAATCGATTTCCACGCTCTGGAAATCGATTCTTGGTCGATTCAAATCGATTTCCATCTGCTGGAAATCGATTTCTGGGTGTCAATTCATACAGCAGCGGTTTTCCTCCGCTATAGACCAGTCTACGTTCTCTAATTAACAGATCATTCGAGCCTAAGCTATTTATCATCAATTTGATTAGTTCAACACTCATGAATCATAACCTAAGGGTCCTCAAACTAATCCTTGGTCATCAATCTCACATTGCCTATTTATTTTCTCCCTATAACTATGTTCTAATAGTATAGGATTAACAAAACACCACATCATGGCATAAACAACATGTTCATCATCATAGGCACTTACAATGCATATAGGCAAACATACAGGGGTCATGGGTTAACCCCTTCATCTTAACCTATCCCAAAACCCACATACTCATGATCAATTTTCTCCCCCTATACCTGGTATGACGATTCACAGCCTAAGGGAAAGAGAACAAATCCAAGTTCTGCTACGGTTCCTTCTTACGGGTTCAGCACTTGATCACGATCGCAACACTGGAAAGCAGAGTCGATCCTTAAGTTAAGGATTAAAAGGGAAAACAAAACTAGGATTAGAAACTCACCTTGGTTTCTAACTTAGGAGATTAACTCTAGCAGCAGGGATAGACTAGCCAAACAACGGCGTGTTCTTGACGAAGAACACCCAAGCAGGATTCGTCCTTTGGGTTTTCTAGAGCGAGAGATCAATTAGAGCTCTTAGGGATGAGAAGAGGCAAAAAGTGTGTACAATAGGGTGTGGATACTAGGTTTAGGTCATACGCTATGTATATATAGCTGTTAGGGACGTTTTAGGACGAATGGGCCGTACACAGCATAGCCCAGTAACCGAACGCGTACACAAGTTCTGACACGCATGAAAATCGATTTCAACATCCATGAAAATCGATTTTCCTTGGGCCAAATCGATTTTCTTATCAAGGAAATCGATTTTGCCCTTCAAAGAATCGATTTCCTCCTTCTGGAAATCGATTTTCTTCACCTGGAAATCGATTTCCCAAATCGATTTCCCAATCGATTTTGGCATCGACACCTGAATAAAACTTGTAGGTAATCCTCTAAGCTTTCCAACGCATCCTAGATCATCTCGATCGGATGTCTAGAACTCAAGATATGGCCAAAACCGTGAAACAGGTTATTTAGACTCGGATGAATTGATTATTCTAAAGGCTGAACTATTACAACTATGAACTTATGTACCAAAAACAAGCAAAAATGACATATGCAAGCATCTATGAGCAAGTATCAATACATATATACAGAGAAGTGAAAGAGCAGGGTGTTACAGCATCCATGCCACAGTTATATCAAATAACCAACTATGCACAACACTTAACATCCAATCAATCCAGGACATAAGTATACATATACATCAAGTCTTAATTCAATCATAACACACCAATCAATCCTATGCCATGAGGCTACCAAACTCAAAATGAAATACCTCCCTTTACCTCACAAAGGAAGTTCAATGCAAACTCGATCGGTTCTCGGCTCCGGCTCCGGTATTCAATTCAAACAACAAAGCAACATCAATCTATAACATCAAAACATAAGTTTTCTTCCCCAAGAAGGTATGGGGTTCAGCCATGAAAGGATAAAAAGGCTAGGGATCTCATTTGGTTCCAAACTTTTGGATGGTTGGTCCTTAAGCATGATTAACACTAAATCAAGTCCTATGACCCAAAAATTTGAGACAAAACTCATGGTTCTACACTCTATATGTTTCGGCCATAAAGAGAAGAAATAGGTTAGGAGCTTTGGTTGATGTTTTGCTATTGGGTTTAGGGTTCAAAGACATCAAGTAAGCTAGAACAAGTGTTATATAGCCAAAAATTGCAACAAAACTCATCCTTTCATCATGATTAGGATTTGGCCCTCCCATGGAAGAATATGGAGAAAATTTCTTTTGGGTTCATGCTTCTAGACACTCAAAGTACACATCATGATGGGTTCATAGAAATTGGTTTCATGATCGTATGATTTTTCTACAATTTTCTATGGATTTCCAAAGTTCTAGATCTAAACTTGGATCTTCATGAATCAAGTGATTCAAGAGATGAAATAGAGAGATTGAAAGAGTTAGGATGAGGATCATATCTCCTAGGATCAAAGATTAGTGAAGAAGAAACAAGTTTTCACTCAAAAACTTCAACTTTTGAAGATCAAACTAGGGTTTTTGTGAAGAACTTTTGATGAACACTCAAGAACTCATGAAGAACATGATGGACAAGTGAGAGAAGATGAAGAACAAGAGAGAGAAGAGAGAGAAAGAGTGATGGCCGAAATGGCCAAGAGAGAGAAAGAGAGAAATATATATATATTGATGTCATGGCAAACTTGTAAATAACCAAAAGGATAATTTGGTAATTCCTTCAAAGACTAGGGGCGTAAATGTCATTTCCCCTATAAATATCTAGATATTTCTAGAAAGGTAATGATGACATGGTGAGTCACAGGGTCAGAATGGTTATTCCATAAATTCTCAGGGGCAAAACGGTCTTTTCATTCAAGGGCAAATGGTAATTATGAAAAGGGTCAAGGGCATTTTAGTCATTTCACGTCCAGATATTTTCTAAACGTAATCATTACACTGATGAGTCATAGCACACCATGTGACTTCAACCTTATCCGTAGCAGGTCACTGAAATCTCGTATTCAGCTCCGTTCTTCATCCGATTTAGGTTTTCGCCCAAGAAAGTCGTATGACGACTTATTTATTTTTGAATATTTTCAAAAATACCAATATCGTTGGAAATAAAATATAAAACCTAAATATTTCGTTCACGAGTCAGAATTAGGTCTCGATAGTAGAAAAAGACTACTATTCGTGAAAAACGCAGACCGGGCTCCGTTTGAGCTTTCGCTCGAAACTTAACCATGGCTTCCTATGATTGTGTAGGGCATTCCTATCTGGTCAGAATATTTTATTGCCATTTCTAAGGCCTCGAATAAAATATAAGTTCATAATTACTGAATAATTAGGAAAACTGGAAAAGCGGGGTGTTACAGACCTCAAAATATCACAACTAGAGATCACCATCAATTCTACAACAATCAACCTCAAAGTATCACATCTAGGTATCATCGCCTATTCTATATGCACAACTAAGTTCCTGGCCCTTGGAAATACTGTCCTTCAACTCAACTGTGAAGTAGTCATTTTCCAAGGTAGGAAGTCACCCTCCAACTATAAGGGCATAGAGTCGGTAGTCCAGGTTACTGGTTCCCAGGACGTCTCCCAGAACGTCCACCTCAACCTCATGTGACAGTCACAAACTACTGTTGCAACTGTACACACGGCTCCCTGTATACAACCACTCAAACTGATGTTGCAGCTGTATACAGGTACCAGCTCATATGATAGCCACTTAAACTGCTGTTGCAGCTATTCATACAGCTCCTTGTGACAACCACTCAAACTGCTGTTGCAATTGTCACAAGTCCCGACCTCGCGTGATCACTGCTGGCAAGCTGCTATGGCAAGTACACACACGTAACCCTATACACAACCACTCAAACTGTTGTTGCAGTTGTGTACTAGCATATATGATTGCAATTAGTCATATAGCTCCCTTGTGACAACCACTCAAACTAATGTTGCAATTGTCACAAGTAATCCACCTCGTGTGATAACTGTTCAGACAGCTGTTGCAGTAAATCTCGCGGCTTTCCACCACAACAATGCAAATGTTATGATTATGCATTCATCATTTCAACAACAACTTAACTAATGCCTCAAAGCCCACATCCTCCAACTGCGAGGATGCCGCTCTCCAACTATGAGAGCCACTTACAACATAGATCCACAATCATTATCCTATAATTCCTAATAACATTTCAATCGTCATCCTATAATCCCTAACAACATTCCAATCATCTCCAAAGTCAATCATTCTACTATAATCCTAACCATATACCAATCATCTCCAAAGTCAACCATGATCATATCAGTCACAAACACATCACATGTCATAGCATGCAGTATACCATTCTTATAAGCATACCAAAACGCAATTAAGCATGTTATCACCACAAACAAGTTATTATCACAAACATCTCATCTAGCATGTTATCATGTAGGACACCATTTAAGCATGTTATCAATTACCACAAATACCATAAGTAAACACATATCACCACTAGTAGGGTTTGAGGAGCCCTACACATGTTAACAATTATATACTACGCCTATGATTCCCAGATATATGTAGGTTCTTCCCCCTCACCTGGTAATCCGTTCCCATGCACTCTTGTATCCACGGACAGCCTTGACCCTCGATCTCACGAACGCGACGAGCACAACCACAACCACTACAAGCTCATCATGCAGCTCCCCGACACTTACAAGGATAGAGAACAGCGGTTGGACTTAGGAGAAGGCACCTTCAAAAGTTAGCTCAAGAATCTAGGGAAAAAGGTACCAAAAACAAGGATACGGTCCTAGCTCCATATCTCGAGCTAAAGCCTTCTTCTTGGAAATCCTAACGGTGACGATTAATATCAACGTGTCCGAAGCCTACTTCTCAAATATCAGCCCGATCCAACGGTTAACAAATCTCTGGCGAAGGTTTTACTGTCGCAGGTTAGGTGATATACGAGATGAGTTTCTCACACACTAGGACCATGATGTAAGCTGCATATTTCCCACTCTAGACTTGAACCGAAAATCCGAACGTTCAAACTTAAGAACAACATGTTCTTAACCTCATTACCAAGTTTGAGCTTGATCCAACGGTTGATGAACTTATTCCAACGATTTTACTGAAACTGCTTCAACCAAGCTTCAAGGCTTCCAACAATGGTTTCCCTTTTGCTCCCACCTTGCCTTCTCTTTCTTCTAGATCGTGAAAATATAGAAGCTCATTCCATTATATTGCTTCCTTCTCACTCTCATTCCATTATATTACTTCCTCCTAGATGATGAAGACGATCAAGCTTGTCAAGTTTACTTCTCAAAGTTCTTGAAGAATGGAGAGAAATTGTAGTAGAAACCTTGAAGATTTTGAACATGAAGAAGAAAGAGAAGTGAAATAGGAATGGATGAGGGGAATGGCGTGGCTATATATATATATAGGAAAGGTAAGGATGTGATAAAACTTACTTAAGGGGAAAAAGGTCATTTCCTTTAAGAACCAAATTGGAATTCATCAAAAGTTGTACTAGAAACTTCAACTACCAGACGAGAGATGTGGTTCTTGAATGTGATTAGTCAATGGATGAGTTCATTACCATGACTTATCACCATCATGATTACTCCACCATGACTCATCATCATGAGTCATCCATGTCATGATTACTTCTCCAAAATATCTTGATATTTATAACTTTGCCATTATGACTCAGATAAGATTTGGATACTGTACCGATCTGAAAATTAGGATGTTACATGCGAGAGTTTCCTGAGGTGTTTCCAGACGATGTTCCAGGTCTGCCGCCTGTGACGGACATAAAATTCTCCATCGATTTGATTCCAAGAGCTGGACCGATATTGATTCCTCCATATCGGATGTCACTTGCAGAGCTCACTGAGTTGAAAGCTCAAGTCGAGGACCAATTGTCGAAGCAGTTCATTAGACCAAGTGTTTCACCGTGGGGAGCGCCAGTTCTCTTAGTGAGAAAGAAAGACGGAGGTTCGAGACTTTGCGTGGACTTTCTTCAGCTGAATAAAGTGACGATCAAGAACCAAGTATCCTTTACCACGTATTGACGATTTGATGGATCAACTGCGAGGAGCTTCTGTTTTCTCGAAGATTGACTTAAGGAAGGGATACCATCATCAGATTAGAGTAAAGACGGAGGATATACCTAAGACCGCATTTAGGAATCATTACGGACATTACGAATACCTCGTGATGCCTTTTGGAGTAACGAATGCACCTGCTGTTTCTATGGACTACATGAATCAGATTTTTCATCCGTTTCTTGATAAGTTCGTCTTAGTGTTCATCGATGATATCCTCATTTATTCTAAGAATCGTGAGGAACACGAAGAGCATTTACGACAAGTTCTTCAAGTTTTACGTGAGAAGACGCTATATGCGAAACTCTCTAAGTGTGGGTTTTGGCTGGAGGAAGTCGGATTTTTGGGTCATGTCATAACAAAGGAAGGAATTGCTGTGGACCCTGCTAAAGTAGAAGTTGTACTTTCTTGGGAAAAGCTAAAGACCGTAACAGAAATAAGGAGTTTTGTTGGTTTGGCCGGTTATTATCGAAGATTCATTGAAGGATTTTTCAAGATTGTGTCACCATTAACTCAACTCATGAGGAAGGATCAACCTTTTATTTGGACTGACCAGTGTGAAGGAAGTTTTCAAAAGATTAAGGAAATTTGACGACTTCGCCGGTTTTGATACTTTCGGAACCTAGCGAACCTTACAAAGTCTACTGTGATGCTTCACATCAAGGATTAGGTTGTGTGCTGATGCAACACCGCAAAGTGGTGGCGTATGCGTCGAGACAATTAAAGACTCATGAGAGGAACTATCCCACACACGACCTGGAGTTAGCTCCAGTGGTTTTTGCACTAAAGATATGGAGACATCATTTGTATGGTGCTAAGTTTGACGTCTTTAGTGACCACAAGAGTCTAAAGTATCTGTTCGATCAAAAGGAGCTTAACATAAGACAAAGGTGATGGATGGAGTTTTTGAAAGATTCCGACTTCACGTTGCAATACAATCCAGGAAAGGCGAACGTAGTAGCAGATGCCTTGAGCCGGAAAGCCATTCATATTTCAACTATGATGGTGAGAGAATTAAAACTAATTGAAGAGTTCCGTGATGTCAACTTAGGAATGGAGATAAGTCCGAAGAAGCTAAGTTTTGGAATGCTCAAGATCTGTAGTGGATTAATGGAAGAGAACCGTGAAGAACAAGCTACTGATGAACATCTTCAAGAGAAGAAGGGACTGATAGGACAAGAGAATCTGACAACTCCGGGGAAAACAAATCTCATTGGTCAAGGTCATTTGGGATGATACAACTGGAGAAGTAACTTGGGAAGCTGAGGACAAGATCAGAGAACAATATCCCTATCTGTTCATATGTACGTAATTTTGAGGATGAAATTATTTTTAGGGGGTAGCAATGTAACACCTCGATTTTTCGTGCTTTCTAAGAACAATAAACTCGATTAATGAGTTTATATTTTTTCTGTGTTTTAGAAAATGATTTTAGGAAGACTAAAATCATATTCATTAATCGAGTTTAGTGGAAATTTTTGTAAAATCATTTTTGTCAGAACCATTAGTCTTAGAATTCGATCCTCTACATATTTGCAAAAATCCGTCCTGACGTTCAAAAGTGAAAATAATATATTGTATTCGGGCCAAGAATCGAACTGGGAGACGATTGGAGCCGTAGAAGGATTTAACGAGACCCACGAATGGATAATCTTGATGTCAAGTCAGTGTCAAGTCACCTAGGGACTCGTGCCAGTGTCATGATGATTTTCAAAATATCTGGACGGGAAATGACAAAAATGCCCCTGTCTTTTAGAAAAATTAACAAAATACCCATTTAGCAAATTACAAGTTTGCCATTATAGAAAAAAAATCTCCCATTCTCACCCCTCTAAGGCCATTTGGCCATCCCTTTCTTTCCCCCCATCCTCACTTTTCTTTCTTTTCTCTCATTGTTCTTCATAGTTTCTTCAACTTAGAAGCTTGAAATCTTGAGAAAAGTTGGTGATTCAAGCTTGATTCTCTTAAGGAAGTTCATCTAGGAGGTAAAGACTCTCTCCTATCTCTTGATATCTTAGTTTCATGGAGGTTAGGGTTTTTAACCCATAAACTTCAAAAATCCATGAAAAATTGTAGAAAAATCATTTTAATACCAAACCAATTTCTTTGATCTAGATTCATAGTATCCTTTCATAATCCAAGATTTGGAAACCAAAGGAGCTCTCTAGCTCCCATGGTGAAGAAGGGCCGAAACCTACACTTGGTGGGGGAGTAGGATTTTGTTGGTTTTTGATGTTGTAAGTTTGTATCTAGGTCTATCTCATTTAGTTAGGGTAGTGTCCAAGATATGGGAATTTTTAGAGCTCCCTATCTAATTTTAATAGCATGAGGCGGAACATAGAGGTAGAGAGAATAGGGGAAATTTTTGTGTTTTGTGTTAATATATTGATTGATTGTATGTGTGTAGTAATCGTTGGACAATTGGACAACAGATCAAGCAAAGTTCGAATCGATCGAGAGAATGTTATTGCATCGGGAACTCCAAGAGGTAAGGGAACAAACCTGAGGAATTCCAATTCCGACAGCTATGTGCTGTGATTGTGTGTTTGAGTTGTAATTATTTATCTGTGCTTAATTGTTTGTTGATTGGTTTCATTTATCTGCTGATAAATGATTTTATTTGTTTATGCCTGAAATACATGCTTATATGTGATTGTATGGTATGGTACTGAAATGAGTGTATGGATGTATCATCTGCCCTGTTGCGATGATTATTGCATTAAAGGATCTAAAACCAGATAGAATCCGATCGTATGTAATATAAAAGCTTTAAAAATCTTGGGATGTGGAATAAAGAAAAATAATAATATTAAATTAGTTTTTCAATGAACTTTCGGAGAAAAAGAAATAAATTGCCTTTTTGGAATAAAATAATAATAAATATTTGATTTTTAAGGGTAAGTTGACTTAGAGGGCAAAATGGAAAAAAATTTACTTTAATAAAGAAAAATGAAGTTTTTAGGGTGAATATTATTTTTGGAAAACTTTATTGGTTTTTAAAATAATCAAGTTAACCTTTTGAGCAAAAGCGTTTTTCGGAAACGTGATTTCAAATTATTTGGTTTTATCCATGAGAAAGAGTTTTGTCTTCTGAACCATATTTCAAAACATTTCGTTTTATCGAAATACGGCAAAAGAGAAAAGAAGTGGCTTTCAACCACGATTTTTGTTTTATGGAAAACCCATTTCGAAGGCTTCGTGTAAGTTTTGGAGATTTGGGTTTTGTTTTTTTGATTTTTTTTTAAGAGAAATATGGTTTTTGGTTTTGAACCTAGAAACCGAGATGTCGGGATTCTAGAGTTCGGCACAACACGTGAATCAAGGATCTGTGTTAGTGTATTAGTCTTGTAGGCTTGTTGACAATGTTTATGGTCCTATAGGCTTGTGGACGTGTTTTGAGCTGTAATCCAAAATCCGAAACTGGTGTATCAGTTGGGGATTTTTGGGTTTGAGCTGTGTAGACTGCGTGTCCTTTTCGAGTTTTGGACTGTGTGTCCAATTTTTGAGAAAATGTTGTAAAGGCTTAAAGAGTCTAAAACATTGTGGTGGTTGATAGCGTTGATGCTTCAACAAGGAAATAATGGTACGACAAAGATAAACTGACAAAAACAAATGGTTTTCTCATGCATATGTGTTGGGCAGACATGCCGTGAAACGAGGGGACCTTAATGGCAAAGAAAGTTGGGATGACGCATGTCATTGTGTATCATTGTGCCTTGATGGACAATGGTGTCATACGTGTTCTGGGAACGTATCGTGCCTTGAGCTGGACAATATAATATGACCAGATTACATTTGTTAAGTACCTCTGATTGCGCCCCCATGTGAGAATCGCGTAATGTCGTGGGATTCATGTACTTATGTTTTGGGCCAATTTTGGTGTTAATTGTTGTTGCCTGCGGGTCAATGATTTTGGAGCCTGATCAACTCATTTCGAATAATGATAGGATTTTCGGAGATTATAGACTGAACATTAGTCGACATATGCGGAAATGTTCATGCATACGTTTTGAAAATAATGTTGACTGTTGGGCGCGAGGTCCTTGTGTTCTTACTGTTAGTACTCTGATATATTGTACTATGTTATGCATGATGATATTCTGTGAGACCATGCTTATATGAATTTGCTGTATGTGTTTGGGTATGTAGTTGTTGTTTTTGGATTCATATATTGGTTTCTCACCCTTGCTATTTTTTTTGGACTGTGCTATCTTTCTTTGTTATATATTGTATCCGTTTTAAATATGGACCCAGTGCCCGAGCAGTTAGCCCACTCGGGGTTACGTTCCCTGATGTTTGATCTTTGGGAGGACCCAGCTGCATGGGTCATCCACCCCAGAGTGTATAGTGCAGCATACACTGGTCCAGTCTGCACTCTCAGAGGGACAGTGGAAGTAGGACCCCAAGAGAGGACCCACACTATCGAGACGATCCAGATTCCCTTGCCGCCCATCTGGATGCTACAGCAGTCACTCATGGATCAGGGGCTGATTGATCATCATATTCCAGTTGCACAGCCCCTACAGCAGCAGTCACCTCAGACTCCTCCCCCGCCTTTTGTGTTAGTAGCGGAGGGGCAAGGAGAGGATGAGGAGGAGGAATGTAACACGCCGATTTTTTAAGCTCTCTAGAGTTTTTAATCAGTATTTATATGATTGTATTTTATTGAAGGGTCTAGAGAGGGAGATAAAATAAACCGAGGCTATATTCATGCTCAACGCTATCGTACGAAGCTACGATTAAATTTTGAGCTGAAAACTCAAACGGAGCTCGATCTACGTTTTTAGTAGGCTTTTATTGCTCCAGAGACCTTAGATGGACCCAATAATGAGACAACATGTCTTAGAATTCGATTCTCTATGTTTTAGTTAAATTTCAAAAATATCATTTCCTGACCTTTATTCGAGCGAAATCCTCAATCGGGTGACGAACGGAGGCGCATACGGATTTACCGGGATCCGCCAATGGTTAATCTTGTTGTCACATCATGTCATATCACTTGGAAAAGCATGCCAGAGTCATCATGACGTTCGGAAATATCTGGACGCGAAATGACCAAAATACCGATAACCTTTCCTTTAATGACATTTTGGTCCTTGAAGGAAACGACCAAAATGCCCTTAAGTGACTTAATTTAAGGACATTCCAGCCCCTTTTCTCACGCAAGAACAGGCCCAAGAGAAAGCTCCAAGCCTTGAACTTCCTCCTTGAACAAAACCTCATTTTTCCTTAGCGAAAAGCTTGAAACCTTGTGAGAAAAGCTTGAATCTTTGATCAATCTTCATCCTTTCTTTGGTAAGATCACTTCTATGATCTCTAATCTTCATGAATCTCTCTCTATTTCAAGTTTGAAATCTTGATTTCATAGTTTTCAAGTTTATGATCCAAAACTTCAAATATTCATAGGAAATTGTAGAAAAATCCTTTTAATGGGAAACCAATTTCTTTGAGCTCACTTCATCATCTTCTACCTAAACTCAAGAGCATATGATCAAACTCTTATCCTAGCCTATTTTCCCCAAAGTGGCCGAACCCTATAATTCTTGGTGAATAGTATTTTTGTTCAATTTTTGATTTTTAACACTTGATTCCATCCTTATCTTTCCTATTGTCTTTGAATCCAAGTGATGGAAAACCAAATCAATTCCTAACCCATTTCTCCCTTCATGGCCGAGACCTTCATGTGTGAGGAACCTTGAATTTTGTTTCATATTTTTGGGTATTAGGACTTACACTAGTGTTCATCAAGCTTAAGGACCAACCTTCCAAAAGATTGGAACCAAATGAGATCCCTAGCCCATCTCACCATTTTTGGCCGAACCTTAGAGTATTTTTGGGGAAGGAGAACCTATGTTTTGATGTTAATTTTGTTGTTATTTGTTGATGATTGGTGTGATTGTGTGTTTGTAGTTGTTATCAGATACTCGAACGAGGAATCGGGAGAATTCGTGGACCGATCGGGAGACTTTACCTTCGGAGGATGACTCCTAAAGGTAAGGGGAGATTAGCTCCAATAAGTTTGATAGTTGCATGAGGTTGGTTGTGATGTGAAGTTGATGGTTGTTCCTGGTTGAGGCATTATGTAATATATATGCTTGATTGGTGTTTTGAAGATGTATTATATGTTGTGTATGTACTTAGTTTATTTCATAAAGTATACACTTGAATATTTGAATATGAATTGTGGCATGGATGCCTTGATTGAGATTTGATGTGTGTGTGTGTCTATATATATATATATATATATATATATATATATATATATATATATATATATATATATATCCTGGACTGGTTAAGGGCATAGCACTGGCTATAGCTCAATAATGAAGATTAAGCTAACTAAAAGTCTTAATCAAAGATTTTTGAAATGTTTTGATTTGAGGAATGAAAAGCTTCTAAGCTAAAGGTCATAATGGCCAATTTTACTAAAAAGCCACTAAGTTAAGAATCCAAGATGTTTTTGAATAAGACATAGGAAGTCTAGAGTTGGTGAAAAAAACAGTGAAAAGTTGCTTTATCATTATTTTCTAAACATGTTGTACAAAGAAAGAAAACCATGAAAAGTATTTAGTTTGTCAAAGAAAGTATCTTCCAGAAGTATTTGATGTTCCGAAAACAAAAATGTCTCTGCATGAAAGTTACTCCGATAACAATCTATGGAAAAATGTTTTAAGATAAGGGAACCTTTAGAAAAGGCTTTTTAAGCCAAAATCCTTGGAAAATGCATCTTTAGAACTTGACCCTTTGAAAATGATTTGTAAAGAAAAGTATCGTGGAAAATAAGTTTTAGAGCGAAACGTGTTTTGGTTATAACAAAAAGAATTTGAGTTTTGCTTTTGAGATTTGAACTACGAAAATGAATTTGATGAAACTGGTGATTACCCCTTCACGCATGTGAAGCACATGAACCTAGTGACCGAGACGTCGGGCTAGAGTTCTGTGACATGAACGGACTTTGTGTCCTATAATGCGAGTCTAGTGTCCGCGACATCGGCCTAGTACATCGTGGATTGAGCACTCGGATTACTTGTCCTGTGTTTTGAAAAGAGAAAGAACGGACTTAGTGTCTCATGCAAGTCTAGTGTCCGCGGCGTCGGCCTAGTACTTCGCAAATCGAAAACTTGGACCTCGTGTCCTGAAATTTGAATTGAACGGGCTGTATGTCCTTTAAAATGAGACATGAGCCTTGTGCCTTGACAGAAAAAGAAAAGAAAGAATGAACGAAAAAGAAAGATTGAACGAAAAGAAAGAATGGAAAACCTCCTGCATACATGCATGAGTCGGCCGACGTGCCATTTGAACCGAGCTACAACCCAAGTGGTTGAGAATTGAGCCAGTTAAGACCACTAGGTCTATAGAGGCATTCTATGTTCGAAACTCCACAAGTGGCCGGAGGCTTCACGACCCCGTGCTGTGGTAAATCGGCTACCCAACAAGAATGATCTCGATCAGAGACTAGACTATTCAGGATATGGTTTGACGTGGTACCCCCGAATAATTGGAGCTCGAACCTAAATTGAGAGGCCGACTCACGAGAACAATTGTGTTATGGGAGTATTCGCGGCCTATCGCTCGAGGAAGGGGAGTTAGGGGTCTTCGAAGTACATGAACTAGAGAGTCAAGAAGTCTTATGCATTCATTTGACTTATCTTGATGAATGGGTATGATATTTTGAAAGTTATATTATATTGAATATTTGATATTTTATCGCATGACTGTGTTGATGCATTATTTGTATGCTGCTTTACTTGTGTGGCTATTACGATAAACTTGTGTAAGAGTATCTCACCCTTGCCTATACATGTTGGACACCCTATTGTGTTTTTTGAACACATGTACAGATGTTTTTCCAACGGTCCTCTGGGTCACTGCGGGGCCCTATAGCTGAGTTCCTTGACGTTGACGACGAAGACGGATGGACTATTGATGACGAGGCCCAGTCTCATCGGGATGATGTAGGCTAGGTAGTATACTTTATTATTCTTAGAGTTTTGTTAGACCAGCTCTTAGGATTTTGATATTTAAAGTCAGGTCCTCTGACCGTGACTCAGTATAATGTGTAATAAGAAATCAAAATGATGTATGCTTTAAGACAAAGTTTAATGAGATATATAAATGATGAATTTGAATTTGTTTCTCTGTTGTTGTTAAAGTTCTAGATTGGTATCAGAATTTCTGGAATAAGTCTAATGAATATTTACAAAAAGGTTTTATTAACCAAAAAAGAGAATTTGGGTTACGAACTGTGACACCTCGAGGGGGTGTTACAATAGTGGTATCAGAGCTGGTCGATGTCTTTTGGGATCTAGGTTATGGATTCATGATGTTTTTGCTGTGTTTACTCTGTGTTTTTTTTTTTATAGAGGACAGTAAGAGTAAGAATAGTCTGTGATGACTTGTTTATTTTAGAATACAACGAATTGGGTTGGTTGGATCTGACGTTTGAGATGTGTTAAGCCTTTTATGAGAAAAGTTATCCGAGTTATTAAGAGGTAACATCTAAGGTAAGCTTTGAGACAGCTCCTTAGTCAATTCTAGCAAATAGGCTTGAATATGACCTTTACTTTATGAGTCAAGGATGCTAGATTCTTAGTTATCAAGCGAGTGAAAACTCCTTGGTATGTGAAGAAAGTTTGGATGTTGGGAAAGTTGCCGAAGGAACAAGCGTGCCTTAGGCAAGTAGAAGAATACCAAAAGGTTTTCGGAGTAGATACATAGGTAGCTAGTAAGCGACCAAAGGAATGGCAAGATAACTATGTGTGCTCTAAAAGAGTTGAGAGACTGGAATGGAGTTCCGGCAAAGCAATGAAAGTGTGGTACTGTGTGAAGTTTCTTCTAATAGTATTTTAAGAAACGATTGGAGCTTCCGATGTTGTGAATTTGATGGATAGGATGTTTATCTTCATTAGGACAGATGAAAGGCTACACTGTATGGGTGGATTGGTGATCCATATTGTTGATGGTGAAGGATTCGTATAATACCTAAGTATGAACTTTCAAAAGTTGCGAATGATTAGAGACTAAGTGAGCCAGAATTGAAATGTGGACTTTGGCTATAGAACGAGTGTCCTTAGGACTGGTATCAGTAGAGAATGACGGACTAATAGGTCAGCGAAAGAGGGAATGACTTCCCCGATAGTTGATGGATGAGTAAAAGAAGGATGATAAGTTTTAGGATTTAGTTTTATTTCTTGGAGAGAGTAGGACCTTGTTGAAATTGTTTCCTTGACGAAACAAGGTGCGTTGACACACAAGGGAGTGCGTTTTTTTTTTTTTTTTTTTGAGTTCTAATCAAGTTAAGGCCTTGTGAGAACTTGTATTTAGAGAAAGGTACTTGTATTCATGTCGACACGTAGTTAGCCCTTTGGGGATTGTGTCGGACATTTGAACAATGTACCTGTCTAGGAAGATTTTCAGGATAAATTTTCTGAGGATATTTCGAGTTGCGTTGCAGAGGACGTTGAGTTTTTGATTGATCTAGTTTCTAGATTCAGTCAGATCTCCATAGTTCGGGTAGAATATTACCTATGAAGCTGGCCAGATTGGACTACGTGAAATGGAATTTCGTTTGGCTCTTGTGAAATTCGTCATCATCAGTGATGTTCTCGTTTGCGCTAAGAGTCACGAGGAACATGAGGAGACTTGGCACCACGTGTTACGGAACCTACGCGAGGAGAGTTGACGTGAAGTTAATAAAGTACGAGTTTGACTCGATGGCAGTAAAATTCTTCGGGTATGCGATCCCGGACGAACATTTGTACTCACGCTCCTGTGTCACCCTCAGTGCATTAGATATTTGAGTGGATTGGTTTAATAGTAACCTTTGGCCTGGACATTTTCATGTCATTCTATCGAAAGATTTGTTACGACTATTTCTTGATTTATAACACAGACAAATTCTTGATACTGGAAGTTTCTCGATGAAACTTAGTCGAATCACTTTTACTGTTGGTAATTGTGATCCAGTCTGAAATTTTTGCCAGATTGTTTATCTTTTGATTCCCTGATTTGTTGGAAAGTTTTTATGAAAGAAGAGACTTTATTATAGTCATGGTTGTAAACATGTATTAGCTATGCATTTTTACACTCATGAACCTACTGAAGAATCTTTTTACATACTGGATATTCCTGTATTCATTTCCGAATGGTAAAATCCTTCTATATACCTTCTTATGAGAGTAAAACCAAGAAAATTTCCTTTGTTGAGAGTTTCTTTTGTTGAAAGATTTCTTTCCTTAATCTTCGACGACGAAGTAGAGACTAAGTTCAACTGATTGCCCTCAACTCAAGTGGACGAGCAAGAAGACGTTTCGATCTTTGAAGGACTGGTTGGGACTAAGTGTATTACTCTAACTATGAACATCCTGTCAGCAGGATAAACGAGAAGTGATAAGCGTTCTGTTAAAGTATGGTGTGGTGGATAAGATGTGGAACTTGGGGATCAAGAGGATCCTGTACGGTTTAGATTCGTGAAATTTCGAGGATGAAATTTTTTTTTAGAGGGGTAGTAATGTAACGCCCGATTTTTCAAGCTCTCTAGAGTTATTAATCAATATTTATATGGTTGTATTTTATTGAAGGGTCTAGAGAGGGAAATAAAATAAACCGAGGTCGTATTCATGCTCAACGCTATCGTACGAAGCTACGATTAAATTTTGAGCTGAAAACTCAAATGGAGCCCGATCTGTGTTTTTACACCACACCACGTCCAGGTGACATGTGTCCCTTGTCCGGTGTCCGATTTTGTCTCTGCACGTCTGTTCTCAACTCCTTCGATTTCCCGATTTAGGTTTTACGCCCGAATAAAGTATAATAACTTATTTATTTTGAAAACTATCAAAATAACTAATATTGTTGGAAATTCGATTTAAAAACTAACCGTTTCGTTCACAAGTCAAAATTAGGTTTTCTGGTCAGTAAAAAATCTTACTATTAGTGAAAATGCAGACCGGGCTCCGTCTAAATTTCCAACTCAAATTTTAATTGTAACTCTCTACGATAATATAGAGTATAAATATAATCTTGGTTTATTCAAAATCATTTTCTAAAATTCGGATAAAATATAAACTTATTTATATAAATCACCGATCTTAGAAAGCAGAGAAAATCGGGGTGTTACAGTAAGGTCCCAAAACATCCTCTCTTTGTGAAGCCCCACCACTGAAGAGCCGACTCATCGGCCCTGAGTAGACCATCATAAAAGTAGAAGGGTCCACATGCCACCCCTGTCATCACGGTAGATGATCTCGATCTCCCCCATCACCGACATCCTCAGTGCCGCCATGATGAGAGGGTGCCTCCTTGGGTCCATCTTCGAAAGCTGAAGGCTCATCGTCCGTACACGAACAAAGAACGAAAACAACAAAGAGGAGAAACAGTAGGGAGATAAGAATACGGTGCATAAAAGTCGAAACAACAACAACAACATAGCATCACATATAGCAACTTGACAGATAGAACAAATAATCCACACATTCAGATATCTCTCAAGTCAACACAAGCAACAAGCATCCCTCTCCATAGCTTTCTCCCATATATTAGTCCTCTAGACCGGGATACTAATCCCATGCAGCATGTCGGCCGAATCTCACAACACAAAGTTCCACACCGGAACAAGAGTTAGTTTGTCCAAGAAACCAAACCACTCTTAGTGACCAATAAGAGTGCATCCCCCTCCCGAGCTTGGGACCGGGGTGTCTTGGCTGCCTCAGAATGTTAGCTTGGAACATGGAAAGCTCAAGGATTTGTCGGGAAAATCGGGCTGAATCGGGCATCACGACACAATGGGAGCAACCCCACCCATCACTGTCGATTATTCCCGAGACCGACAACATCCCCAAGGTCACTCACTTGACCACCCCTTCCTCTCTCCGTATCCGCACTCAGGTACAACAAACCTCACATGACGTTGGCAGCTCATACTATCCATCATAGGGCCTCGCCACTTGGCAACTATTATATGCAGCAAACAACCTAAACGAGATGATACTAGACCCTCATGCCTAAAACGCTCAACAGCAGATCAACATCAGATGCCATGCATCATCATGAACCACAACCCTAACTTAACCAGCACATCACATCACAGCAGTAAAACCGTCCACGGTATCAACTTGCACATACATGGCTCACAGCCACTCAATCGCTTAACTTGGCACACCACCACAACATCATGACCACATATGCAACAACAATAACAATAATAACAACACAGCATTGCAAACATGGCATATCATAACCAAGTAGGCATGTAGGCACGTATACAGATAGCAGTTATCACAATCAACATCATAACAGTCATGCAAAGCAGTTCATCCTCAATCCACATTTATCTAAGCTTGGGTTCCAACTTAGTGATGATAGCCCAAAGTAAACTAAACCTAGGGTTTAGGTACTTTATCGGGGCTTAACCTCTAGTAGGGTAAGAGCTTCCCTACGCATAGCAAAAATCACAACTACGCTACTCTTGCCTTCCCGACGACAGTGATACTCTTTCTCCCCTCCTGAACACTTGGCGCAAATAACCACGTGATCGCCGGAAACCTATCACACGCAGCTGCTGAACCAAGAACAGCTCTAAACCCCTCTAGTAGCCGCAGCCTCAAGCTCCAATCCACGGACAATCACTAGCGCAAACTTTGCCCTAATCACGAGCACAACACATATATAGTAGTGTTAACCCTAGGGCAACCCCAAAACTCAAGAGAAAAGGTAGAAACTCGAAGAAACACAAAGCATACGTGTTAGGGATTCGAGTTTACCTTAGGCGAATCGAGAAATCAATCCGGCAAAGTCATAGAAAACATTGTCACGATCGCAACGGTGTTGTCAGAATCACGTTCCTACGCCTCGATCACCTCTGAATCAAGCTTTCTCACTCTAGAATCCTCCTCTCTCTACTCTCAGTAGCTCGAGCTCCAAAAGTGTGGAAATGAGCTAAGTGAAAGAAAAAAGGAAAGACTTCACTTGTGGCATCCTCCTGAGAACGCTAAAGCGCTGGGATTCTGTACTTTTGAGTGTGCTCATGCTTGAGTGTGGGGTTCCTTCCACATTTGAGCGTGAAACCTTGTCCATTCCACCTTCACCCTGGCCTGACACGTGTCACACACGTGTCAGAACTCACACCAGCTGGCAAACGCACTCACCATGCTTGAGCGTGCGACATGCCAATGTCTAAATGTTGGTACAATTGGGCGTGCACTCTTCCCACGCTTGAGCATGCTGCTCAGCTGGGAAGAGTCTTTCAAACCTCCGACATCCGCAGCTTCTCATGTTACACCTTAGGCACTTCCAACCTGATTCAAGCCTATTCCTAAGCTTCCAATTATGTGTTAAACTAATACAAAACAATTCACACAATCAATCATATCCCTAATCGAGATTAACCAACTCGATTAGAGTTAAGAAAATCGGGATGTTACAACCTTCAACTGAAGGACCATTATCAATGCAAGATGTAGAGTTAGTAGGAGTTTTACCAATTCCAACTATTTATCCCTTGTCGTTGTCTCCAAAAAATGACGTCTCCTCCTTCTTTATGTTTGAGAGAGGAAAACTTTCTATAGTCTCCAGTCATATGCCTAGACGACCCTCTATCAAGAAATCATAGGTTTTTTGTCTGCAACTACAAAACAGATTCCCCTTGCCTTAGGTACCCAAATTTTTCGTGGTCCTTGGGGGTTAGAGCTTGAAGCAACATTCTTAGTAACCTTGGGGATCTGTAACACCCCAATTTTCCCTGCTTTCTAAGGTTGGAAATGAATATAAATACGTTTATATTTTATCTGAGTTTTAGAAAATGATTTTGGATAAATCGAAGTCATATTCATACTCTACGCTATCGTAGAGAGTTACGGTTAAATTTTGGGTTGAAAACTCAGATGGAGGCCGGTCTGCGTTTTTCACTGACAGTAAGATTTTATTGATCAGGAGACCTAATTTTGACTCATGAACGAGACAGTTAGTCTTAGAATCATATTTCCTACCTTTTTGCTAAAATTGGTTTCGCTCACTGAAAAGCGGAATAATATAAACTATTCGGGCGAATTCTCAAACCGAGTGACGAACGGAGCTGAATACATATTTATCAGGACTCGCTAACGGATAAACTTGAAGTCACATCAGGTCACATCACATGGGAAAGCATGCCAGTGTAATGATGACGTTTGAAAATATCTGGCCAAGAAAAGACCAAAATACCCTCGACCTTTTCCTAAATGACATTTTAGTCCCTAAAGGAAAGACCAAATTGCCCTTAAGTTGCCAACTTTTGGACACTCTTGTCCCAACCTCTTCACGCATAAGTGAGGCTTCAAGAAGCGTTCACCCATTTCTTTCCTTGACTTCATCTTCTTCCTTTGTTTTCTTCCATTTTCATTCAAGTGAGAACTTGATTTTGTGAAGGAAAAGTGTTGATTCTCGTTCAATCTTCATCATTCAAGAGGTAAGATCACTCCCTAGATCCTTAAACCTCATGGATCTCTTCCTATTTCATGTTTGAAAGCCTTGATTCCATGAGTTTCAACTTCATGAACCAAACTTCAAAAATTTCTAGAAAATTGCAGAAAAATCCTTTTAATGTGAAACCAATTTCTTTGAGCTAGTTTCACCACCTTCTACCATTATCCAAGAGTATGAAATCAAACACCAAGCCTAGCCCTTTTTACAAAGAGTGGCCGAACCCTAGAAATTTGGGGGAAAAGTGAGTTTCTTCAATTTTGGTTCAAAGACACTTTTGATTCTGAGACGACCCCATACGTATGAAGCCTTCCCATTAGTTCTAACCTCTTATTATTATTAACTATGCCTAACTGTATATAAAACGATAGTGTGGTATACAAGTAGCGATGCGGAAACAAAACAACGTAAACAAGAACGGCAAGGTAGCAAACGATGATCGGAGTATAAAGCGCACAATAAACATAAATGTACAATAACATGCATAAGTTGGCCCCATCAGTAGGGCACTATATATAAATATATACTGTCGGGTAGAAACCAAAAAAAAAAATACATCAAGAGCAAAAGAAAAACACTCAGAGCTCACCAGCAACCCCCGTCCCCTCTCAAAAGATACAGCATAAGCTCTCAGCTCACTCCCTAGGACGCACTGGTAGGCTCTCACCATCAGTGGTGAGGATGCCCTGAGCTACCCTGACCCTCGCCATGAGTACGCCGGTATCGCATAATTGGCTCATACTTTGACGAAGAACTGGACACCACGATCCTACTCCTGCGGTAGGTCCTCAAGTACTGCTCAGTCCTCCTACGCTGGCCTCGATAAAAGTAACCTCTCCTGCTAGTCACGGCCGATGACTGGGATGCCGCCCACGTATAATCCTGCCCCCTCTGCCTCAGAGGTCGTCACATCCTCGGAAAGGGAAGGAACTGGTAGATGCGATAGGGAACAATAATATCTACATATGTAGGTGTACCGCTCCGAAAGATAAGGCTGAATGGTCCTGTGTAGACCACCAAAAAGGTAGAGGGGTCTACCCGCCATCCCCTCTCATCATGATATACAATCTCAATATCGCCCAGCACCGGCATCCGCGGTGCTCTCGTGATGAACGAGTGAAGTCTCGGGTCCATGATGAATCTCCGCTGGCTCGTCGTCTTCAAACGATCATCTAACGGACAATAAAGAAAGCAGAAGGGAGATAAGAAATACAGCGCATCATAGAGTAAGAAAACAACAGTAATGCAGTAAACACATAGCAGGTAGCATATAATAGATAAAACATTTAAAGCATTTACTGCATCCCAGCATACATCTCTCAAGACAACATATGCAACAAACATCCATCCCATGAGTCTCACACTCAGATCAATCCTCTAGACCAGGATACTAATCCCATGCAGCATGTCAGCCGAAAAACACACATATGCATGTTCCCAATTGGAACGGTTCCACACCCGAACAAGCCCACACCGAACAGGTTCTGTGTCGGAACGGAGTTTGCCTGTCCAAGAAATCGAACCGCTCACCGTGACCAATAAGAGTGCATCGCCCTTCCACACCGGAACCCGAGTATCTCGGTCGCCTCAGAACGTTAGCCTGGAATACTGAAAAGATCTGGGATTAGTCGTGCAAATCGGACAGGATCGGGCGTCACGACAGTATAGGAGCTACCTCATCTGTCACTGTAAACTATTCCCAAGACCGGCAACATCCCCAAGGCCATTTACTTCTTCGCCCCATCTACTTTCCGTACCCTCACTTAGGTACCGCTAACCTCGTATGATACTGGCATCCCATACTACCTGTCGTACGGCCTCACCACTTGGCATCTGATGATGATATGCAGCAAACATCCTCAACGAGCTTGATACCGGATCTCACGCCTAAGCTCTTAATCAGAAACAACCCGATGCCACTGCATCCACACGGCCACTGCCTCGACGCCACGCGTCCATGAGCCACAGCTCAAACAAACACGGCCACAACCTCAAGAAGTCAACATAACAGCAACGGTACCATCCACGGTATCAACCCGACAACAACACGGCACACAACCAAACTTATTCTACGGCATTCCGCCACACCTCTCAACATTACCGCATACAACACAATAATAGCAGCAATAACATCATCATGATAGCAGTAATATCAACAATATCATATAAGCAGCATATCACATTTACCAAGTAGCACGTAGGCATTTAGACAGATAGCAATAGCAACAATAGGCAACATTCAGTCATACGACAGCAAGCATCCTCAATCAACAGCTCTCTAACCTAGGGTTTCCAATCTTAACGGCGATAGCCCAAAGTAAGCTAAACCTAGGGTTTAGATACTTTATCAGGGCTCAACCACTAGTAGGGTTAGGGCTTCCCTACACATAGCAGAAATCACAACTACATTACTCTTGCCTTCCCAATGGCAGCAGTACTCTTTCTCCCCCCTGAACAATCGCCCCAGGAATCAAGGAAATCACCGGCTTGCTCCTCCTTCCTCAAGCTCGCAACCCTCTCTCCAAGAACAACCCAAGACAACCAAGAACTTCCCCTCAGCCGCGGCCTCAGCTCCAATCCTCGCACCACCGCTAGCACGAACTTTGCCCTAAACACGAGCACAATATATGCACAACAATGTCAGCCCTCGGGCAAGCTCAAAAGATTAAAGTAAAAAGGTAAGAACTCGAAGAACGCCAAGAACATGAAGAACGTGTGTTAGGGAATCGAGCTTACCTCAGATGAATCGAAAAACCAATCCGTCAGAGTCGAAGATTACTTTGCCGCGATCTCAACGGTGTAGTCGGAATCGCGTTCTGGTACTTCGATCGTCTCGAAAGTGAGCTTCCTCACTCAATAACTCTGTTTCTTTCTCTAGAGTCTCTGGAAAAGCTCTAGAGTTCTTTAAGTTTCGTGCAACAAATGAGGGAGAAGAGAAAACTCCCATAACTTGAGCTGCTGTGCATGCTTTAGCGTGGACATTCCTGCACGCTTTAGCGTGCGCACGCTTAAACGTGAGGTCGCCTCCACGCTTGAGCGTGGAACCTTGTCCGCTCCGCCTTGACCCTGGCTTGACACATGTAGCACACGCGTCAAAAAGCACACCAGCTGGCAAACGCACTCAGAACGCTTGAGCGTGCAACGTTACCAACGCTTGAGCGTTAGAACGCTTAGGCGTGCTAACCTCCCACGCTTGAGCATTGCACTCTGCTGGGAAAAGCTTTCAAAACACCTAGCTTCCACAGTTGCTCGTTTAACGCTTAGGCATCTCCATCCTTGTTCAAGCCTATTCCTAAGCTTCATACTAGGTCTAAAACTAACACACAACAATTCCCACAATCATCCAAAGCTCTAATCGATATTAACTAACTCGATCAGAGTTTACAGAAAAATCGGGATGTTACATTACCACCCTCCTTATAGAAAATTTCGTCCCCGAAATTTCCGTCGTATACCTGTGACTAGATAAGGATGATTCTGGCTCATCTCAGCTTCACGTTCCTATGTTGAATCACCAGTCACTGGATTCCACTCCACTCTGACTAACGGAATGTGCTTACTGCGCAACTCCTTGATCCTTCTGTCCACGATCCGAACAGGTGAAGCTTCGTACTCCAGATTCTCTTTCAGTTGGATTGATTCAGGCTCTAACACGTGTGATGGATCGGGATGATATTTTCTGAGCTGAGGGACGTGAAAGACGTCATGAAGGTTTAAAAGATTTGGTGGCAAAGCTATCTGATAGGCTACAGGGCCGATTCGTCGAAGAATCTGAAATGGTCCTATGAATTTAGGCGTTAGTTTTCTGGATCTGATTGCCTTGCCCACTCCAGCTCTTGGGGTAACTCTCATGAAAACATGGTCGCCCTCTTGGAATTCCAAAGGCCTCCTCCTCTTGTCAGCGTAGCACTTTTGCCTGTCCCTTGCAACCTTCATCTTTTCCCGTATCTTACGGACTTGTTCCGTCGTTTGCTGTACCAACTCTGGACCTAACAGCTGACTTTCTCCCGTCTCAAACCAGCACAATGGAGTCTTGCACTTCTGTCCATACAATGCTTCGTACGATGCCATCCCACTACTTGAATGGAAACTGTTGTTATAAGTAAACTCGATCAATGGAAGAAACTCGTCCCAACTCCCTGTGTTTTCCAACACGTACGCTCTTAAGAGATCCTTCAATGACTGAATCATTCATTCAGACTGACCATCCGTTTGAGGATGATAAGCAGAACTCATACTTAACTTAGTTCCCATCCCACTGTGTAGGCTCCTCCAAAACCTTGAGGTAAACCTTGGATCGCAGTCCGAAACGATAATCTAAGGTACCCCATGCAGCCTTACAACCTCCTTGATGTAAATCTGAGTTAATTGTTCTAGAGAGTAACTCTGGTTGTTTGGTAAGAAATGAACACACTTTGTCAATCGATCGATGATCACCCAGACTGCATCACACCTTTTTTGAGTTCTTGGCAACCCAGAAACAAAGTCCATTGCAATACTATCCCATTTCCATTCTAGGATATACATCCAGCGATTGCAACAATCCTGCTGGCTTCTGGTGTTCAATCTTCGCTTAATGACACACCAAGCAGGTTAGGACATAAGCTGCTACGTCTTTCTTCATCCTCGGCCACCAGATCAGTTTCTTCAGATCCTGAAACATCTTGGTAGCCTCCGAATGGAAACTCATCTTGCTCTTGTGTGCTTCCTCCAAGATCATATCCTTAACTCCTCTATCCGCTGGCACACAAACCCGGTCACCAAACCTAAGCAGACCATCTGTACCTCTTTTGAATTCCAAGGTCTTACCTTCTTCTATCAGCCGGTTTACGCTCTCAAGGTACTTATCCTCAGCTTGCTTCTTCCATAACTGGTTCAGGAAATCGCTAGTTACTCTAATCATCCCTAATTTCAGCTTATACTTGACGATTTCCGTTTCCAGGTTCAGATCTCTAAACGCCTCTAAAAGCTCTAGCTCCTTTACCATCATCGCAGATACGTGTAGGGATTTCCTACTAAGCGCGTCCGCTACAACATTCGCTTTATGAATTCATGTTCAACTCTTTCTGGTCGAATAGATACTTCAGGCTCTTATGGTCGCTAAACACACTGAATTTAGCGCTATAAAGATAGTGTCTCCGTATCTTCAATGCAAACGCTATCACAGCCAATTCCAGATCATGCGTGGGGTAGTTCCGCTCGTGTATTCTTAACTTCCTAGAGGCATACGCCACCACTTTCTTGTCTTGCATGAGCACACATCCCAAGCCTTGATAAGATGCATCATAGTATACATTAAATCGTCCGAAAGGATCTGGTAGCACCAGCACAGGTGACGTGGTCAGTCTTCTTTTCAGCTCCTGGAAACTCTGCTCGCAAGCCTCTGACCACTCGAACGTCTTCCCTTTTCTCGTTAACTGCGTCATAGGTAACGCAATCTTAGAGAATCCCTCTATAAACCTCCAATAATAGCCCGCTAAACCAAGAAAACTTCTTACCTCGTTCACAGACTTAAGGCTTTCCCAACTCACTACGGCCTCAACTTTCGCAGGGTCCACTGCGATTCCATCCTTACTGATCACATGGCCTAGAAACTGAACTTCCTCTAACCAAAACTCACATTTCGACAGTTTAGCATACAACTGCCAGTCCTTTAGCACTTGCAACACCGCCCTCAGATGCTCTTGGTGTTCCTCTCTACTTGAAGAGTATACAAGAATGTCGTCGATAAACACAACAAAAAACTTGTCAAGGAACTGTCGGAAGATCCTGTTCATATAGTCCACAAACACAGTTGGAGCATTAGTCACACCAAACGGCATAACCAAATACTCGTAGTGACCATACCGACTCCGAAAAGCAGTCTTTGGGACATCCTCCCTCTTAACCCGGATTTGATAGTATCCAGATTGTAGATCGATATTAGAAAACATAGCTGCTCCTTTCAGATGATCCATCAAATCATCTATCCGTGGTAACAGATACTTGTTCTTTATCGTCACTTTGTTCAGCTGACGATAGTCTACACACAGCCTCGAGCTTCCGTCTTTCTTCTTCACGAACAACACCGGAGCTCCCCACGAAGATGCACTTGGTCTGATAAACTCTTTGCCAAGCATCTCATCTAACTATTTCTTTAGCTCCATCAGCTCAACTGGAGACATCCGATATGGTGCTATCGATATGGGTTCAGTTCCCGATACCAGGTCTATAGCAAACTCCACCTCTCACGCTGGTGGTAATCCAGGAACATCATCGGGAAACACATTCGGAAACTCTCACATGATAGGCAGAGCTTCAACACTAGGAGTCTCCTTCCCTTCCAAAGAGAATAGCACCACATACTCGTTCGATCGTTCACCCGTTGGAGTACTCTTGTCGGGAGGCATCAATCCAGATTACTCGAAAAAATTGAGAGTTTTGTTTGAACTGTCTAACATCACATGGTTGGCCGAAAGCCAGTCCATGCCTAGGATTACATCTATCTGTTGCATAGGCAAACAGATAAGGTCAACAAGAAAATGACGGTTTTCTACCATAACAGAACATTTACGGTATACAGATAGGGTTGTTAAAGAAGCACCAGTAGGTGTTGAAACGGTCAGGTCATAGGTCAATGTAGAACAGGCAACCCTAAATGATCCATACACTCTACTGATATGAAAGAATGCGTAGCCCTCAAATCAAACAAAACCGATAAAAGCTTACCAGAAACTAAGCATTTACTTTGGATCAGATGAGGACTTTGGGAGGCTTCAGAACCTCGCACGGCAAACACCCTTCCGGTTGTCTGTGGCCTGTTTTGCTTACTTGCCACAACTGGTCGTGCTCCGCCACTCTGAGCCCTTCCATTCTGCTACTGAAACTGAGCCCTTATGCTAAATCTAGGCTTGCAGTCTGACGCATAGTGACCTATCTGATTGCAGTTAAAACATCTTATGTGTTCGGTCCTCGGACAGTTCTTGACTAGATGCGGTCCCCCGCAACGAAAACAAGTCTTGATCTCTTGCTGTGCTTGACTGGAGTCGCCTACTCCATGGTTGACATTAAATCGAGCCGGACGATCATACGGCCCCATCCTTCGCTGAAACTTACCACCCCTACCTTTCTAATTGCTCCGAACAGGTCCACCACTTGTCCTTTGCTGTGTGACAGTCTCTGCTCGGTCATCCCCTCAACCACTGTGCACTTCTCTACCAACTCGGGAAAAGATCCAATACTCAAAGGCAGCATCGCTCGCTTTAACTCGGGCCTCAACTCGTCCTCGAACCTCCTGCAGACCCATTCTTCATCTGGATGGATTTGGTAGAACTGAGAAAATTTGAGTAACATTTCAAATCTCATCACGTACTCACCAATTGATAGTTGTTCCTGCCTCAAACTCAGAAACTCCTTCTCTTTTTCTTGCTTGACGTTCCTTGGAAAGTATTTCCCCAGGAAACACTCTGTGAACGGTTGCCACGTCAACACCCTCCCTCCTACCTCCAACAGTCTGGCCTGGGTTCTCCACCAAGCTTCTGCTGCTCATACCAACATGAAAGCAGCGTAGGTAACCTTTCTGTCCTCTCTGCAGTGTGTGGCCATGAACACTTTTTCTATCTCCTGCAGCCACATCTCCGCAGCCTCAGGGTTATACTCTCTGTGGAATTGGGGAGGATTTCCCGTTATGAAGGCATTAAGACAAGTATCCACGGTCTCATTTTCCCTGACAGTATGCAGCTGATCCTGCCTGGCTTCCCTCTCTTCCTACCTCTGCATATACCGGGTAGTCTGTTGCATCATTGTGGTAGCCAAGTCCCTCATGGCCCGCATTGCTTCTGAAGTGTCACCACCACTCCCAGTCCCTGAGTGGCCACCATTATTGTTATCGTCATTATGCCTGTTCGCCGGTCTTCCATGTCTCCCTCGTGCCATTTAGCTTCCTATAAAAAGGAGCCATCGGTTCCAATTCATAAGACATACAATAGTACTTAACAGTTAAACATATCATATGCCTTATGAATGAAAACGGTTATCACATTTCGATAACTAGCGCCTCAGACATTCTACACGAAACCCGACACAGTTGATACAACTCGGTTATCAACCGTTAAAGCAAGTACACTTAACCGCATAGTCCGATTTTAGAATCGAACTGCTCTGATACCACCAAAATGAGACGACCCTATATGTATGAAGCCTTCCCATTAGTCCCAACCTTTTATTACTATTAACTATGCCTAACCGTATATAAAATGATAGCGTGGTATACAAGCAGCATTATGGAAACAAAACAACGTAAATAAGAATGGTAAGCATATAGCAAACGATGATCAGAGTATAAAGCGCACAATAAACATAACTATAGAATAACATGCATAAGTTGGCCCCATCAGTAGGGCACTGTACATAAATATACATACTGTTGGGAAGAAGAAGAAAAAAAATACATCAAGAGCAAAAGAAAAACACTCGGATCTCACCAGCTACCTCCGTCCCCTCTCAAAAGATACATCAAAAGCTCTCAGCTCACTTCCTAGGACGCACTGGCAAGTCCTCACCATCAGTGGTGAGGATGTCCTGAGCTACCCTGACCCTCGCCATGAGTACGCTGGTATTGCACAATCGGCTTATACTCTAACGAAGAACTGGACACCATGATCCTATGCTTGCGGTAGGTCCTCAAATACTTCTCAGTCCTCTTACGCTGGCCTCGATAAACGTAACCTCTCCAACTGGTCACAACCGATGACTGGGGTGCCACCCACGTATAGTCATGATCCCACTACCTCGGAGGTCGCCACATCCTCGGAAAGGGAAGGAACTGGTAGATGCAATAGGGACCAATAATATCTACATATGGAGGTGTACCGCTCCGGAAAGGCAGACTAGTCCTGTGTAGACCATAAAAAAGGTAGAGGGGTCTACTCGCCATCGCCCTCATCATGGTATACAATCTCAATATCGCCCGCACCGGCATCCGTGGTGCTCCCGTGATAAACGGGTGAAGTCTCGGGTCCATGATGAATCTCCGTTGGCTCGTCGTCTTCAAACGATCATATAACAGACAACAAAGAAAACAGAAGAGAGATAAGAAATACAATGCGTCGTAGAGTAGGAAAACAACAATAATGCAATAAACACATAGCAGGTAGCATATAACAGATGTCACATTTATAACATTTACTACATCCCAGCATACATCTCTCAAGACAACATATGCAACAAACATCCATCCCATGAGTCTCACACTCAGATCAATCCTCTAGACCGGGATACTAATCCCATGCAGCATGTCGACCGAAAAACGCACATATGCATGTTCCCAACTGGAACGGTTCCACAGCCGAACAGGTTTTGTGTCGGAACGGAGTTAGTCTGTCCAAGAAACCGAACCGCTCACCGCGACCAATAAGTGTGCATCCCCCTTCCACACCGGAACCGGGGTATCTCGATCAAATCAAAATGTTATCCTGGAACACTGGAAAGCTTTGGGATTAGTCGGGCAAACCAGACTGGATCGGGCATCACGACAAGATAGGAGTTACCTTATCTGTCACTGCAAACTATTCTCGAGACCGACAACATCCTCAAGGCCACTCACTTGACCGCCCCATCTACTTTCCATACCCGCACTTAGGTACCGCTAACCTCGTATGACGCTGGCAGCCCATACTACCTATTATACGGCCTCGCCACTTGGCAGCTGATGCTAATATGTAGCAAACATCCTCAACGGGCTTAATACCGGATCTCATGCCTAAGCTCTCAATCAGAAACAACACGATGGCACTGTATCCACACGGCCACAGCCTCGACGCCACGCGTCCACGAGCCACAGCTCAAGCAAACACGGCCACAGCCTCAAGAAGTCAGCATAACAGCAACGGTACCATCCACTGTATCAACTCGACAACAACACGGCACACAACCAAACTTATTCTATGGCATTCCGCCACAACTCTCAACATTACTACATATAGCACAATAACAGTAGCAATAACATCATCATAATATCAACAACATCATATAAGCAGCATATCATATTTACCCAGTAGCACGTAGGCATTTAGACAGATAGCAACAACAACAATAGGCAACATTCAGTCATACGACAGCAAGCATCCTCAATCAACAGCTCTCTAACCTAGGGTTTCCAATCTTAACGGCGATAGCCCAAAGTAAGCTAAACCTAGGGTTTAGATACTTTATCAGGGCTCAACCACTAGTAGGGTTAGGGCTTCCCTACACATAGCAGAAATCACAACTACATTACTCTTGCCTTCCCGACGGCAACAATAGTCTTTCTCCCCATCTGAACAGTCGACCCGCGAATCTAGGAAATCACCGGCTTGCTCCTCCTTCCTCAAGCTCGCAGTCCTCTCTCCAAGAACAACCCAAGACAGCCACAAACATCCCCTCAGCCGCGGCCTCAGCTCCAATCCTCGCACCACCGCGAGCACGAACTTTGCCCTAAACACGAGCACAACACATGCACAACAGTGTTAGCCCTAGGGCAAGCTTAAAAGATTAAAGAAAAAGGTAAGAACCCGAAGAACGCCAAGAACACGAAGAACGCGTGTTAGGGATTCGAGCTTACCTCGGACAAATCGAAAAACCAATCCATCAGAGTCGAAGATTACTTCTCCGCGATCTCGATGGTGTAGTCGGAATCACGTTCCGGTACTTCGATCGCCTCGAAAGTGAGCTTCCTCACTCAAGAACTCTGTTTCTCTATCTAGACTCTCTGGAAGAGGTCTGGAGTTCTCTAAGTTTCGTGCAACAAATGAGGGAGAAGAGAAAACTCCACTAACTTGAGCTGTTATGCACGCTTTAGCGCCCACACTTGATCGTGAGGTCCCCTCCAGACTTGAGCGTGGAACCTTGTCCGCTTCGGCTTGACCTTGGCTTGACACGTGTAGCACACACGTTAAAAAGCACACCATCTGGAAAACGCACTCAGAACGCTTGAGCGTGCAACGTTACCAACGCTTGAGCATTAGAATGCTTAGGCGTGCTAACCTCCCACGCTTGAGCGTTGCACTTTACTGGGAAAAGCCTTCAAAACACCTAGCTTCCACAGTTGCTCGTTTAACGCTTTAGGCATCTCCAACTTTGTTCAAGCCTATTCCTAAGCTTCAAGCTAGGTCTAAAACTAACACACAACAATTCCCACAATCATCCAAAGCTCTAATCGAGATTAACTAACTCGATCAGAGTTTACATAAAAACCAGGATATTACAGATTCCATCCTTTCATTTCCTATGATCATTGAATACAAGTGATTGGAAAACCAAATCAAATTCTAGCCATTTTTCCTTTTGATGGCCGAAACCTAGACCATGAAGAACCATGAGTTATGCTTCAAATTTTTGAGTAATAGGACTTGATCTAGTGTTAAGTATGCGTAAGAATCCTTCATCCAAAAAGATTGAAACCAAAGGAAACCCCTATCCTATTTTTCAACATGATGGTCGAACCTTAAACTAAATAGGGGAAAGAAATTTACATTGTTAATGTTGAAATTTTGTATTAATTGTGATTGATTGTTCTAGGCGACGTGGAGGAAAACGGAATTGGAATCGAAAACTCTTCAAGAGCGAACTTGAAATCTTCAAGAGGTAAGGGGAGATTAACTCCAATGAGTTTGATATCCTCATAAGAGTGGTTGTTGTATGATTGTGATGATTCTCTGGTGATGTAAATGTCTGAATTATTTGGTGAATATGTGATTGGATATTGAAGCATGAATTGTGGCTTTATTGCCTTGGATGAGATATATGTATGATGATGATTTTGACATTTGATGAATATATGTAACACCCCGATTTTCATGCTTTCTAAGATCAGTAAATTATATAAATGAGTTTGTATTTTTATCTGAGGTTTATAAAATGAAATTAAAAAAACTAAGACCACATTCATACTCTACGTCATCGTAGAGAGCTACGATTAAATTTTGGTTTGTAAATTCAGACGGAGCCCGGTTTACGTTTTCACTAACAGTAAGATTTTACTGATCAGAAGATCTAATATTGACTCGTGAACAAAACAATTAGGTTTTATATCTCGTTTCGAACAATATTTGCGATTTTGAAAAATTTAAAAAAAAATAAGTTCTGACGACTTTCTCAGGAAAAAAAACCTAAATCGGGAAATCGACGGAATTGAGAACGGATGTGCGGGATCAAAACCGGACACCAGATGAGGGACACGAGTCATCAGAGCAGGGTGAGTCACCACCATGACTTACCAACGTCATCATTACAATTCTACAAATATCTGAGATATTTAGGGCGAGAAAAGATCGTTTTGCCCCTAGGAACTGACGAAATTACATTTTTACCTGGTGACTCATCACCATCATCATTACTTCTCCAAAATATCTAGATATTTTGGTGACTTTGAAGGTGAAAAGACCAAAATACCCTTGGCTTTTCACAAAATGACATTTTTGTCCCTAAAAGAAATGACCATTTTGCCCTTAAGTGAAAAATTGTTGGACTATCCTATCCCTCTTATTTCTCACGCCCAAAAGACACCCCATCAAGACCATTCACTCATTTTTCTTCTTCCTGCCATCATCCTCTTCATTTTCTTCTTTCTTTCTCAAAGTAAACCGTAAACACAACTTGAAAAACTTGCTTGATTCTTTGCTAATTTTCATTATTCAAGGAGGTAAGATTACTCCCTTGATCCATGAGTTTCGTGTTATTCTTTTCTTGTTTTGAAGCCATGATTCCATGAGTTTCAACTTCTAACTTCAAACTTCAAAAATCTCTAGAAAATCATAGAAAAGTCCTTTTAATGTGAAATCAATTTCTATGATTTAGTTTCATCATTCTCTATCATTATCAAAGAGCATGTAATCAAATGACATTCCTAGCTTATTTTTCTAAGGAATGGCCGAATCCTATACTTGGGAATCATGAGTTTTGCTTCAAAGTTTTTGTGTAAAAAGACTTAATCTAGTGTTGTGTATACTTAAGGATCATTGATTCAAGAGTTAGTAAAGTTTTAACACCTCCACCCTATTTTTCTAAAATGGGCCGAACCCTAGTTCATAGGAACTAGATAGGTTTTGTTGGATTTTGTTAATTTTTGATTGTGATTTGTTGTGAAGGATTAGACCGTATTCGATCATTCTAAAGCGTGTACAGTTGCCGGTTTAAGGAGCGAGGCTGCGGTTGTGAGGCTGTGCAGAGGAGCAAGAAGTGCTCGTGATTTCATGATCGTTGCTACGTTTGCTATCAGGTGGGGGAAAGAACCACAATATCGTCAGGGAGGCAAGATTAAAATAATTTATATTGATATGCGTAGTGCGACCTAAACCCTACTAGTGGTCAAGAGACTGATAGGTTTATTATACTATATGTCGAGGTTGTATGCTGTGTGTTAGTATGCTTATTATGATATATGTGATATGTATGTTGTGCCTAGTAACATGCTTAGAATTACTTAAATATTTACCTATGAGTTGATGAGTTGATATGCTTGCATGAGTATTTATTATAATGAATATAATTATTGAACCTAATTATGGTTGTTGATGATATGATGTTATGATTAATTACTGTTGCATGAGTAGAGATAAGCAGTAATTTCTGATAATTTAGGAGATGAAAATGTGGTGAGAATTTTGAGGATATTTATGTTGTAGTGCTCAACCTAGAGATCATGTTGATATGTTGATGTTGAGATATAAAGTTGATATCCGGTTAAGCCGGACAAAGTTGGTCGTAGTTGTGTATGAGTTGTGGTTGAGACACTAAGTTGTTGATCCCGAGATGAATCGATGAGGTTCATGTTGCATTGTTGTTGTTCATCACTGTGTTGGCATACGAGCGATCGACCTTGCCTGCGGGGAGATGATCGTACACATTATTTGTGAAACGAGTGAATGTCCCGACCTGGCCTGCTGGTGGGGGAATATATCGTACCCATGAGACGAGTTGAGCTTGCGGGCTGTTGCCCGAACCCTGCATTACGGTGGGTGGCACAGAGATGAACGGGCATCTTGATCTGTTGGGGATGTCACGTCGTGATCACATCCATATAGTCGTTAGTTGCATGAGTATGAAAGACAGTAGCTAAGAGAGAAGAATTTGGGAGATGATTGCTTGACACTGTTGTGTTGTTGTATATTGTTCTCTATATAGCTTATTTTATAGTTGTTTCCCTATTTATGATGTATTGTTGTTTCTTATCCTCATATTTCTCTATGTCGTATTTTATTTATTCTCGATCGCACGAGAAGATCCTGTTGAGGAATTGCCAGAGGAGATTGATGGCATACTTGTTGAACCTGATGCTAGAGAGAGAGCCTCGGATCCCAATGGTGGAAGTCTTTGAGCTGCTGCAACGTTAAGAAGTTGATTTCGGGTTACTAATGGGACCTCTGAGGAGTGGCTGTCTCAATATAGATGTACATATTGAATTGTGATTTCTTTGACTGGATTGGTTGAGATCATAGCATCGGCTATAGCTTGATAATGAAAGATTAAGCTACTTAAAAGTCTTAATCAAAGATTCTGAAACGTTTTGATTTGGGAGATGAAAAGCTTTTAAGTTAAATGGTATAATGACCAATTTTACTAAAAGCCACTAAGTTAAGAACTCAAAAAGGAATTTCGAATAAGACTTAGGAGGTCAAGAGTTGGTGAGGAAAATAGTGAAAAATTGCTTTATCATTATTTTCTAAACATGATTTACAAAGAGAACGTTTTGAAGAACATTTTAGTTTTGTCAAAGAAAGAATCTTCTAAAAGTATTTGACCTTTCAAAGAGAGAAAGTCTTTTCAAACAAAGAAAGTTTGCTCCAATGAAAATCTTTAGAAAAGCGTTTCACATGATGGAACGTTTAGAAAAGGCTTGTTAAGCCAAAATCCATTTGAAATGAGTTTTGAGGATTTAAGCTTTTAGAAATTGCTTTGCAAAGGAAAGAATCGTGGAAATAAATTTTAGAGCGAAAACGAGTTTTGATTTACACCAAATATATTTTGAGTTTTGTTTTTAAGATTTGATCAACGAAAGTGAAATTTGATGAAATTGGTGATTACCCCTTCACGCATGTGGAGCACATGAATCTAGTGACCGAGACCTCGGGCTAGAGTTCTGTGAATTGAGCACCCGGACTATATGTCCTGTGTTTTGAAATGAACGGACTTTGTGTCCTATATGCGAGTCTAGTGTCCGCGACGTCGGCCTAGTACTTCGTGGATTGAGCACCCGGACTATGTGAGCTATGTTTTGAAAATGAACGGACTTTGTGTCCAATATGCGAGTCTAGTGTCCGCAACGTTGGCCTAGTACTTAGTGAATTGAGAACTCGGACTACATGTCCAGTATTTTGAATGAACGGGCAAAATGTCCTTTAAAATGAGTCATGAGCTATGTGCCTTGACAAGAAAAAAAGAAGAAATGAAAAAGAAAATAGAAAACCATGAGTTGCATATATGAGTTGGCCGACATGCCATTTGAAACGAGCTACAATCCAAGTGGTTGAGAATATAAGCCAGTTAAGACCACGAGGTCTATAGGGGCATACTATGTTCGAGACTCCACAAGAGGCCGAAGGCATCGCGACCCCGTACCATGGTAATCGGCTGCCCAACATGGATGAACTCGATCAGAGACTGGACTATTCAGGATATGTGTAACACCCCCTCGAGGTGTCACATATCGTAACCCAAAATTCATGTGACTCGGTTGATTAAAAACCTTTTCGAAATTTCTTATTCTATTTATTGAGGAAATTCTGATACCAATTTAAACATTAACAACAACAAAGGAATAAATTCAAACTCATCATTTATGAAATTCGTTCACTTCGCCTTAAGGCGTACATCACAATACTTTCTTAATACACATCATCCATACTGAGTCACGATCAATGGACTTGACTTTAAATATAAAAATCCTAAGAGCTGGTCTAACAAAACTCTAAGAACAATAAAGCATACTACCTAGCATGCATCGCCCAAAAGATACTGGGCCTCGTCATCAACAGTCCACCGTCTTCGTCGTCGACACCAAGTAACTCAAACGCAGGGTCCCGCAGTGACCCAGAGAACCGCTGGAAAATATCTGCACGTGTGTTCAAAAAACACAACAGGGTGTCCAACATGTATAGGCAAGGGTAAGATACTCTTTCACAAGTTTATCATCATAGCCATAACAGTAAAACAGCATATAAATAATGCATCAACACAGTCACAATAACAGAAGTAACACAGGACAACGCAACAGGTAGCAGCATGTCCACAAGTATTCCATGAATTGAAATATATCATATAAATCAATTAGCAGCATAAGACATCCTTGAAAGTGGAATAATGATGTACAATAAGTATACGTGATCATCAACAGCCATACAATGCAATGCGACGTACATGACTCAATGCCATATGCCACAAGGGTAAAACTCTGACCCCTACTCCATGGAGCAAACAAATCGCCGGAGAGAGTGAATGGGAGGACATGTTCCGGTTACTGCCAGCCATGAGCAAGATGCTACAACATTCGTAACGTGCATGTACCTGGTTTTACGGAAACACTTTCGACCAAACATGAAAAGTACGACATCTAGTCGAGGATATCAGTGTATTGCACGAATTCACCACGACACAGAAGAATCACCAACTAATCTCATGTCAGTCCTTCCAACCCTGATACCTCTAAGACTGATCAATCGTCACCGTAAGATTTGCACCAGCATCTAGGTGTAAGCTCAACGCCTAGGCTCAAGGCCTTATAAACTCATGCAATGAAATGCCAATGCTTACACAAAGCGGATGCGATACACAAATGCTTATCCCCCGGATAAACCTCGAGGTTCACTATGGTTCTCTACCTTAGGAACTATATGCGTCTTTGTATTATAAAACGTTTATCAACTGGATGAATATCATGTGATTCCTTTGGAATGATCCGGACTGCTTTCAGAATTACCGACTGTCCCTACAGACAAACACAAGTCTTTTCAACGTGTTTTGTCCTCACTCACACGCTTTCTAGGAAACTTCCGAGAAGGTCACCCATCCCACAATTAATCCAAGTCAAGCACGCTTAACTATGGAGTTCTTATGTTCTAGGCTCCAGAAAAGAAGATAAATCTTGTTGGTATAGGTAGTACCAATCAATTCTTATAAGCCTTCCCTCACCTATACAGTCCCATACCTGCACAGCCTCAGGATTCCTTCCACTGTACAGTTCCATACCTGCACAGTCTCAAGATCTCTCTCATTCCGGTCATCACAAGACAGAAACAAGTGAACGATTG
Source organism: Ammopiptanthus mongolicus (assembly GCA_039655645.1). Lineage (NCBI taxonomy): Eukaryota > Viridiplantae > Streptophyta > Magnoliopsida > Fabales > Fabaceae > Ammopiptanthus > Ammopiptanthus mongolicus. The sequence goes on from CM077350.1 coordinate 34,393,626, forward strand.
ACCTAGATCCGAATCATCGGTCCGTCATCGAACTACTGTTTCAAAACCCAAAACGTTTCATGTTTGTGTTTATGTCTTATGAATCACATCTCAAGTCCTAAGTGTTATGAAGAAGTATTGAGAATCCTCTTAGATAAGTCTTTGATCTTTTCTAAGATATTAACTCTTGGATTTTCAATTAATGAAGTAAGTGTTGATTCACTTGAGTCTTATGAAGTCATTGATGTACTAAGTCATCAATGGTATAGTACATGGTCTTGTTTCGCCACATACCACACTTAATTATCCCTTGTCTTCAACTCTAAGTTAATTACTTAACTTAGTTTTTCACATGTAAACTTTATGATATGAGTTAAAAACTCCTTTTGTAAACCAAAACAACGTTTTCAATTGAAGAAAACAAGGAAAAGGCAAAACAAGGTACTCGCCTAAATTTCGCTCAGCGAGATTGCATTCGCTTAGCGAAATTGAGACAGTGATGCATGATTTGAAATTCCTCTGTATCGCTTAGCGAAACCCAATTCGCTTAGCGAAATTGAGGTAGTGATGCCTAGCTTGGAATTTCTCAGTATCGCTTAGCGAGATTCACTTCGCTTAGCGACACTTGCCTCAAGCAAAGCACTTCAACTAAATTTTTGAAAAGAGTTTTCGTTACTAACTTAGTGTAAAAACCATGTTCTAAGTTAGTGTAAAAGAAATATAATCTCATTAAAAGCTATGTTAACTTCCATGAAAGATATTTTCATCTTCGGAACATCAAATACTTTTTGAAGGTATTTCCTTGACAAACTAAATACTTTTTAGTAAAATCGGCCATTATAACGTTTACCTTAGAAGCTTTTCATTCCTCAAAACAAGCTATAGCCAATGCTATGCTCTTAACCAGTCCAGGATAATATATATATATATACACGCACACACACACATCAAATCTCAATTCAAGGCATCCAAGCATGTACTTCATGAAAATAAATCAAGTACATACACAACATATAGTCATTCAAAACTCAAATTAACATTATGCATATGTTCTATCCAAGGTAAAATTCCACAATTCACATCACATCCAACCTCATGTGACTATCAAACTCATTGGAGCTAATCTCCCCTTACCATTTAGGAGTTATCCTCCGAAGGTAAGTCGCCCGATCAGTCCAAGAATTCTCCCGATTCCTCGTTCGATTATCTGACAACAACTACAAACACAAAACCAATCCAATCATCAACAATTAACAACATCAAAACATAGGTTCTCTTTCCCCAAAATGTGACCTAAGGTTCGGCCAAAAATGATGAAAAGGACTAGTGATCACATTTGGTTCCAAACTTTTGGATAGTTGGTTCTTAAGCTTGATTAACACTAGATCAAGTCCTAATACTCAAAAATATGAAAAAAAAAAAAAAACTCAATGTTCTTCCCACCTACAGGTCTCGGCCAAAAATGGAAAACATGGCTTGGCTAGGGATTGATTTGGTTTTCCATCACTTGGATTCAAAGACAATAGGAAAGGTAAGGATCGAATCAAGAGTTAGAAATAAAAGATTTGTACAAAATACTATTCATCATCTCCTTCAAGGGTTGGGCCACTTTTGGGTATTTAGGCTAGGATGAGGGTTGGATCATATTCTCTTGGGTTTAGGTAGAGGATGATGAAGTGAGTTCAAATAAATTGGTTTCCCATTAAAAGGATTTTTCTACAATTTCCTATGAATTTTCAAAGTTTTGGATCATAAAATGGATTTTCATGAAACAAGATTTTGATCATGAGATTGAGAGACATTCAAGAAGCTAGGAGATCATAGAAGTCATCTTACCTAAGAATGGATGAAGATTGATCAAAGAATCAAGCTTTTCCTCCATGGATTCAAGCTTTTCTTTTATGAAATTGGTGGAGTTTTGGCCGAAGGAGGAAGATGAAGCTTTGAGCTTCTTTGGGGCTGTTCTTGGTGCGTGAATGGGGCTGAGAAAGGGCTGTTCCAGCCCTAAAACAAGTCACTTAAGGGTAAAATGGTCATTTGCTTCAAGGGTAAAATGGTAAAAGTGAAAAAGGTTAAGGTTAGGGGTATTTTGGTAATTTCGCGTCCATATTTTTCCGAACATCATGACGACTCTGGCATGCTCTCCCAAGTGATATAACATGATGTGATATCAAGTTTATCCATTGGCGGGTCTCGTTGAATCCCTTTACGACTCCAAATGCCTCCCGGTTCGATTATACGGCCGAATATAATATATTATTTTTATTTTTCGGATGTCAAGACGGATTTTAACAAAGATGTAGAGAATTAAATTCTGGGACTTACTGTCTCGTTCACAAGCCCAAATTAGGTCTTGATAGTAGAAAAGGACTACTATCCGTGAAAAACGCAGACCGGGCTCCATTTAAGCTTTTGCCCGAAACCTAACCATGGCTTCCTATGGTTGTGTAGGACATTCCTATCTTATCGAAATATTTTATTTCACTCTCTAGACCCTCTAATAAAATACAAATGTTTAAATACAGAATAATTATAAAACGTGAAAATCGGGGCGTTATATTACTACCCCACCAAAAAAAATTTCATCCTCGAAATTTTGTGAATTAAAACTAAACAGGATTCTCTTAATCCCCAAATTCCACATTGTACCCCGTAAGTAATCCTTCCCTAGGTAACGTTGTAACCTAATGACGACCGCGTACATATCCTCTATTTGATTTACCGTTAAAATCAAATCGCTTACCCTTAATCCATACCTGAATATCTTACCTTAGTTTCTTCACATGTGAGAGATCTAGTCAAACTTAACCACTTTTCTTTCAACACTAATCCACTTAGGGAAAGTCTTCCTATGACATCTTAAACTCTTACTATTAACACCAAGATTTAAACTACAATACACATTTCTTTGACGACATATCCACCAGTTCCGATCCAAGATATTCAATCTTAGTCTTAGTTCCTTTTGAATGTAGTCCACCTCTCCAACTTACATCATAATCATGCACCTCGATCTTACAGAACCTGATTGCACCTCTTAATGCAACTACAACCAAAAAGAAATCACATCGGGTAGATTTACCCAAATTCATAAGTCTTGAACTTTTATAACAACTTAGTTCTACTCAGAAACTTCTCTCTTTTTCTCATATTCAGCTTAGGTAAAACTACTAAGAACACTTTCTTAGCTACAAACATTGCTCATTGCTCTAGGTTTTCCAACTCCTATTCTGCCTTGATCAATACTTGACTCATAGTAATTGTCTCACTTTCTCAGATTGATCTTAAGGATTCATATCTTATCAATCACAACTATATTTTCAACAAAACTTCCATCAGTTCTTTTCTATCCTGCTGAAAGGATGTTCGTAGTTAGAGTAATACACTTACTCCCAACCAGTCCTTCAAAGATCGAAACGCTTTCTTGCTTGTCCACTTGAGTTGAGGGCAATCAGTTGAACTTAGTCACCACTTGGTCCTCGAAGATTAAGGAGAGAAACCTTTCAACAAAAGAAATTTTCAACAGAGGAAATTTCTTGGTCTTATCCTCATAGGAAGGATGGAAACGAATATAGGAATATCCAGTATGCAAAAAGATTCTTCAGTAGGTTCGTGAGTGTAAAAATGCATAGCTAATACATGTTTACAACCATGACTCTAATAAAGTCCCTTCTTTCATAAGAACTTTCCAACAGATCAAGGAATCAAAAGATAAACAGTCTAGTCAAAAATCAGACTGGGTCACAGTTACCAAAAGTAAAAGTGAATAGACTAGACTAAGTCTCATCAAGAAACTTCCAGTATCAAGAATTTGTCCATGTCACAACTCAAGAATTAGTCGTAACAAATTTTTCGATGGAATGACGTAAAAATGTCCAGGCCAACGATCACTATTAAACCGATTCACTCAAATGTCTAATACATGGGAGTGTGAGTACAAAGGCTCCTCCAAAATCACATACCCTAAGAATTTTACCGTCATCGAGTCAAACTCGTACTTAAGCAACATCATGACAACTCTCCTTGCGTAGGGTCCGTAACACTTGACGCATAGTCTCCTCATGTTCTTCGTGACTCTTAGAGCAAACGAGAACATTGCCGATGATGACAAATTTCATAAGATCCAAACAAAATTCCACTCCCTGCAGTCCAAATCCAGCCAGCTTTGTAGGTGATATACTGCACAAGCGAGGGAAATCTAACTGAATCTAGAAACTAGATCAGTCGAAAACTCAACGTCCTCAGTAACGTAGACTCGGAATATCCTTAGAAATTTTACCCTGAAAATCTTCCATGACAGGTACCTCACTCAAATGTCTGACACAATTCCCAAAAAGATGATGACGTGCCAACATGAATGCAAGTACCATTCTCTAAACGTGAGTTATCACTAGGCCTCACCAGATCCGAACCCAACAAAACGCACACCCTTGTGTGTCAACACACATTGTTTCGACAAGGAAACAATTTCAACATGGTCTTACTCTTTTGGAGAAATCAAAGTAACTCCAAAAACTTATCTTCTGTCTTGTGCTCATCCCTCAACTATCGGGAAAATTGTTCCCTCTTTCACTGACTTGTTAGTCCGTCATTCTCTACTATCAATCCTTCACTCAAGGCTTACTTTCATTCTTACTTTCAAGCATTACTTACGTGATCAAGTACTTAGGTTAACTTCTGTGGGTATTTTCAAACACTTAACTAGGTCTCATTCCATTATTACACATCTCAATCTTACCAACAACTCTAATGCACTCTAAATCCCAGTAAGCTCATTAAAGAGTTCTGATATTTAAGTGAAAATTCAAACTTAATATCAAACTTAGTTCAAGTCCTCAAATTTGAAAGCATCAAAACAAGGAGTCAACTATATCCGCCTCGCGACCCGATACTCGCCTCGTGAGCCAGAAGGCTAGGCATATTCATCCTATGCCTTACCAGGTAATGGTCATTGCAACCGAGTCTAAACTCATCCGTCTTACTCATCTCTGCGGATTATTGTCTCAAGTCCTGTTATCAAGACAATACTCCTATACAATACTCTTATCCATATAGGATCCATTGTAATATCTTTTCTTACTGATACCAGTCCTAAGGACACTCATTCTATAACCAAAGTTCACATTTCAATTCTGGTTCGCTCAGTCTCTGATCATTCGCAACTTCGAAAAGTCATACTTAAGTATTATATGAAATCTTCACCAACATCCATATGGATCATAAGTCTACCCATAAGATGTAACCTTTCATCTGTCCTAACGGGACAAATATCCTATCAATCAAATTCACAACAGCGGAGGCTCCAATCATTTCTTAAAATAATATCAAAAGGAACTTCAAACAATACCACACTTTTATTGCTTTACCGGAATTCCGTTCCAGTCTCTTAATCTCTATTAGAGTACATATCATTATCTTGCCATTCCTTTGGTCGCTTACTAGCTACCTATGTATATATTCCAATAACCCTTCCATATCCTTCTATTTGCCTAAGGTATGCTTGTTCCTTCGGCAGACTTTCCTAACATTCAAACTTCCTTACCAAGGAGTCTTTACTCACTTGATAACTAAGAGTCTAACGTCCTTGACTCATACAGTAAAGGTCATATTCAAGCCTATCTGTTAGAACTGACTAAGGAGCTGTATCAAAGCCTACCTTAGATGTTACCTCTTAATAACTCGGATAACTTTTCTCATAAAAGTCTTAACGCATCTCAAACATCGGATCCAACCAATCCAATTGGTTGTATTCCAAAAGAAACAAGTCATCACAGACTGTTCTTACCCTTACTGTCCTCTATCAAAACAAAACACTGAGTAAACACAGCAAAAACATTATGAATGCATAACCTAGATCCCAAAAGACATCGGCCAGCTCTAATACCATTAATGTAACACCCCCTCGAGGTTTCACATATCGTAACCCAAAATTCATATGATTCGGTTGATTAAAAACCTTTTCGAAATTTCTTATTATATTTATTGCAAAAATTCTGATACTAATTTAAACATTAACAACAACAAAGGAATAAATTCAAACTCATCATTTATGAAACTTGTTCACTTCGCCTTAAGGCGTACATCACGTTACTTTCTTAATACACATCTACCATACTGTGTCACGGTCAATGGACCTGACTTTAAATATAAAAATCCTAAGAGCTGGTCTAAAAAAACTCTAAGAACAATAAAGCATACTACCTAGCATGCATCGCCCAAAAGATACTGGACCTCGTCATCAACAGTCCACCGTCTTCGTCGTCAACACCAAGTAACTCAAATGCAGGGTCCCACAGTGACCCAGAGGACCGCTGGAAAATATCTGTACATGTGTTCAAAAAACACAACAGGGTGTCCAACATGTACAGGCAAGGGTGAGATACTCTTTCACAAGTTTATCATAATAGCCACACAAGTAAAACAACATATAAATAATGCATCAACACAGTTACAATAACAGAAGTAACACAGGACAACGCATCAGGTAGCAGCATGTCCATAAGTATTCCATGAATTGAAATATAACATAAAAATCAATTAGCAGCATAAGACATCATTGAAAGAGGAATAATGATGTACAATAAGTAAACATAATCATCAACAGCCATGCAATGCAATGCGACGTACATGACTCAATGCCATATGCCACAAGGGAAAAACTTTGACCCCTACTCCATGGAGCAAACAAATCGTCGGAGACAGTGAATGGGAGGACATGTTCCGGTTACTGCCAGCCATAAGCAAGATGCTACAACATTCGTAACGTGAACGTATCTGGCTTTACGGAAACACTCTCGACCAAACATGAAATCAAGTGATTTGGTTTTCCATCACTTGGATTCAAAGGCAATAGGAAAGATAAGGATGAAATCAAGAGTTAGAAATAAAAAATTTGAACAAAACACTATTCATCATCTCCTTCAAGGGTTCGGCCACTTTTGCGTATTTAGGCTAGGATGAGAGTTGGATCATATTCTCTTGGGTTTAGGTAGAGGATGATGAAGTGAGTTCAAAGGAATTGGTTTCCCATTAAAAGGATTTTTCTACAATTTCCTATGAATTTTCAAAGTTTTGGATCATAAAATGGTTTTTCATGAAATAGGATTTTGATCATGAGATTGAGAGAGATTCAAGAAGCTAGGAGATCATAGAAGTGATCTTACCTAAGAATGGATGAAGATTGATCAAAGAATCAAGCTTTTCCTCCATGGATTCAATCTTCTCTTTCATGAAAATGGTGGAGTTTCGGCCAAAGGAGGAAGATGAAACTTTGAGCTTCTTTGGGGCTGTTCTTGGTGCGTGAATGGAGCTGAGAAAGGGCTGTTCCAGCCTTAAAACAAGTCACTTAAGGGCAAAATGGTCATTTGCTTCAAGGGTAAAATGGTAAAAGTGAAAAAGGTTAAGGTTAGGGGTATTTTGGTAATTTCGCGTTCAGATTTTTCCGAACGTCATCACGACTCTGGCATGCTCGCCCAAGTGATATAACATGACGTGATATCAAGCTTATCCGTTGGCGGGTCTCTTAAATCCCTTTACGACTCCAAACGCCTCCCGATTCGATTATACGGCCGAATATGATATATTATTTTTATTTTTCGGACATCAGGACAGAGTTTAACAAAGATGCAGAGAATTAAATCCTGAGACTTACTGTCTCGTTCACGAGTCCAAATTAGGTCTTGATAGTAGAAAAGGACTACTATCCGTGAAAAACGCAGATCGGGCTCCGTTTGAGCTTTTGCCCGAAACTTAACCATGGCTTCCTATGGTTTTGTAGGACATTCCTATCTTCTTGGAATATTTTATTTCACTCTCTAGACCCTACAATAAAATACAAATGTTTAAATACAGAATAATTATAAAACGTGAAAATCGGGATCTTTACATTATGGTTGTGACGTTATACCCTTGAACAATTGGAGTTCAGACCTAAATTGAGAGGCCGACTCATGAGGACAATTGTGTTATGGGATTATTGTGGCCTATCGCTCGACGAAGGGAAGTTATGGATTTTCGAAGAACATGAATTAGAAAGTTGATCGAAGTCTCATGCATTTATTTTAACTTATCTTGATGAATGGGTGTGATCCCAAAGAGTGAGATAATCTCGTTGTGATATTATGCTGAATGTTGATACTCTATGGCATGACTGTGTTGTATATCGATGTATTAGTTGTAATTGTTTTACTTGTGTGGCTATTATGATAAACTTGTGAACGAGTATCTCACCCTTGCTTGTACATGTTGGACACCCTGTTGTGTTTTTGGAAACGTGTACAGATGCTTCTCAACGGTCCTCTGGTCCACTTCGGGACCCTGTGGCTTGAGTTTTCTTGAAGACGACGAAGAAGATGTGTGGACTGTTGACGACGAGACCCAATCTCATATGTACGATGTATATTAGGTAGTATGCTCTTTCGTTATTAGAATTCTTTTATCAGACCAGCTCTTAGGATTTTTGATGTCTAAGTCAGGGCTTTCGACTGTGACTAATTATGTTGTATATTAAGAGATTGAAAAGATGTACGCCTTACGGCGAAATTAAATTACTGTTATAGATGATTATTTTCATTCTAGTTGTTAAAGTTTTCTTTGGTATCAGATTTTCGCAACTACTCTATTGAGTTATTTTCGAAAAAGTTTTTAATTAACTGCAAAAGATAATTTGGGTTAAGAAATGTGACACCGGGTTGAGGCGTTACAACAGTGGCATCAGAGCTGGTCGATGTCTTTTTGGATCTAGGTTATGGATTCATAATGTTTTTGCTGTGTTTACTCTGTGTTTGTTTTGATATAGGTCAGTTGAAGTAAGAACAGTCTGTAATGACTCGTTCCTTGTAGAATACAACCAATTGGATTGGTTGGATCTGATGATTGAGATGCGTTAAGACTTTTAAGAAAGAGTTATCTGAGTTATTAAGAGGTGACGTCTAAGGTAAGCTTTGAGGCAACCCCTTAGTCGGTTCTAGCTAATAAGTTTGAATATGACCCTTACTAAGAGTCAAGGATGTTAGACTCGTAGCTATCAAGTAAGTGAAGACTCCCTTATATATGAAGGAAATTTGATTTTTTGGAAAGTTTGCTGAAGGAATGAGTGTGCCTTAAGCAGGTAGCAGGATACCGAAAGTTGTTAAAATAAATGCATAGGAAGCTAGTAAGCGATCGAAGGAATGGCAAGGTAACAATATGTTCGCTAATAGAGTTGAGAGACTGGAATGGAATTATGGTTGAGTAATGGGAGTGTGGTATCGCGTGAAGTTTCTTCTGATGGTAATTTTAAGAAATGATTGGAGCCTCCGCTGTTTGTGAATTTGATGGATAGGACATTTGTAATTGATGATGGTAAAGAGTATGTATGATACCTAAGTATAACTTTCCGAAGGTTATGAATGAGCAGGGACTGAGTGAACAATTATGGAAGTATGAACTTTGGCTACCGAATAAGTGTCCTTAGGATTGGTATCAGTAGAGAAAGAATCACAATGGATCCTATATAGATAGGAGTAATGTCTCGTTAAGAGGACTTGAGACCGTGACCGGTGTAGATAAGTAAGACCGATAAGTTTGGATTTTCACCTAGATATGAAAATTCTTAAGTACTAGAATTTGTTGATGAGATTGAGACATGTAGCAACGGAATGAGAATTAGGTTAAGTGTTTGACTTAATCATTGAAGCGAACTTAAGTGCTTGATCACTAAAGTAATGTTGAGAAGTAAGAATGGAAATAAGACTTGAGTGAAGGATTAAGTAGAGAATGATGGACTAGCATGTAAGTAAAAGAGGGAATGACTTTTCCCGATAGTTGATGGATAAGCAAAAGGCTGATGATAAGTTTCTAAAGTTAATTTTATTTCTCTTTGAAGAGTAGGACCTTGTTGAATTGTTGCCTTGTCAAAACAATATGTGTTGACACACGAGTAGGTTTGTTTTGATGGGTTCTAATTGGTTTGAGGCCTTATGAGAACTCATGTTTAGTAAATGGTACTTGTATTCATGTTGACAAGTCATTTATCCTTTTAGGGATTGAGTCAGACATTTGAATGAGGCGCCTATCGTGGAAGATTTGCAAAAGGATTTTATGAGAATGTTCCAAGTTTGTGTTTGCGAAGGATATTGAGTTTTCGATTGATCTAGTTTCTAGATTCAGTCAGATCTCCATCGCTTTGTTTAGAATATCACCTACAAAGCTAACCGGGTTAGACTGCATGAGCTAGAGTTTTCGTCCGTTTCTCGATAAAATCGTCATCATCGGTGATATTCTTGTTTACACTAAGAAGTCACGAGGAGCATGAGGAAACTCCACGTCAAGTGTTAGGGACCCTATGCGAGAAGAACTGTCATGAAGTTACTTAAGTGCGAGTTTGACTCAAATGTTAGTGAAATTCTTAGGACATGCGACTACAAACGAGCGTTTGTACTCACACTCCTACATAGTCCTCAGTGTATTAGACATTTGAGTGGATTGTTTCGATTGCATCCATTGGTCTGGACATCTTCATATTATTCCATTGAAAGATTTGTTATGACTATTTCTTGAGTTGTAACACCAACAACTTCTTGATACTGGGAGTTTCTTGATGAAATTTAGTCTAATACTCTTTACTTTTGGTAAATGTGATCCTGCCTGATTTTTGGCCAGACTGTTTACCTTTTGATTCCTTAATCCGTTGGGAGATTCTTGTGATAGAAGGGACTTTATGAGAGTCATGATTGTAAACATGTATTAGCTATGCATTTTTATACTCACGAACCTACTGAAGAATCTTTTTACATATTGGATATTCCTGTATTCTTTTCAGAGCAGTGAAATTCTTCTATATACCTTATTATGAGAATAAGACCAAGAAAAATTTCCTTTATTGAAATTCCTTTCCTTAATCTTCAAGGACCGAGTGAAGACTGAGTTCAACTGATCACCCTCAACTCAAGTGGACAAGCAAGGAAAACGATTTGATCTTTGGAAGGTTGGTTGGGAGTAAGTTTAGTATTTACTGCGAACATTCTTTTACCAGGATAGACAAGAAGTGATAGAAGTTTTGATTCGGGTATAATTATGATTGATAAGATGTGCACCTTTAAGATCAATCTCAGCCGGTGAGGCAATTATTAAGTATTGATCGAGACAGAATAGTAGTCGGGAGATCTATGGTAATGATCATTGTCTGTAATTAAGATTGATTGTATGAGTTTGAATATTTATAGGGAAGCGTTCTCGGTAGTTTTACCTAAGTTGAATATAGGCAAAAAGAGGAGTTCTTGAGTAAAACTAAGTTGTTAGAACAACTTAAGATTTAGAATTTTGGATAATTCTACCGATGCGAATTATTTTTGGTTGTAGTCGCATTAAGAGGTGCAATCATGTTCTTTAAGGTTGAGATACATGATGTGGATTAGAGAGGTGGACTATGTTCAAAAGGAACTAAGACCAAAATTAGATATCTTGGATCGGAACTGATAGATGTGTTGTAAAAGGAATATGTGTCGTAATTGCAATCTTGGTGTTACTAGTAAGAGTTAAAGATGTCGGAGGAAGATTTCCTAAATGGATTAGTATTGAAAGAAAAGTGGTTAAGTTTTAATTATATCTCTCACATGTGAGAAATTAAGGTAAGATATTAAGGTATGGATTGAGCATAAGTGATTTGATTTTGATGGTAAATCGAATAGACGAAGAGTATGAAGTTGTCATTAGGTTACGAATGTTACCTAGGGAAGGATTACGTACAGGGTACAATGTGGAGCCTGGAGATGAAGAAATCTTATCTGGATTTAAGTCACGAAATTTCGAGGACGAATTATTTTTTAGTGGGGTAGTAATGTAACATCCTGATTTTTCTACTTTCTAAGGTCGAATATGAATATAAATACGCTTATATTTTATCCGAGTTTAGAAAATGATTTTGGATAAACTGAAGCCATATTCATACTCTACGCTATCATAGAGAGCTACGATTAAATTTTGGGTTGAAAACTTAGACGGAGCCCGATCTACGTTTTTTCACTGACAGTAAGATTTTACTGATCAAGAGACCTAATTTTGACCAGTGAACGAGACAGTTAGTCTTAGAATCGGATTTCCTACCTTTTTTCTAAAATTGGTTTGGCGCACTAAAAAGCGGAATAATATAAACTATTCGGGCGAATTCTCAAACCGGGTGACGAACGAAGCTGAATACAGATTTACCGGGATACGCTAACGGATAAACTTGAAGTCACATCAGGTCACATCACATGGGAAAGCGTTCTAGTGTCATGGTGACGTTTGAAAATATCTGGACGCGAAAAGACCAAAATACCCCCGACTTTTTCCTAAATGACATTTTAGTCCCTAAAGGAAAAGACCAAATTGCCCTTAAGTGGCCAACTTTTGGACACTCTTGTCCGACCCTCTTCACTCATAAGTGAGGCATCAAGAAGCCTTCACCCATTTCTTTCCTTCACTTCATCTTCTTCTTTTTGTTTTCTTCCATTTTCATTCAAGTGAGAACTTGATTTTGTGAAGGAAAAGTTTTGATTCTTATTCAACCTTCATCATTCAAGAGGTAAGATCACTCCCAAGATCCTTAAATCTCATGGATCTCTTCCTATTTCATGTTTGAAAATCTTGATTCCATGAGTTTCAACTTTATGAACCAAACTTCAAAAATTTCTAGAAAATTGGAGAAAAATCCTTTTAATGTGAAACCAATTTCTTTGAGCTAGTTTCATCACCTTCTACCATTATCCAAGAGTATGAAATCAATCACCAAGCCTAGCCGTTTCTACTAAGAGTGGCCGAACCCTAGAAATTTGGGGGAAAAGTGAGTTTCTTCAATTTTGGTTCAAAGACACTTGATTCCATCCTTTCATTTCCAATGATCATTGAATCCAAGTGATTGGAAAACCAAACCAAATTCTAGCCATTTTTCCATTTGATGGCCGAAACCCAGACCATGAAGAACCATGAGTTATGTTTCAAATTTTTGAGTAGTAGGACTTGATCTAGTGTTAAGTATGCTTAAGAATCCTTCATCGAAAAAGATTGAAACCAAAGGAAACCCCTATCCTATTTTTTAACATTATGGCCGAACCTTAGACTAAATAGGTGAAGAAATTTATGTTGTTAATGTTAAATTTTTGTATTAATTGTGACTGATTGTTCTAGGCAACGCGGAGGAAAACGGAATCGGAACCGAAAACTCTTTGGGAGCTAACTTGAAATCTTCAAGAGGTAAGGGGAGATTAACTCCAATGAGTTTGATAGCCTCATAAAAGTGGGTGTTGTATGACTGTGATGATTCTCTGGTCATGTCAATATCTGAATTATTTGGTGAATATGTGATTGGATATTGAAGCATGAATTGTGGCTTTATTGCCTTGGATGAGATATATGTATGATTTTGATTTTGAGATTTAATGAATAAAGATGTATATATTGAATTGTGATTTCTTTGATTGGATTGGTTGAGAGCATAGCATCGGCTATAGCTTGATAATGAAAGATTCAGCTACTTAAAAGTCTTAATCAAAGATTCAGAAACGTTTTGATTTGGGAGATGAAAAGCTTTTAAGTTAAATGGTGTAATGACCAATTTTACTAAAAGCCACTAAGTTAGGAACTCAAAAAGGAATTTCGAATAAGACTTAGGAAGTCGAGAGTTGGTGAGGAAAATAGTGAAAAATTGCTTTATCATTATTTTCTAAACATGTTTTCCAAAGAGAACGTTTTGAACAACATTTTAGTTTTGTCGAAGAAAGAATCTTCTAAAAGTATTTGACCTTTCAAAGAGAAAAAGTCTTTTCAAACAAAGAAAGTTTGCTCCAATGAAAATCTTTAGAAAAGTGTTTCACATGATGGAACCTTTAGAAAAGGCTTGTTAAGCCAAAATCCTCTTGAAATGAGTTTTGAGGATTTAAGCTTTTAGAAATTGCTATGCAAAGGAAAGAAATGTGGAAATAAGTTTATAGCGAAAATGAGTTTTGGTTTACACCAAAGAGATTTTGAGTTTTGTTTTTAAGATTTGATCAATGAAAACGAAATTTGATGAAACTGGTGACTACCCCTTCACGCTTGTGGAGCACATGAATCTAGTGACCTAGACCTCGGGCTAGAGTTCTGTGAATTGAACACCCGGACTACATGTCCTGTGTTTTGAAATGAACAGACTTTGTGTCCTATATGCAAGTCTAGTGTCCGCGACGTCGGCCTAGTACTTCATAAATTGAGAACTTGGACTACATGTCCTGTATTTTGAATGAATGGGCTAAATGTCTTTTAAAACGAGTCATTAGCTATGTGCCTTGGCAAGAAAGAAAGAACAAACAAAAAAGAAAATAGAAAACCATGAGTTGCATATATGAGTTGGCCGACTTGCCATTTGAAACGAGCAACAATCCAAGTGGTTGAGAATATGAGCAAGTTAAGACCACGAGGTCTATTGGGGCATCCTGTGTTCGAGACTCCACAAGTGGACGGAGGCATCGCGATCCAGTGCCATGGTAATCGGCTGCCCAACATGGATGAACTCGATCAAAGACTGGACTATTCAGGATATGGTTATGACGTGATACCCTTGGACAATTGGAGTTCAGACCTAAATTGAGAGGCCGACTCATGAGGGCAATTGTGTTATGGGAGTATTGCGGCTTATCGCTCGATGAAGGAAAGTTAGGAATCTCCGGAGAACATGAATTAGAAAATTGATTGAAGTCTTATGCATTTCTTTTAACTTATCTTGATGAATGGATGTGATCCCAAAGAGTGAGATTATCTCGTTGTGATATTATGCTGAATGTTAATACTCTATAGCATGACTGTGTTGTATATCGACGTATTATTTGTAATTGTTTTACTTGTGTGGCTATTATGATAAACTTGTGAACGAGTATCCCACCCTTACTTGTACATGTTGGACACCCTGTTGTGTTTTTGGAAATGTGTACAAATGTTTCTCAATTGTCCTCTGGTCCACTTCGGGACCCTGTGGCTTGAGTTTTCTTGAAGACAATGACGAAGATGTGTGGACTGTTGACGACGAGACCCAGTCTCATTTGTGTGATGTATGTTAGGTAGTATGCTCTTTCGTTATTAGAGTTCTTTTATCAGACTATCTCTTAGGATTTTTGATGTCTAAGTCAGGTCTTTCGACTGTGACTAATTATGTTTTGTATTAAGAGATTGAAAAGATGTACGCCATATGGCGAAATTAAATTACTGTCATAGATGATGAGTTTTGTAACACCCCAATTTTCGTTATACGTGTGTTAATTTATGTTGACATGTTGATTTATATTCTTAGTTTAATGTTGGATGTTTAAGCATTTGTTTTGGGTGACTTAGCCTTGAAAAGGAGGCATACGCTGTTAAACCAGACAATCGATTATGAGAAATAGTGAAAAGAAGTCAGAATACTCATAATCGATTATGGTAATCGATTATGAATAATAGCGAAATAAGTCAGAGCAGATGTAATCGATTATGATAATCGATTATAAATTTAGAAAAACAAGTCAGAGGTGCCATGATCGATTATGATAATCGATTATGGTATTCGAGAACGCTGAATGTCGAGTCAAAACGGTCATAATCTATTACCATAATCGATTATGGTTGCGTTTTTCTGCAGAAACGTGTTTTAAATCCTTATTTCGGCCCGTTTCATCTTAAACCTTTTTATACCCCTTTAAGCACAAAATAAACCCTAATTAGCAGCCTCTAAACATCTGTAAAACCTCCTTCCTTAAACACTTAGGATTTCCTCTTAATCCTTTTGGAGATTTGTTAAAAACGTAAACCGTTTCACCTTTTTTCGTTGGAAAATCGCTGTAGCGGATACGAAACCTTTGTGCAGCCGTTTTTCCTGTTCTAGTTAACCTTAATAGGTTAAGATTGATGTAAATTCGTGTACCCTTCTCTCTTCTCCAATTCTCCTTGAGTTTTCTTGATTTGGGGATTGATTATGAACGTTTTTGGGTCCTATTTGGCACCCTCATATAGCAATTGTATTGAACCAAGGACAAGGCAACTATTCCTCTCCTTTGTTCTAGTTTGAGTCTTCTAGTTGTGATCATGGTAAGATAACCAATCCTTGAGTTCATCCTTTTTTCTTTAATTTCTATTGGATTAAGAATTCAATTTATTGCTTTCATTATGTTGCATTTTGATCAAGCGCTTCAGCCCTGAGACGGAGCCAAGAACGAATCTCGCACTCTCTTCTTCCTCGGATTTCGTTGTGTCATACCAGGTATGGGGGGGAGAAGGTCAATATGAATATAGGTGTAAGGGTAGCGTAAGATGAAGGGTTAACCCATGACCCTAATAATAGGTAGATGCATGATATGTATGATTTTTGAGATATTATCTATGTATTCATGTACGTCTAGGGATGTTGTTAATTGACTATATGTGATATTCTTGATTCCGACGATTATTGAATGTGATTTATCACTGTTATGGCATGATTATGTGTGCTGATTGCATGTTTCATGTTGATGATGATGAACTATGATGGATGGCTACGTTGTTTAAGCCTTGAAAGTAGACATTAAATTAATCTTAAGTCATAAATCAAGTTATAGGTCCATGAGAATTCATAATAAATGGAGTTAGTATGAGAGGTGAGGACGATAGCCAAGGATTTTTTTTAGTTCAAACATATAGGTGTTGATATGTGAGTGTTAAAAACATTCAAGGTTAGAAATACACTTAAAACTAGGAATAACAGCTACTGTAAAGGGTGATAATCAATTACTACGTAGTAAAAATCGATTATCAGGTTAGCAATAATCGACTACAAGGTTAGTAGTATTGAATATAATGGAATATAGTTGATTATTTGTTATGAGTGACACCACATGATCTTGCATATTTAAATAAAGGAAGTAAGTGAAGAACGTGATAATCTAAAGAATATATTTGAGGATAGTAATGAAATTAAGATGAGAACATTTGATATGATCCAAGTTTGAATCACCGAAATTGAGGATCTATCCAAGAGCTTGATCTTAGAAATTATGCAAAATGACGAGAAGAATTGGGGGAAGAAGAAGATGTTCTTGGACACCCGAATGCATATGAAGGATATAGACTAGGAATTGAAAATAAACAACTAAAAGATGAACAAAATAAGTAAAGAACACTAATTAAATAAAAGAGGGAAGAACTGAAATGAAATGTGCAGAAATTAAATAACATAAATATAAATTAAGAAGAACATAAGCAAAATAGAAAATGGAAGAGGAAGAAGATGAAGGGGAAGGCGCCACAATTATCCATGGAGTTGGAAGATTGATAAGCCAAGGAGGATTCGCCACAAAGAAATAGAACTCTTTGATAAGAATCAAGCAAGTTCTAATCCAAGAACCTGAAGAGGAGGAGCCAATGCTCAGCTCACAAAAATACACAAATAGGATAAATTCTAATTTCATTCAAAATTATCTAAATGAGTTCATAAATTTCCTATTTATAGAAAAGGAAATATGCTACCCACACCAACCCCCTAATTTGGCTCATGGCCACCAAACCCTAATCCAAGGAGGCTGAGTATTTTCGTGGCCCATGCAGCCCATTATACAATTAAAACCAAAACCCAATTACAAGCCTAAAAATTGCTAAATGAGACCAAATCCGTCCAGAACAGCGTCCCTAACCTCTATCCCGGTTTTGATCATGATAGAGTACGATTCAGGTCTTGAGCTTCAAATAAAAATTGTAGATAATTCTCTTATCTTTCCAACGAATCAAGAACCAGTTCAATCGAACATCTATAACTCAAGATATAGCCAAAACAAGAACACTGATCACTTGGACTTGAATGGTTTTTCTTGGACTTGAATGGATTGAACTTCTTTTGTTGCCAAATTGACTTGCCCCTCCTTTGCCTCCATCAACATTAATGATAATAATAGTAAGAAAAATAGAGATAGAAGCTTAGTTAACTCATATAATACTTAATAAAGATAATGATGCTAGTAGTAACGATGTGTTACTATTAGTGGTGTGGATAAAGACGGTAACAATGGGTTATCGTCAGATGTTGATTGTTATCATCATTGATGGTCAAGGTTAATAATCATTGTTAATGATTACGATGAAGGATGGTTGGACATGTGATTGCATGCTTGTTCGACATTGCATGCATCATTGCATAGAAGATGTTTGATGGGTGGAAAGCAAACGATGATTCGCGATGGTGGAGGCCACGATGGGTGTTATCCCGGCCTTGAAGGTAGAGTCGAGTAAGGAGGTTCCACATGGCATGGACTTGAAAACCGTGGCCAGAGCATCATATTGACAACCTGACCACCCTGACGAGCCACTGTACGTTTTCAGGATTAGTGAGAGTATTTGTGGCGATCATCTGGTATGGTGATGCGTCCTTGTTGGTTTAACAGATATGTACTCCTAGTCGCCTTTCCAGAGTTAAAGTTAATGGATCCACATGTGCATGGAGTAGTGGAGTTGCATAGCATTGCACGCATTCGTTAACATTATATATTATGTTTATATGATGGTGTGTTGTATGCTCATCTTATTAACTACTCTGCTACCGTTTATATATATATATATATATATATATATATATATATATATATATATATATATATATATATATATATATATATATATATATATATATATATATATATATATGAGTTCTCACTCCCTACTTTTTTTGTTCTATGCATGTTCCTTGTTATTGCAGAGGAGGGTGAGCCAGTTGTTGAGGAGTGATCCTGAGGAGATCGCTTGCTCGTAGTTAGGTTGCTAGCTTGCTGGTTGGGTTTTAGTTTTTTATCCGATGTAGTATCGGTATATTGTATACCAGCTCTGATATATGACATCGGGTTTCGGGTTTAGTTTATTTCCGCAGTTATTATAGTTTAAATGTTTTAAACTTATTTGGTTTATACGGTTATTGTTTTGGATAATGTGATGCTTGCTACTCTTGAAACAAGTTTTTATTTTAACACATTTTTAATTTAAAGACTTGTATGATCTTTTATTTTAAATTATCATGAACGGGGTAGTGGGTGTCACAAGTTTCATTCTGGTTATTAAAGTTTTCTTTGGTATTAGATTTCCGCAACTACTCTTTTGAGTTATTTTGGAAAAAGTTTTTAATTAACTCAAAAGATAATTTGGGTTACGAAATGTGACACCGGGTTGGGGAGTTACAGGATCCAGATCTTGTTAGAGTCACTTTTCTTAATAGCACATGTAAGAGAGATGTGGCCCTTTTTTCCACAATAATTGCAAGCCACATAAGGAGATGTAGAGGCACTTATTTTCACACAAAAAATTTGTATAATATTTTCACTTTTGCATTAGTTAAATCCTATTTCAGCTTTATCAAAATAACATTTTTGTTTTCCTAGGAGAATATCCAAATTTTCATTTCCTCTTACAAAATTGGCAAGGTCTTTAGTAAGTTCATCAACCTTTTTATTAAATAAAACATTTTCATCAATTAATTTTTGTTCATTTTCATTTGAAATATTTTATAGTTTCAAAGGTTCCACTTATTTTCTCAAATTTTCCATTTCTGCTAAAGCACATTATCATATTTTGACTTTAGAGAAAAATATTTTGATGCCAATTTTTGAGAATCCTCAAGAACTTGCTCAAGGATTTCATTTAGTTCATCATATGAATAAGTAGAGACTTCATCGTGACAAGAGTGAGTAGATTCTTGATCATTTACCTCATCATAACTTCTCACCATGAAACACATGTTGGAAACTTCTCCTACATCTTCAAGTTCGCTTTCTAAAGAGGAATTATCACTATCACTCCAAGTGGAGTTGGCCACCATAACTTTCTTCTTGTGGGGCTTCTTTAGGAGTTTCTTCTTGAAGTGAGGACACTCGGATTTGTAATGACCGGCTTTCATACACCCATAGCATATTACTTGATCTTTGTTGAACTCGTCATTTAATGGATCCTTTTTGAATTATTGCTTTCTTTTTGCTTCGAACTTCTTCTTACGAAGAGAGTATAACCTTCTTGTGATGAAAGCAATTTAGTCATCTTCATTCATTTTCCCTCCATCTTGATATTCTTCCTTTTGATGGGAGCTTGAAACGGCTTTCAATGCAATCCGCTTCTTTATCCTGTTTTCATCAAGCATTTTATTTAGAAAAGTTGATTCATAAGTTATGAGGTTACCTCTATTGCGTTCAAAACACACTTAAGTGCAATGTACCCTGTCGCAAAAGTAATATAGGACGGAAGTCCAGATGTCGTACCCAAGAGATTAATTTTGATAAATGAGTGATAAAGCAAGTACTGGAATAGGGAAATCCTTATGCTATTCAGACTAATAAAGAAATCAAAAGAAATAAATAATAAAATAGCAATAGCAAAAGATGATGAAAGAAGATGAGAAGAGAGTTTAGAAATCAAAAGTAAAAGAGCCTAGAGCCGTGGTTTCACTTGTGTTTTCGATACCCCCCTCCAAATCCTAATTCTATTCAACTTCGCAGTTGCTTTTCGAATATCAATCCCCCTACAAAAACTATTAATTGTTTGTTAGGTAACTAATATTCTTTCCCCCAGATGAACACATTGGTTGTCAGGCAAAGAGTTTAAATGATTAGAAAGCATAAAGCACAAAGAGGTTGGATGATTGAAAGGAGCAAATCAATTTTCTCAAATCTAGATGTTAAACCCCGGTTATTCTATAGGTCTACCAATTTAATTGGGCTTGATAGACAAAATATCAATCAATTGATTAAGAGCATACAAAGGGTGCGCAATCCTAGTATGGGATGAAGAATAACAGAAAAATACTATTCAAATTACAACCTTGAAACCAAATAGAATTGAATTAAAGCTAAGACATAGCGAAAATAGTTTCTACTAACACAAGATCCACCATAACTCTAGTGGTGAATTTAGCTACTCATAGTAATAGAGAAAACCAAAGTTAACAATGGGAAACACATCCTGAAGGATTGAAGTGGGAGAAGTTGTCTCGAACTTAATCTCTAGGTGCCAAATTCTACTCTAGAAATCTAAACTACAAAAGGTATAAACTAAAAAGCTAATAAAAGAGTTCAAAGATAAAAGATGTAAAGAAGCCAAAGATGACTGTAAAGTGTCACAGAGGGCCTCTATTTATAACAAAATATGTGAAGAATGAAGGAACCTGTTAGAAACACAAGAAGGGGGTTGAATTGTGTTTCTTAAGTTTTTAAAACTTTTTGCAAGCAGATATATATTTTCGCAAAGGGTTGAACGCTAAAACAACTAAGGACGCAACAAGCGTTACACCAGTTGGACGCTCGTTGTGAAGGTTTATGCTAAAAAAACCTATGCGTTAAGAAAGCAATTAAATCCCAAAGAGTTAGTCAAAAGATAAGCTACGGTAAAATCAAGGAAAAGAAAATAAATAACATAGAGATATTATCCTGGTTCACTCTTCACTAAAGAGCTACATCCAATCCCCTCTACTTGAGAGCATTTTCCACTATAACAAAAGACCTTTGTTACAAGTGTAACACCCCACTTTACGGGTCATGATTATTTAACATAAGCCGAAAGAAATACGGAAATATATATTAAAATATAAAGAGCTTACCAAAAATAAGGGTTTTATTTTTTTTTTTCTCTCTACTCAAGTTTCGAAAACAGATAAGTGTATATAAATTCATAAGAACAAAATATATGTAATCGTAAAAAACATCAAAACAATCAAAAGCTTTCCATAATACATCATAAAGATAACTCAACCTACATTACTGGGAGACGCAACTCCACAACATAAAAGGGAAGGGGGTACATCATAAAAGCATAGACGCTGGGAAAAACACTAGAGACTGGCCAAAAACTGACAATGTACTCTCATCAGAGTAGTACCCCTCTGGCTCCTCCTCCTCCTCCTCGTCCTCCTCCATGGCCTTCTCCTCCTCATCCTCATCCTCATCCTCTAAGGCCTGCATGTCATATCCATTCATGATCTGTTCCGCATACCGGAGTACCTCCTCATCAGTCCTCGTCCACCACGCATCCTGACTCGCACTGGCAGGAACTACCTCAGGTACGACCTCCGGTACATACACTGGTACCTCCTCCTCCATATCCTCATCGTCAGACGAGAGGATAATGAGTGGGGTGGAGAAGAAAACCCTGGAGTGAGCCGGTGTGCTCTTACGAGCAGTCATCCACCAATTCGCCCGCGGGCGAGGAATCAGAGCCTGTAGCTCGGAAGGCACAGAGGTAGGTCCCGGCGGTGGGACTATGGGAATGGAAGGTCCGACAGCAGGCATTATGACACCCGCTATCCCGCATACTATAAAATTAAATTAAAGCATGCAAGTCAAAATAAAACTCTAACATAAAAGGTAGCAAGCACCACATGATCCAAAACATTTTAAAACATAAAACAAAAATTGCGAAAAATAACAACATAAACAAAACCCGAAAACCCGATTTCACATAATCAGAGCTAGTAACCACCATCGATATTATATCGAAAAACAACTAACATAACTAGGCGTCAACTAAAAACTGTGAGCAAGCGATCTCCTCGGGATCACTCCTCAGCTGGCGGCTCATCACCCTCTGCATAACCAAAGGTACATGCAAAACAGCAGCAACAACAGTAGGGAGTAAGGAACTATACGTATAAACGTAAACGGTAATAGAGCAGTTAGCAAGATGATCATTCAACATATAGACATCATAATACAACATACATGTTATAACGCACACCATCATATCACATTATAAACATGCTATGCGATGCATAACTACTCCAGTACTCCATATGCAATGTGGATCCAACAACTAACTCAGGAAGACGATTCAGAGTATCTCAACTTGCTGACCATCATGTATCAACACCGGCTGTTCACCTTACTCTCGAATGAACCCCCATGAGTAAAGATTCACCTTACTCTCGGATGAATCCCCACGAGTTGTCCATCTATCAACACTGGCTGTTCACCTTACTTTCGGATGAACCCCCGTGAGTAACGATTCACCATACTCTCGGATGAATCCCCACGAGTTGCCTGTCCACCAAACTCTCGGGTGAACGATCAACACTGGTTGTTCACCTTACTCTCGGATGAATCCCCACGAGTTGCCTGTTCGCCATACTCTCGAATGAACTTCCCCCAACTAATAACACCATGTCATGATGCATGCAATGCTAACACACAAACAACATGACAACCACCTCCATCAACACTATTTAACACATGCTATCAACTTTGACCAATAAGCATCAAAGGTGATTTATCAACATCAAACTTGACCAATAAGTATCAAGAATGATTTAATGATAAGCCTGCATCTTAGCTAGTTTTTCATCTAGAAAAGGCTAACGTTTCAGTACCAATTGAGCGATTTAACCTTGTTAAAACCCCTATTTTGGCTTGTTTTGTTCCTAAGTGTTGTTTGAGTCTTTTATTTGGTTTTTGAGAATTTTAGGAGTTTTTGAGTAGAATTACTCTTCTTATTGCTTATTTTCTTTTTCAGGTCAAAAGTGAAGCTTAAAGATGCTAGGAAAATGAAGAAAACAAGGAAAAGGCAGAAATAGGGTTCTCGCCTCGCGCGCCAGAATACTGCCTGAACATGGAAAAATAATCTTTCTGTCTCGCGTCGCGAAACAAATGCTTGCCACGCGATCCAGAAGGCTGTCTCAACAGGGAAAAAACAACCTTTCTATCTCACGTCGCGAAAGCAATGCTCGCCCCTCGATCCAGAAGGACTATTTGAGAAGGCTGCAGTAACTGCTCTGTCTCGCCTCGCGAGAGTATGTTCGCCTAGTGTTAACTTATTTTCCAGAAACGTTTCAGCTTTGGAATTCGCCTCGCGAGCGCGTGAAAAACTAGTAACGTATAAATGCTGTGTTTTAGGTCAGTTAGGGTAGCTTTTTCCTTTGATTTTTTATTGCGATTTTGGAAATCCTAGTCTCTTGGAGCTGCGTCTCCCTCTTTCTTTCTAGTCTAGGATGAATTCTTTTTGTTTGTGTGTTGTTACTGCAAGTATGAGGAACTAATACCCTTTTCTAAGGGAACGAATGAAGCCTCCTTTGATGGCATAGTTATTCAAGTAATATTTTCTTAATCCTTTATTTCTATTCTTGTTTCTAAATTCTGAATTGTTTGTGTTAATCAAATGGGCAATGGTTAACTAGTCTAGTGCGATGATATTGGCAGGTGATTCGTACTTAGGACCCGAATTAAGAACACTGTTTGACTACTTCTAGGCGCAGAGTAGGAAAGCGGTGCAATCGCTATGGGGAACCAAGAACTTAATGAATCTAATTGTAGGTTGAATATATTGGCAGATTGACAACTTACAATTTGAGATATTTCCTTTTGAAAAACGGCAGTGACATTATGATAATTGAGCGTTCCTGGTTGATAAAGAATTGACATAAGGATAAGAAGATAAACACTTGGGTAGCTTGCTTGATAGGATAGGTGGATTTATGACCTTAGAGCCTTAATCATCATCAAATCTCATTATTATTCTTTATTAATTTTCTTTTAATTGTTATTGATTTAGTGCTTGATTTTTGTTTCTATCTCCTCACAACTCTCCCCTTTTACTGAATCAACGTCTTGAATTTCTTGATAAATTAGGCAAATTGGTACTCCAATCCCTATGTTCGATCTCGGTAATCTCTACCTTGTTTATTACTTACAACGATCCGATACACTTGCCGGTTCGTGAACATTTAACCAACAACATCGGCAACAGTACATCGTTATCGATAACATCATCTTCTCATTAATTAATCTCTTTATTGGGTCTCCATTATTACATTTTACCATATCTTTGTCCTAGTTAATTAGCGATCCTTAAGGTCGTATTTTATAATCTCTTAAATCAAACTATTATTCCTAAAAGGGTATTAAATCTCTTTTTATTTAAAACAGTGAAATTTTTTTATTTCTAATAGTGGCACGGCCTGAGCACGGGCGTGCTATGCGAGAGCACAGACCTGCTAAACAGCGTCACTTTTCTCGTTAATCTGGCACGGGCGTGCTACATAAGAGCACGGGCGTGCTGGCTTTACTGGACAGAGAGCACAGGCATGCCGAAATAGAGCACGGGCGAGCTGAACACTGTTACAACGTTTAAATCTGGGAAACTTAGCGATTTCTATAGATTTCAACACTCCAAATCAATCCTAAAGTTCTTGACTAATCCATTGGAATTAATCTAACCCGTCGTTAACATCTTTATGTTTAATGCACGTCAAATTGGACTAATCCTAGTTTTAGGCTTAGTGATAACATCCCTATGTCTTTTATTAATATAGATTTAACAGCAGTTCCAACATACCAACTCATACAATCATGGCAGATCAACAACATCATTAACGACATCATAAAAGTCATGCCAAGATCATACAAACCATTTAAACAATTAACATGTATAACTAACCATAATAACTTCATACAACAATTAAGGCATATAACACACAAATAGGGTCATTGGTTAACCCTCATCTTACGCTACCCTAGAACCTATAAGTTAAACTAATTCATTCTCCCCATACCTGGCATGACGACAACTGCTTATGAGCCAACAAAAACGAAATCTACGCTTGACTCGTCCAAACGGGTTCAACAGGTTCAACGAGCTTGACCAAGAACAACGAGAATGGACAAAGGTAATTAATTCCCAAATAAAGAAAAGGAAGGGAATTAACACAAAGTTTATGCACATACCTCGATTAGATCCCTGGGAAACTAATCTTCTAGCTGCCGTTCACAACACTGGCGCACGAACAGCGAAGTCAGTTTTGACAGGGACAAAATGGCTCAACATTAACTCAAGGGATTCAAAGAAAAAGGATGAACAGGGTTGGTTACCATACCTCAGAGTAACACTAAGCTAGCAATTTAACCCCAAACGCAAAAGAAAATACCACAGGGATGCGTTCTTGACAAAGAACACCCAAACAAGGATTGGGGACCCTCAAGGATTCAATAGGAACCCAAGAGAAAGGTTGATGACGGTTGTTTCCAGCTCTAGGAATGACGACTATGAGTTTTAGGTCGAGCAAAAGAGGTATAAAAAGGATTGGGGCGAAACGGATTGACCAAAAGAGCCCAAAACGTGTTTCTGGTGCGCGCGAAGAGCACGGGGTGCTAACCTTTATCATGGGCGTGCTGCACGGGAGCACAGGCGTGCCACCATGACGGGATCACTTATAGGCTCGTTTCTAGGGTTTAACTATCCTGAAACACTTCCTAAACATCTAACACATGTATAACAACACCTAACATATATATAACAACATAAATAATGTATGTAAAAACAATTTATAACAAGCAAGCGAAAATCGGGGTGTTTCAATTCCATCCCCGTATAAAAATTTCGTCCTCGAAACTTCTACAAGGTCGGACTTGGTTGGCTGACAACCAGTCCATAACAAAAACAACATCTAACAAGAAACTAAGGTTCACATAATCCTATATCATCATCCATGTTCGACATAGACAATCATATAAGAGTACACAGAAGAAAACATAACAGACACATACCCCGGCTAGAAGGACAGACCGGCTTTGATACCACTTATTGCGATACCCGCTACCCCGCATACAATAAAATTAAATAAAGCGTGTAAGTTAAATAAAAAAAAAACTTTAACATAAAAGGTAGAAAGTGCCACATCATCCGAAAACATTTAAAGCATAAATAACAACTGCGGAAAATATAAACATAAACAAAACCCGAAACCCAATGTCAGATAACCAGAGCTGGTAAACACTATCGATATTACATCGGAAAACAACTAACATAACTAAGCATAAACAAAAAACTGTGAGCAAGCGATCTCCTCGGGATCACATCTCAGCTAGCGGCTCATCACCCTCCGCATAACCAAAGGTAGATGCAAAATAGCAACAACAACAGTAGGGAGTAAGGAACTATACGTATAAACATAAGCGGTAATAGAGCAGTTAGCAAGATGATCCTGCAACATATAGACATCATAATACAACATACATGTTATAATGCACACCATCATAACACATTATAAAGCTACTATGCGATGCATAACTACTCCACTACTCCATATGCAATGTGGATCCAACAACTAACTCGGGAAGACGATTCAGAGTATCTCAACTTGTTGACCATCATGTATCAACACCAGCTGTTCGCCTTACTCTCGGATGAACTCGCATGAGTGACGATTCACCTTACTCTCGAATGAATAGTCACGAGTTGTCTATCCATCAACACTGGCTGTTCACCTTAATCTCGGATGAACCCCCATGAGTAATTATTCACCATACTCTCGGATGAATCCCCACAAGTTGCGTGTCCACCAAACTCTCGGATGAACGATCAACACTGGCTGTTCAACTTACTCTCGGATGAACCCCCACGAGTAACGATTCACCATACTCTCGGATGAATCCGCATGAGTTTCCTGTTCGCCATACTCTCGAATGAACTTCCCCCAACTAACAACACCATCTCATGATGCATGCAATGCTAACACACAAACAACATGACAACCACCTCCATCAGCACCATTTAACACCGGCAATCAACTTTGACCAATAAGCATCAAAGGTGATTTATCAACATCAAACTTGACCAATAAGCATCAAGAATGATTTAACCACAACATCGGCAACAGTATGTCATTACCGATAACATCATCTTCTCATTAATTAATCTCTTTATTGAGTCTCCATTATTAGATTTTACCATATCGTTGTCCTATTTAATTAACTATCCTCAATGTTGTATTTTATTATCTCTTATATCGTACTATTATTCCTAAAAGGGTATTAAATATCATTTTATTTAAAATAGTGAAACTTTTTTAATTCTGACAGTGGCACGGCCTGAGCACGGGCGTGCTGGCCAACTGGCATGGGCCTGCTATGCGAGAGCACAGACGTGCTAAACAACGTCACTTTTCTCGTTAATTTAGCTCGGGCGTGCTGGTTTTACTGGACTAAGAGCACAGGCATGCCGAAATAGAGCACGGGGGCGCTAAACACTGTTACAACGTTTAGATCTGGGAAACTTAGCGATTTCTCTAGATTTCAACACTCCAAATCAATCCTAAGGTTCTTGACTAATCCATTGGCATTAATCTCACCCGTCGTTAACATCTTTATGTTTAATGCACGTCAAATTGGACTAATCCTAGTTTTAGGCTTAGCGCTAACATCCCTATGTCTTTTATTAACATAGATTTAGCAGCAGTTCCAACACACCAACTCATACAATCATGGCAGATCAACAACATCATTAACGACATCATAAACGGCATGCCAAGATCAAACAAACCATTTAAACAATTAACATGTATAAATAACCATAATAACTTCATACAACAATTAAGGCATATAGCACATAAATAGGGTCATTGGTTAACCCTCATCTTACGCTACCCTAGAACCTATAAGTTAAACTAATTCATTCTCCCCATACCTGGCACGACGACAACTGCTTATGAGCCAACAAAAACGAAATCTACGCTTGACTCGTCCAAATGGGTTCAACAGGTTCAACGAGCTTGACCAAGAACAACGAGAAAGGACAAAGGTAATTAATTCCCAAACAAAGAAAAGGAAGGGAATTAACACAAAGATTATGCATATACCTCGATTAGATCCCTGGGGAACTATTCTGCTAGCTGCCATTCACAACACTGACGCACGAACAGCGAAGTCAGATTTGACAGGGACAAAATGGCTCAATATTAACTCAAGGGATTCAAAGAAAAAGGATGAACAGGGTTGGTTACCTTACCTCAGAGTAACACTAAGCTAGCAGTTTAACCCCAAACGCAACAGAAAATACCACAGGGATGCGTTCTTGACGAAGAACACCCAAACAAGGATTGGGGACTCTCAATGATTCAATTGGAACCAAAGAGAAAGGTTGATGACAGCTGCTTCCAACTCTAGGAATGACGGCTATGAGTTTTAGGTCGAGCAAAAGAGGTATAAAAAGGATTTGGCGAAACGGGCTGACCAAAAGAGCCCAAAACACATTTCTGGTGCGCGCGAAGAGCACAACGTGCTAACCTTTAGCACGGGCGTGCTGCACGGGAGCACGGGCACGCTGAACAATTGGCTCGGGCGTGCTACACAAGAGCACGGG
Organism: Ammopiptanthus mongolicus; assembly: GCA_039655645.1. Lineage (NCBI taxonomy): Eukaryota > Viridiplantae > Streptophyta > Magnoliopsida > Fabales > Fabaceae > Ammopiptanthus > Ammopiptanthus mongolicus. The sequence goes on from CM077350.1 coordinate 34,422,690, forward strand.
CGTGCCACCCTGACAGGATCACTTGTAGGCTCGTTTCTAAGGTTTAACTACCCAAAAACACTTCCTAAACATCTAACACATGCATAACAACACCAAACATATATATAACAACATAAATAACGTATGTAATAATACTTTATAACAAGCAAGCGAAAACCTGGTGTTACAATTCCACCCCCTTATAAAAATTTCGACCTCAAAATTTCTACAAGGTCGGACTTAGTTGGCTGACAACCAGTCCATAACAAAAACAACATCTAACAAGAAACTATGGTTCACATAATCCTATATCATCAACCATGTTAGACATAGACAATCATATAAGAGTACACAGAAGAAAACATAACAGACACATACCCCAGCCTGAAGGACGGACCGGCTCTGATACCACTTAATGTGATACCCGCTACCCCGCATACAATAAAATTAAATAAAGCATGCAAGTTAAATTAAAAAAAAACTTTAACATAAAAGGTAGAAAGTGCCACATCATCCTAAAACATTAAAAACATAAATAACAATTGCGGAAAATATAAACATAAAAAAAACCCGAAACCCGATGTCACATAATCAGAGTTGGTAACCACCACCGATATTACATTGGAAAACAACTAACATAACTAAGCGTAAACTAAACTGTGAGCAAGCGATCTCCTCGGGATCACTTCTCAGCTGGCGGCTCATCACCCTTCTTATAACCAAAGGTAGATGCAAAATAGCAACAACAACAGTAGGGAGTAAGGAACTATACGTATAAACATAAACGGTAATAGAGCAATTAGCAAGATGATTATGAAACATATAGACATCATAATACAACATACATGTCATAACACACACCATCGTATCACATTATAAACATGCTATGCGATGCATAACTACTGCACTAATCCATATGCAATGTGGATCCAACAAATAAGTCGGGAAGACGATTCAGAGTATCTCAACTTGTTGACCATCATGTATGAACATCAGCTGTTCACCGTACTCTCGGATGAACCCCCAAGAGTAACGATTCACCTTACTCTCGAATGAATCCCCACGAGTTGTCTATCTATCAACAATGGTTGTTCACCTCAATCTCGGATGAACCCCCATGATTAATGATTCACCATACTCTCGGATGAATCCCCACGAGTTGCCTGTCCGCCAAACTCTCGAGTGAACGATCAACACTGGTTGTTCACCTTACTCTCGGATGAATCCCCATGGGTAATGATTCACCATACTCTTGGTTGAATCCCCACGAGTTGCATGTTCCCTATACTCTCGAATGAACTTCCCCCAACTAACAACACCATGTCATGATGCATGCAATGCTAACACACAAACAACATGACAACCACCTCCATCAACACCATTTAACACCGGCTATCACTTTGACCAATAAGCATCAAAGGTAATTTATCAACATCAAACTTGACCTATAAGCATCAAGAATGATTTAACCAACAATATCGGCAACAGTACATCGTTATCGATAACATCATCTTCTCATTAATCAATCTCTTTATTGAGTCTCCATTATTACATTTTACCATATCGTTGTCCTAGTTAATTAACTATCCTCAAGGTCGTATTTTATAATCTCTTAGATCATACTATTATTCCTAAAAAGGTATTAAATCTCTTTTCATTTAAAATAGTGAAATTTTGTTAATTCTGACAGTGGCACGGCCAGAGCACGGGTGTGCTGGCCAACTGGCATGGGCGTGCTATGCGAGAGCACAGACGTGCTAAACAACGTCACTTTTCTCGTTAATTTGGCTCGGGCGTGCTGGCTTTATTGGACAGAGAGCACAGGCACGCTGAAATAGAGCACGGGCGCGCTGAACACTGTTACAACGTTTAGATCTGGGAAACTTAGCGATTTCTTTAGATTTCAACACTCCAAATTAATCCTAAGGTTCTTGACTAATCCATTGGCATTAATCTCACCCGTCGTTAACATTTTTATGTTTAATGCACGTCAAATTGGACTAATCCTAGTTTTAGGCTTAGCGCTAACATCCCTATGTCTTTTATTAACATAGATTTAACAGCAGTTCCAACACACCAACTTATACAATCATGGCAGATCAACAACATCATTAACGACATCATAAACGGCATGCCAAGATCATACAAACCATTTAAGCAATTAACATGTATAAATAACCATAATAACGTCATACAACAATTAAGGCATATAGCACACAAATAGGGTCATTGGTTAACCCTCATCTTATGCTACCCTAGAACCTATAAGTTAAACTAATTCATTCTCCCCATACCTGGCATGATGACAACTGCTTATGAGCCAACAAAAACGAAATCTACGCTTGACCCGTCCAAACGGGTTCAACAGGTTCAGCGAGCTTGACCAAGAACAACGAGAAAGGACAAAGGTAATTAATTCCCAAACAAAGAAAAGGAAGGGAATTAACACAAAGGTTATGCACATACATCGATTAGATCCCTGGGGAACTAATCTGCTAGCTGCCGTTCACAACACTGGCGCAAGAACAGCGAAGTCAGTTTTGACAGGGACAAAATGACTCAACATTAACTCAAGGAATTCAAAGAAAAAGGATGAACAGGGTTGGTTACGTTACCTCAGAGTAACACTAAGCTAGCAGTTTAACCCCAAACGCAACAGAAAATAACAAAGGGATGCGTTTTTGATGAAGAACACCCAAACAAGAATTGGAGACCCTCAAGGATTCAATAGGAACCCAAGAGAAAGGTTGATGACGGTTGTTTCCAACTCTAGGAATGACGGCTATGAGTTTTAGGTCGAGCTAAAGAGGTATAAAAAGGATTGGGGCGAAACGGGCTGACCAAAAGAGCCCAAAACGCGTTTCTGGTGCGTGCGAAGAGCACGGGGGGCTAACCTTTATCAAGGGCGTGCTGCACGGGAGCACGTGTGCGCTGAACAACTGGCTCGGGCGTGCTACACAAGAGCACGGGCGTGCCACCCTGACAGGATCACTTATAGGCTCGTTTCTAGGGTTTAACTACCTAAAAACACTTCCTAAACATCTAACACATGTATAACAACACCTAACATATATATAACAACATAAATAATGTATGTAAAAACACTTTATAACAAGCAAGCAAAAACCGGGGTTTTTCAATTCCACCCCCTGATAAAAATTTCGTCCTCGAAATTTCTACAAAGTCGGACTTGGTTGGCTGACAACCGGTCCATAACAAAAACAACATCTAACAAGAAACTAAGGTTCACATAATCCTATATCATCATCCATGTTCGACATAGACAATCAAATAAGAGTACATAGAAGAAAACATAACAGACACATACCCGGGTCAGAAGGATAGACCGGCTCTGACCCCACTTATTGTGATACCCGCTACCCCGCATACAATAAAATTAAATAAAGCGTGCAAGTTAAATAAAAAAAACTTTAACATAAAAGGTAGCAAGTGTCACGTCATCCGAAAACATTTAAAACATAAATAACAACTGCGGAAAATATAAACATAAACAAAACTAGAAACCCAATGTCAGATAACCAGAGCTTGTAAACACTACCGATATTACATCGGAAAACAACTAACATAACTAAGCATAAACCAAAAACTGTGAGCAAGCGATCTCCTCGGGATCACATCTCAGCTAGCGGCTCATAACCCTCCGCATAACCAAAGGTAGATGCAAAATAGCAACAAGAACAGTAGGGAGTAAGGAACTATACGTATAAACATAAACGGTAATAGAGCAGTTAGCAAGATGATCCTGCAACATATAGACATCATAATACAAATACATGTTATAACGCACACCATCATAACACATTATAAACTTGCTATGCGATGCATAACTACTCCACTACTCCATATGCAATGTGGATCCAACAACTAACTCGGGAAGACGATTCAGAGTATCTCAACTTGTTGACCATCATGTATCAACACCAGCTGTTCACCTTTGTAACACCCCCCTCGCGGGTGCTACATATTCGGACTCTAATGCGGAAATAAATCAAGAAAATAAAACGCTGGTTGCTTTCGGAAAATACTTTAATTAAATAGCTACGTTCGAAAACGCGGTTCTAAAAATTTTCTGCATGTATAGACAATACAAACTCAAGATGAAGAACTAAACTCCTTACAGCACATCGGTATTCACCTATTGTATAACATATTACAAACTTGAAAACATAAGTTCAAAAGCGTGCAGTAATGTAAGACTACTCAAAATAAAAAAAAAAAAAAACTTCTAAGCTGGTCGGCTTAAAGTAGCCATTGGGGTACAACCCAACGTCAACTTCATCAGAACGCTCCGTCATCCGAGTCCTCACGTCTCCGCGGGGACCTATGAACAACATCTGTACATGTGTTCCAAAAACACAACAAGGTGTCCAACATGTATAGGCAAAGGTGAGATACTCATATAATAAGTTTATCATGATAGCCGCACAGGCGACAAACAACATAAATACAGTTATATGAACAGTTATTTATACAACACAATATAATATCTCCAACACAATCATGAGTTATAATAATGCATGAGACTTCAATATCATTTTTCTAATTCATGTACTCCGGAGATTCCTACTACCCAACATCGAGCGATAGGCCGTAGTAACACCCGTAACACAATTGGTCTCATGAGTCAGCCTCTCTATTTAGGTCCGAACTCCAATTGTTCCAGGGTACCACGTCATAACAATATCCTGAATACGCCAGTCTCAGATTGAGTTCATTCGTGTTTGGCAGCCGATTTACCACGGCACGGGGTTGCTACGCCAGAGGCCACTTGTGGGATCTCGAACACAGAATGCCCCTATAGACCTAGTGGTCTTGACTGATTTTATTCTCAACTACTAGAGTTGTAGCTCGGTTTCAAGTGGCACGTCTGCCGGTTCATGCATGTACACAGAAAGTTTTCTGTTTTCTTCGCTTCATTCTTTCAAATGTCGAGGCATAAAGTCCACGACTCGTTTCAAAAAGGCATTAAGCCCACTCAAATCATTCAAATGTCGAGACATAAAGTCCACGACTTGTTTCAAAAAGGCATTAAGTCCACTCAAATCAAAAACACAGGACACGAAGTCCGAGTGCTCAATCCACAAAACACTAGCCCCGACGTCTCGGCCACTAGGTTTGGGTTCGTCTCAAAGGTTCATCATTTTTCTTTTCGGTCAAACTTTCTCAAAACGACTTTGGAAAACAAAATACACTTTTGTAATCTTGAAATAAAACATTTCCACATTTTCCGGGAAAATCACCTTTCTTGAAAACAAAACCGTTTTCTAAGGTTTCACGCCCTTTTTAAACCCTTTATAGAATAAAACATATTTTGCACGACTTTTCACAAAACCACTTTTCAAAAGAACGTACATTTCAAAAGAACATACTTTTCAAAAGAACATACTTTTCAAAGGAACATACATTTCAAAAGAACATACTTTTCAAAAGAACATACATTTCAAAAGAACATACTTTTCCAAAGAACATACTTTTCAAAAGAACATACATTTGAAAAGAACATACTTTTCAATAGAACATACGTTTCAAAAGAGAACTTAACTGTTCTTGAAAAGCAACATGTTTTCCAAAAGCCACTTTTAATTTCAAAACGCGTTTTTCAAAACTTCGTTTTCGATTCCGAGTCTTTTAACAATTATCGAGACATAGCCAGTCCTATGCTCATCCAGGATATAAATATATGTATAGATATATATATCAACAGTTCAATATCACAATAAGATATCATCCAAGGCATCCATGCCACAATTATATCAAATAACCAACTATGCACAACACTTAACATCCAATCAATCCAGGATATAAGTAAACATATAAATCAAGTCTTAATTCAATCATAACACACTAATCAATCATATGCCATGAGGCTACCATGAGGCTACCAAACTCAAAATGAACTACCTCCCTTTACCTCACAAAGGAAGTTCAATGCAAACTCGATCGGTTCTCGGCTCCGGCTCCGGTTCCGTTTGCGTTGCCTAAAACAATCAAACACAATTCAATTCAAACAACAAAGCAACATCAATCAAAACATAAGTTTTCTTCCCCAAGAAGGTATAGGGTTCGACCATGAAAGGATAAAAAGGCTAGGGATCTCATTTGGTTCCAAACTTTTGGATGGTTGGTCCTTAAGCATGATTAACACTAAATCAAGTCTCATGACCCAAAAATTTGAGACAAAACTCATGGTTCTACACCCTATATGTTTCGGCCATGAAGAGGAGAAATAGGTTAGGAGCTTTGGTTGATGTTTTGGTCTTGGGTTTAGGGTTCAAAGACATCAAGTAAGCTAGAACAAGTGTTGTATAGCCAAAAATTACAACAAAACCCATCCTTTCATCATGATTAGGATTCGGCCCTCCCATGGAAGAATAGGGAGAAAATTTCTTTTGGGTTCATGCTTCTAGACACTCAAAGTACACATCATGATGGTTTCATAGAAATTGGTTTCATGATCATAGGATTTTTCTACAATTTTCTATGGATTTTCAAAGTTCTAGATATAAACTTGGATCTTAATGAATCAAGTGATTCAAGAGATGAAATAGAGATATTGAGAGAGTTAAGATGAGGATCATACCTCCTAGGATCAAAGATTAGTGAAGAAGAAACAAGTTTCACTCAAAAACTTCAACTTTTGAAGATCAAACTAGGGTTTATGTGAAGAACTTATGAAGAACACATGAAGAACTTCAAGAACTCTATGAATTTGGATGAACAAGTGAGAGAAAGAAGAGAGAGAGTGTGTGGCCTAAATGGCCAAGAGAGAGAAAGAGAGAAATATATATAATTGATGTCATGGCAAACTTGTAAATAACCAAAAGGGTAATTTGGTAATTCCTTCAAAGACTAGGGGCATTTTGGTCATTTCCCTTATAAATATCTAGATATTTCTAGAAAGGTAATGATGACATGGTGAGTCACAGGGTCAGAATGGTTATTCCATAAATTCTCAAGGGCAAAACGGTCTTTTCATTCAAGGGCAAATGGTAATTATGAAAAGGGTCAAGGGCATTTTAGTCATTTCACGTCTAGATATTTTCTAAACTTAATCATTACACTGATGAGTCATTGATGAGTCATAGCACACCATGTGACTTCAATCTTATCCGTAGCGGGTCATTGAAATCCCGTATTCAGCTCCGTTCTTCACCCGATTTAGGTTTTCGTCCAAGAAAGTTGTATGACGACTTTTATTTTGAATATTTTCAAAATAAACAATATTGTTGGAAATAAAATATAAAACCTAACTGTTTCGTTCACGAGTCGAAATTAGGTCTTGATAGTAGAAAAAGACCACTATCCGTGAAAAACGCAGACCGGGCTCCGTTTGAGCTTTCGCCCGAAACTTAACCATGGCTTCCTATGGTTATGTAGGACATTCCTATCTAGTTAGAATATTTTATTGCCATTTCTAAGGCCTTGAATAAAATATAAGTTCATAAATACTGAATAATTAGGAAAACTCGAAAATCGGGGTGTTACAACCTTACTCTCGGATGAACTCGCATGAGTAACGATTCACCTTACTCTCGAATGAATAGTCACGAGTTGGCTGTCTATCAACACTGGCTGTTCACCTTAATCCCGGATGAACCGCCACGAGTAATTATTCACCATACTCTCGGATGAATCCCCACAAGTTGCCTGTCCACCAAACTCTCGGATGAACGATCAACACTGGCTGTTCAACTTACTCTCGGATGAACCCCCACTAGTAACGATTCACCATACTCTCGGATGAATCCGCATGAGTTTCCTGTTCGCCATACTCTCGAATGAACTTCCCCCAACTAACAACACCATCTCATGATGCATGCAATGCTAACACACAAACAACATGACAACCACCTCCATCAGCACCATTTAACACCGGCTATCAACTTTGACCAATAAGCATCAAAGGTGATTTATCAACATCAAACTTGACCAATAAGCATCAAGAATGATTTAACCAACAACATCGGCAACAGTATGTCGTTACTGATAACATCATCTTCTCATTAATTAATCTCTTTATTGAATCTCCATTATTACATTTTACCATATCGTTGTCCTATTTAATTAACTATCCTCAATGTCGTATTTTATAATCTCTTATATCGTACTATTATTCCTAAAAGGGTATTAAATATCATTTTATTTAAAATAGTGAAACTTTTTTAATTCTAACAGTGGCACGGCCTGAGCACGGGCGTGCTGGCGGCTCATCACCCTCCGCATAACCAAAGGTAGATGCAAAATAGCAACAACAACAGTAGGGAGTAAGGAACTATGCGTATAAACATAAACGGTAATAGAGCAGTTAGCAAGATGATTATGAAACATATAGACATCATAATACAACATACATGTCATAACACACACCATCGTATCACATTATAAAAATGCTATGCGATGCATGACTACTGCACTAATCCATATGCAATGTGGATCCAACAAATAAGTCGGGAAGACGATTCAGAGTATCTCAACTTGTTGACCATCATGTATCAACACCAGCTATTCACCTTACTCTCGGATGAACCCCCATGAGTAACGATTCACCTTACTCTCGAATGAATCCCCACGAGTTGTCTATCTATCAACAATGGCTGTTCACCTCAATCTCGGATGAACCCCCATGACTAATGATTCACCATACTCTCGGATGAATCCCCACGAGTTGCCTGTCCGCCAAACTCTCGGGTGAACGATCAACACTGGTTGTTCACCTTACTATCGGATGAATCCCCATGGGTAATGATTCACCATACTCTCGGATGAATCCCCACGAGTTGCATGTTCCCTATACTCTCGAATGAACTTCCCCCAACTAACAACACCATGTCATGATGCATGCAATGCTAACACACAAAAAACATGACAACCACCTCAATCAACACCATTTAACACCGGCTATCACTTTGACCAATAAGCATCAAAGGTAATTTATCAACATCAAACTTGACCTATAAGCATCAAGAATGATTTAACCAACAACATCAGCAACAGTACGTCGTTACCGATAACATCATCTTCTCATTAATCAATCTCTTTATTGAGTCTCCATTATTACATTTTACCATATCGTTGTCCTAGTTAATTAACTATCCTCAAGATCGTATTTTATAATCTCTTAGATCATACTATTATTCCTAAAAAGGTAATAAATCTCTTTTCATTTAAAATAGTGAAATTTTGTTAATTCTGACAATGGCACGGCCAGAGCACGGGTGTGCTGGCCAACTGGCATGGGCGTGCTATGCGAGAGCACGGACGTGGTAAACAACGTCACTTTTCTTGCTAATTTGGCACAGGCGTGCTGGCTTTACTGGATAGAGAGCACAGGCATGCTGAAATAGAGTACGGGCGCGCTGAACACTGTTACAACGTTTAGATCTGGGAAACGTAGCGATTTCTCTAGATTTCAACACTCCAAATCAATCCTAAGGTTCTTGACTAATCCATTAGCATTAATCTCATCCGTCATTAACGTCTTTATGTTTAATGGACATCAAATTGGACTAATCCTAGTTTTAGGCTTAGCATTAACATCCCTATGTCTTTTATTAACATAGATTTAACAGCAGTTCCAACATGCCAACTCATACAATCATGGCAGATCAACAACATCATTAACAACATCATGAACGTCATGCCATGATCATACAAACCATTTAAACAATTAACATGTATAAATAACCATAATAACTTCATACAACAATTAAGGCATATAGCATACAAATAGGGTCCTTGGTTAACCCTCATCTTACGCTACCTTAGAACCTATAAGTTAAACTAATTCATTCTCCCCATACCTAACATGACGACAACTACTTATGAACCAACAAAAATGAAATCTACGCTTGACTCGTCCAAACGAGTTCAACAGATTCAGCGAGCTTGACAAAGAACAACGAGAAAGGACAAAGGTAATTAATTCCTAAACAAAGAAAAGGAAGGGAATTAACACAAAGGTTATGCACGTACCTCGATTAGATCCCTAGGGAACTAATCTGCTAGCTGCCGTTCACAACACTGGCGCACGAACAACGAAGTCAGTTTTGACAGGGACAAAATGGCTCAACATTAACTCAAGGGATTCAAAGAAAAAGGATGAACAGGGTTGGTTACCTTACCTCAGAGTGACACTAAGCTAGCAGTTTAACCCCAAACGCAACAGCAAATACCACAGGGATGCATTCTTGACGAAGAACACCCAAACAAGGATTGGGGACCATCAAGGATTCTATAGGAACCCAAGAGAAAGGTTGATGACGGCTGTTTCCAACTCTAGGAATGACGGCTATGAGTTTTAGGTCGAGCCAAAGAGGTATAGAAAGGATTGGGGTGAAATGGGCTGACCAAAAGAGCCCAAAACGCGTTTCTGGTGCGCACGAAGAGCACGGTGTGCTAACCTTTAACACGGGCGTGCTGCACGGGAGCACGAGCGCGCTGAACAACTGGCTCTGGTGTGCTACACAAGAGCACGGGCGTGCCAACCTGACAGGATCGCTTATAGGCTCGTTTCTAAGGTTTAACTACCCTAAAACACTTCCTAAACATCTAACACATGCATAACAACACCTAACATATAGATAACAACATAAATAACGTATGTAACAACACTTTATAACAAGCAAGCGAAAACCGGGGTGTTACAATTCCACCCCCTTATAAAAATTTCGTTCTCGAAATTTCTACAAGGTCGAACTTGGTTGGCTGACAACCAATCCATAACAAAAACAACATCTAACAAGAAACTAAGGTTCACATAATTCTATATCATCATCCATGTTAGACATAGACGATCATATAAGAGTACATAGAGGAAAACATAACAGACACATATCCCGGCCTGAAGGACGGACCGCCTCTGATACCACTTAATGTGATACCCGCTACCCCGCATATAATAAAATTAAATAAAGCATGCAAGTTAAAAAAAAAAAAAACTTTAACATAAAAGGTAGCAAGTGCCACGTCAAGCGAAAATATTTAAAACATAAATAACACATGCGGAATGTGACACCCACTACCCCGCATATAATAAAACATGAATAAAATCATACATGTCTTTTAAAAAAATAACAATTAAAATAAAAACATATCCTCAAGGGTAATGTGCATCACATCATCTATAACGTAAAACGTAGGAATCTGAAATAATCAAAATCCTTTAAAAACAAACTGCGGAAAAGATAAATAATAAACGTAACCCAAATCCCGATGTCACATATTAGAGCTGGTATACATATACCGATAATACATCGGAATAAAACCAAATAACATAAATCATAAATCCTAACTACTGAGAGAGATCTGCTCGGGATCACCCCTCGTCGGCATGCTCACCCTCCTCTGCATATACCACAACATATGCACAAGAATAACAAAGAGAGGGGGTAAGAAACACAATCATGAATATATGTAAACGGAATGGAATAGTAATTAAGATGGCATACAACATACATCAATCAACACAGATATAATCAATATATATCAAGGATGCATGTTAATGCGAATGCAGCATCACTACTCCGTATGCATGTGGCCAACAACTCTAACTTTGGAAAGACGATTACGAGTACATGTCCGGTTATCAACGTGGATGATATGCCAGACCATGGGCCATCCCCGAACACTCTCACTAATCCAAATAACGTATAGTGGCTAGTCAGGGTACTCAAGGTTATTCTTTAGGTCACTCCGACAATAGGTAGCTAGCCCATGTCACCTGGAACTTCCATACCCAACGTACCTGCAAGGCCGGGATAACACCCATCGTGGCCTCCACTATCACGATTCATCGTTTGCTTTCCACCCAACATATCAACGTCAACGTATGATGCATGCTATGCTCAACAACATGCAAACACATGTCCAACCATCCACCATCATACCATTACATGGCTATCAACTTTGGCCAACAAGCATCAAAGATGATTTATCAACATCAAACTTGACCTATAAGCATCAAGAATGATTTAACCAACAACATCGGTAACTGTACATCGTTACCAATAACATCATCGTCTTATTAATTGTTCTCTTTATTAAGTCTTAACTTAACATTATCTTTGTTAAGTATTATACTTAATCTTATTATCTAAACCTCAATTCATATTTTAATAAGATTATAACTTAATCTTAATATTTAAACCTCGAGTCATATATTTATTAAGATTATAACTTAATCTTAATATCTAATCCTCAATTCATATCTTATTAAGATTATAACTTAATCCTAATATTTAAACCTCAAGTCATATGTCTATTAAGATTGTAACTTAATCCTAATATCTAAACCACCATTCATATCTTATTAAGATTATAACTTAATCCTAATATTTAAATCTCAAGTCATATAGTTATTAACGTTCTTTTCTATATTATCAACCTTGAATTATGACCTCACAGTCTTTTTCCCATTACCCTAATCATTATCCCTTCACAACAGAATCTGGGTGAGAAACCCAGATTCGCTAGGCGAATCGTGGCTCGCGAGGCGAGCCCGAGGGCTCCTAAACAGGTTCTTAGATTCGTTAGGCGAATCTTGGCTCGCGAGGCGAGCCCGAGAGCCCCAATATCTGGTTCTCTCATTCGCCTCGCGGATTACAATCCGCTAGGCGAATCACGTCAGACCACGAATGGTCTCTCTGTCTCGCCTCGCGAATGGCTATTCGCCAGGCGAATCATGACAGATGTGGGAATCTTAAGAATTTCTCTAAGTTATCCCTATGCCTATCATCTCATCTCTCAAGAATCATTCCTATGGGTCTCCAAAACTAATCCAATATTATCAAACTAACCTCTCATAACAACTCATTCATTATCAAACGTCCTAAAACTATGTTCTTTCACCAATCCTATTTTCGTCATCGTAACGTACATCATCATCAAGTCTTCATTATGAAATCACATCATACAATCTCATCAATGCATAACGTATGTATGTACATACCATTCATCGTACCTCATAATATTTCAATCATATCATCAAGACAATACCAACAATCATGGTCATAACACCATAAGCATATATATATATATATATATATATATATATACACACATAATATTCTCATAGGCACAATCTTAGCATATACATATCATATACATGACATACACATAAATACACTCATAGCATTTACAATGCATATAGACAACCATATAGGGGTCATGGGTTAACCCCTTCATCTTAACCTATCCCAAAACCCACATACTCATGATCTATTTCTTCCCCCCATACCTGGTATGACGATCACAATGAGCAAAGGAAGGGAAAAGGTCCAGAAAAGGTTACGTCTCACGAATGCTCGATCTCACGACGCTTGACTTCACGATCACAGCCCCAAAAGGTTCGAGAGCAGCAACCAGGAAGATGGCTTGTGATGGCAGTGATGCTCTTCAAGCGAATGCGAAGAAGAACAATTAACAACAGTGAAGTCTCCTTCAATAATCCTTGGGAAGAGTTTAGGAATCCTTGTCTAGAGAGAATGAGGCAGTTTCTAAGAGTATTTCGACTTAGAAAATAGGTTTAGGTCGAGTCTTATGGTATAAATATGAGTTAGGGTCATTATGGGCTGATTAGAAGCCCAAAAACACGATTCTGCTGTGCGCAGATTCGCGAGGCGAGTAGCCTTTCGCGAGGCGAACCAGAGAGCTGCAATAATCTGGCTATCAGGTTCACGAGGCGAATGTACCTTCGCGACGCGAAACTGTAGAAGCCGAATTTGGCCTTAACACCAGAAATAAGACTTGTAGATAATTCTCTAATCTTTCCAACGCATCCAAGATCGCCTCAATCGGACGTCTATAACTCAATATATGAACAAAACTGTGAAATAGGTCGTAAGACGATAAAGTGATTAAACTATTTTTAAAGGCTAAACTATCCCAACCATGAATCTAAACCTCATGGACGAGCATACACATATATTCTTCAAGAATAATACATAATAATATGTATTAATATAAGGTGAAATTCGGGGTGTTACACGGAAAATATACACATAAACAAAAACCCGAAACCCAATGTCAAATAATCAGAGCTGGTAACCACTACCGATATTACATCGGAAAACAACTAACATAACTAAGCGTAAACTTAAAACTGTGAGCAAGGGATCTCCTAGGGATCACTTCTCAGCTGGCGGATCATCACCCTCCGCATAACCAAAGGTAGATACAAAATAGCAACAAAAACAGTAGGGAGTAAGGAACTATACGTATAAATATAAACGGTAATAGAGCAGTTAGCAAGATGATCATGCAACATATAAACATCATAATAAAACATACATGTTATAACGCACACCATCTTATCACATTATAAACATGCTATGCGATGCATAACTACTCCACTACTCCATATGCAATGTGGATCCATCAACTAACTCGGCAAGACGATTCAGAGTATCTCAACTTGTGGACCATCATGTATCAACACCAGTTGTTCACCTTACTCTCGGATGAACCCCCATGAGTAACGAATCACCTTACTCTCGAATGAATCCCCACGAGTTGTCTGTCTATCAACAATGGCTGTTGACCTCAATCTCGGATGAACCCCATGAGTAATGATTCACCATACTCTCGGATGAATCCCCACGAGTTGCCTATCCACCAAACTCTCGGGTGAAAGATTAACATTGGTTGTTCACCTTACTCTCGGATGAACCCCCATGAGTAATGATTCACCATACTCCCGGATGAATCCCCAAAAGTTGCCTGTTTGCCATACTCTCAAATGAACTTCCCCTAACTAACAACACCATGTCATGATGCATGCAATGCGAACACACAAACAACATGACAACCACCTCCATCAACACCATTTAACACCGTCTATCAACTTTGACTAATAAGCATCAAGGTCAATTATCAACATCAAACTTGACCAATAAGCATCAAGAATGATTTAACCAACAACATCGGCAACAGTACGTCGTTACCGATAACATCATCTTCTTAATAATTAATCTCTTTATTGAGTCTCCATTATTACATTTTACCATATTGTTGTCCTAGTTAATTAACTATCCTCAAGGTCGTATTTTATAATCTCTTATATCATTCAATTATTCCTAAAAGGGTATTAAATCTCTTTTTATTTAAAATAGTGAAATTTTCTTAATTCTGACAGTGGCACAGCCTGAGCATGGGCGTGCTGGCCAACTGGCATGGGCGTGCTATGCGAGAGCACGGGCGTGCTAAACAACCTCACTTTTCTCGTTAATTTGGCACAGGCATGCTGGCTTTACTGGACGGAGAGCACGGGCATGAAATTGAGCACAGGCGTGCTGAACACTCTTAAAATGTTTAGATCTGGTAAACTTAGCGATTTCTCTAGATTTCAACACTCCAAATCAATCCTAAGGTTCTTGACTAATCCATTAGCATTAATCTCACCCGTCATTAACATCTTTGTGTTTAATGCACATCAAATTCGACTAATCCTAGTTTTAGGCTTAGCGCTAACATCCCTATGTCTTTTACTAACATTGATTTAACAGAAGATCCAACACCCCAACTCGTACAATCATGGCAGATCAACAACATCATTAACAACATCATAAACGTCATGCCAAGATCATACAAACCATTTAAACAATTAACATGTATAAATAACCATAATAACTTCATACAACAATTAAGGCATATAGCACACAAATAGGGTCATTGGTTAACCCTCATCTTACGCTACCCTAGAACCTATAAGTTAAACTAATTCATTCTCCCCATACCTGGCATGATGACAACTGTTTATGAGCCAACAAAAACGAAATCTATGCTTGACTGGTCAAAACGGGTTCAACAGGTTCTGCGAGCTTGACCAAGAAAAACGAGAAAGGACAAAGGTAATTAATTCCTAAACATAGAAAAGGAAGGGAATTAACACAAAAGTTATGCACATACCTCGATTAGATCCCTAGGGAACTAATCTGCTAGCTGTCGTTCACAACACAAGCGCACAAACAGCGAAGTCAGTTTTGACATGGACAAAATGGCTCAACATTAACACAAGGGATTCAAAGAAAAAGGATGAATAGGGTTGGTTACCTTACCTCAGAGTGACACTAAGCTAGCAGTTTAACCCTAAACGCAATAGCAAATACCACAGGGATGCGTTCTTGATGAAGAACACCCAAACAAGGATTGGGGACCCTCAAGGATTCAATAGGAACCCAAGAGAAAGGTTGATAACGGCTGTTTCCAACTCTAGCAATGACGGCTATGAGTTTTAGGTCGAGCAAAAGAGGTATAAAAGAATTGGGGTGAAACGGGTTGACCAAAAGAGCCCAAAATGCGTTTCGGGTGCCGCGAAGAGCACGGGGTGCTAACCTTTAGCACGGGCGTGCTGTACGGGAGCACGGGCGCGCTGAACAACTGGCTCAGGCGTGCTACACAAGAGCACGGGCGTGCCACCCTGACAGGATCACTTATAGGCTCGTTTCTAAGGTTTAACTACCCTAAAACACTTCCTAAACATCTAACACATGCATAACAACACCTAACAAATATATAATAACATAAATAACATATGTAACAACACTTTATAACAAGCAAGCGAAAACCGGGGTGTTACAATTTCACCCGCTTTTAAAAATTTCGTCCTCGAAATTTCTACAGGGTCAGACTTGGTTGGCTGACAACCAGTCCATAACAAAAACAACATCTAACAAGAAACTAAGGTTCACATAATCCTATATCATCAATAATGTTAGACATAGACAATCACATAAGAGTACACAGAAGAAAACATAACAGACACATACCCCGGCCTGAAGGACGAACCGGCTCTGATACCACTTAATGTGATACCCGCTACCCTGCATACAATAAAATTAAATAAAGCATGCAAGTTAAATTAAAAAAAACTTTAACATAAAAGGTAGCAAGTGCCACGTCATCCAAAAACATTTAAAACATAAATAACAACTGCGGAAAATATAAACATAAACAAAACCGGAAACCCGATGTCACATAATCAGAGCTAGTAACCACTACCGATATTACATCGGAAAACAACTAACATAACTAACCGTAAACTAAAAACTGTGAGCAAGCGATCTCCTCAGGATCACTTCTCAACTGGCGGCTCATCACCCTCCGCATAACCAAAGGTAGATGGAAAATAGTAACAACAACAGTAGGGAGTAAGGACCTATACGTACAAACATAAACGGTAATAGAGCAGTTAGCAAGATGATAATGCAACATATAGACATCATAATACAACATACATGTTATAACGCACACCATCAAATCACAATATAAACATGCTATGCGATGCATAACTACTCCACTACTCCATATGCAATGTGGATCCAACAACTAACTCGGGAAGATGATTCAGAGTATCTCAACTTGTTGACCATCATGTATCAACACCAGTTGCTCACCTTACTCTCGGATGAGCCCCCATGAGTAACGATTCACCTTACTCTGGAATGAATCCCCACGAGTTGTCTGTCTATCAACACTGGCTGTTCACCTTACTCTCGGATGAACCCCCATGAGTAATGATTCACCATACTCTCGGATGAATCCCCACGAGTTGCTTGTCCACCAAACTCCCGGGTGAACGATCAACCCTGGCTTTTCGCCTTACTCTCGGATGAACCCCCATGAGTAATGATTCACCATACTCTCGGATGAATCCCCACGAGTTGCCTGTTCGCCATACTCTCGAATGAACTTCCCCCAACTAACAACACCATGTCATGATGCACGCAGTACCAACACACAAACAACATGACAACCACCTCCATCAACACCATTTAACACCGGCTATCAACTTTGACCAATAAGCATCAAAGGTGATTTATCAACATCAAACTTGACCCATAAGCATCAAGAATGATTTAACCAACAACATCGGCAATAGTAATTCGTTACCGATAACATCATCTTCTCATTAATTAATCCCTTTATTGAGTCTCCATTATTATATTTTACCATATCATTGTCCTAGTTAATTAACTATACTCAAGATCGTATTTTATAATCCCTTATGTCATACTATTATTCCTAAAAGGGTATTAAATCTCTTTTTATTTAAAATAGTGAAATTTTGTTAATTCTGCACTGGCACGGCCTGCGCACGGGCGTGTTGGCCAATTGGCATGGGCGTGCTATGCGAGAGCACGGGCGTGCTAAACAACGTCACTTTTCTCATTAATTTGGCACGGGCGTGCTGGCTTTACTAGACAGAGAGCACGGGCATGCTGAAATAGAGCACGGGCATGCTGAACACTGTTACAATGTTTAGATCTGGGAAACTTAGCGATTTCTCTAGATTTCAACACTCCAAATCAATCCAAAGGTTCTTGACTAATCCATTGGCATTAACCTCACCTGTCATTAACATCTTTATGTTTAATGCACATCCAATTGGACTAATCCAAGTTTTAGGCTTAGCGCTAACATCCTTATGTCTTTTATTAACATAGATTTAACAGTAGTTCCAACACACCAACTCATACAATCATGGCAGATCAACAACATCATTAACAACATCATAAACGTCATACCAAGATCATACAAACCATTTAAACAATTAACATGTATAAATAACCATAATAACTTCATAAAAAAATTAAGGCATATAGCACACCAATAGGGTCATTGGTTAGCCCTCATCTTATGCTACCCTAGAACCTATAAGTTAAACTAATTCATTCTCCCCATACCTGGCATGACGACAACTGCTTATGAGCCAACAAAAACGAAATCTACGCTTGATTCGTCCAAACGGGTTCAACAGGTTCAGCGAGCTTGACCAAGAGCAACGAGAAAGGACAAAGGTAATTAATTCCCAAACAAGGAAAAGGAAGGGAATTAACACAAAGGTTATGCACATACCTCGATTAGATCCCTGGGGAACTAATCTGCTAGCTGCCGTTCACAACACAGGCGCACGAACAACGAAGTCAGTTTTGACAGGGACAAAATGACTCAACATTAACTCAAGGGATTCAAATAAAATGGATGAACAGGGTTGGTTACCTTACCTCAGAGTAACATTAAGCTTGCAGTTTAACCCCAAACGCAACAGCAAATACCACAGGGATGCGTTCTTGACGAAGAACACCCAAACAAGGATTGGAGACCCTCAAGGATTCAATAGGAACCCAAGAGAAAGGTTGATGACGGCTGTTTCCAACTCTAGGAATGACAGCTATGAGTTTTAGGTCGAGCAAAAGAGGTATAAAAAGGATTGGGGTGAAACGGGCTGACCAAAAAAGCCCAAAACGCGTTTCTGGTGCCGCGAAGAGCACGGGGTGCTAACCTTTAGCACGGGCGTGCTGCATGGGAGCATGGGTGCGCTGAACAACTGGCTCGGGCATTCTACACAAGAGCACGGGCGTCCCACCCTGACAGGATCACTCATAGGCTCGTTTCTAAGGTTTAACTTCGCTAAAACACTTCCTAAACATCAAACACATGCATAACAACACCTAACATATATATAACAACATAAATAACATATGTAACAACACTTTATAATAAGCAAGCGAAAACCTGGGTGTTACAATTCTACCCCTTATAAAGATTTCGTCCTCTAAATTTCTACAAGGTCGGACTTGGTTGGCTGACAACCAGTCCATAACAAAAACAACATCTAACAAGAAACTAAGGTTCACATAACCCTATATCATCATCCATGTTAGACATAGACAATCATATAAGAGTACACAGAAGAAAACATAACAGACACATACCCCGGCCTGAAGGACGGACCGGCTCTGATACCACTTAATGTGATACCCGCTACCCCGCGTACAATAAAATAAAATAAAGCATGCAGGTTAAATAAAAAAAAAAAAACTTTAACATAAAAGGTAGCAAGTGCCACGTCATCCGAAACCATTTAAAACATAAATAACAACTGTGGAAAATATAATCATAAACAAAACCCGAGAAGTTAGCACAATGCAATGCATGTGCACATTTAGGTGTGTATCCGTTTTGTTTTGCGTACCGGATATGTATGGTAATGGGAATGGAATATAATATAGAAGAAAGAGTGTAGATTAACGAATTTTCAATAGTGAGGATACATATGCATCCTCACTATACTGAAACGACTTCCATTATTGGTATCAAACCAATAGCGATTCATACAAGCTAAATCTTCTAAACGATAAATTGGCCAAAGAAATAATTTAAAATTGATTAGGTTTTTTTTTTCTATATCAAAATCTTTATTTTTAGCCAAAACTTGACAACAATTATTGACTTTATTCTCATTAGAAAATGTTGTCTGTCTATAGACACTATTTCGATTCCTAGGGTTGAAACAAATTAGAATTCTCAATTCTCTACGACGTCTAGCGGAAAAAATATTTTCAGGAACGGGCAAATCATAATGATTTTTTTATTTTTGATTTTCTATTATCTTTTGATCTCTTGTTCTTGTAATGGATTTATCAAAAGTATTCTTAGAAACACTACTTTTTTCTGGGTATCTTTGGTTAATTTGGCGCTTACTCTTATGAATCAACGAAAGGCCTATGGTTTGATATGTAATAAATTGTTCATCGTTTTTTCTAGACAGACGAACTAATTCGATAATCAATATTCCCTTTTTCATCAATTCTTTATTTTTCCCCAATCCTGTAAGAGTTAAAGCCTTCTGATTCTGAATCACCATAATATCGAAACTTAGTTCTCCTCTTTGAATAGAGGCTATAGCAATTTCTTTTAGATTTATCAATCTAATTAGGAGACAATATACTTTGATATTATTTATTATTCTTTGATTTAAGGAACCCTTCCAGTTCAATTGAAAACTCAAATACTTTTTTAATAAGAAATTAAGTTCTGCCTCTATCTTGTTCTTGTATTTCTTTTTCTTTATATCCTTACCCTCTGTCCTGTCCGATCCCGCAGACTCTTCTTCAATATCTTTTTCTTTGTATGAGAGAGATGATTCAAGATCTACTCGACCCGCATATTCTGCTTTTGCTTGATTTCGAGTCTCTAACTCTAATTTAAGAGATTTTTTTTTTGATGAGCTAAAAATATCTATTATTTTTTTCTTTCCAGTAATGTTTTTATTTTCACTAACATTTTTATTTACATTAAAATTGATAAAAATTAATTTGATTGGTACGATCCACGGATTATTCGTATATGCATTATAAAATATCCCAAATTTTGAAAATAACAAAAATTCCGGATTCGATATGGAGGAACCATTTTGTATTTCTACATTCATTCCCATCCAATCAGAATACTTTCTATTCAATTTTTTTTTCATATCTATAATATCACCTTATGCTATATAATTCATGATAAAGATATCATCAGTTATATAAAATAATTTTTGTTTACGCATGTTGTAATTATAACAAATCGTTTGCTTTTTATTTTTTTTTTATTTGCTTGCAATGGTGATCTATATCCATAGATATAAGAGGCCTTCTTATCTACATAATTAATAAATTTATATGATAAAAGATCATATGCATATTGTTTTTTCATTTTTTTTTTTTGTTAATGAGTTTACTTGTTGTTTTTTGTAAAGAATTAATCGATTTTTTTTTCATATGAATCACATTTGGTTAAATCTTTATTTTCAGCCACACGACGTTTATTGATTCTATTTCTCCATTTTTGTGATACTAATCTAGACCATGTGCTCTGAGATAAATCATATTGAGAATGACCCTTAAACCAATTTGTCCAGTGATTCATTAGAGAATCAGGGGTGTTCTTATGTCTTAATTTGGAATGAAATATTTTGTGTACTCCAAAGGTAGGTGTGTTGTTGCTTATGGAGGGCTTAAGGGCTAGATTAACAAAAAATGGATAAGATACTTTTTCCATTAATGGTTAGTGTCATAAACTTTCTTGGATATGATAAAAGGAGGATCTTGGCTCTTCCCCAAGCATCATGGCCGAATGGCCCATCAAAATGTAACTAGGATAGTTACATTTTCATTTGGTTAAGAATAAGGTGATTAGGGTTTTTACCAAAAATGGATAATTGGTTTTTACTACTTTTGGTAAATTTTTGGATTTTAAGAAAGCTAATTCTCTTCATTAGGAATAATTAACAAGGTAATGGAAAATGTAATTCAACATTACATTCCACTCAATTCCCCGTTTCCCGCCTCTGACACGTAAAACGAGAAATTACCCGATAACAATCAAAATAGAACTTTTATCGGTTTTCGTCTCATAACGACAAAAGAAAACTTCACCACAACATAACCATGGATATAAACCACCATATAAACATATATATATATATATATATATATATATATATATATATATATATATATATATATATATATATATACAACACTCCCCTGCAAGAAAAAGTTTTGTCCTCGAAACTTAAGGACGTCAAAACAACTGTGGATACTGCTCCTTCATCTTCTCTTATAGCTCCCACGTCACCTCCCCTGATGCTTCATTCTAGATGACCTTTACCAGAGCAATATTCTTCCCTCTAAGCTGCTTCATTCTTCGGTCCCAGATCCTGACAGGAGAAGTTTCAAAAGTTTGGTTATCCTTTAATTGTACTGTATCAGGCTCTATAACATGTGTGGGATCAGGGATATACTTTCGTAATTGCGAAACATCAAATACATTATGAAGGTTTGAAAGAAAAGAGGGTAAGGCAATTTGATATGCTGCTGGGCCAACTCTACGAAGAATTTGATAGGGTCCAATGAATTTTGGTGTGAGTTTCCTGGATTTTATTACTCTACCTATCCCAGTCATCGGCGTGACTCTCAAGAATACATGATCCCCTTCCTGGAACTATAGCGGTCGATGCCTTTTGTCCGCATATCCCTTTTGTCTACTTTGAGTAGCCCTCATCTTATCTTAATCAACTTCACCTTCTCCGTAGTCTGATGTACGAGCTCGGGTCCTAGAGTAAGGTGTTCTCCATCTTGGTACCAACATAACGGTTTTCTATAACGTCTCCCATACAAAGCTTCATAGGATGCCATCCCTATACTAGAATGAAAACTTTTGTTGTAGGTGAACTCTGTCAACGGCAAAAATCCTTCCCAACTGCCTGATTGCTCAAGCACACAAGATCTCAACAGATCTTCTAAAGACTGAATAGTTCTCTCCGAATGACAATCTGTCTGCGGATGGTATGCCGAACTCAAACGTAGCTTCGTTCCTAGAGCCTCTTGCAAGCTTTGCTAAAAGCGAGACGTAAACCTCGGGCCTCTGTCTGAAACAAGACTTGATGGTACATCGTGTTACCTGAGGATCTCCCCGATATAAAGCTGGGTCAACTTCTCCATTGAGTACTTGATCTTTATGGGTAAAAAGTTTGCTAACTTTGTGAGTCGATCCACGATCACCCAAATAGCATCATAACCCTTCAGTGTCCTAAGTAGACTAGTCACAAAATCCATGGAGATGCCATCCCATTTCCATTCTGGAACATCTAAGGGTTGCAGTATTCTAGCGGGTCTTTGGTGGTGCTCCACCTTCGCTTTCTGACACACTAGGCACGATGATACAAAACTGGCAAGATCGCTCTTCATCTCGTGCCACCAATACATCCGTTTCAGATCTTGGTACATCTTGGTTGATCCCGGATGCATACTCAGCTTGCACATATGAGCTTCCTCAAGTATCAGCCTCCTTAGATCCGCATCACTGGGTACACAGATTCTGCCCTTGAACCTCAGAATCCCATCTAGCCCCTCTACAAACTCTGACGTGGTCCCTTGCCGTCCCGCTTCTCTTTCTCTCATGAGATATTGATCCTCGCTTTATTTCTTTCTGATCTAATTCAAGAGATCACTCTCCACCGTGATCATACCCACACTGAGCTTCCCTGGGGATGCCTCTACAGCCAACTTCAGATCTCTAAACTGCTCGATAAGCTCTCTTTCTCTAACCATCATGGCAGACGCATGAAGCACCTTCCTACTTAATGGATCCACCACAACGTTTGCTTTTTCAGGGTGGTAGTGCAACTAGAAGTCATAGTCCTTCAAAAACTCTAACCATCTTCGTTGCCTCATGTTGAGCTCTTTCTAGTCGTTCTAGTCAAACAAGTACTTCAGACTCTTGTGATCACTGAAAACGCTGAATTTTGCCCCGTACAAGAAATGCCTCCAAATCTTCAGAGCGAAAACCACTACAGCTAACTCCAAGTCGTGAGTCGGATAATTCTTCTCATGGTTTTTCAATTGCCTTGAAATGTAAGCTACCACTTTCCGGTTTTACATCATGACGCATCCCAAACCTTGGTATGAGGCATCACAAAATACCTCAAAAGGTTCGTTGGGGTTCGGAAGTACTAACACTGGTGAACTGATTAGACGTTTCTTCAACTCTTGAAAACTGGCTTCACAGGCCTCGGTCCATGCCAACGCTTGGTCCTTCGGCTTTAACTTGGTCAACGGTGCCACAATATTAGCGAATCCTTCAATGAACCTCCTAGTAGCCTGCTAATCCAACAAAACTATGGATCTCTATTGCTGTCTTCGGTTGTTCCCACTGTAACACAGCTTCTACCTTCGCCGGATCCATAGCGATCCCCTCCTTTGAGATAACGTGACCCAAAAACTGAACCTCTTCTAGCCAAATCTCGCACTTCAAAAACTTGGCATATAACTGTTTCTCTTTGAGTATTTGTAGTACCACTCGTAAATGTTCTGCATGTTCTTCTTTATCCCTAAAGTAGATAAGGATGTTGTTGATGAACACCACAACAAACTTATCTAAATAAGAGCGAAAGATCCTATTCATGTAATCCATGAATATGGCAGGTGCATTCGTCACTCCGAATGGCATTACCAAATATTTGTAGTGTCCATAACGTGTTCTGAATGTCGTTTTTGGAACATCCTCCGTCTTGACTCGGATTTGATGGTAACCCGACTGTAGATTTATCTTAGAAAACACAGCTGCTCCTCTCAGTTGATCCATCAGGTCATCAATCCTTGGAAGTGGGTACTTGTTCTTGATAGTGATCTTGTTCAACTGACGGTAGTCCACACACAACCGAGACGTCCCATCCTTCTTCTTTACTACAAAACTAGTGCTCCCCACGGTGACACAGTGGGTCGAACAAACTGTTTTGACATCAGCTCCACCAACTGTTTCTTTAGCTCCCCTAGTTCTGCGAGCGCCATTCGGTACGGTGACATAGATATTGGTCCAGATCCCGACACTAGGTCTATTGCGAACTCGATGTCCTTACCTAGTGGAAGTCCAGGTATATCTTCAAGAAAGACTTCTAGGAACTCGTCGACAATCGGAATCAAACACGCATCTTTCTCCCTACTGACCTCCAGAAAGGACAAAAACATGTATCCTTGGGCTCCTTCGCTCAAAGAAGCTTTTGCTTGATTGGCAGAGATAAAACCAGAAATCTCACTTTTTGGAAAGATTAGGGTTCGGTTGGCACAGTCCAAAAGAACATAGTTACAGGACAGCCAATCCATCCCCAAGATAACATCTATTTACGATAATTGCAAATAGATCAGGTTGACTACAAACTTCCTACCCTCAACAAGAATAGGGCAGTTTAGACAGGCCTCAGCTGTAACAACAGGTTTCGCAGTAGGCGTAGAAATAACCATATCAAATGGTAGTGAAGAAACAGGTAATCCCAAAAGCTTAACACAACTATATGCAATAAAAGAATGTGTTACGCTTGAATCAAACCGTATAGTTAAAGTTTTACCTCCAATGTTACCCTCCCCTTGGATCAGGTCTTGGTTCTGAGAAGCTTCAACACCGCTCACAGAGAAAACTCGCCCCTTTGCCTTGGGCCTTGCTGCTCGAACCAGGTTAACAGCAGGTTCTGCCTTGGGCTATCTGCACTCTTTTGCCATATGACCAGGCTTCCCACAGTTGAAGCAAATGATTCCTGTCGTTGAGCACTCCCTTGCATAGTGGTCTCCTCCACACTTGAAGCACTTGACACTAACGGCTCCCGAAACTGCACGGTTTTTGTTTTCCTTCCCTTGGGATCGTTGATAGCGCAGACCTCCAGAAAGCTTTGAGTAGGGCTTCTTGTGATGGAAACTACTACCACCACCCTTCTTGAACTTTGATGGCCCAACACTTCCTTGGGTTTTGCTCCGATATCCTTTCAATTCTTCAATCAACCGGCACTTGTCCATAAGTCGGGGAAAGGTAGTGATCTCGAACAGCATGATTGCCTCATTGAGTTTGCACCTCAGACCCTCTTCAAACTTCCTGCACTTCCATGCTTCATTGGGATTGTCTTGGAAGTAGTTGGAGAACTTCACCAGACTCTCGAACTTGGCAGCATACTCGCAGACTGTCATGCTCCCTTGACGTAGCTGGAGAAACTCCATCTCCTTGGCATGCCTGGCGCTCTCAGGGAAGTACTTCTCAAAGAACTTCATATGGAAGAGCTCCCAGGTGACGGCTTATCCAGTGTGCTAGGCCACCTGGCGGGCTCCCCTCCACCAGTACTCTGCATCACCTACCAGCATGTAGGCTACATAGGTCTCTTTATCAGCATCTGAGCACCTCATTGCTTCAAAGATCTTTTCCATTTCTTGCACCCACAGCTCTGCTTTCTCCGGGTCGTATTCTCCCTTGTACTGCGGTGGGTTGTTCCTGCGGAATTAACTCAACCCTCGACCACCAGCGATCGTTTGTTCTCGGAGTACAAAGGTAGTAGTCATCTCCCTCATAGCTTGCACAACATCAGCCATGCCCGCGTTCCTATTTGCCATCCGGTCCTGCATGATCAACAAAGTTCAGTATTTGCTAGAGATTTTTCTCCACACAATCTCAAACAATGTTGTCATTCCTTTCGGAATTCCACAGCACACAAGTCATAGAGGCACACAAAACAAACAAGATAGACCAACCACAAACCCAAAAAGACTCGGCTAGCTCTGATACCAAATAATGTAACACCCCACTTTAGGGGTGACGATTATTTAACACAAGATGAAAGAAATGCGGAAATATATACGAAAATATAAAGAGCTTACCAAAAATATGGGTTTTCTTTTTTTTCTCTACTCAAGTTTCGAAAACAGATAAGTGTATATATATTAATAAGAACAAAATATATGTAATCGTAAACAACATCGAAACAATCAAAAGCTTTCCATAATACATATATATCAAACTCTAAGTTTCCAACATTTGACTACAAAGGAAAGTAACCAACATAAAGATAACTCAACCTACACTACTGGGAGATACAGCTCCACAACATAAAGGGGAAGGGGTGCATCATAAAAGTTTAGACGCTGGGAAAAACACTAGAGACTGGCCAAAAACTGACGCTGTACTACTCATCATAGTAGTACTCCTCTGGGTCCTCGTCCTCTTCCATGGCCTCCTCCTCGTCATCCTCCTCCTTTAAGGCCTGCATGTCATATCCACTCATGATCTGTTCCGCATACCGGAGCATCTCCTCATCAGTCCTCATCCACCATGCGTCCTAACTCGCACTGGCAGGAACTACCTCAGGTACGACCTCCGATACATACATTGGTACCTCATCCTCCTCCTCCTTCGTCTCCTCATCGTCAGACGAGAGGATAATGAGTGGGGTGGAGAAGAATACCTTGGAGTGAGCCGGTGTGCTCTTACGAGCACTCTTACGAGCAGTCATCCTCCAATTCGCTTATTGGCGAGGAATCAAAGGGTGTAGCTCAGAAGGCATATAGGTAGGTCCCGGTGTAACATCCCAAAAACCATATGTCTGTCTTTTAACTGTTTATGTGAATAACTTGACTGAGAACGCAATTCGATTAATCATAATCGCAAAAATAGTTAATATTTGGAAATTCATATTTGAATTTCAATTATGAGCTTAATAATCATAAGGTGTTATTTTGAACTAGTATGCTATTTTGAGCTGGAACCGGTAAAAATATTATTATTTTAATCGGGACCGCTTTGCCTTGGGATGCGTGCCAGGACAGGGGGAGTTGTTCTGGCCTGGAGCCGGGAGTAGTTCATGACTGCATCTCACGCTTCACGAGACGTTGTCAACCATCCATCACCTTTTCATTCCTTTAACCAATAGTTTAAATTCCTATGGCTCTTGGTTAATAACATACCTAGCATCTTTTCCTTTTATGGAGAAAGCTAATTAACCTATTTATGGTTAATCTCTACTTCTTTTAATATGAGATCAACAAGTATTACCTCTTTAATTTTTGGCCGTTGGATTTCTTCCATGATCACATCCATGTCATAACCAATTGAATTAA
The DNA here is from genome assembly GCA_039655645.1 of Ammopiptanthus mongolicus. Lineage (NCBI taxonomy): Eukaryota > Viridiplantae > Streptophyta > Magnoliopsida > Fabales > Fabaceae > Ammopiptanthus > Ammopiptanthus mongolicus. Next base: position 34,450,886 of record CM077350.1, read on the forward strand.
TTTGGAGCACAAAAGCTAAAGGCCTCATGGCCAAAGTGTTGGAAATAACATTTCAAGTCATTTTCATTTCCATTACAAAGGATCAAACTCATTCATTGCTCAAGAACTTTCATTTTCTCTCTTCTCTCTCTTCTATTCTAAATTCGGTTCTTCATAATTCTTCACCATCCAAACTTCATCTTTTAAATTCTAAGACCATAATTGTTCTTGTCTTAGCCTCCTAATCATCTTTGATGAAGAAAGTTTTTGATTTGGAGCACTTTTGTTCTTGACCTTCAAGAACACCAGCCCTGTTCATCAAGTGTTCTTCACTAAGTAAGTATCTAATCTTACTTTTCTCTTCATTTCCTTTCATTAAATCACAAAGGATCCACAAGAGGTAATGGGGGAGTGAACCTCATCACACCACATTGGTGGTGGTGAAGATAGTTTATGGTTTTGGTTTTGGGGAAAACCCAAAACCAAGGGTTTCCTACTTTGTCTATTTGGTTGTCTATAAGAACAATGTTGTAATAATTATTTGTTGCTTGATTTGTATTCATTGATATGTTTGAATGGTTGAAAATAATTTTTGTGTGAGGGAAAAACCCTAACCTAGAGTTCCTTCATCTTTTGTTGAAAAGAGTTTGTGAAAATGTGATTTTCGGATCTGACCTTGTGTGAGTCATTTCGGTTTTTCTCTCAACCTGGATCTTGGATTTCACAAATTTTTTTGATCCTAAAACTAGACATCATGGGCTTCATTTTGAGCACAAATTTCGTGTGATTTTGTAAAGATTTGACCCTTGAAAACGTGTTTCAATCTAAGCATAAAATTTTGTCTCGGATTCTGACTACTGTGACTGTGAAACCGTATTAACGCAGCTACTGTTCGTGAAAAATAATTTTATATCCAAAAACTAGACATCCTAAGCTTTCATATGAGTCCTCATTTGCTCAAATCCAAGTTTGTTTGGTCAATCAAATGTTTGTCACAAGTTGATGCTTGATATGCTGAAATTTCTGTATACGGGTTTTGGTGTTAATATTTGGAATTGTATGTTATGATGTTGGTGTGACTATTTTTGTTTGAGTGTTAGTGTTGAAAATCATTTTGGCATGCTGAAAAACTATTCATAGGTTCAAGACCTAAGGATAGGATTTTTGAATGATGAACTTGTTCATGCATTTACTACTGGATGGAATGACTATATGTTGAGATGTTTTTCATGATGCTAGCATGTTGTTGGATGGTTTGTATTTTGCTGGAAAACACATTGTGAGGTTTGGCCTTGTTAAGATAGAAAGGGGAAGCCAATGCTTCTATGTTCAAGTAATGGTGTAATGGACTTAAATGATTCCAAGAAGGTAAAAGAAATTAAAAAGACCTACCTTACTTACATGGAGGCATTCGGCCATACCATAGTAATTAGGGCTAGGAACCTAAAATGTTGATGCTAAGAGGCTTAATGTGTTTATACTAAAGTATAAAGGGAATATAAATTAAAAGGGATTTCCAAAGAATTCAAGTTTCGGTTCCAAAGAACCAAGTGTTGTAAATTAAGTATTTTGATCTCGTGTGAAAAGTATTTAAGGATATGAGGGTTTGATGTTGACCAACCACTTATTTTATCATGTTGCTTCAAGGAAAATATTTTCAAGAACAAAGAGTTTTCTAAATGATTCATGTGGTTTCCAAAGGTTTTGGTTAGTAAACCTACTTTCAAGAGAAATGAGAATCCTTGTAAGTATTTTCTTTAAAACAATGAGTCCTTACACTACTATGATTAATTTTGGAATCTTACCAAATAAAAGAGCTATAGTTTTCATTTAAAAATCAAAAGGTGATTTAAAAAAGAACATGTTTTCCCTTTTTACACTAAGTAAAGGAAATAAGTATTATTCTAAAGGATGTTTTACGTTAGTTTGGCAAAAGATGAGGTACTATGTATCTTGGGGCTTTGAAAACCTTACGAGTATATGTATAGAGTTTCAAAACTATGTTTGATAAAAGGGGATTTCATGAACCAGTTTACCGCTAAAGAAAGTACTTTCAAGATCTTACTATAGTAGCGTAATTATGTATTATCTTCAAAAAGGAAACTCAATGAGTTCTATAATGAACTCACAAAGACTAAATAAAAGATATGCACCTACACCTTGTGGTCATGGAAAACCATGTCCCACACCCTTGATGATTTAGGTCATCTAAGGATCCATAATACTGAACCACAAAGAGTTACTTATACAAAATAAGTAATGTTTCCTTTGATAGATAAGTGAGAAGACATGATAAAGGAATCCTTGTGGATCCTGTTTTCCATAATACGCTTAGGATATGGAATGAAGTATCATAAGACGTGAACACCATGTTACGAACGACAAGGTGGTATGCGATTGCAAGGAATGAAACCAAGAATGGGCGACTGATGGCAAGTCGTGTGAAAGTGGGTTTCGTAAGGGTATCCTGTGGTATATCAAGAAATAAACGTGGTACTATAGTGATGAGATAGTACGTGGCTGTATTATGACATTTCTTGACATGCATGTGCATCTGTGCATGAGTTGGGCGGTAAGCCTAGGAGTTGAAATTACACCTTGGTGCAAGTGCGATTGTCTGAGGTGTCGATCATGAGGATCTTGGGGACGTCGGGGGTTGGGGAAGACACATGGGGCCAGAGAATAGCTCCTCTGTGTCGTGGATATCCATCGAAAAATACTGACGTCCTGACTAAAACACCGGGCAAATCATGATTTGGGTAAAGAACGTCTGGCGTGAGACGTTATAGCAATTGCGATCTTGATGTGGCACTGTGGGACTGAGATAACGCAGACAATGTTCTCCCAATCACTCATTCCTGTTTTGTTTAGCTCCATGGAGTAGGGGTCAGATTCTTACCCTTGTGGCATGTGGCATTGAGTCATGTATATCGCACGCATTGCATTGCATGACTGATGATGGATACATTTACATGTTATACATTATTATCCTATTTGATGATGTCTTATGTTGTTGATTGGATAATATGAGATATTGAGATGTATGATATGCATGACTAGTATTTTATTGTCTTGTGTGTCATACCGTTTTTACTTCTGCCATGTGTTGTGTTGATGAATGGGAATCTCACCTCATTACTTTGTATTGCATCATTGTGTGATTCTCTGGTTGTCTCCTGAGAAGGTCATGTTATCGAGACTTCACCCGACGTTTTGGATGCACCTCTCTGTTGAGCCTCCCAGTGGTTTTGGCGTTTGGACATCTTGTCATGATGAGCTTCTAGCAAAGTACATGGGAAGAGCCACATTCAATATCTGCAAGGGTTGTAGAGGAAGAGTTCTTGACCGCTCCACAGCTTGTCTTCATGTCGTCCGCTGTCAAGGCTGTACTAGTAAATGGAATGTTAGATGGACTTTTCCACCGATGTGTTTAATGCCCTCTCCCTCTGATAGGGATAGAGTTGCTACTAAGTCAACTTCTGTTATGCCTTCCATAGGAATACTAGCAGTAGTCCCTGCTAGGATTCCTGTTAGGTCTCGTTGATGGGTCCTGGTTGGAAGGCGATGAGTGAGGAGTCTAGGAGTGAGGTGACCTATCCACATCCTCCTATTCCCTTCGCTTGTCTCTCCGAAAAGGAGAAGCCAGAAGAAGTATTTAGCGGTTGATCCGAGGGATGTCTTCCTATGTAATCTGTTGTCATCCATTGTAGGATGTCAGAGCGTCTGTACCTTTCTTTATCTTTGTGGAGCTGCATCTCCAAGTATCTTGTGTTTAGGAGCTACGTCTCCAATCCTTTATGTTGAGTCTGTATCTTTCTACTTTGTTTCTGTAGTCGGGTTGGGTTCTTATGTAAACCTTTATGGACTAATGGAATTATGTTATGAAATGTTTTACTTACCTTACATGCATAAACGGTTACAAGTTTTATAGTTATGTCTTGTGAAAAGGAAAATTTACCCCCATCTTTCTTAAATGCTTTTAATTAACCCCTTTTTCGGCCTTATAGCTTTTATAAAATATTCGTAAATGTGATGCCCCGAAAGAGTGTTACAGCCGGGGGTGGGACTATGGGAACAGACGGTCCAACAGTAGGCACAGGCAAGGCAGAACTAGACGGTGCAGTGGGTGGGGGTGGCATGGAAGAAGGGTCAACATATACATCCCTGGGCTCCTCTTGATGAGCTGCGAGCTGGGCACTAGGCAGGCGTGGACAGACAGCAGGTGGTGGTGACTGAGAAATCCCCATGCTACCTCCACCACTGACACGTAAAGTTCAGGCTCTCTCCAAACAGGCTCGCCATGAGGAAGGGTGACTCCCTCCTACTCGTGAGGCTGACAGCTCCGGTATAGGTACGACGTCCATCCGGGTGGATCGTCCAGGCGTCTTCTCCAACATGGAGTGTCAAAGTCCAACGTCAAGTGAGATGACTCCCCAAAGCAAGATGAAAAGCCACGCAAATGGCATAACAACAAGGAATGAGGTGAGATTCGCATATCGCACAACTAGAACAGCAGTGATAAAAGTCATGCACACACGCACCCAGTCGACATTTAGTGCATGGGCTTTCACAGCATAACAATTAATTACATGGAATCACAGTTAATATATCAATCAACAATAATATGGGTCAAATGTCAACTCAAGTATGCAATGACACCAATGCAATATGATTCGGACCCCTACTCCATGCATCTAAACATAACAAGAGTGAGTGATTGGGAGGACATTGTCGGCGTTATCTTAGCCCACAGTGTCACATCCAATGATTGCAATCATCATAACGGCTCACACTATACGTTCTTTACCCAAATCGTGACTTGCCTGGTGTTTCAGTCAGGACATTAGTGTTTTTCGATGGATATCCACGACATAGAGGAGCTACTCTCTGGCCACATATGTCTTCCCCAACCCCCGACATCCCCAAGATCCTCATGATCGACACCTCAGACAATCAGACCCGCACAAAGGTGTAAGCTTAACTCTTGGGCACAACGCCTAAGTCATGTACAGATGCTTATGCATGATCAAGAAAATGCCACAACATAGCACGTACTACTTCATCACTGTAGTACCACGTCTATCTCTTGATAAATCATAGGATACCCTTACGGGACCCACTTTTACACAACTTGCCTTCAGTCGCCCATCCTTGGTTCCGTTCCTTGCGATCACGTACCACCTTGTCGTTTGTAACACAATGTTCATGACTTAGGATATATTAGTCCATACATAAAAGTATTATGGAGGATAGGATCCACAAGGATCCCCTTCATCAATCTTCTCGCTTGTCTATCAAAGGAACATTACTTATGCTTTATAAGTAACTCATACTAATTAAACATTATGGATTCCTTAGATGATCGAAATCATCAAGGGTGTGGAACATGATTTTGTCATGACCACTAGGTATTAGTATATGTCTTTTACTAAAATCTTTATGAGTCCATTATGGAGCTCATATAGATTCTCTTAGGAGATAACACGCGTTTATACTATTATAGTAAAAAGCTTCAAAGTATTTAGCCTTATAGTAAAGTAGTTGATAGAATCTCCTTACTTAAGAATAGCTTGAAAAACTCTATACAATTGCCTATAAGGCATCTTACTTAGTGAAAAACTCTTTTGAATTAGTTTCCTAGTTCTATTACTTAGGGTAAAAGACTTATTTGAAATCACCATTTTGTTTTCAAATGAAATATAACTTATAAATTTTTGGAAAGTTCAAAAAGGTAATAGTGCAAAACTTCTTGTTTTTAAAGAAAGGCTTTGTAAGAATCCTATCTTCTCAAAGAAGACTTACTAACCACAAATCCTTTAAAATCATCTTGACTAACTATGAACCTCTTGGTTCTTGAAAATATTTTCTTCAAGAACTACTTATTCAAATAAGTGTTTGATCAACATCAAACCAACCTATTCTCAAAGTAGTTCCTATATGAAATCATAAACACTCATTTCACAACACATGGTTCTTTGGAACCAAAACTTGATTTCTTTGGAAACCTTTTTAATTTATATACCTCTTATACTTTAGTATGAACATATAAAATCCCTTAACATCAACTTTTTACGATCCTAACCCTACTACCTATGTCAAGGCCGAATGCCCTATAGAAGTAGGATAGGTTTTCTTTGTTTTATATGCATTGTTAGAACCATTGAAGTTCATTGAACCATTACTTAAACATGGAAGCTTTGGCTTCCTTCCTCAACACCATAAGGCCGAAACTCTCACACTCATATTCAACCAAAAATTAAGCCATTCAACAATAATCACGTGACTAGAAAATCATGCAAACACAAACATATAATCAAGGCAACTTAGAACATAAACAAGTTCAACATTCTAAAATCCTATCCTTAGGTCTTTGGACCTAAGCATAGTTTTTTACCATGCCAAAATAATTTTCTTCTAGCATATATAAACACCATAATCATATCAACACAACAACATAACATAATATGACAACAAAGTAAAGAACTTTATAAGGACACCCTAGATCTACGATTTTCCTTCAACAAATTAGGAGGCCTTTATCATCACCATTAAGGTGTGATATGGTTCGCTTCCTTGAAGAGAATGAAGGAAAAACTTGGTCACCAAAACAAGCCAAAACCGTGGCCTATAGAGAAAAGAACAAGACGATGAACTTTGATTTTTCAACATTATAAACATGGTAACACAAAGATGTTCTCAAAAGTAATAAAGCAAAGAAACTAAGTTAGAAACTTACCCTTGAGTAAGGGTTCAAAAGCAAGTTCAAGAAGCTTGAACCTTCTTGAATGATTCTTGAATAACTTTGAGTAAACAACTTCAAATGAAGAAATTCCAAAGATGAAAGTTGTTTTGATGAATGATATGAACAAGAATATGAAGTTAAAATGATGAAATAAAGTGGGTAAGGTCACTTACCAAGGCTGGCCGAATGCTAGAGGAGAGGTGAGAGAAGAGAGAACTTGAATTTTGGTGTTTGAGTGAGAAATGAATGGAATAGTGATTTTTGGTGTTTTAATCACCATATGGCCGAATTCCCCTCTCGTTGTGGACTCCAAAACTTCATTCAATCTTGGTCATAAAGAATGGAGGGCCAAGATGTAAGTAGGTAAGTGTGTTGTTGCTTATGGAGGGCTTAAGGACAAGATTAACCAAAAATGGCTAAGATACTTTTTCCATTAATGGTTAGTGTCATAAACTTTCTTGGATATGATAAAAGGAGGATCTTGGCTCTTCCCCAAGCATCATGGCCGACTGGCCCTATCCAAATGTAACTAGGATAGTTACATTTCCATTTGGTTAAGAATAAGGTGATTAGGGTTTTTACCAAAAATGGATAATTGGTTTTTTCTACTTTTGGTAAATTTTTGGATTTTAGGAAAGCTAATTCTCTTCATTAGGAATAATCAACAAGGTAATGGAAAATGTAATTCAACATTACATTCCACTCAATTCCCTGTTTCCTGGCCTCCAGCACTTAAAACGAGAAATTACCCGATAACGATCAAAACAGAACTTTTATTGGTTTTCGTCTCATAACGACAAAAGAAAACTTCACCACAACATAACCATGGATATAAACCATCTTATAAACATCCACACGCACACACACACACACACACAGATATATATATATATATATATATATATATATATATATATATATATATATATATATATATATATATATATATATACAGTCATATCAAACATAAGGTAGCAATCACAATGTAATGGTGATTATAACCGGTTACAGAAAAACAGGGGTGTTACAACAAGTATTCAACACCTCTTCAGGCAACACTAAGTATTCTTTTCCAGTCAAGCCTCTTCAAGCTCAAGTCTTCTTGCTAAACAAGCCTCTTCAGGCTCGACCAACTAAGGTTTGGAAAAGAGTTTTTGTTCTACTAACTCACTAAGTGGGAGGGTTTGAAACTATGCTTAGAACTCTAAACAATACTCTTCGCATAGAGTGATATGAAAGTTTAAGAGCAGAGTAGCTTTGAAAGCTTTTGATTTCTCTTAATTGTTTGTTCACTTGTATGCTTGTTTTCAGTTCAAGTTTGGTAACCTTGCATTTTCAATGGTGCGGGTATTTATACCCATCAAGTCTTGAGCGTTCTTCATTCTTCAACGGATGGAAAAAGAACCGTTCTGATTGAGCATTAAATGCTTTGATTCGTTGAGTCTGATACTTGTTGAAGCTTCTGAAAAGCAAAGTAGACAATCAGGCTAAGAGTTCAAAGTAGCACTGATACCTTTTCCTTGTACTCAAAAGTTGTCTTTTGTCTTTCCTTTTGGAGGTAGTCAATGTAAAACCCCAATTTTCGCTACTTTCTAATATTGGTAATTTATATAAATAAGTTTGTATTTTTTTTCGAGACTTAGAAAATGATTTTGGATAAACCAAAGTCATATTCATACTCTACATTATCGTAGAGAGCTACGGTTAAATTACGGTTTGAAAATTCAGGCAGAGCCCGGTCTACGTTTTCACTGACAATAATATTTTACTGATCAGAAAACCTAATTTTGACTCGTGAACGAAACATTTAGGTTTTATGTTGTATTTCCAACGATATTGGTTATTTTGAAAATTTTCAAAATAAATAAGTCTTTATATGTTATTCGGGCGTAAAACCAAAATCGGGTGAATAACGGAGCTGAATACGGGATTTCAGGGACCCGCTAACGGATAAGCATGAAGTCACTTCAATGAAAACTCACCTAGGTGATTCACCACGTCATCATTAGGATTCTATAGATATTTAAGATATTTAGGGTGAGAAAAGACAGAAATGCCCTTGACCTTTTGTTTTATTTCCAATTTTGTCCCTAGGTAAAATGACTCTTTTGCCCCTGGGATTTTCTGAAATTACATTTCTGGCCCTATGACTCACCAATGTCATCATTACCTTTCTAAAAATATCTAGATATTTATAAAGGAAATGATAATTATGTCCCTAGTCTTTTGTTAAATGATAATTTTGTCCCTAAGTGAAATTACCTTGTTGTCCCTAAATGAACAAAGTTTGGACCTTCTTACCCTCTTGATCTCGCCCCTAAAGCCTCACCAACACCCCATTTTCTTCACTTTCTCACAAACACAAAGTCTTGGTTGTTTTATGGTTTTGAAGATCAAAGTTAGAGTTTTTAGTTTTTCTCCTTTGTTCTTGGTGTTCTTGAGTGTTCTTCACTTTCTCTCCACTTTCCCATGAACCTAGAGGTAAACTCTCTTGACTCAAGTTAGTAAACTCGTTCCTTGCTTCATTGTCTTGACATCTATGTGTTTTATTTTCTCAAGTGATCCATAAGCAAAATTGTGAAGCACCACTTGCTTGATCCTTGCAATCTTTTATCATCCAAGAGGTAATCTTATCCCTTTATGATCAATCATGATCTCTTCTTCATTCATTTAGTAAGATTATGCAATGAATCATCATCATCCACTTTCATGAAACTTTCTTCAAAAATCTCTAGAAAATCATAGAGAAATCCTATGACCATGAAATCAATTTCTATGAACTTACCATGATGTATATGTTGATCATCTAGAAGTATGAACCCAAAAGATATTTTCTCCCTATTTTTCCCAAGCTTGGCCGAACCCTCACCCTTTTGGTTGAATGGGTTTTGGTTCAAATTTTTTATTAAGAAGTATAGATTATGTCTTTATCATACTTAAGGATCGTTAATCAAAGAGTTAGTAAAATTTCAACATCCTTAGCCCAATTAAATAATGAAGGCTGAACCTACATCATAAAGAATTAGCAAGTCTTCTCAAAGATTAACTTGTGCTATGTTGTTTGGTGAAGGATTGGTTGAGTAGTTGTAGTTTGGCGATTCGTGAAATACGTTGAGCTTCGGAGGATCATCTCAGACCAAAGACAGCGAACACCACTTGGTAGCTTCACTTGATTTGATGGAGTTAGTGATTTGTGGTTTAGAAGGAAGTGTTGGAAAGACCAAAAGGAAAGAACCTTGCTTGACTTCAAGAGGTAAAGGGAGTTTGCTTGAGGGATTTTCCGATAACTATATGTTATCCGTGATTGGTCTGTATAGTTCTGTTTGAGCTTTGATAACTCTTTTTATGAAGAGTTATTTGTACCTTTTTCACTTGTGTTTTTGTGGTCTTTGAGTATTTTAAGTTTCTGTTTTTAGTGTTTTAGTGTGATTTTGTGTGAACTGTGTTTCATAAGAGTCTTTTGTGAGTTTTAGTGTTTTGGTGTCTTTTCGAACTGTTTTTAGTATTTGAGCGTGAGTTTTCTGTGCAGGGCATTTTGTGGAGATCTATGCGCTAATCTGGAAACGTTACTTTGTGATATGCTGTAGCAATCGTAGCTGAAGCTGACTGTGGACAAGGACAAAGGCTCAAAACATTCTCTTACACATTGAGTTGTCCTTCACTTATACGCGGGACCGATATTTGGTGCATTAAAGTCAGGGAACTGGGCCAAGAACATTTGTCCTAATCAATCTTTAGCCCAAAAAGGATGAGAGAGGAGAGGGCCTTGAGACATGCTGGTAGAAAAAACCATAAATAGGGGACAGCAGGAGAGTGACCAGACATCTTCTTCTTCCCTACTTGAGCAAGGACAGCAGCTGAGCCCCTTTCTCTCTCTCCCCTCCATTGTAATGGCCTCTTCTTCCATTTCTTATTTTTCTCTTTGTTTTTGTAAGCTCAATATGAGCTAAACCTCTTGTCGCTATGGGATGTTGAACTTGTAATGGATTTCTAGTGAATGTTATGTTATGCCTTGCTATTGCATTTTCTATAAATCTGATTTGGTTGTGTTTTAATTGAGCTTGATCACCTTAGTTAGAACTTGAGCTCACGACTGCTTGGAAAAGCTAAGTATAGCAGAACTGTTTTATAGATAAGAGTAAAATCATTAATTGGAAAATTATGATGAAGAGTGATTTAGGAATGAACATTCGAACTCTTAGGCTAGCTGGAATGAGCTTAAGTGAGGCGTGAATGTGACTAATATGGACCTAGGAATAGGAGACGTTTAGTGAAGTTCATCTCAAAACTATTGGACAACAAACTTTTATTTCCTGGAGCCAAATTGCCTTAGCACTGCAAACGCATAACTAAACTAGATTGAAGTTGCAAGGGATTCTTCCCTATAGCTGTTTTAACCATTCTGCTAACAAATCTGTTTTTATTGCTCTAGCATTTATTTTTACCAAAACTGTCCTGGATACACACACACAAATTATTTGTTACTCTTTGTTAATCTTGATTAATAGGACCATTAATTCAAACTTGTACTTGATTCACCATATAATCCTCATGGGAAAAATCTCACTTACACTTTATCACTTGTTAAAGGATTGTGTATACTTGCACAAGCACATCAACCATTTTTATAGTAACAAGTTTTTGGCGCCGTTGCCGGGGATTGTAATGGTGTTTAATGAACAAGTTTTAAATTGATAGTTCTATTAGTTGAGACAACTGATATTTGGAGTGTTTTGCTATAGCAACAGGTACTTTACTCTGAATGCGTAGGCATAGCGCTCCTGGGTTCCAACTAGACCCAGAAATCGAAAGAACATTCAGAAGGTTGAACAGGTAGAACCAGGGCATAGTTGAGTTGGGGAGATTGATTCCTGATACCCCTGATAGCTCCACCGCTGCCACTAGTTCTAACAATTCTGAAATGGTTGATGAACCTAATAGCATGGCTTTAGCCAGTGATAGAACAAGTTCTATCAGAGGCTATGCCCTGTTTGATCCGGCAACAATGAACACAGGCATAGTGGTGCCAGAAATAACAGCTGGGCATTTTGAGTTCAAGCCTGTCATGTTCCAGATGCTTTAAGCAATTGGGCAGTTCAGTGGTGCTGCAACCGAGGACCCTCATTTACATCTGAAGCAAATCCTGATTGTGGCTAATAATTTCAGAAATCCAGGAGTCACTGAGGATTCCTTCAGATTAAGACTGTTCCCATTTTCTTTAGCTGGCAAGGCTAAGAACTGGCTAAGTTCTATGGAGCCCAACTCTGTTAATACATGGAATAGGATGGCTGAGAAGTTTTTGACCAAATTCTTTCCTCCTATGAAGAATGCGAAGCTGAGAAATGATATAACCTTCTTTAAGCAACTTGATGATGAGCCTTTATATGAATCTTGGGAGAGATTTAAGGAGCTTTTGAAGAGATGCCCCCATCATAGCATTCCAATGCATTCAGATGGAGCACTTTTACAATGCAGTGTTGCCATATGCAAGAATGATGCTTGATGCCTCTGCAGGAGGCACTCTTCTGAACAAGTCCTATAATGAAGCATATGAATTGATTGAAAGTATTGCTACTAACGGTTATCAGTGGCCTACTACTAGTCTTACCTCTGGAAAAAGCACAACTGCTGCAGGAATGCATGAAGTGAATGGAGTTATAACACTTATTGCTCAGTTGGCTTCCTTAACTAAAATGGTGAAAAACCTAGCTATTACAAATAAGAGTAACCAGACAGCTCAAGCAGCTATGACTAAACCAGTTGTAAATGAACAACAGGTGCACCAAGCTGAAACTGTTTCTTGTGTGTATTGTGGAGGACAACATTTGTTTGAGGACTGTTTCAGCAATCCTGCATCTGCTAATTATGTGAACTACAGCAGCAACAGGGAAGATAAACCCTATTTCAATACCTACAATCCAAGGAGCAGGCAACCTCCCAATTTTTGGTGGAATAACAATGCCAATGATCCGCCAGGAAACTCAAACTTTCCTGCTAGATCCACAACTGCTCCATCTAGATTCACAAATCAGTAACCAAGGCAACAACAGCAAGCACAACCGGCAAATCAAGAAATGTGCTTGGAAGCTGTCTTAAAGGCATTCATGTCAGAAACTAAGGCACAGTTCCAGAATCAAGGAGTATCCATGAGGAACCTTGAAAATCAGGTAGGCTAGCTGGCCAATGCACTAAACAACAGACCCAGTGGCGCGCTGCCATCTCCTACTGAAACTCCTTCATCCTCAAGCCCTCAGGGTATGGAGCACTGCAAGGTAATACACTTGAGAAGTGGAACTGAGTTACTAGCTGTTGTAGAGAAAAAGAGCAAAGTGCGAACTGAAGAGACTGAGACTATTCCAGCAACTGGTGAAACTGTTGAGAAAACAGATGACAGAACTGCTAAGAATCCTGAGGCTGTTCCAGAAGCTGAGCCCTTGCCCAAATTTATTCCAGAAAGACCACCTCCCCCTTTTCCTCAAAGGTTGAGGAAAGTACAACAAGACAAGTAGTTTAGCAAGTTCATGGAAATTCTAAAGCAGTTGAACATCAATATACCTTTGGTTGAAGCTCTGCAGCAGATGCCTAATTATACAAAGTTCATGAAAGATGTGTTAACGAAGAGGAGAAGGCTTGGGGAGTTTGAAACAGTTGCCATGATAAAGGAATGCAGCCTAATGCTCCAAGCCAAAGTACCTCCCAAGTTGAAAGACCCGGGAAGTTTCACCATTCCTTGTTCCATTGGAGATACCTACTGTGGCAGAGCACTATGTGATTTAGGTGCTAGCATCAACTTAATGCCTATGTCGATTTTTAAACAATTGGGCATTGGGGATGCTAGGCCTACCACTGTGACACTTCAACTAGCAGACAGGTCTATTGCATATCCAGAAGGAAAAATCGATGATATGTTGATAAAAGTAGATAAGTTTGTGTTTCCAGTAGACTTTATTATTTTAGACTGTGAACCAGATAGGGAAGTTCCTATTATTCTGGGTAGGCCCTTCCTTGCTACAGGAAGAACTCTAATTGATGTACAGAAGGGAGAGTTGACCATGAGGGTTAATGAGCAACATGTGACTTTCAATGTGTTCAATGCCTTAAGGTATCCTGACGAAGGAGTGGAAGAATGTTCGTTTGTGCAGTCATTTGATAATCTGTTGCAAAGATAGTTCCTGACAGGAAGAACATAATTGAGTGATGATGAGTATGACTCTGGTCCTGATGATCCCCTGTTGGAAGAACTTTCTGAAATAAAGGATTGCACTGCAAGGCAACCTATGTGGACTAGAAAATTTGAGTCATTGGAAGTCACTAATGAGACTTTCAAGGACAACATACCTCCAGTTGTGAAGCCACCTATTCTGGAGCTAAAACAGCTCCCAGCTCATTTGAAATATGTTTATTTGGGAGCTAAGGAAACCTTGCCTGTGATTATTTCATCTTTCCTAACTGCTGATCAAGAGAACAGTTTGATAGAAACCTTGAGATGGCACAAGAAAGAAATCGGTTGGCAAATGGCAGATATCAAAGGCATCAGTCCTACTGTTTGCATGCATCGAATCTTGCTAGAGCCTGAAGCCAAGAATAGTGTAGAGAGCCAAAGGAGATTGAATCCTATCATGAAGGATGTGGTAAAGAAGGAGGTCATCAAATGGCTGGATGCTGGGATTATATATCCCATTTCTGACAGTGTATAGGTAAGTCCAATCCAATGTGAGCCAAAGAAAGGGGGAATAACAGTTGTGGCTAATAAGAAAAATGAACTAATCCCCACCAGAACAGTCACAGGGTGGAGGATTTGTATGGATTATAGAAAATTGAAAAAATCCACCACAAAAGATCACTTTCCCTTGCCTTTTATTGATCAAATGTTGGATAGACTTTCTGGGAAGGAGTTCTACTGCTTTTTGGATGGATACTCTGGTTACAGTCAAATTGTTGTAGCACCCGAAGATCAAGAAAAGACTACCTTTACTTGTCCCTATGGCACTTTTGCCTTTCGAAGGATGCCATTTGGCCTCTGTAATGCCCCAACAACGTTCCAAAGATGCATGATGGCCATATTCTCGGATGTTATTGAGAAATCCATGGAAATTTTTATGGATGATTTCTCCGTGTTTGGAGAGTCATTCTAGGAATGCCTCGGAAATCTGGAACAGGTCTTGAATCGTTGTGAGGAAACTAATTTGGTGTTAAACTGGGAAAAGTGTCACTTTATGGTTCAGGAAGAAATTGTGTTGGGTCATAAGGTGTCTAAGAAGGGTATGGAGGTAAACAAAGCCAAAATAGAGGTCATTGAAAAGCTGGCACCACCTACCTCAGTTAAAGGAGTGACAAGTTTCTTAGGACATGCTGGATTCTATAGAAGATTTATTAAGGATTTCTCCAAAATCTCCAAGCCTCTATACCAGTTGCTAGAGCATGATAGAATCTTTGATTTCACACCAAACTGTTTGGAAGCATTTGAAATTCTAAAGAAGGCCCTAATTACTGCACCAGTCATAACTGCTCCCGATTGGTCTATGCCATTTGAGTTGATGTGTGATGCTAGTGACTTCGCAGTGGGAACGGTCCTGGGTCAGAGGAAAGATAAGGTATTTCACTCTATATATTATTCCAGCAAAACATTGGTTGAAGCTCAATTGAACTATACCACTACAGAGAAAGAGTTGTTGGCTGTTGTGTTTGCCTTTGACAAGTTCAGACCCTACCTTGTTGGCACAAAGGTGATTGTCTATACTGATCACGCTGCCATCAAATATTTGATTGCCAAGAAAGATGCAAAGCCAGGACTGATTAGATGGGTGCTTTTGTTGCAAGAGTTCGACTTGGAAATCAGGGATAAGAAGGGAGTTGAGAATCAGGTGCCAGACCATTTGTCAAGATTGTCTGAGGGGAATGAGGCCACAAAGAATTCTGAGATCAAAGAACTGTTCCCTGATGAGCAGTTGCTGTCTATGGAAGATGTTGAAACACCATGGTATGCTGACCTAGTAAACTATCTAGCCAGTGGAATTATCCCTGCAGATTTCAGTCCACAACAAAGAAAAAGGTTCTTCCATCAGGCAAAGCAGTTCTGTTGGGACGAGCCATACTTGTACAAGCACTGTGCTGACAATTTGCTTAGAAGGTGTGTGGCAGAAACAGAGGTCCCGGATATTCTTACACTGTCATTCATCCCCATGTAGGGGACATTTTGGAGGAATGAGGACGACAGCTAAAGTCCTCCAGGCTGGGTACTTTTGGCCTACATTATTTAAAGATGCTTACTGCTTTGCCAAGGGCTGCAACAGATGCCAAAGGGTAGGCAATATTTCAAATAGAAACGAGATGCCCCTCAATTCCATCTTAGAAGTTGAGTTATTTGATGTTTGGGGTATAGACTTCATGGGTCCCTTCCCCCCTTCCTTTGGCAATTTATATATTCTGGTGGCTATAGACTACGTGTCAAAATGGGTGGAGGTTGTAGCTCTCCCCACAAATGATGCTAGATCTGTTGTGAAGTTTGTTCAAAAGCAGATTTTTACCAGATTTGGCACACCAAGGGCATTTATCAGTGATGAAGGTACGCACTTCTGCAACAAGCTGTTTGATGGAGTCCTCACAAAATATGGGGTGAGGCATAAAGTGGCTACCGCATACCATCCGCAGACCAATGGGCAGGCTGGGCTGTCCAATAGGGAAATAAAAGAATTTTGGAAAAAAGTGGTGAATCCAACTAGAAAATATTGGTCCCTGCATTTGGAAGATGCTCTTTGGGCATATAGGACTACCTACAAGACCCCCTTAGGAATGTCACCCTATAGGTTGGTCTATCGAAAGGCATGCCATTTGCCCATTGAGCTGCAGCATAAAGCCTTATGGGCAGTAAAAAAACTCAATCTTGATCTAGCCCAATCTGGGGCAGCTCGAATGCTATAGCTCAATGAGCTGGATGAGCACAGGATGTTTTCGTATCAGGGGACAGAACTCTACAAGGCCAAAACAAAAGCTTGGCACGATCGAAAAATCCAGAAGAGAGACTTTGCACCAGGAGAACAAGTACTGCTCTTCAACTCCAGACTGAAGTTGTTCCTAGAAAAACTCAAATCTAGATGGTCTGGACCCTTCATAATAGTTCATGCCCACTCTCATGGAGCCATGGAACTGCTTGATGCAGCCTCTGGTAGGACCTTCAAGGTAAACGGGCAAAAGGTCAAGCATTACTGGGGTGAGCCATTTGCTAAGGCACAGGCCACCACAATAATGGTTGATCCTTGAATGTTCAACATGCTCTGAGTTAGGCTGAGGACTTATAAACCAAGTGCTACTGGGAGGCAGGCCAGCAAATTATTTTCCTTAATTTTAGCTGTTACTTTTGTTTTTGTTTTTTTTTTTTTTTAGTTTTCTATGGCACTAACTCAATAAGCAGAAAACAAAGAAATTGGAGTTGTGGCTGAAGGTGGAAAAAATGTCTCGATGATGCTGTGGTTGTGCATTGGGCTGAAACAGGTTGGGGGCCCATGTAACTGATTCGGGATTGTGTTGGTTTTTGGGGGAAAGAAGTCACGTCAGGCCAAAAGCCAAATAAAACAAATCCAAAAGGTTGGAGGGGAACCCTTTGACCATTTATTCTCCCTTGGTATCCGCACCTCTTCCTAGCCACAAACTCTCAACCACCAGCGTCAATCACCATCACTCTCCCATCAAATCTCTCCATAAAGCCCACTCCTTCCCCTTCCTTCACACACGCAAACCCACCGCTTCCATTACCCGAGCCTTAAGTTTTTCAGTTTTCCCCTAAATCTCTTACTTTCCCACCTTCATCTCTTCCCCTCATCTTCGCTCAACCATGCCTCGCGTAAAGCATACCGCTGTGAAGAAGAGCAAACTCACCTCAAGTGATGAGTCTGAGGGGTATGAAGTGTTTGTTGATGCTGAAGCTGCAGCTCGGTACATTAATGTTACTGCGCTCAAGGAACCTCATGCGAGAAAGGTTTCGCCATCTCCAGCAAGGCATCTTATGGCCTCCCTGCTGAAATTGCTGTATTGATTGACCAGCATAAGTGGAAACGTTTTGCTGGCCACCCAACTGGGTTCTGCACTTCTGTTGTTCGCGAGTTCTATGCGAACATTGGAGGCGCTAAACAAATCCACTCCATGGTGAGGGGGTGCAAGGTCAGCTTCTCTGCCAAGACCATCAACTTAAAGCTGAACCTGGCTAAAGAGGACCATGAGTACTAGCCTTTACTAAAGAAGGCTACTATAAAGCAACTAACTGATATGAAGGATATTGTGACTGTTCCAAGGACGAAATGGCTCCCAACTTCTGGAAATCAATTGAAAATCGCCAGGTTTGCTTCGCAACCCTTCGCCAAGTTTTGGTATCACTTCCTTAGGCACAAGCTCTCCCTCACTGCGTACACGGAAACTATTAAGAAGGAACGTTTGGTGCTCCTTTACTGTATCATGGAGGGAAAGAAAATAAATGTAGGGAGGTTGATACAGCAGGAGATCTCCACTTGTGCCACGAGCACAAAAGGTCAATTGGTCTTCCCCTGCTTTATCACTGACCTATGCAAGCGATGTGGCATCGAGCTTCGAAAAGGGGAAGTGGAGGAGAAAAATGCAGGAAGCATTGATATTGGGTTAATCAATCGATTTATATCCAACTCAGCCAAAGCAGCCCAGGCAAAGACCAAGAGCAGATTATGGAACCAGGGGAGCCCTCAAAGCAGCAGGACTGCTCTGTAGGGCTAGAGCAAAAGGTGGAGTCTCTGACTCAAATGCTGCAGCAGCAATTATATTGGCAATTTGCTCTGGATCAGTTCAAATGGCAGCAACGGGTTCTGGAGCTTAACCAATGGAAGAAGGTGCACCCCATACCACAGTTTCCAATGCATATTCTTCCTGATCCGCGTCACACCCCTGAGCAGCATAATGGTCCCATTGCCAGAGCAGTCCCGGATGGCTCGGACTCCTCTAACTGGATGCCACAAGCACCTTCACAACAGCAACAACCCACCAACACCACTAAAGATCTCAGAAGCCATAAGAGAAAGAGAAGTGCAAGCCCCCTGCCGAACTTGGGGGCTGAGATTGAAGCAGAGCCTGAAGAAGCTGAACCTGAAGCAACAACAACAACCCCTACCCCCTCTCACGCTCCGAAGAAGAAAGTACCAGACACACCTCTCAGGGATGTGATCACAAAAATAGCCGCTGATTACCGTGCCTCTGATGAGGATGAGGAGGACAATGTGCCTTTTTCCAGCAGAAAAAATAGGCTGCCTGAACAAAGTGCCACCAAGGGAAAGGGTAACAAGCCAGCTACAACAGAAAGTGAGGGGGCAAGGGGAAGCGAAGAGGGCACAACAGCCTCAGCAACTGATGAAGAAGACCAAGAAGACTTGGTCTTTGTGAAAGAAGTGGGGACCTCAAATCCTACAAGCAAGAAGACCGCTATTGGAAAAGGGAGCAGGAAGAGCTCCCGCATCAGGAAGCTGATCACTTGAGCATCAGAGCAGGTTGCTGCAACTTCCTGATCACTTGAGCATCAGAGCAGGTTGCTGCAACCTGTTGCAGCAACCCCAGGTTGCAGCAACCCTATCAGGAGTTTTCTTGTTTCCCTTTTTGGTTATTTCTTCTAGTTTATAGTTTAAGTTGTTGTTGTTGTGTTGTTCTGTTCAAATTGTAGCAAGTAGTTGAGAGTGGGGGTCAGCGGACCTTGACCCCACCTGTTCTTTTTATCAGCCTAGTTTCCAGTATGTTTTCCTCCACCATGTGCACAACCATCCCCATCACGGGGTTTTGCTTAATACAGCTTGTCCGTTTTAATATTTCACAAGTGCATCTCTCTGACAATTTTGACTTGATTGTCATCTTTCTGGTTTGTGTGATTGGATTTAATTGTTTGACGCTCGAGGCACATGCTGTAGCATTCTGATCTACCTTGTGAGCTTTTGGGCCAAAACAGTTTTCTCCTTCTTTCTGTGTGAATACCATTCTTATGCATAATTCTTTGATTTTGCCTTGCTGCTTTCATACATGCACACATCTCTACTTCAGACACTTTTGCTAGAGGTACCTTTTGTTTTCATGAGCCTAGTAGTGCCTAAATAGCCTACCCTTGGATACTAACTTTGTGTACACCCCTTTGAGCCTACAAAACCTTTGTTGCTATTGAACCCACGTTACAAGCCATATCCTGAAAAACCAATGTCCTAACTAGTTGGAGTGGCTGGTATGCTTCTTGTGTTTCCATGCTGTAACATAAATTTGGGGGTGCTCGAGGACTAGCATGGTTATAAGTTTGGGGGTGCTATGCAGCTGTTATGTGACAAAGTTATAAAAAAAAAAAAAATAGTTGCAACAACTGCTCTAAGGGTAAAAAGGAGGAAACAGAATTCCAAGAAGTGTAGAAAAGGGAAAGGAGTCAAACAAAATGAAAAAGATCAAAAAGTCCTCCCTAGCTAGTGTGAGCTGGACCATAAAAGAAATAGTTGTGAAGCAGCAAAAAGAGGAAGCATACCTAAGCTCCATCTAGTGTAGCCACCTTCCCAGAGCTGTTCCTACCTGAACCCAAGCCTCATAGCATCCAAATAAAGTCCTCTAGCAGTGTGCAGTTTTGATTGTGAGTGGTGCGTTTAGAAGCTTGTCAAGGTCGTGTTTGAATGTACATTTGAATGATGATTGAGAGTACCTATCTTAGCTTGAGAAGAGAGGAAAAACACACTGTTTGAGAGTGTAGTGCTGTAGCATGTTGTTGAGAGTTGATAATGAGGACAACCATGAATGCTTGCTTGATAGTACTTCATGATTGTTGATGCATTGTCAAGTATGTCATGATTGTTGATGCATTGTCAAGTATGCCTTGTGAAGAAATTGGTTTGCAAAGAAGAAAGTTTTGTGTTTGAGCTAATTTGAGCACATGTGTGGAGGTTTACAAAGCTTTGTGCCTTTTCTTTTTTAGTTTCTTTTTTTTTTCCATTACTTGAGGACAAGCAATGATTCAAGTTTGGGGGTGTGATAACTCTTTTTATGAAGAGTTTTTTGTACCTTTTTCACTTGTGTTTTTGTGGTCTTTGAGTATTTTGAGTTTATGTTTTTAGTGTTTTAGTGTGATTTTGTGTGAAGTGTGTTTCATAAAAGTCTTTTGTGAGTTTTAGTGTTTTGGTGTCTTTTGGAACTGTTTTTAGCATTTGAGTGTGACTTTTCTATGCAGGGCATTTTGTGGAGATCTATGCGCTAATTTGGAAACGTTGCTCTGGGATATGCTATAACAATCGTAGTTGAAGCTGAATGTAGACAAGGACAAAGGCCCAAAACATTCTCTTACACATTGAGTTGTCCTTCGCTGATAAGGACAATGTCCTACACGTGGGACTGATATTTGGTGCATTAAAGTCAGGGAATTGGGCCAAGGACATTTGTTCTAATCAATCTTTAGCCCAAAAAGGATGAGAGAGGAAAGGGCCTTGAGACATGCTGGCAGAAAAAACCCTAAACAGGGGACAACAGGAGAGGGACCAGACATCTTCTTCTCTTCTACTGGAGCAAGGACAGCAGTTGCGCCCCTTTCTCTCTCTCTCTCCTCCATTGTAAAGGCTTCTTCTTCCATTTCTTATTTTCTCTTTGTTTTTGTAAGCTCAATATGAGCTAAACCTCTTGTGGCTATGGGATGTTGAACTTGTAATGGATTTCTAGTGAATGTTATGTTATGCCTTGCTATTGCATTTTCTATAAATCTGATTTGGTTGTGTTTTAATTGAGCTTGATCACCTTAGTTAGAACTTGAGCTCACGACTGCTTGGAAAAGCTAAGTGTAGCAGAACTGTTTTATAGATAAGAGTAAAATCATTAATTGGAAAAGTATAATGAAGAGTGATTTAGGAATGAACATTCGAACTCTTAGGCTAGCTGGAACGAGCTTAAGTGAGGCGTGAATGTAACTAATATGGACCTAGGAATAGGAGACGTTTAGTGAAGTTCATCACAGAACTGTTGGAAAACAAACTTTCATTTCCGGGACCCAAATTGCCGTAGCACTGCAAACGCATAACTAAACTAGATTGAAGTTGCAAGGGATACTTCCTTCTAGCTTTTTTAACCATTCTGTTAACAAATCCGTTTTTATTGCTCTAGCATTTATTTTTACCAAAACTGTCCTGGATACACACACACAAATTATTTGTTACTCTTTGTTAATCTTGATTAATAGAACTGTTTGTAACGTCCCGATTTTCACGTTTTCTAATTCTTCAATATTTTAACATCTTTATTTAATTCAAGGTCATAGGAATGGAAATAAAATATTCCGAGACCATAGTCATGCCCGACGATATCGTAGGAAGCTACGATTAAGTTGAGTCAAAAACTCAAACGGAATCCGGTCTGCGTTTTTACACTGATAGTATGATTTTACTGCTCAAGAGACCACAGATGGACCCGTGAACGAGATAGTAAGTCTTAGAAATCGATTCTCTACATTTTGGTTAAATTTCACAAAAATTTCAAAAAAATCACTTCCTGACCTCCATTCGAGCGGAATCCTCAATCGGGTGACGAACGGAACCACATATGGATTTACCGAGACTCGCCAACGAATAATCATGATACCACATCATCCCAAGACACTTGGGAGAGTATGCCATAGTCATCATGACGTTCGGAAATATCTGGACGCAAAATGACCAAAATGCCCCTAACCTTAGTCTTTTACACTTTTACCATTTTACCCTTTTGGCAAATGACCATTTTGCCCTTAAGTGAGCTTTTAAGAGGCTGAACTGAGCCCCTCACACCCTTCATTCATGCACAGCCCCCTTTCCCTTTAGAACTCCATAGTTGTTCTTGAGAGAAACTTCATTTTCGTCTTGAAAAAGCTTGATTACTTGTTAGAATCACTTGATTCCTTGAGCAATCTTCCTTCATTTTTAGGTAAGATCACTTCTATGATCTCCTAGCTTCTTGAATCTCTCTTTATTTCAAGATCAAACTTCATTTTCATGAAAATCATTTCTTAGATCCAAAACTTTGAAAATCCATAGGAATTTGTAGAAAAATCCTTTTGATGTGAAACCAATTTCTTTGACCTCACCTCATCATTCTCTACCTAAACCCAAGAGCTTATGATTCAATTCTCATCATAGCCCTAAATCCCCAATTTGGCTGAACCCTATAGTGATGATGAATAGTGTCTTTCATCAATTTTTGATTTCTAACACTTGATTTCATCCTTAGCTTTCCTATTGCCTTTGAATCCATGAAATGGAAAACCATAATCAATTCCTGGCTTTATTTTCTTTAGGGTGGCCGAAACCCTTAGGTAGAATTGTTGAGTTTTGTTTTGATTCTCGTTGAATGTTTGATTGTTGTGTTGTTGTAGTTGGTGATGATTGTCAGGAGGTTCACAAACCGATCAACCAACTTTGATCCAGATATCTGCTCATCAACAGGTATGGGGGGCGAACCTCATCACACCAAGATGGTGGTGGTGAAGATGGTTGTCTAAGTTTATGTGTGGGTGAAACCCTTTAGTTTGGGTTCACTTTTAATTGTTAAGTTTTGTTAAGTTCTCTTGAAGAACAAAGTTATCTTGATGAGTTTATGCTTTAGTGTGTTGTAGTGTGCTCTAGCATATGTTGATGATGGTGTGATCAAATGAAAATCATTTCCATGAATGTTGAAAAACCTACTTTGATCACTAGATCAAGTATGGACTTTTATGCTTGATTATGATGCCATGATGTGTGATGGACTTTTATGTTTGATTATGATGTAGTAATATGTATTGTGGTTTGTCATAATTGGTGTGAGCATTATGAGCAATATTTGCTTAGTTGGTGAAGCAAAGTCTCCTTTTTCATTGGAGTAGGCTTGTGGCCTTAGTAAGAGGAAACATAAGGACATGTGTTGTTCTTGATCTAGCAAGGTTTTAAAGTAAGAAAAGCATGATTTCATAACCTATGTTTTCAAAGAAAAAAAAAAGTGATTTTGATCCAAAGATCAAATGAAGTTTTAACCTTTAAAGTGTGCCACCAAAGTGGAAAATATCTTTTCTTTAGCCATAGGTCACTTAATCAAACTAAGTATTTCAAAAAGAGAATTAATGAAGGAGTTAGGGAAAAATGAAAACCGGGCACTCGCCTGGCTAACCCTGTCTCGCCATGCAAGACAGAGGGAAGACAAGGCATTCGCCTGGCTAACATTGTTTAGCCACGCGAGATAGTGGGCTAGCCCGAGCAGCAAAGATATAACTTCTCGGTCTTGAGTCGTGAAGTCGTTATCACCTCGCGAACCAGAAGGACTGTCCGAGCAGTAAAAGAGATAGCTTCTCTGCCTTGCGTCGTGATACCCTTCTCGCCTCGCGAATAAGAAAGACTGTCTAAACATTAAAGATAACCTCTCAGCCTCGGGTAGCGAAACATGTGTTAGCCCCGCGAGAAATGGTTTTTTTTATAAAGAGTGTTTTTCTAACTCAATCGTAAAGTTTTAGGCATAAAAAGCTAAGTTAAGTAATTAACTTAGATTTGAAGACAAGGGTTAATTAAGTATAGTATGTGGTGAAACAAGACCATGTACTATACCATTGATGACTTACTATATCAATGACTTCATAAGGTATAAACACAAACACGAAACATTTTGGGTTTTGAAACAGCAGTTCGATGACGGAAAGGTGATTCGGATCCCGATCAGTCGTTCAATTGTTTCAGTCTTGTGATGACTTGATCCCGGATGGATCACGAGATTTATCCAGTGGATAAAGGTTTTGTTTTTCAAAAGACGAGTATAGTTCCTAAGGAAGAGAACCTTAGTGGATCTCGAGGTTTACCCGGGGGGTAGACATTGCTTTTTCGCATCTGCTTTGTGTAAGAATTGGCATTTCATTTGCATAGTTGTAAGGCCTTGAGCCCAGGAGTTGAGCTTACACCTTGATACGGTTGCGAATCTTACGGTGACGATCTTCAATGGTCTTTTTGGAGGTATCATGGTTGGAAGAGCGTACATGTGATCAGTTGGTAGCTCTTCTGTGTCGTGGCTAATCCGAGAAATACACTGATATCCTCTGCTAGATGCCGTACTTTTCATGTTTGGTGCAGAGTGTTTCGTAAAGCCAGATACGTGCACGTTACGAATGTTGTCGCATCTTGCTCATGGCTGTCAAAAACCGGAACATGTCCTCTCATTCACTCTCTCCGTCATTTTGTTAGCCCCATGGAGTAGGGGTCAGAGTAGTACCCAGTGGCATTGGCATTGAGTCTTGAACATTGCATTGCATTGCATCGCTGTTGTTGTTTACATTTACTGTTATACATCGCTGTTCTGTTTAAGAATGACTTATATTATGCTGTTAACTGTTTAACATGATATTATGCTGTCAACTGCTTAACATGATTGATATTGAGAATCTTGTAAGCATGTTGGGTACGTTGTTACCTGGTGAGTCGTCCCGTTTTTACTACTTCTGTTTTGTTGTATTGATGAACGGGAATCTCACCCATATCTGTATATTTTCTGCTGTTACTTGCTGTTGCTGCTTGAACAAAGGGACGCGACGACAATTCAGTTTAGCAGTTCTTTTGAGTCCGGAGGTGGACTTCTTTGGTTGTTTTATTTTTTTGTTTGGGCCAGACTGAGACAGTACCTGTTGTACCTTTTGGGAGCTACGACTCGTAGTACTTATTTTATTTCTTATGCCTGTTATACATTAGACTTATGTCTGTATACAGTATTATTTTTGTTTCTATTTGCTATTTTTTGTTTCTGTATTTATAATACAGTATGTTCTAGAAATGCATGGTGAACCTAAGTTCATTTATTAGTATTATTTATCTTTACTAATCCCATTTCATCTTTGTGAAAAGAAAAAATAAAAAAAAAAAAGAAAACCGTATTTTTTCGTATTAATAAATATTTTCGGCCTTATAAACGTTCGGGAATGTGACACTCGGGAAAGGGTGTTGCATTATTTGGTATCAAAACTAGCCGAGTCTTTTTGGGGTTTGTAGGTTATGGTCTGTCTTGTTTGTGTTGTGTTCTCTGTGTGTTTCTCTGTTGTTATCTCCATAAGGAAGATAATGTTGTTTGAGTTGCCGGAGGTAGAAGACTGGACTAATTTCTTCGTCGGAATCCACCTCAATTCATGGGCGAATTCACTCCTGAGTTATCTGAACGCTGGATTTGGAGCAATGAGGTGTACTGGGAATGACAAGGTTGTCTATGCAACCTATATGCTGGTGGAGGATGCTGAAAACTGGTGGGAAGGAGCCCGTCAGATGCTGGTGCATGATCAACAAGCTGTGGACTGGAATGCTTTTAAGGGAAAGTTCCTGGAAAAGCATTTTCCTGTGAGTGCAAGGCACGAGAAAGAGATGGAGTTCCTCCAGCTGAGACAAGGAGGAATGACCGTAGCTGAATACGGGGCCAAATTTGAAAGTTTGGAAAAGTTTTCAAATTACTTTCTGGACAACCCAAGAGAGGAGTGGAAGTGTAGAAAATTTGAAGGAGGTCTGAGGATCGACTTGAAGAGAGCTGTTGTTCCTTTGGAAATTTTTGTTTTATCAAGGATGATGGAGAAGTGTCGTCTGATCGAGAGCTTGGAACCCAAGGGCAAGCGGGTATACAGATATGGACCGAGCAAGTTCCAAAGAGGAAGCGGTGGTCGAGATAACAAATCTCGATGGAAGCCCTATGCAAAGCAACAAGATCAACATTCTGTTGGAGGAAGCAGTGGGAGTTTCAATCAGTCTGGAAACGTCCCAAACAAGTGCATGAAGTGTGGGAAGAGTAACCACATCACCAGAGACTGTTCGATCAAAGGGATTATCTGCTTCAAGTGTGGGAAGCCGGGACATATCTCACATGAATGCATGCAACCAAAATTGGAACATTCTATCAACAATGTCCAAGCTGCGAGGCCTAAGGCAAAAGGCAGAGTCTACACTACGGGTGGTGCTGAAGCTTCTCAAAATGAAGACTTGATCCAAGGTCAGTGTGTCATGGGAGGTACAACCTTAACTGTACTGTTTGATTCAGGCGCAACGCACTCCTTTATTACCTATGACTGTGTGAATCTATTGGGATTACCTGTGTCTTCTTTAACTTTTGATTTGGTAATTTCTACGCCCATTGCAAAGCCTATTGCAACTGCTAAAGTTTGTTTGAACTGTTCGATTTCTGTTAAAGATAGAACATTTTTGATTGATTTGATTTGTTTACCTCTTTCGCAAATGGATGTAATCTTAGGAATGGATTGGTTATCTTCTAACCATATCCTGTTAGGCTGTGCAAATAAAACCTTAGTTATCCCTAGTTCTGAGGATTATGGACTTTTGACTGCCAACCAAGTAAATGCTTCTTTGAGAGAAAGAGCTCAACGATACATGTTACTATCTTCTTTGGAGGTCAAGAGCGAGCTAGTCTTAGAGTGCGTACCTGTCGTGAATGAGTTTCCGAAAGTCTTTCCTGAAGACGTACCAGGTTTGCTGCCAGTTCAAGACATAGAGTTTGCGATCGATCTTGTGCCAGGAACAGGACCAATGTCTATGGCACCGTATCGAATGGCACCTGCTGAGTTGGAAACCTTGAAAGAACAGTTGGTAGACTTATTGGGGAAACAGTTCGTTAGACCCAGTGTGTCGCCGTGGGGAGCACCTATGCTGTTGGTGAAAAAGAAAGATGGAACATCTCGCCTATGCGTGGATTATCGCCAGTTAAATAAGGTTACCATTAAGAACAAGTATCCACTTCCGAGGATAGATGACTTGATGGATCAGTTGAGGGGAGCGACAATTTTCTCCAAGATTGATTTACGATCGGGTTATCACCAGATTCGTGTGAAGGCAGAGGATGTACCAAAGACAGCGTTTCGAACACGCTATAGGCACTACGAGTATCTTGTAATGCCGTTTGGTGTGACGAATGCTCCAACGATATTCATGGATTATATGAATAGGATCTTTCGTCCATACCTGGATAAGTTTGTCTTTGTCTTCATAGACGACATACTCATCATTCGCGAGACCAGGAAGAGCACGCTAAACATCTTAGTGTGGTTCTTCCGGTTCTGAAGGAGAAACAGCTGTATGCAAAGCTATCCAAGTGTGAGTTTTGGCTCGACGAAGTGCATTTTTTGGGTCATGTAATTTCAAAGGAAGGAATTGCTGTAGATCGTCGAAAGTTGAAGCAGTTCTTGAGTGGGAAAGACCAACCACAGTAACTGAGATACGCAATTTTGTGGGTTTGGCTGGGTATTATCGGAGGTTCATCGAAGGATTTTCTAACATTGTAGGACCTCTTACCCAATTGGCGAGGAAGGATAAAACATTTGAATGGACTGAAGCCTGTGAGCAGAGTTTTCAGGAGCTAAAAAAGAGTTTAACTACATCGCCAGTGTTGATATTGCCAGATCCAAGCGAACCTTTTGAAGTGTACTGTGATGCTTCATACTAGGGGTTAGGCTATGTTCTGATGCAAAATCGGAAGGTGGTAGCGTATGCCTCGAGACAGTTGAAAGTGCACGAGAAGAATTACCCAACTCATGATCTGGAGTTAGCAGCGGTAGTCTTTGCGTTGAATATTTGGAGGCACTACTTGTATGGTTCGACGTTCAATGTCTTCAGCGATCATAAGAGCTTGAAGTATCTGTTCGATCAGAAAGAGCTCAACATGAGGCAAAGACGGTGGCTGGAATTTTTGAAGGAATATGACTTTCAGTTGCAGTATCATCCGGGAAAAGCTAATGTGGTAGCGGATGCGCTAAGTAGGAAAGTGTTACATGTGTCTGCCATGATGGTTAAGGAACACGAGCTGTTGGAACAGTTCAAAGATATGCACCTGTTCGTGGTTAGTATGCCAGGAAGACTATGTGTAGGTATGGTTACAGTATCTTGTGATCTGATGGGTCAGACTCGGGAGAAACAAGTATACGACCAGTATCTGGAGAAAGAGCGAAGGAATCTAAAGAAAGGGATGGCGTCTGAATACAAGAGAGGAGCAGATGGAATCCTAAGACGAGGAGAACGGGTTTGTGTGCCAAACAACCCAGAGATAAGAAGGTTAATTCTGGACAAAGCTCATAAAAGCAAGTTGAGTATGCATCCAGGGTCAACCAAGATGTACCAAGACCTGAAGCGATTGTTTTGGTGGCAAGGAATGAAAAGAGATGTGGCTGATTATGTGGCATCTTGTTTAGTGTGTCAAAAAGCAAAGGTTGAACATCAAAGGCCAGCGGGAATGTTACTTCCGTTGGATATCCTAGAGTGGAAGTGGGATGGCATAGCGATGGATTTTGTAACATGTTTGCCAAGGACACCTAAAGGATAAGATTCGATTTGGGTGATAATTGATAGGCTTACGAAATCAGCTCATTTTCAACCTATCAATCTCAAGTATTCCATGCAAAAGCTTACTCAGATTTATATCAGTGAGATTGTGAGACTGCATGGAGTACCTTCAAGCATCATATTGGATAGAGACTCGCGTTTTACTTCGCGATTTTGGCAAAGTTTGCATGAAGCTTTAGGAACGAAGTTACGATTAAGTTCGACTTACCATCCTCAAACTAATGGGCAATCAGAAAGGACGATTCAGTCTTTAGAGGATCTGTTGAGGATGTATGTGTTGGAACATGCCGGAAGTTAGGAGAATTTCCTATCGTTGAAAGAATTTACCTACAACAATCGTTATTATTCGAGCATAGGGATGGCGCCCTATGAAGCTTTATACGGACGACGTTGTAGAACACCTTTGGGTTGGTACCAAGATGGAGAAAGTGCTTCATTAGGACCTAAACTAATGCGACAAACAACTGAGAAGGTAAAACTAATTCAAGAAAAGATGAGGACAACTCAAAGCCGACGGAAGAATTATGCGGATAAAAGACGTAGGCCACTTGAGTTCGAGGAAGGGGATCATGTGCTTTTGAGAGTCACTCCAATGACTAGGGTGGGCAGGGTCCTTAAGTCCAGAAAACTCACTCCAAAATTCATTAGACCCTATCAAATTCTTCGTTGGATAGGTCCAGTAGCTTACCAAATAGCTTTACTGACTTTTCTATCCAACCTTCACAATGTTTTTCATGTTTCTCAATTGCAAAAGTATATTCTTGATCCCAGTCACGTCATAGAGTCTGATTTATTACAACTAAAGGATAATCTAACCTATGAAACATTACCGGTTAAGATCGAAGACAGAAGGATAAAGAAACTGCGAGGGAAGGAGATAGCTTTGGTCAAAGTTATATGGAATGAGGTTATAGGTAATGCTACCTAGGAGAGAGAAGAGGACATGCAACAACAGTATCCGAGTTTGTTTTAAGAGGTATGTATAATTTCGAGGACAAAATTCTTTTAAGAGGGGCAGGAATGTAACGCCCCGATTTTCACGTTTTCTAATTCTTCAGTATTTTAATTTTTTTTATTTTATTCGAGGTCTTAGGAATGGAAATAAAATATTCCGATACCATAGACATGCCTGATGATATTGTAGGAAGCTACGATAAAGTTTTGAGTCAAAAACTCAAACGGAGTCCGGTCTGCATTTTTACACTGACAGTATGATTTTACTGCTCAGGAGACCTCAGATGGACCCGTGAACGAGACAGTAAGTCTTAGAATTCGATTCTCTACATTTTGGTTAAATTTCACAAAAATTTCAAAAAAATCACTTCCTGACCTCCGTTCGAGCGGAATCCTCAATCGGGTGACGAACGGAGCCACATATGGATTTACCAGGACTCGCCAACGGATAAGCTTGATACCACATCATCCCAGGACACTTGGGAGAGTATGCCAGAGTCGTCATGACGTTCGGAAATATATGGACGTAAAATGACCAAAATGCCCTTAACCTTAGTCTTTTACACTTTTACCATTTTACCCTTTTGGCAAATGACCATTTTGCCCTTAAGTGAGCTTTTAAGAGGCTGAACTCAGCCCCTCACACCCTTCATTCACGTACAGTCCCCTTCCCCTTTAGAACTCCATAGTTGTTCTTGAGAGAAACTTCATTTTCTTCTTGAACAAGCTTGATTACTTGTTAGAATCACTTGATTCCTTGAGCAATCTTCCTTCATTTTTAGGTAAGATCACTTCTATGATCTCCTAGATTCTTGAATATCTCTTATTTCAAGATCAAACTTCATTTTCATGAAAATCATTTCTTAGATCCAAAACTTTGAAAATCCATAGGAATTTGTAAAAAAATCCTTTTGATGTGAAACCAATTTCTTTGAACTCACCTCATCATTCTCTACCTAAACCCAAGAGCTTATGATTCAATTCTCATCATACCCTAAATCCCCAATTTGGCAGAACCCTATAGTGATGATGAATAGAGTCTTTCATCAATTTTTGATTTCTAACACTTGATTTCATCCTTAGCTTTCCTATTGCCTTTGAATCCATGAAATGGAAAATCATAATCAATTCCTAGATTTATTTTCTATAGGGTGGCCAAAAACCTTAGGTAGAATTGTTGAGTTTTATTTTGATTGTTGTTTAATGTTTGATTGTTGTGTTGTTATAGTTGGTGACGATTGTCAGGAGGTTCACAAACCGATCAATCGACTTTGATCCGAATATCTGCTCATCAACAGGTATGGGGGTGAACCTCATCACACCAAGATGGTGGTGGTGAAGATGGTTGTTTAAGTTTATGTGTGGGTGAAACCCTTTAGTTTGGGTTCACTTTTAATTGTTAAGTTTTGTTAAGTTCTCTTGAAGAACAAAGTTGTCTTGATGAGTTTATGCTTAAGTGTGTTGTAGTGTGCTCTATCTTGATGATGGTGTGATTGAATGAAAATCATTTCCATGAATGTTGAAAAACCTACTTTGATCACTAGATCAAGTATGGACTTTTATGCTTGATTATGATGCCATGATGTGTGATGGACTTTTATGTTTGATTATGATGTAGTAATGTGTATTGTGGTTTGTCATAATTGGTGTGAGCATTATGAGCTATATTTGCTTAGTTGGTGAAGCAAAGTCTCCTTTTTCATTGGAGTAGGCTTGTGGCCTTAGTAAGAGGAAACATAAGGACATGTGTTGTTCTTGATCTAGCAAGGTTTTAAAGTAAGAAAAGCATGATTTCATAACCTATGTTTTCAAAGAAAAACAAAAAGTGATTTTGATCCAAAGACATAAACACAGACACGAAACGTTTTGGGTTTTGAAACAGTAGTTCGATGACGGAACGGTGATTCAGATCCCGATCAGTCGTTCAATTGTTTTAGTCTTGTGATGACTCGATCCCGCAGGGATCACGAGATTTATCCGGTCGATAAAGGTTTTGTTTTTGAAAAGACTCGTATAGTTCCTAAGGAAGAGAACCTTAGTGGACCTCGAGGTTTACCCGGGGGTAGACATTCGTTTTTCGCATCTGCTTTGTGTAAGAATTGGCATTTCATTTGCATAGTTGTAAGGCCTTGAGCCTAGGAGTTGAGCTTACACCTTGATGCGGGTGCGAATCTTATGGTGACGATCTTCAATGGTCTTTTTGGAGGTATCAGGGTTGGAAGGGCTTACATGTGACCAGTTGGTAGCTCTTCTGTGTCGTGGCTAATCCGAGCAATACATTGATATCCTCTACTAGATGCCATACATTTCATGTTTGGTGCAGAGTGTTCTGTAAATCCAGATACGTGCACGTTACGAATGTTGTACCATCTTGCTCATGGCTGGCAGAAACCGGAACATGTCCTCCCATTCACTCTCTCCGACGTTTTGTTAGCTCCATGGAGTAGGGGTCAGAGTAGTACCCAGTGGCATTGGCATTGAGTCTTGAACATTGCATTGCATTGCATGGCTGTTGCTGTTTACATTTACTGTTATACATCGCTGTTCTATTTAAGAATGCCTTATATTTTGCTGTTAACTATTTAACATGATATTATGCTGGCAACTGCTTAACATGATTGATATTGAGAATTCTTGTAAGCATGTTGGGTACACTGTTACCTAGTGAGTCGTCCCGTTTTTACTACTTCTGTTTTGTTGTGTCGAAGAACCGGAATCTCACCCATATCTGTATATGTTTTGCTGGTACTTGTTGTTGCTGCTTGAACAGAGGGACGCGACGACGGTTCAGGTCAGCAGTTCTTTTGAGTCCGGAGGTGGACTTCTTTGGCTGTTTTATTTTTTTGTCTGTACCTTTTGGGAGATACGACTCCTAGTACTTATTTTATTTCTTATGCCAGTTATACATTAGACTTATGTCTGTATACAGTATTATTTCTGTTTCTATTTTCTGTTTTCTGTTTCTATATTTATAATACAGTATGTTCTAGAAATGCATGGTGAACCGAAGTTCATTTATTAGTATTATTTACCTTTACTAATCCCATTTCATCTTTGTGAAAAGAAAAAAAGAAAACCGTATTTTTTCGCATTAATAAATATTTTCGGCCTTATAAACGTCCGGGAATGTGACACTCGGGAAACGGTGTTGACCATTAATTCAAACTTGTACTTGATTCACCATATAATCCTCATGGGAACGATCTCACTTACACTTTATTACTTGTTAAATGATTGTGTATACTTGCACAAGCACATCAACCGTTTTTATAGCAACAAGCTTCATGTGGTTGTGCTAATGTTTTATGCTTAGTATATGTTTGTGATGATGTATGCTTGGATGGAAAAGTGTTTTCATGTATGTTGAAAACCACACTTTGATCTCTAGATCAAGTAAGGATTTTTATGCTTGTTTATGGTTGAATGATGTATGATTATTGTTCATCATAATATTGTGGTTATTTTGAGCTATTACTTGACAAGTTAGTGAAGCAAAATCTTCATATCCCACATGGTATAGCATTCGGCCATAATGGTTACAAAAGGAAGAACATGAGCTTGCTCTTGAACTTCAATGTTTCTGAAAGCAAATAAGTGTTTTAGTAACTTGTATTTCAAAAACAAACAAGAAGTGATTTTGATCCAAAGTTCAACTAAGGGTTAGGCCCTCAAGTGTTTTTAACTAAGGTGAAAACGTGTTTTACTTTAGTCAAAGTTTGTTCTAATAAATAAGTGTTTTGACAATAAAAGGATGAAAGTGATTTCATGAAAGTAAAAATTAATATGAAGTTACTTTAGGTTTAGTAGGATATCACATTCTTTTTAAAAACCAAGTTAACATTCAATCTTCAAAGTATAAAGAGGACTTTGTCCTAAAAGATTAGATTTAAATGAATCATAGTTCGAAAACTAAATGAAAATTCCATTTCTTTTACACTAACTTAGATAACGGTTTTACACTAAGTTAGTAAGGACAAATCTTTTCAAATTGGTTAAGGTACTTTACTTCAAGCAAGTAACCAAGTTCTTTTAAATCAAATGAGTTTTCAATTAGAAAGGTTTATGTTCGCAAAGTCTTAAATCGAGAGTTTTCAACTCTAGTCGTAAACTTTTACGCATAGGAAACCTAAGTTACGTAATTAACTTAGTGCAAAAGAATGGAGATAATTAAGTATAGTATATGGTGGAACAAGACCATGCACTATACCATTGACGACTTAGTTCATCAATGACTTCATAAGCCTTAAGTGAATCAATACTCTTTCATTACTTGAAACTCAAGGAATTAATATCTTAGAAAGGATCGAAGACTTATCTAAGAGGATTCTCAAATCCTTCTTCATAACACTTAGGACTTCAGATGTAATTCATAAGACACAAACACAAACATGAAATGTTTTGGGTTTTGAAACAGTAGTTCGATAACGGATTGATGGTCTGAATCCAAGAAAAGTCATTCTATTGTTTCAGTCTTGTGATGACTCCATCCTGGAGGGATCACGAGATTTATCCGGTGTATAAAAGTTTTATAATACAAAGACGCATATAGTTCCTAAGGAAGAGAACCTTAGCGAACCTTGAGGTTTATCTGGTGGATAGACATTGCTTTATCATATCTGCTTTATGTAAGCATCGGCATTTCATTGCATGAGTTTGTAAGGTCTGAGCCTAGGAGTTGAGCTTACACCTAGATGCTGGTGTGCGAATCTTACGGTGATGATCTTAAATGGTCTTTGGAGGTATCAGGGTTGGAAGGGCTGACATGAGACCAGTTGGTGATTCTTCTGTGTCGTGGCGAATCCAAGCAATACACTGATATCCTCTACTAGATGTCGTACTTTTCATGTTTGGTTGAGAGTGTTTCCCTAAAGCCAGATACGTGCCCGTTACATTTGTTGTAGAATCTTTCCCATGGCTGGCATTAATCGGAACATGTCCTTCCATTCACTCTCTCCAAATTTTGTTAGCTCCATGGAGTAGGGGTCAGAGTTTTACCCTTGTGGCATATGGCATTGAGTCATGTACATCGCATTGCATTGCATGGCTGTTGATGATTACATTTACTTATTGTACATCACTATTCTGCTTTCGAAGATGTCTTATGCTGCTAATTGATTAATATGATATATTGCGATTTATGGTATGCATGTTGGACATGTTGTTACCTGGTGTGTTGTCCTATGTTACTTCTGTTGTTGTGCTATGTTGATACTACATATGTTCATATGCTGTTTTGTGTGTTGTGCATGTAGGTATCGTGTTTAAATCCATATATTGGTTACTCACCCTTGCCTGTTCATGTTGGACACCCTGTTGTGTTTTGGGATACGTGTACTGATACTTCTCAACGGTCATTTGGGTCACTTCGGGACCCGGCAGCTTGCGTTTCCTAATGTCGACGACGAAGATGTGTGGACTGTTGACGACGAGGCCCAGTCTCATTGGTACGATGTATGCTAGGTAGTAGGCTCTATTGTCCTTAGAGTTCTTTTATCAAACCAGCTCTTAGGATTTTCAATGTTTAAGTTGAGAAAGTCGGTATATGTGATTTTGAAAACCTTTGTATGGTTTGGAATTTCAGAATGAAAAACAATTTCAGGAAAGCTTATATGTGATGGTTTAGGGATTGTGAATAAACCCAGTTTATGTGTGTCATCGAGTATAATGTGATTTTATTATTGTGATGTATGTATCACTTTTCCGAAGTATTATGCTGAAAATGTTTACACCTGAGTTTTCTGTCTTAAAGTATTATTTTCCGAAAGCAACCAGCAATGATGTAATGCCCAAGGGTGTTGTTACGGTCAAATCCTTTGTGTTAGGAACAGACTGGCTTCAACGTTCGATGGTACCAAGATTACAAAGAATGTTAGTCCATAGGATACAAGCTTTTGTACGTTGAATAAAAGATTCAAACACTTTGCAAATTCGTTCGCGCTTGAACATATTAAAGAATAAAGCATTGGACTCAGTTAAGAAAACTTTTAATAGAGAGAGTCTTTGGCCTCAGATACAACAATTAAGATTTATAGTCTAGAAAACACATGAACTTTAGGCTTTCGACGAACTGTAAGTCTTTGGACTTAGATTTTCCTGCTCACTTAAGATAAAGCGTTAGTCCATAGCTAATCTTTGTTCACTTAAATTTGTCTTTTGTTAACATCAAAATCTTAAGGGATTAATGGACCATAACCACTTTGGTTCCAACAACCTCCCCCTTTTTGATGATGACAAAACATATTAATTTGATTGAACAAAGTTTTCCTAGAGAGCCAATAAGCTCCCCCTAAGAAAAATATTTTTAACAATCAAGCATTTAGACAAGTTAACACAAGCATAACAAATTAAGCAATCATATAACAAACATATCATGAGATGCAATGGCAGTAAACATATATATATATATATATTAATCAAATTGTCCCTTCTCCCCCTTTCTGTCTTTAGACAAAAGTGAGGGTGAACCATCATTGTTAGCTATATAGATATAACATAAAGCTTATAAAAGAAAAAAGAAAAAAATTTAAGAAGGTGGAGGAGGAGGGGGTTTTGAAAGGAAGTTTTGAAATATGACCGCAATCTGTTGCAGCATAGCTGCATTACTAGATTCAATGGACCGTTGAACAAACTCTTGAAATTCCAAAGGGATAGCAAGGAAAGAACTGTCGGCTATGGCCTTTGTTGCCTCAGGATTCTGTTGACCAGGAATCACACTTAGAGCATTAGATGGTCATAGGTCAGCAGGATGTACCACAGAAAGAGATATTGGTTGAGACTAAGATTGTGCTTTCTCTGAGTCCGCAATTTGCTCAACATGCTCATCTGGATAGGGATCCTAATAGACAATCTCTGTGTCTTCAGATTCCTCAAGAATTACATGTACGGGGGCAGCTGGAGGTGCCTGGGAAAAAGGATCTTCTTGAACAATCGGTGTTGGAGGAGGTGGTAGAACATCAAGAATAATCTCAGCATCATCAAATCCACTTTTTGACCTCCATATGAGTTTATGGCCTTCAAGCACATCCGTTGGGTACATAGGAATTCTGAAGATATCGTCCAATATCATGAAGTTAGCTTCGGAGATTCTATACTCCCTTCTGAATGTTCGAATGGTACTTTTCTCTTCGTCTAACAGACCAGACGTTGAAGCCTCCCTTGTACATTTCCAAATGAAATTTTCCCAATAGATTTGAGCAAATTTTTCGTCTTTTTTCATGGGATCCTTTTTTAAACTGAATGCCAAATCATACGAGTCATCTCTGGGTTTCATCCAAAACAGAGGGTCAAAGCATGTCTTGTAAGGCAATGTCCATGTTTCAAGCCTTTTTCTCCCATCTTTATTCTTGTTAGAGTCCAACATCGGGATCCTTAGACAAACTCGAGGAGGAACAACTCCTACTCTTGTTTTAGAGGTTCTACTTCAGAACTTCTTCAGCAGATTTTGAAGAATCTAGGCTTCCCTTGACATATCACACTCATTTCTGACAGCATAGTAAGGTAAGAAGTCCCTTACATCTCAATATTCCTTCTAGTAAGAGGGATAGCTAGGAATGAAGCTTATGTCATGATCAAAAATGAATTTCTTGAAGCCAAAGGACCTTGATCTTCTTTCTTCAGTCCTTTTGCAGCTTTTTTTCTCTTCATTTAGTGGAATCACATGTCTGGCGATGTTGTAGTGACACCATCGAAATGCTTTGTCCTTCATGAGATTAAGATAGAGCTTCTTTGGAGAGAACTTCTTTTGCTCAAGACGGACTAGAAGAGGTCCATGAGCGTTGTAGAGTTGACTTGGCAATGGTCCACTTGGAGTATAAGGGATAGGACAGTAACCATGTTCAGGGGGTGGACCGGAGGATTATATGGTTGTGGAGAAGGTGTTTCGTATTGATATTCTGGTGGAGGGATTGGACCTTTTGGATGTTAGGAAGTGGAGAGAGGTGTGTGTCTGAGGAAGAGAGCAGGGAATCTTATTTTAACGTCAGCCTAGTTTGAGCTTTCATTTTCGAAGGTTATCCTAGGTATATGTTTATATTTTCTTTTGGGGGTAAAGGATTTTGAGAAAGGGTGCTCCACAAGGTTCGAAAGGTTCTGGGGTAGGTTGAGTTTGGGTTGGCATTTGTGGTGAGGGGATGGTCTGTTTTTGAGTCTGAGGTGAAGCAAGGGGTGAAATGCCTATGGACGGTTATGAGTCCATTGTCAAATCTTCAACCACAACGGGTTGCTCTACAACAAGTGTAACAACTGAACTAGATTGAGATTCAATATTACCTTGAGTTTTGGACCGAGTGGCCCTTGGCCTTCTTGTAGCTCACTTTGATCGTGACCTTTCAGAAGCAAATTCGTTCCTCGGACCTTTTATCACCTTAGAGGTAAGCTGATCATCTTCATCTTCTTCTTCATCAAGAGATTCAAGAATCAGCTTTCTTTTCCTTGCAAGTTGGACTAAAACAGACGTTGGACGATTAAAAGATGATTTCACCGTTAGGTGCATAGGTTCTATCGAGCGTCCAGTAGGGACTTATTGAATAGACGCTTCACCAACTCCTTGCGTCTGTTCTATCAGAACACCTTTTAGCTTCCCTTCCTTCTTAGACTTTTCAATGCAGTCCAGCTTCATTTTCATCAAACTTTGCTTGTTGAATTCTGGTTGTAGCACACGATCTATGTAACATCCCATCTTTTGTAACCCTAATTGAGGTGGATAACCTTGATTGGGTGTTTGTATGGTTGTGTGATTGTTTGTGTGTTAGTTATACACTAATTGGGAGTTTAGAAATAGGTTTGAACCAGGCTGGAAGTGCTTAAGGTATAACACGAGAAACTGGGGAAGTTAGAAGGCTGGAAGTGCTTTCCCCGCTGAGTTGGACGCTTAAGCATAGAAGGACTCCACGCTCAAGCGTTGCAACGCTTAAGCATGGGGGGAGCTTGCACGCTCTAGCGTGCTGAGTGCATTGTAGTCAGGGCAGGGAGAAGGTGGAGTGGACGAGGTTCCACGCTCAAGCGTGGAGAGAGCCCACGCTAGAGCGTGGGAATGCTCAAGCGTGCAAATGTTCCACGTTTAAGCGTGGACAACAGAACAAGGTTTGGTGTTTCCTTTCTCTTTCTCATTTCATGCTCGAAATTATTGGAGTTTCAGAGAGTTCTCTGCAACTTAGAGAGAAAAATAGAGGTGTGTAGTGAGAGAGCTTGATTTGGATGAGATCGGAGCATTAGAACGCGATTCTGACAACACCGTTGAGAACGTGACCTTGAAATCTTCACTTTTGACTGATCGATTTCTCGATTCGCTCAAGGTAAACTTGAACCCCTAACACGCGTTCTTGGCGTTCTTCTAGTCTTTACCTTCTCCTTTGATGTTTGAGCTTGCCATAGGGCTAACACTATTGCATATGTGTTGTGCTCGTGATTAGGGCAAAGTTTGTGCTCGTAGTTGCTAGTGGATTGGAGCTCAGGGCCGCGGCTGTTGAAGGAGCTTGGGGATGTTCTTGGTGAAGGGGGCTGCAAGCTTAGGGAGCAAGGAGGAGCTTAATCGTCCTGTTCGGGATCGCATCGAAGTTCATGCCACGACTATTCAGGTGGGGAGAAAGAGTTACACACGTCGGGGAGGCAAGAATAGTTTATATAGCTCTGTTGTAGATTTTGTGTTGTGTAGGGGAATCCTAAACCCTACGTGAGGTTGAGCCCTGACAAATTACCTAAACCCTCGATTTAGCCTACTTCGGGCTAGCATCGTTGTGTTGATACCCTAGGTTAGCAGACTTGTGTTGATTGACGTGATGTATGTATTGTTGCTCTGTGAGTATCTACATATCTGCTAACTGTGGTATGTGATATGATGCCATGATGATGTATGAGATGTTTAATGCTTTATTGAGCATGCTGATAATGATGAACTGCTGTATGCATTTTGAATTGCGTGTATGCATGAGCTTAGAGGTTTAGTCTGATTAGGGCTTTGACCCCATGGTGGACGTTTGAGCTGATAGTTGAGATTCGAGGTTATAATTGCAGCTTGGAGCTTGTAAATTTATGATGGAAGCTTGGAGCTCAGATGGTTACACTGGAGCTTGGAGCTCGTATGGTCACAATGGAGCTTGGAGCTCATATGGTTATAGTTGGAGCTTCGAGCTCGTGTTGCTAAGAGCAAGTTTGTATGTGTTGCTATATCAACTCAAGAGAGATGGATGACATGCATAGCATATGCATATGAAGCCAAGTTTTGAGCCGTATGCTGTGAGGCATACGAGGTTGGTGCATCGAGTGTGGGTGCGGAAAACGGAAGGGAAGGTCTGTGTGACCTTGGGGATATACTAGACACAGGTGTACCCACATGAGACCGGTATGGTAGCTCCTATCGTGTCGTGGCGGTCTTGGGCAGGTCCTACTATCCCGATTGGACCCTGAGTCTTTCTAGTTACCGATGGATCTTCCGAGGAGGCCTAGATAGCCCTCTTTGTCTAAGACAGTTGAGCGGCGATGCACTCTTATGGGTCATGGCGAGCAGAATGGATTATTGGAACAAACCAACTGGTGGTCAGTTAAGCAAACAAGATGTTGCCCTTAGTAGGGTGTTTAGTACCGGCCGGCATGCATAGAAAGAGTATATGTCACGTCAAGCTAGGGAACGACCGTGACGTGAGACATTGAGATATGATTGTGTTCGCTATATACTTTGCATTGCATCATCCCTATATTTGATGTGTTGTATATCTTATCTCCCTATCTTTTCTTTGTATGTTTGTGTTCGACTCGTGTGCAGACGACGAGCTAGTCGAGCCATAGGATGGACCTGAGACTTCAGTAATTTATCACGGGGGCACCGCGGATGTCGATGCTAGGGGATATTGAGATTGTATATCACGATGAGAGGGGATGGAAGGTGGACCCCTCGACCTTTTGGCAGTATACACAGGACCTGTCTACCTGATCTTCCGGAGCGGTACACCACCGTAGGTGGACATCATCGGACCCTACCGCGCATATCAGTTTCTCCCTTTCCCTCGGATTTGTCGACCACCGAGGCAGAGGGAGTGGGACTACTTGTGGCTGGCACCCTAGTCTTCAGCGGTATCCAGTAGGAGGGGCTTCGTCTACAGAGGTCAGCGGGGGCATACAGATCAGTACCTGAGGGAAGCTCAGAGGCACTGGATTGTAGTGTCGAGTTCCTCATCCGAGTATGAGCCTATGTGGGTTTATAAGCATACCCCACCGAGAAGGGCAGGGTAGCTCGGGACATCCTCACCACTAATGGTGAGAGTCAGCTAGTGCGTCTCTAGGACTGTGTGGAGAGGCTTGATGTATTTTTGAGAGCAGGCTGGGGAGTGTTGATGAGGGTGCTTGAGAGTTTCTTTTTGGAGGTCTTGATGTATATGCTTTTTATTTTCAGTTTATTGTTGTACAGTTTTATGTATGTAGTACATTATCCCTATAGATGGGGCCGCCATGTATATATTACAGTACCGCACGTATATGTGTTTTACCTTACCTGTTGCGTTACTCTGATAACTGCTTTAACTACGTGCTTATGTTGTATGTTTTGTCGTTTGGCCTCGTCTGTTTTAATAAGCGCATAATAATATCACTAAGTTATAGTTAATATTGTAAGTGGGTTCTACGACTAATGGGGTGACTTCATGTAAATGGGGTCCTCTCAATCCATGCCATGAATTCCAAAATATTTGTTTCTGCTCTGGAATCAGGAGTTTGAGGTCATTGTAGACCAAATGCTTCTTGATGCGTGAAATCCTCAAGTGTACGGTTCCATCATCAAGTAATAAAAAGATCAAATCCACAGGGACTATGTTTATGAATATCAATTAATTAATTAATCCAATTAAATTAAACAAAGGGAATGTATTTGAGGAGTGTTAAGAACGTAGTAACCAAGCAATCAAATTAAATAATATTAAAATGCAAGAGAGCAAGAACACAAATAGCAAGCTTTATGGAAAGGGGGTTTCAGATGTCAAGAAAACTTCCAGGATTAAGGGTAACCACAATGATACTAGATGGATCCTAATTGACAGCCCTTTTATTAATATTGAAATTCAATGAAGGTGAATTATCCTAATGTAACGCCCCGATTTTCACGATTTTCACGTTTTCTAATTTTTCAGTATTTTAACATCTTTATTTTTTCGAGGTCTTAGGAATAGAAATAAAATATTCCGAGACCATAGTCATGCTTGATGATATCGTAGGAAGCTACGATTAAGTTTTGAGTCAAAAACTCAAACGGAGTCCGGTCTGCGTTTTTACACTGACAGTATGATTTTAGTGCTCAGAAGACCTCAGATGGACCCCTGAACGAGACAATAAGTCTTAGAATTTGATTCTCTGCGTTTTGGTTAAATTTCGTAAAAATTTCAGAAAAATAACTTTCTGACCTTCGTTCGGGCGGAATTCTCAATCGGGTGACGAACGGAGCCACATATGGATTTACCGGGACTCGCCAACAGATAATCTTGATATCACAACATCCCAGGACACTTGGGAGAGTATGCCAGAGTCGTCATGACGATCGGGAAAATCTAGATGCGAAATGACCAAAATGCCCCTAACCTTAGTCTTTTGCACTTTTACCATTTTACCCTTTTGGCAAATGACCATTTTGCCCTTAAGTGACTTGTTTTAAGGCTGAACTCAGCCCTCACACCCTCTCATTCACGCAGCCCAGCCCTTCTTGAAGAGCCAAGAACACCATCTTCAACTTTAGAGAGAAAACACCATTGTTGTCTTGAGAAAAGCTTGAGTTCTTGTTGGAATCACTTGATTCCTTGAGCAATCTTCCATCATTTTAAGGTAAGATCACTTCTATGATCTCTTAGCTTCTTGAATATCTCTTTATTTCAAGATCAATCTTCATTTTCATGAAAATTATTTCTTAGATCTAAAACTTTGAAAATCCATAGGAAATTGTAGAAAAATCCTTTTGAGGTAAGACCAATTTCTTTGAACTCACCTCATCATTCTCTACCTAAACCCAAGAGCTTATGATTCAACTCTCATCATAGCTCAGAAAGCACATTAGGGCCGAACCCTTCTTGATGATGATGAATAGTGTTTTCATCAATTTTTGATTTTTAACACTTGATTTCATCCTTAGCTTTCCTAATGCTTTTGAATCCATGAAATGGAAAACCAAGATCAATTCCTAGCTTTATTCTCTTTAGGGTGGCCGAAACCCTCTTTGTGAGAATTGTTGAGTTGGTTTGATTGTTGTTTAATGTTTGATTGTTTGGTTGTTTGTAGTTGGTGACAATTATCGGAAGGTTCACAAACCGATCAACCGACTTTGATCCGGGAATCTGCCCTTCAACAGGTATGGGTAGAAGAACCTCATCACACCAAGATGGTGGTGGTGAAGATGGTTGTTTACTTTATGTGTGGGTGAAACCCTTTAGTTTGGGTTCACTTTTAGTTGTTATGTTTTGTTAAGTTCTCATGGAGAACAAGAATGTCATGATGAGTTTATGCTTTGGTATGTTGTGTTGTGTTTTAGCATATGTTGATGATGAGATGATTGAATAAAAAACCATTTTCATGTATGTTGGAAAACCTACTTTGATCACTAGATCAAGTATGGACTTTTATTGTTGATTATGAGACCATAATGTGTGATGGACTTGGATGTTTGATTATGATGTAGTAATGTGTATTATGGTTATCATGATTGTGTAAGTGTTGTGAGCTACACTTTGATTGGTGGATGAAGTAAAACTTCACATTGATTCCTAGTTGGCTATTAGCCATGACCTTGAGGAAAGGAAGGATATGAATAGTTCTTGGACAAGTCAAGTTTTGATGTAAAGTAAGTGTTTTCAATAACTTGTGTTTTTCAAAGAAAAACCCTAAGTGACTTTAAATGGAATTTAATCTCAAAGTGCTTTCACCAAAGTGAAACATGTTTTATACCTTATCCTTAGTTCATCTAACTAATCAAGTGACTCAAAATGAGAAAAAAAAAGTGTTTTCATGAAGAGAATCAAAATGGTTCCATAAGGTTGATGTCTTGTTTTAAGGCAACTTTTCGCTAAGCGAATTTACTTTTGCTACGCGAAAAACAGGGA
The DNA here is from genome assembly GCA_039655645.1 of Ammopiptanthus mongolicus. Classification (NCBI taxonomy): domain Eukaryota; kingdom Viridiplantae; phylum Streptophyta; class Magnoliopsida; order Fabales; family Fabaceae; genus Ammopiptanthus; species Ammopiptanthus mongolicus. The sequence continues at coordinate 34,494,955 of CM077350.1, forward strand.
AAGTCTTAGTTGGGCATCACTGCCTCACTTTCGCTAAGCGAATTCATATTCGCTAAGCCAACCCAGCGAATTTCGCTACGCGAATTACATCTCGCTGAGCGATCCAGAGAAGAAGTCTCCAAAGGAGGTATAACCGCCTCCATTTCGCTAAGCGAAATTATACTCGCTAAGCGAATAAAGTGAAATTTCGCTACACGAATTCTGTTTCGCCGAGCGATCCAGAGGTGTTTACAAAGAGGTGCAACCGTCTGAACTTGCGCTAAGCGAATTCATATTCGCTAAGCGAATCCAATATATTTCGCTACGCGATTTGTGTCTCGCCGAGCGAACCAGAGGAGTTCCAAAAGAGGCATTGTTGTTTCAATTTCGCTAAGCGAATGTAATTCCGCTAAGCGAATTTCATGTTTCAGAAAATGCTAGAAATGAAGTAAGTAGTTCAAATGTTGTTTCAAATCAAATGAGTTTTCAATTGTAAAAGTTGTTTGGTTTACAAAAGGAGTTTTCTAACTCAACCGTAAAGTTTTACGCGTGAAAAACCTAAGTTAAGTAATTAACTTAGAGTTGAAGACAAGGGTTAATTAAGTATGGTATGTGGTGGAACAAGACCATGTACTATACCATTGATGACTTAGTACATCAATGACTTCATAAGACTTAAGTGAATCCACACTTATTTTCTTAATTGAAAAACAAGGGATTAATATCTTAGAAAGGCTTAAAGACTTATCTAAGAGGATTCTCAATCCTTATTCATAATGCTTAGGACTTGAGACATAATTCATAAGACGTAAACACAAACACGAAACGTTTTGGTTTTTGAAACAGTAGTTCGATGACCGACCGATGATTCGGATCCAGGTTAATCGTTCAATTGTTTCCGCCTTGTGATAACTGGAATGAGAGAGATCCTGAGGCTATGCAGGTATGGGACTGTATAGTTAAGGGAAGGCATATAAGAATTGATTGGTACTACCCATATCAACAAGATTTATCTTCTTTTCGGGAACTTAGAACATAAGAACTTTATAGTTAAGCATGCTTGACTTAGAGTAATTATGGGATGGGTGACCTTCTGGGAAGTTTCCTAGAAAGCGTGTGAGTGAGGACAAAACACGCTGAAAAGACTTGTGTTGGTTTGGGGGGACAGTCGGCGATTCTGAAAGCAGTCTGGATCATTCCAAAGGAATCACGAGATATTTATCCGATGGATAATTGTTTTATCCGATGGATAAATGTTTTATAAAGTAAAGACGTGTGTAGTTTCTAAGGAAGAGAACCTTAGTGAACCTTGAGGTTTATCCAATGGATAGACAATGCTTTATCGCATCTGCTTTGTGTAAGCATTGGCATTTCATGTGCATAGTTGTAAGGCCTTGAGCCTAGGAGTTGAGCTTACACCTTGATGCGGGTGCGAATCTTACGGTGACGATCTTCAATGGTCTTTTTGGAGGTATCAGGGTTGGAAGGGCTGACATGTGACCAGTTGGTGATTCTTCTGTGTCGTGGCGAATCCGTGCAATACACTGATATCCTCTACTAGATGCCGTACTTTTCATGTTTGGTCGAGAGTGTTACCGTAAAGCCAGATACGTGCACGTTACGAATGTTGTAGCATCTTGCTCATGGCTGGCAGAAACCGGAACATGTCCTCCCATTCACTCTCTCCGAATGTTTTGTTAGCTCCATGGAGTAGGGGTCAGAGTAGTACCCAGTGACATTGACATTGAGTCATATACATTGCATTGCATTGCATGGCTATTGATGTTTATGGCTATTGATGTTTACATTTACTGTTATACATCGCTGTTCTATTTAAGAATGCATTGTATTGTACTGTTATTGTACTGTTAACTGCTTAACCTGATTTATATTGAGAACCTTTGTAAGCATGTTGGGTACGCTGTTACCCGGTGAGTCGTCCCGTTTTTACTACTGCTATTTTGTTGTGTTGATGAACGGGAATCTCACCCATATCTGTATGTTTTCTGCTGGTACTTGCTGTTGATGCTTGAACAGATGGACGCGACGATGGTTCGGTTCCGCAGTCCCTTTGAGTTCGGAGGTGGACTCTTTTGCTGTTTTAGTTTTGTTGTCGGCCAGACTATGTCAGTTTTTGTAGTACCTTTTGGGAGCTATGACTCCTAGTACTTATTGTATTTTCTTATGTCAGTCATACATTAGATTTATGTCTGTATACAGTAATGTTGATGTTTCTGTTTTTGTTTTCTGTTTTTGTATTTATAATACTGTATGTATGTCCTAGTAATGCATGGTGGACCTAAGTTCACTCATTAGTAATATTTATTACCTTTACTAATCCCATTACATCTTTATGAAAAGAAAAGAGAAAGAAAAATCGTATTTTCCGCATAAATAAATATTTTCGGCCTTATAAACGTTCGGGAATGTGACACTCGGGAAAGGGTGTTGCACCTAAACTAGTTAATGTTCTTTGTCAAGAGACAAGAACCGTGCCCAATTAAACCAATTCCTACTCTCGTGGTAATTGAATTTAAATTGAACCCTTTAAACTTTATGGAAATTCCTTAAGACCTCGAAAGGCTAAACCTACTCTCGTGATTTAGACGTTAAGTTCAATTCTTATGGCTCCAATACCCAGGTTCACCTCTCAATACGTCCCTAGATATCAATGAGATGCAAATATGTGGCCAGCAAATTCACATGAATAAGCGCAATAAGGATTGAATCAGAGAACATTCAAAAATTAATAAAAAGATAAGCAATTTCAATTAATCATCATCAATGAATCAAAGGGCATTGCCCAATCCAAGAAATAAGAAAACTGCTCAAGCATTGTCATTGTAACAACCTTGATCAAAGAAAGCATAGAAAAATACCCAAATAGAAATAGGGAAAAGATGAGAAAAGAATCCTAAAACCTCAATGCCTCCACTCTCACCAGCAATAGCCAAGTTCTCCCCCTAATTTCGAGCCTCATGGTTCCTTATATACCTTAGGTCAAAAAGATTACAAAGCCTAACATAAAAAATAACCCAAATCAGAATTTAAACATGCCACGGCCGTGTTACGAGTCACACCTAGGCCATGACTTTTTCTGAACCTCCAGCTTCCTACATTTCATCTAGGTCACATCCATGTCACGAGTCACACCCAGGCCGTGACTTTTTCTGAACCTCAAAGACTGATTTCCTTCAAGCTTTTCTGGTCATGGTCGTGTCAATAATCACACCTAGGCCATGACACACCAAGTTTTGCTCCTTTTTTACTTCTTTCAAGCTCCAAACTTCATGCAAGCTCTAATAGGGGTTAATCTAAGCTTTTAATCAATAATCATGGACCAAAACACCAAGACCACCGCATTAATCCATTCTAAATAGAAAACTAACAAAATATCAATTAAATGCCTAGACTAACATGAAAATGCATGCAAAATGACTATGAAATGTGATGTGAAATCACACACATCACTTCTTAAAAATTCTTGAGAGAAGAGCAGCATAGATAATAGCAATATTTTCCCAGAGCCTTCAATGGCATACTTGAAGCAGATGAAAAGAAGGTGTGGAAGATTTACTTGCCTCTCTGGAATCAGGTGAACTAAGCAAAATTAATGAGCCTTTAACACAAAGTCCTTCGATCCAGCTTTGTGAAGGATGTTCAAAATCTGATGAAGAACCCTAGCCTTGTCAGTCATCCTCGAGGCTATAAGTTTATCTGATCGGTTCTTCAGAAGACACTCCTTGATAGTGTCTAGACCACCCAAATCTTCTTCCCATTTGTCTTCACAGGTGACTCCATATTGGGTTCCTTCAATGTTGACAACTTTATTTCTGATTTCCCTTGTTGAGATGATAGAGGATCCTTCGAAGAAACTTAACCAGCCAGCAGCTTGAATGAGAGGGGCAACAGCTAACCCGTGGTCAGCAAAGAACTTCAGACTGAACTTTAACTCAACCAGGACTTTAGCAGTTTGAACATCAAGAGCTTTCACTTTGCCCTGAGCAGATGCGGTTACGGAGGATGAAGAAGCCATTGTTTCAAAGAGAAATCTTTTTCGCCAGAGAGGGTTTTTCAAAGAGAGAGAGATGAAGGTGAAGAGGTTGTAAAGGTTCTACCTTTATCAAATACGGCTTTAGAGAGAAAAACATTTTGCATTTTCAAAAGCAAATTTAAAATAAAATAAAAGGATGAGGTGACTTGCATTAAATACCTGACGCACATTCCAGTTCATTGAAACCATATAAAGCGGTTTTCTAATTATGAAAAAACTGAACTGACTCAGTTAGGGAATGTGAAATAAATTTGCCCTCGACAAAGATTTAGTTCAATTAATGCAATGGATGAACCAATCAACACATGTAACGCCCCGATTTTCACGCTTTCTAATTCTTTAGTATTATAATGTCTTTATTTTATTCGAGGTCTTAGGAATGGAAATAAAATATTCCGAGACCACAGTCATGCTCGACGATATCGTAGGAAGCTACGATTAAGTTTTGAGTCGAAAACTCAAACGGAGTCCGGTTTGCGTTTTTACACTGACAGTATGATTTTACTGCTCAGAAGACCTCAGATGGACCCGTGAACGAGACAGTAAGTCTTAGAATTCGATTCTCTACGTTTTGGTTAAATTTCGTAAAAATTTCAGAAAAATAACTTCCTGACCTTCGTTCGGGCGGAATCTTCAATCGGGTGACGAACGGAGCCACATATGGATTTACCGGGACTCGCCAATAAATAATCTTGATATCACATCATCCCAGGACACTTGGGAGAGTATGCCAGAGTCGTTGTGACGTTCGGAAATATCTGGACGCAAAATGACCAAAATGCCCCTAACCTTAGTCTTTTACACTTTTACCATTATACCCTTTTGGCAAATGACCTTTTTACCCTTAAGTGAACTTTTAAGAGGCTGAACTCAGCCCCTCACTTCATCATTTTCGCACAGCCCCTCACCCCATAGAGTTCCATAGTTGTTCTTGAGAGAAAACTCCATTTTCACCTAGAAAAGCTTGAGTTTTTGTTGGATTCACTTGATTCCTTGAGCAATCTTTCTTCATTTCAAGGTAAGATCACTTCTATGATCTCTTAGCTTCTTGAATCTTTCTTTATTTCAAGATCAATCTTCATTTTCATGAAAATAATTTCTTAGATCCAAAACTTTGAAAATCCATAGGAAATTGTAGAAAAATCCTTTTGAGGTAAGACCAAGTTCTTTGAACTCACATCATCAATCTCTACCTAAACCTAAGAGCTTATGATTCAACTCTCATCATAGCTCAAAAAGCATTTTTGGCCGAACCCTCTTAGAAGATGATGAATAGTGTTTTCATCAAGTTTTGATTTTTAACACTAGATTTCATCCTTAGCTTTCCTAATGCCTTTGAATCCATGAAATGGAAACCAAAACAAATTTCTAACCTTTTTAACCTAGGGTGGCCGAAATCCTCTTTGTTAGGGTTGTTGAGTTTGGTTTTGATTGTTGTTTAATGTTGAATTGTTGTGTTGTGTAGTTGTTGACGATTATCAGGAGGTTCAGAAACCGATCAACCGACTTTGATCCGGGAATCTGCTCATCAAGAGGTATGGGGAGAAGAACCTCATCACACCAAGATGGTGGTAGTGAGAATGGTTGTTTAAATTTATGTGTGGGTGAAACCCTTTAGTTTGGGTTCACTTTTATGTGTTAAGTTTTGTTAAGTTCTCTTGGAGAAAAAGATTGTTATGATGTGTTTATGCTTGAGTATGTTGTAGTGTACTTTAGCATAAGTTGATGATGATATGATTGAATGAAAATCATTTCCATGTATGTTGGAAAACCTACTTTGATCACTAGATCAAGTATGGACTTTTATTGTTGATTATGAGACAATAATGTGTGATGGACTTGGATGTTTGATTATGATGTAGTAATGTGTATTATGGTTATCATGATTGTGTAAGTATTGTGAGCCATATTTTGTTTGGTTGATGGAGTAAAACTTCACATTGATTCCTAGTTGGCTTTTAGCCATGGTTTTTGAGAAAAGGAAGAACATGAGTAGATCTTGATTAAGTCAAGTTTTGATGTAAAGAAAGTGTTTTCAATAACTTGTGTTTTTCAAAGAAAACCCTAAGTGTCTTTGAATGGAAATTAAAGCTCAAAGTGCTTTCACCAAAGTGAAACATATTTTATACCTTATCCTTAGTCCATATAGTTAATCAAGGGGCTCAAAATAATAAAAGAAGTGGTTTCATGAAGAGAATCAAAATGGTTCCCTAAGGTTGATGTCTTGTTTTGAGGCAACTTTTCGCTAAGCGAATTTACTTTCGCTACGCGAAAAACAGGGAAAGTCTTAGTTGGGCATCACTGCCTCACTTTCGCTAAGCGAATTCATATTCGCTAAGCCAATCAAACGAGTTTCGCTACGCGAATTACGTCTCGCTGGGCAATCCAGAGAAGTCTCCAAAGGAGGTATGACCGCCTCCATTTCGCTAAGCGAATTTATTTTCGCTACGCGAATACAATGCATTTCGCTACACGAATTCTGTTTCGCCGAGCGATCCAGAGGCGTTTACAAAGAGGTTTAACTGTCTGAACTTTCGCTAAGCGAATTAATATTCGCTAAGCGAATACACTACATTTCGCGTTTACAAAGAGGTTTAACCGTCTGAAATTGCGCTAAGCGAATTCATATTCGCTAAGCGAATCCAATGCATTTCGCTACGCGATTTGTGTCTCGCCGAGCGAACCAAAGGAGTTCCAAAAGAGGCATTCTTGTTTCAATTTCGCTAAGCGAATGAAATTTCGCTAAGCGAATTACATGTTCAGAAAATGCTAAAAATAGAATAAGTAAGTGTTTTAAAAAATGAGTTTTCAATTGAGAAGTTGTTCTGGTTTACAAACGTTTTGGGTTTTGAAACAGTAGTTCGATGACGGACCGGTGATTCGGACCCCGCTCAATCGTTCAATTGTTTCAGTCTTGTGATGACTCGATCCCGGAGGGATCACGAGATTTATCCGGTGGATAAAGGTTTTGTTTTCAAAAGACGCGTATAGTTCCTAAGGAAGAGAACCTTAGTAGACTTTGAGGTTTATCCGGGGGATAGACATTGCTTGATCGCATCTGCTTTGTGTAAGCATTGGCATTTCATTTGCATAGTTGTAAGGCCTTGAGCCTAGGAGTTGAGCTTACACCTTGATGCGGGTGCGAATCTTACGGTGACGATCTTCAATGGTCTTTTGGGAGGTATCAGGGTTGGAAGGGCTGACATGTGACCAGTTGGTAGCTCTTCTGTGTCGTGGCGAATCCGTGCAATACACTGATATCCTCTACTAGATGCCGTACTTTTCATGTTTGGTCGAGAGTGTTTCCGTAAAAGCCAGAAACGTGCACGTTACGAATGTTGTAGCATCTTGCCCAAGGCTGGCGCGCACGGAACATGTCCTCCCATTCTCTCTCTCCGACTGTTTTGTTAGCTCCATGGAGTAGGGGTCAGAGTAGTACCCAGTGACATTGACATTGAGTCATATACATTGCATTGCATTGCATTGCATGGCTATTGATGTTTACATTTACTATTATACATCGTTGTACTGTTTAAGAATACCTTATCTTATGATGTTAACTGCTTAACATGATATTATGCTGTCAACTGCTTAATATGTTTGACCTTGAGAATTCCTGTAAGCATGTTGGGTACGTGGTTACCCGGTGAGTCGTCCCGTTTTTACTATTGCTGTTTTGTTGTGTTGATGAACGGGAATCTCACCCATATCTGTATGTTTTCTGTTGGTACTTGCTGTTGCTGTTTGAACAGATGGACGTGATGATGGTTCAGTCCAGTAGTTCCTTTGAGCCATGAGGAGGCCCTTCTTTTTGTGGTCTAGTTTTGTTGTCGGCCAGACTATGTCGTTTTTGTAGTACTTTTGGGAGCTACGACTCCTTGTACATATTGTATTTCTTATTGTATTAGTTATACATTAGACCTATGTCTGTATATAATAATGTTGACGTTTCCATTTCTGTTTCTGTTCTGTGGTATGTTCTAGAAATGCATGGCGAACCTAAGTTCGTTTATTAGTATTATTACCTTTCCATTGCATCTTGTGAAAAAAAAAAAAAAAAGAAAACCGTATTTTCCGCATTAAGAAATATTTTCGGCCCTATAAACATTCGGGAATGTGGCACTCGGGAAAGGGTGTTGCATTGTTTGGTATCAGAGCTGGCCGAGTCTTTTTGGGGTTTGTAGGTTATGGTCTGTCTTGTTTGTGTTGTGTTCTCTGTGTGATTCTCTGTTGTTTGCTTTAGTTTTGTTGTGGTTCTTGTGTTTGATAGTTCTGGTTTTGAAGGTAGCAATGGCTGCTCAAAACCTGACTGCTGCTGTGAATGCCATACGGGACATGGCTGCTGCTATGGCTCAACGTGATGAACGAGCTGCTGGAGGTAGAGGACTGGACGAATTTCTTCGTCGGAATCCACCTCAATTCAAAGGTGAATTCAATCCTGAGTTGGCTGAACGCTGGATCCAAACGCTGGAGAAGATCTTTGGAGCGATGAGATGTACTGAGAATGACAAGGTTGTCTATGCAACCTATATGCTGGTGGAGGATGCTGAATACTGGTGGGAAGGAGCCCGTCAGATGCTGGTGTATGACCAACAAGCTGTTGACTGGAATGCTTTTAAGGGAAAATTCCTGGAGAAGTATTTTCCTGCAAGTGCAAGGCACGAGAAAGAGATGGAGTTCCTCCAGCTGAGACAAGGGGGAATGACCGTGGCTGAATACGGGGCTAAGTTTGAAAGTCTAGCAAAGTTCTCAAATTACTTTCTGGACAACCCAAGAGAGGAGTGGAAGTGTAGAAAATTCGAAGGAGGTCTAAGGATCGACTTGAAGAGAGCTGTAGTTCCATTGGAAATTTCTGTTTTTCCGAGGTTAATGGAAAAGTGTCGTTTGATCGAGAGTTTGGAGCCTAAGGACAAGCGGGTACAGAGTTCTGGACCGAACAAGTTCCAGAGAGGAAGCGGTGGTCGAGACAACAAATCTCGATGGAAGCCCTATGCAAAGCAACAAGATCGACAACAACGTTCTGTTGGAGGAAGCAGTGGGAGTTTCAATCAGTCTGGAAACGCCCCAAACAAGTGCATGAAGTGTGGGAAGAGCAATCACATCGCCAGAGATTGTTCGATCAAAGGGATTATCTGCTTCAAGTGTGGGAAGCCGGGACACATCTCACGTGAATGCATGCAACCGAAGTTGGAACATTCTGTTAACAATGTCCAAGCTGCAAGGCCTAAGATGAAGGGCAGAGTCTACACTATGGGTGGTGCTGAAGCTTCTCAGAATGAAGACTTGATCCAAGGTCAGTGTGTCATGGGAGGTGAAACCTTAACTGTACTATTTGATTCAGGCGCAACGCATTCTTTTATTGCCTATGACTGTGTGAATCTGTTGGGATTACCTGTGTCTTCTTTACCTTTTGATTTGGTAATTTCTACGCCTACTGCAAAGCCTGTTATAACTGCTAAAGTTTGTTTGAACTGTTCTATTTCTGTTGAAGGTAGAACATTTTTGATTGATTTGATCTGTTTGCCTCTTTCGCAAATGGATGTAATCTTAGGAATGGATTGGTTGTCTTCTAATCATATCCTGTTGGACTGTGCAAATAAAACCTTAGTTTTCCCTAGTTGTGAGAATTCTGGATTTTTGACTGCCAACCAAGTAAACGCTTCTTTGAGAGAAGGAGCTCAGGGATACATGTTACTGTCTTCTTTGGAGGTCAAGAGCGAGCTAGTCTTAGAGCGCATACCTGTCGTGAATGAGTTTCCAGAAGTCTTTCCTGAAGACGTACCAGGGTTGCCGCCAGTTCGGGACATCGAGTTTGCAATTGATCTTGTGCCAGGAACAGGACCAGTGTCTATGGCACCGTATCGCATGGCACCTGCCGAGTTGGAAACGTTGAAGGAACAGTTGGTAGACTTATTGGGGAAGCAGTTTGTTAGACCCAGTGTGTCACCGTGGGGAGCACCTGTGTTGTTGGTGAAAAAGAAAGATGGAACATCTCGGTTATGTGTGGATTATCGCCAGTTGAATAAAGTTACTATTAAGAACAAGTATCCACTTCCGAGGATAGATGACTTGATGGATCAGTTGAGGGGAGCGGCAGTTTTCTCCAAGATTGATTTGCGATCGGGTTATCACCAGATTCGTGTGAAGGCAGAAGATATACCGAAGACAGCGTTTCGAACACGCTATGGGCACTATGAGTATCTTGTGATGCCGTTTGGTGTGACGAATGCTCCAGCGATATTCATGGATTATATGAATAGGATCTTTCGTCCATACCTAGATCAGTTTGTCGTTGTCTTCATAGATGACATACTTATCTATTCACGAGACCAGGAAGAACATGCTGAACATCTTAGTGTGGTTCTTCAAGTTCTGAAAGAGAAACAGCTGTATGCAAAACTGTCCAAGTGTGAGTTTTGGCTCGACGAAGTGCAGTTTTTGGGTCATGTAATTTCAAAGGAAGGAATTGCTGTAGATCCGTCAAAGGTTGAAGCAGTTCTTGAGTGGGAAAGACCAACCACAGTGACTGAAATACGCAGTTTTGTGGGTTTGGCTGGGTATTATCGGAGGTTTATTGAGGGATTTTCGAAGATTGTAGGACCTCTTACCCAATTGACAAGGAAGGACAAAGCGTTTGAATGGACTGAAGCCTGTGAGCAGAGTTTTCAGGAGTTGAAGAAGAGACTAACTACATCACCAGTGTTGATATTGCCAGATCCAAACGAATCTTTTGAAGTGTACTGTGATGCTTCATACCAAGGATTAGGCTGTGTTCTGATGCAGAATCGGAAGGTAGTAGCGTATGCCTCGAGACAGTTGAAAGTGCATGAGAAGAACTACCCAACTCATGATCTGGAGTTAGCAGCGGTAGTCTTTGCGTTGAAGATTTGGAGGCACTACTTGTATGGTTCGACGTTTAATGTCTTCAGTGACCATAAGAGCTTGAAGTATCTGTTCGATCAGAAGGAGCTCAACATGAGACAAAGACGGTGGCTGGAATTTTTGAAGGACTATGACTTCCAGTTGCAGTATCATCCGGGAAAAGCTAATGTGGTTGCGGATGCCCTGAGTAGAAGGGTGTTACATGTGTCTGCCATGATGGTTAAGGAACACGAGCTGTTGGAAAAGTTCAGAGATATGCATCTGTCTGTGGTTAGTATGCCAGGAAGACTATGTGTAGGTATGGTTACAGTATCTTGTGATCTGATGGATCAGATTCGGGAGAAACAAGTATACGACCAGTATCTGGAGAAAGAGCGAAGGAATTTAAAGAAAGGGATGACGTCGGAATACAAAGAAGGAGCAGATGGAATCCTAAGACGAGGAGAACGGGTTTGTGTGCCCAACAACCCGGAGATAAGGAGGTTAATTCTGGACGAAGCTCATAGAAGCAAGTTAAGTATGCATCCAGGGTCAACTAAGATGTACCAGGACCTGAAGCGATTGTTTTGGTGGCAAGGGATGAAAAGAGATGTAGCTGATTATGTGGCATCTTGCTTGGTGTGTCAGAAAGCAAAGGTTGAACATCAGAGGCCAGCTGGAATGTTACTTCCGTTGGATATCCCAGAGTGGAAATGGGACAGCATAGCAATGGATTTCGTAACATGTTTGCCAAGGACACCAAAAGGATACGATTCCATTTGGGTTATAATTGATAGGCTTACGAAATCAGCTCATTTTCTACCGATTAATCTCAAGTATTCTATGGAAAAGCTTACTCAGATTTATATCAGTGAGATTGTGAGACTGCATGGAGTACCTTCAAGTATCATATCGGATAGAGATCCGCGTTTTACTTCGCGATTTTGGCAAAGTTTACATGAAGCTTTAGGAACGAAGTTACGATTAAGTTCGGCTTACCATCCTCAAACTGATGGACAATCGGAAAGGACGATTCAGTCTTTAGAGGATCTGTTAAGGGCGTGTGTGTTGGAACATGCCGGTAGTTGGGAGAATTTCCTACCGTTGATAGAGTTTACCTACAACAACAGTTATCATTCGAGTATAGGAATGGCACCCTACGAAGCTTTATATGGACGACGTTGTAGAACACCTTTGTGTTGGTACCAAGATGGAGAAAGTGCTTCATTAGGACCTGAACTAGTGCAACAAACAACTGAGAAGGTGAAACTGATTCAAGAAAAGATGAGGACGACTCAGAGCCGACAGAAGAGTTATGCGGATAAAAGACGTAGGCCACTTGAGTTCGAGGAAGGGGATCATGTGTTTTTGAGAGTCACTCCGATGACTGGGGTGGGCAGGGTCTTGAAGTCCAGAAAACTCACTCCAAAATTCATTGGACCTTATCAAATTCTTCGTCGGATAGGTCCAGTAGCTTACCAAATAGCTTTACCGCCTTTTCTATCCAACCTTCATAATGTTTTTCACGTTTCGCAATTGCGGAAGTATATTCCTGATCCCAGTCACGTCATAGAGTCTGATTCAGTACAACTAAAGGATAACCTAACCTACGAGACATTGCCGGTTAAGATCGAGGACAGGAGGATAAAGAAACTGCGAGGGAAGGAGATAGCTTTGGTCAAAGTTATCTGGAACGAGACTACAGGTGATGCTACCTGGGAAAGAGAAGAGGACATGCAACAACAGTATCCGAGTTTGTTTTAAGAGGTACGTATAATTTCGAGGACGAAATTCTTTTAAGAGGGGTAGGAATGTAACGCCCCGATTTTCACGCTTTCTAATTCTTTAGTATTATAATGTCTTTATTTTATTCGAGGTCTTAGGAATGGAAATAAAATATTCCGAGACCACAGTCATGCTCGACGATATCGTAGGAAGCTACGATTAAGTTTTGAGTCGAAAACTCAAACGGAGTCCGGTCTGCGTTTTTACACTGACAGTATGATTTTACTGCTCAGAAGACCTCAGATGGACCCGTGAACGAGACAGTAAGTCTTAGAATTCGATTCTCTACGTTTTGGTTAAATTTCGTAAAAATTTCAGAAAAATAACTTCCTGACCTTCGTTCGGGCGGAATCTTCAATCGGGTGACGAACGGAGCCACATATGGATTTACCGGGACTCGCCAATAAATAATCTTGATATCACATCATCCCAGGACACTTGGGAGAGTATGCCAGAGTCGTTGTGACGTTCGGAAATATCTGGACGCAAAATGACCAAAATGCCCCTAACCTTAGTCTTTTACACTTTTACCATTATACCCTTTTGGCAAATGACCTTTTTACCCTTAAGTGAACTTTTAAGAGGCTGAACTCAGCCCCTCACTTCATCATTTTCGCACAGCCCCTCACCCCATAGAGTTCCATAGTTGTTCTTGAGAGAAAACTCCATTTTCACCTAGAAAAGCTTGAGTTTTTGTTGGATTCACTTGATTCCTTGAGCAATCTTTCTTCATTTCAAGGTAAGATCACTTCTATGATCTCTTAGCTTCTTGAATCTTTCTTTATTTCAAGATCAATCTTCATTTTCATGAAAATAATTTCTTAGATCCAAAACTTTGAAAATCCATAGGAAATTGTAGAAAAATCCTTTTGAGGTAAGACCAAGTTCTTTGAACTCACATCATCAATCTCTACCTAAACCTAAGAGCTTATGATTCAACTCTCATCATAGCTCAAAAAGCATTTTTGGCCGAACCCTCTTAGAAGATGATGAATAGTGTTTTCATCAAGTTTTGATTTTTAACACTAGATTTCATCCTTAGCTTTCCTAATGCCTTTGAATCCATGAAATGGAAACCAAAACAAATTTCTAACCTTTTTAACCTAGGGTGGCCGAAATCCTCTTTGTTAGGGTTGTTGAGTTTGGTTTTGATTGTTGTTTAATGTTGAATTGTTGTGTTGTGTAGTTGTTGACGATTATCAGGAGGTTCAGAAACCGATCAACCGACTTTGATCCGGGAATCTGCTCATCAAGAGGTATGGGGAGAAGAACCTCATCACACCAAGATGGTGGTAGTGAGAATGGTTGTTTAAATTTATGTGTGGGTGAAACCCTTTAGTTTGGGTTCACTTTTATGTGTTAAGTTTTGTTAAGTTCTCTTGGAGAAAAAGATTGTTATGATGTGTTTATGCTTGAGTATGTTGTAGTGTACTTTAGCATAAGTTGATGATGATATGATTGAATGAAAATCATTTCCATGTATGTTGGAAAACCTACTTTGATCACTAGATCAAGTATGGACTTTTATTGTTGATTATGAGACAATAATGTGTGATGGACTTGGATGTTTGATTATGATGTAGTAATGTGTATTATGGTTATCATGATTGTGTAAGTATTGTGAGCCATATTTTGTTTGGTTGATGGAGTAAAACTTCACATTGATTCCTAGTTGGCTTTTAGCCATGGTTTTTGAGAAAAGGAAGAACATGAGTAGATCTTGATTAAGTCAAGTTTTGATGTAAAGAAAGTGTTTTCAATAACTTGTGTTTTTCAAAGAAAACCCTAAGTGTCTTTGAATGGAAATTAAAGCTCAAAGTGCTTTCACCAAAGTGAAACATATTTTATACCTTATCCTTAGTCCATATAGTTAATCAAGGGGCTCAAAATAATAAAAGAAGTGGTTTCATGAAGAGAATCAAAATGGTTCCCTAAGGTTGATGTCTTGTTTTGAGGCAACTTTTCGCTAAGCGAATTTACTTTCGCTACGCGAAAAACAGGGAAAGTCTTAGTTGGGCATCACTGCCTCACTTTCGCTAAGCGAATTCATATTCGCTAAGCCAATCAAACGAGTTTCGCTACGCGAATTACGTCTCGCTGGGCAATCCAGAGAAGTCTCCAAAGGAGGTATGACCGCCTCCATTTCGCTAAGCGAATTTATTTTCGCTACGCGAATACAATGCATTTCGCTACACGAATTCTGTTTCGCCGAGCGATCCAGAGGCGTTTACAAAGAGGTTTAACTGTCTGAACTTTCGCTAAGCGAATTAATATTCGCTAAGCGAATACACTACATTTCGCGTTTACAAAGAGGTTTAACCGTCTGAAATTGCGCTAAGCGAATTCATATTCGCTAAGCGAATCCAATGCATTTCGCTACGCGATTTGTGTCTCGCCGAGCGAACCAGAGGAGTTCCAAAAGAGGCATTCTTGTTTCAATTTCGCTAAGCGAATGAAATTTCGCTAAGCGAATTACATGTTCAGAAAATGCTAAAAATAGAATAAGTAAGTGTTTTAAAAAATGAGTTTTCAATTGAGAAGTTGTTCTGGTTTACAAACGTTTTGGGTTTTGAAACAGTAGTTCGATGACGGACCGGTGATTCGGACCCCGCTCAATCGTTCAATTGTTTCAGTCTTGTGATGACTCGATCCCGGAGGGATCACGAGATTTATCCGGTGGATAAAGGTTTTGTTTTCAAAAGACGCGTATAGTTCCTAAGGAAGAGAACCTTAGTAGACTTTGAGGTTTATCCGGGGGATAGACATTGCTTGATCGCATCTGCTTTGTGTAAGCATTGGCATTTCATTTGCATAGTTGTAAGGCCTTGAGCCTAGGAGTTGAGCTTACACCTTGATGCGGGTGCGAATCTTACGGTGACGATCTTCAATGGTCTTTTGGGAGGTATCAGGGTTGGAAGGGCTGACATGTGACCAGTTGGTAGCTCTTCTGTGTCGTGGCGAATCCGTGCAATACACTGATATCCTCTACTAGATGCCGTACTTTTCATGTTTGGTCGAGAGTGTTTCCGTAAAAGCCAGAAACGTGCACGTTACGAATGTTGTAGCATCTTGCCCAAGGCTGGCGCGCACGGAACATGTCCTCCCATTCTCTCTCTCCGACTGTTTTGTTAGCTCCATGGAGTTGGGGTCAGAGTAGTACCCAGTGACATTGACATTGAGTCATATACATTGCATTGCATTGCATTGCATGGCTATTGATGTTTACATTTACTATTATACATCGTTGTACTGTTTAAGAATACCTTATCTTATGATGTTAACTGCTTAACATGATATTATGCTGTCAACTGCTTAATATGTTTGACCTTGAGAATTCCTGTAAGCATGTTGGGTACGTGGTTACCCGGTGAGTCGTCCCGTTTTTACTATTGCTGTTTTGTTGTGTTGATGAACGGGAATCTCACCCATATCTGTATGTTTTCTGTTGGTACTTGCTGTTGCTGTTTGAACAGATGGACGTGATGATGGTTCAGTCCAGTAGTTCCTTTGAGCCATGAGGAGGCCCTTCTTTTTGTGGTCTAGTTTTGTTGTCGGCCAGACTATGTCGTTTTTGTAGTACTTTTGGGAGCTACGACTCCTTGTACATATTGTATTTCTTATTGTATTAGTTATACATTAGACCTATGTCTGTATATAATAATGTTGACGTTTCCATTTCTGTTTCTGTTCTGTGGTATGTTCTAGAAATGCATGGCGAACCTAAGTTCGTTTATTAGTATTATTACCTTTCCATTGCATCTTGTGAAAAAAAAAAAAAAAAGAAAACCGTATTTTCCGCATTAAGAAATATTTTCGGCCCTATAAACGTTCGGGAATGTGGCACTCGGGAAAGGGTGTTGCAACACACATATTGGATTCACATATATTGGACCAAAACAATTATTGGGCGCATGCATTGGACTCAAGATTAATCAATGAAATGCATGTTCAGATATTTTCTTATGAATGTGAGCCTATCTTCAGCTAGAAGTTTGGTGAAGATATCTGCCCATTGATGGTCAGTATCAACAAATTGAATATCAATTATTCTTTTTTGCACATAATCTCTAATGAAATGATGTTTGATTTCCATATATGTTTTGCTCTAGAATGCAATATGGAACTGACTCAGTTAGGGAATGTGAAATAAATTTGCCATCGACAAAGATTTAGTTCAATTAATGCAATGGACGAACCCATCAACACACATATTGGACTCACATATATTGGACCAAAACAATTATTGGACACATGCATTGGACTCAAGATTAATCAATGAAATGCATGTTCAGATATTTTTTTATGAATGTGAGCCTATCTTCAGCTAGAGGTTTGGTGAAGATATCTGCCCATTGATGGTCAGTATCAACAAATTGAATATCAATTATTCTTTTTTGCACATAATCTCTAATGAAATGATGTTTGATTTCTATATGTTTGCTCTAGAATGCAATATGGAACTGACTCAGTTAGGGAATGTGAAATAAATTTGCCTTCGATAAAGATTTAGTTCAATTAATATGATGGACGAACCAATCAACATATATATTGGACTCACATATATTGGACCAAAACAATCATTGGACGCGTGCATTGGACTCAAGATTAGTCAATGAAATGCATGTTCAGATATTTTCTTATGAATGTGAGCCTATCTTCAGCAAGAGGTTTGGTGAAGATATCTGCCCAGTGATGGTCAGTATCAACAAATTGAATATCAATTATTGCTTTTTGCACATAATCTCTAATGAAATGATGCTTGATTTCTATATGTTTTTCTCTAGAATGCAATATGGGTTTTTTTGACAAATTAATAGCAGCTGTATTATCACACATTATTGGAATATTACTCACAAATACATTTTAGTCTTCCAACTGATGTTTAATCCATACAAGTTGTGAGCAGCAGCTTGCAGCAGCAATGCACTCAGCTTCACCAGTTGATAAGACAATTGTGCTTTGCCTTTTGCTTGACCATGAGACTAAGTTGTCTTCAATGAAGTGACAACCTCCACTGGTGCTTTTTCTTTCTATTCTGTCTCCAACATAGTCAGCATCACAAAATCCAACTAATATGTATTCATCACATTTCTTATACAACAATGTAACATCCTTATTTTCATCACCTTAATCAATACATGGATGTATGTATGTTTGTTTGATAGATACTATCATTAGTTGGAAGTGTACTTAAAGGACATATTAAGAGTAGGGGTGAATTGGATAAGAGAAGGATGAAGAACAAGTGACTTTGAGCAGAACGCTCAAGCGTGGAACAGGAGCACGCTCAAGCGTTCCAACGCTCTAGCGTGGAGAAGGTGGACGCTCAAGCATGGCCCCTCTGACCTGGTGACTGGCAGTGATGGGACATAAAGTGACACATGTCAGTTACGCGTCGCAGCTGGCACGTGAGGGGCAGTGCCTTGGCGGTGAGGAAACGTCAACACTTGAGCGTTGAGGAAGCCAACGCTCAAGCTTTGGAACGCTTAAGCGTGGGGAATCCCAATGCTAAAGCGTTGTCAGCAGAATTTTACCTCTATAAATAGTTGCCATTTTCACTTGGCACGAAATTTTGGCATAAATTATAGAGGCTAGAGAATGAAAGAGAGGTCCAGGAGCAGCTGAGAGTTGAGATTCAAATTCGTTGATCCGATTCCAATTCCGATCGAGTTTTCATGATCAGCTCGACTTTTACTACAACTTTACCGGTTTACTTCTGTGATTCAACATGGGAAAGCCGAGGTTCCGTATCTACCTACACTGTAGCTATACAATGTTTTCCCAAGGTTTAAAGCTTCTATTCACGATTTTAGCTTCGTATTAGGGTTAATGCTCTAGTCTGCATGTTGTTTCCGCAATTAGGGAAAGTTTGGAGGCCGTGTTTGTGATCCCATTGGTTAAGGAGCCCGCGGCTGTGAGGCTTGGAGAGGAGCAAGAAGTACTCATTGTGTTTGTGATTGTTGTTACTTTTGCTATCATGTGGGGAGAAAGAGTTACACACGTCGGGGAGGCAAGAGTAGTCTATATAGCTTTGTTGCATGCTTTACATGTATAGGGGAACCCTAAACCCTACGTGAGGTTGAGCCTTGATAAAGTACCTAAACCCTAGGTTTAGTCTGCTTTGGGCTATCACCACTATATTTGATAGCCTAGGTTAGCAGATTATGATGCATGATAATATTTGCTATATGTTGATATATGCGTACCTGCAAATTGTGATATTTGTAATGTATACATTATGTGATGACTATAATAAAATGTCAGTATGCTGTTATGCTTACTGCCTTATTGAGCATGTTGATAAATGACAAATTATTGCATTGTATCTGGAAATGCTTGCATACATGAGGCTTGAAGGTTTAGAATGATTAGGGTATTGACCCCGTTGTGGACGCTGAGCTGATAGTTTGGATTCAAGGTCATAGTTGAAGCTCATAAGTCTATGATGGGAGCTTGGAGCTCATGTGGTTACAAGTAGCGCTTGGAGCTCATATGGTTATAGTTGGAGCTTAGAGCTCGTGATGTTAAGAATTGAGTTTGCATGTGTTACGCTATCAACTCAAGAGAGATAGATGTCATGCATAGCATATGCATATGATGCCAATTGGCGAGCCGTGCGCTGTGAAGAAAATGAGGTTGGTGCACTGAATGCGGGTGCGGAAAACGGAAAGGAAGGTTTGTGTGACCTTGGGGATATACTGGACACAGTTATACCCACATGAGGTCGGTATGGTGGCTCCTATCGTGTCGTGGCAGTCTTGGGCACATTCTAGTATCCTGACTAGACCTTGAGTCTCTCCAGTTGCCGGTGGATTGTTCGAGGAGGCCCAGATAACCCTCTCTATCTGGGATAATTGAGCAGCAATGCACTCTTATAGGTCATAGCGAGCGGAATAGATTACCTGAACAAACCAACTTGTTGTCCGATATGCGGACATGATGTTGCCCTTAGGAGGGTGTTTAGTGCATAGAAAGAGTATGTGTACATCTAGCTAGGGAACGACCGTGGGTCAAGACATTGAAAGATGATTGTGTTTACTATATATGATGCATTGCATCATCCCTGTTATAGATGTGCTGTATATCTTATCTCCCTATTTTTCCTGGTATCTATATGTTCGATTATGAACAGACGACGAGCTAGCAGAGGATCAGGTTGGACCCGACACTTCACTCGTTTATCACTGGGGTACCGCGAATGCCGGTGCTGGGGGATATTGAGATAATCTACCACGATGAGAGGGGATGGCAGGTGGACCCCTCGACCTTTTTGAGCTGATCTTCCGGAGCGGCATGCTACGTGGACATTATAGGACCTTACCTAGTGTACCAGTTTCTTCCTTTCCCTAGGATGTGGCACCCACTGAGGCAGAGAGAGCGAGACTACCGATGGGTGGCACCCCAGTCCTCAGCGGTGTCCAGCAGGAGAGGCTTCGTCTATAGAGGTCAGCGTAGACATACAGAGCAGTACCCGAGGATGGTTCGAAGACGTAGGATAGTTGTGTCTAGTTCCTCTTCTGAGTATGAGCCTATGCAGGTTTATAGGCTTACCCACGGAGAGGGACAGGGTAGTTCAGGGCATCCTCATCACTGATGGTGAGAGCTAGCCAATGCGTCTCTCGGATGGTGTGGAGTGGTATTGATGTATTTTAAGAGGGGCTGGGGAAGTGCTAGTGAGGTTTATGTTTTGAGAGTTTTTGGAGGTCCTGGATGTATACGTTTTACTTTGACTTTCTTTATGTATCCTTCATCTGTATATGTACTCAGCCCTACTGAAGGGGCCACCATGTCTACTATATTTCTATTTATGTATATATGTATGTGTGCGCTTTGTTCATCCTATTACGTTTACTCTGATGTTATACGCATTTATGGTTTGGATGCATGTTATTGTTGTTTTAGTAATCGCGTAATCATTAAGCCATAGTTAATACTACAGTGGAGTTTTACGGTTAATGGGATTTCCTCGAGTTGAACTTGGGGACGTCACATTTTAGTGGTATCAGAGCAGTTAGGTTCTACCAAGACTGTGGAAGTCGAGGACCAAAAATTGTGAGAAGTCAGGGAGTTGAATTGGCAAAGTTTATCGTCTCTACAAGAGAGTACGACAGTGTCTAGAAGGGTAGCAGAAGTGCGATTGATTGTTGTGTTATTCTGTATGAATGAGAAGTAGATATATGTACTTATGTTGCTAATCATGTTTGGACTTTGAGCTAACAGTTACTTGAATTAGGGACCAATGCCTCAAGGTAGAGGTAGAGGCACAGGTAGGGTCGAACCCAATGGCGATCAAGAGGCCACAGCTTCACATACTGGGAATGGAGCTAAATCGCTGGAAACCCTCAGAACTATGAGGGACATGGCCGCTGCAATGTTACAACAAACTCAACAGAATGCCCAACTCATCTAGTTGACTCATGAGCATCAACTACAACACCAACAATAGCAGAATGTTAGGCACGAGGACGTTGGTTTGGATTCCTTCATGAGGCGACAACCTCCTTAGTTTAACAGGGACTACGATCCCGAATGAGCAGAGCTGTGGATACAAGAGCTAAAAAACATCTTTGCAGCTACACACTGTGAGGAAGCTCAGAAGGTTTCCTATGCTTCTTTCATGTTGGTGTGAGGAGCAGAGGTGTGGTGGAAAGGAAAACAGTGTCTGTTCGAAACCAAAAGAAGAGGCATGATTTGGGAGCTGTTCAGGGAATGTTTCTTAGAGAAATATTTTCCTAGGATGGTTCAAAGGGAAAAAGATAAGGAATTTTAGAGTTTGAAACAAGGCAACCTGATGATCGGGAAGTATGTAGCAAGGTTTGAGGCGCTGCTGAAGTTTTCAGAATTCTACCAGCGGTACCCAGATGAGTAATGGATGTGCCGCAAATTTGAAGATGGCTTGAAGTACGAAGTTCAGAAAGCTATTGTAGCTTTAGCGATTACCAGATTTCCTGATATGTTGGATCGATGTTCAGCGATTGAGAACATCGAGAGAAGAAGAAAGTTGAAAACAAAGAGCGGAGGACACATCCGTAGTAACCCGAGAGGTAGGTGTTGGTCAAAAACGGGTTGATATGCAAGTATACACAATTGTTTAACAAGTAATAAAGTGTAATTGAGATCGTTCTCATGAGGATTATATGGTGAATCAAGTATACAGTTCGAATTAATGGTTCTATTAATTAAGATTAACAAAAAGTAACAAATAGTTGGTGTGTGTGCATGTCCAGAGCAGTTTTGGGAAATAAATGCTAGAGCAATAAAAATGGATTTGTTAACAGAATGGGTAAAACAGCTATGGGGAAGTATCCCTTGCAACTTCAATCTAGTTCAGTTATGCGTTTGCAGTATCTAGGAAATGAAAGTTTGTTTTCCAACAGTTCTGAGATGAACTTCACTAAACGTCTCCTATTCCTAGTCCATATTAGTTACATTCATGCCCCACTTAAGCTCGTTCCAGCTAGCCTAAGAGTGTGAATGTTCATTCCTAAATCATTCTTCATCATAATTTTCCAATTAATGATTTTACTCTTACCTATAAAACAGTTCTACTATATTTAGCTTTTCTAAGCAGCCATGAGCTCAAGTTCTAATGAAGGTGATCAAGCTTAATTAAAACATAATCCAAATTAGATTTATAGAAAATGCAATAGCAAAGCATAACATAACATTTACTAGAAATATATTACAAGTTCAACATCTCATAGCTACAAGAGGTTTAGCTCATATTGAGCTTACAAAAACAAAGAGAAAAATAAGAAATGGAAGAAAAAGCCATTACATTGGAGGAGAGAGAGAAAGGGGTGCAGCTGCTATCCTTGCTCCAGTAGGGAAGATGATGTCTGATTACTCTCCTTTTGTTGTCCCCTATTTAGGGTTTTCCAAAATATCTGAAGGCCAGCTTTCCTCTCGATCTCATCCTTTTTATGCTGAAAGTTGGCTAGTACAAGTGTCCTTGGCCCAATTTCCTAACTTTAAAGCACTGAATGTCAACCCCACTTGTAGGTCACTGTCCTTATCAATGAAGGACAACTCATCATGTAAGAGAATGTTTTGATCTTTTGTCCTTTTTTCAAACCAGCTTCAGCTACGGTTGCTGCAGCAAATCCTAGAGCAACGTCTCCAGATCAGAGCTTGATTCTCCAAAAACTGCTCTGTATAGAAAAACTCTCAATTAATCATCGAAACAGTTCTAAAAGATACCAAAACATGAAAACTCACAAAAGGCACTTGTAAAATACACTTTACACAGAATCACACTAAAACACTAAAAACACATAAACTCGAAATACTCAAAGACCACAAAAACACAAGTGAAAAAGGTATGAATAACTCTTCATAAAAACAGTTATTACACCCCCAAACTTGAATCATTGCTTGTCCTCAAGTAATGTAAACAAAAGAAACTAAAAAGAAATAAAACAAATTTTCCTAAACCTCCACACATGTGCTCAACTTAGCTCAAACACAATTTTTTTTTTTTTTTAGCAAAACAAACCAATTTCTTCACAAGGCATACTTGACAATGCATTAACAATCATGAAATTCAATCAAGCAAGCATTCATGGATGTCCTCATTTTCAACTCTCAGCAACATGCTACAGCACTACACTCTCAGAACAGTGTTCTCTTCCTCTCTTCTCAAGCTAAGATAGGTACTCTCAATCATCATTCAAATGCACACTCAAACATGACCTTTACAAGCTTCTAAACACACTACTCAGAATCAAAACTGCACACTGCTAGAGGACTTTATTTGGTTGCAATGGGGCTTGGGTTCAGGTAGGAACAGTTCTGGGAAGGTGACTACACTAGCTGGAAAGCAGGTATGCTTCCTCTTTTTGCTTCACAACTATTTCTTTCATGGCCCAGCTCACACAAGCTTGGGAGGATTTTTTGATCTTTTTCATTTTATTTGATTACTGTCCCTTTTTTTTTTATACTTCTTTGAATTCTGTTTCCTCCTTTGTACCCTCAGAGCAGTTTTTGCAACATTTTAACATTTTTCCTTGTAACTGCTCTGCTGTTTTCCTTTTCTTTCTCTCTCTCTTTTTTTTTTTTTTTTTTTTTGAAAATGCATTGATTTTTACCAACAACTTTTCAATTTCTGATATTCTGTCACATAGCAGCTGCATAGCACCCCCAAACTTAAAACTGTGCTAGCCCTCGACACACCCAAACTTATGTTACAACATGTAAACGCAGGAAGCACACCAGCCACTCCAACTAGTTAGGACATTGGTTTTTCAGGATATGGCTTGTAATGTGGGTTCATTAGAAATAAAGGGCTTGAAGGCTCAAAGGGGTTCACACAAAGGTAATATCCAAGGGTAGGCTATTTAGGCAATACTAGGCTCAACAAAACAAAATGTGCCTCTAGCAAAAGTGTGTGTGCAACAGAGATGTGTACAAGTATGAAAGCAGCAAGACAAAATCAGATAAGCATGCAGAAGAATGGTATTCACACAAAAAGAAGGATAAAAGTGTTTTGGCCCAAAATCTCACAAGGTGTATCAACATTGCTACAGCATGTGCCTCGAGCTTCAAACAATTAAATCCAATCACACAAGCCCAAAAGAAAACAATCAATTCAACACTACCAAAGAGGTGCAATTGTGGAATTTCAAAACAGATAATTTTCATTAAACAAAGCCCCATGATGGGGATGGTTGTGCACATGGTGGAGTCAAACATAAAGGATACTAGGTTCAAAAAGAAAACAGGTGGGGTCAAAGTCAGGTGACCCCACTTTTCAACTACCTCCTACAATCTAAAAACGACAATAAACAGGACAAGATACGAACATGTATAGAAACTTAAACTAGAAACCAAGAGAAAGAACTAAAGGGAAACAAGGAAACTCCTGATAGGGTTGCTGCAATAGGCTGCAGCAACGTGCTTTGATGGGCTCAAGCGCTCAGATTCTTGATGCGGGAGCTCTTCCTGCTCCTTTTTTCAGCAGTGGTCTTCGTGCTTGGTGGGGTAGAGGATCCCATTTCTTTCACTATGACCAAGTCTGTTTGTTCTTCTTCATCAGTTTCTGAGGCTGCTGTGCTCTTTTCACTCCCCCTGCCCTCTCATTTGCTGCTGCAGCTGTCTTTTTGCCCTTGCCTTTGGTGGCACTTGGCTCAGGCAGCCTACTCTTTCTGGTTGCAAAAGGAACATTGTCCTCTTCATCCTCATCAGAGGCAGGGTAATCAGCAGCTATTTTTGTGATCACATCCCTTAGAGGGGTGTCTGCTACTTTTTTCTTGGGAGTTTGAAAGGGGGTAGGGGTTACTATTGTTATTTCAGGGTCAGCTTCATCATGTTCCTCTTTATTTTCAGCCCCCAAATCCCGCAGTGGGCTTTCAGTTCTCTTTCTCTTCTTGCTTCTCAAGTCTTCAGTGGTGGTGGTGGTGGGTTGTTGTTGTTGTGAAGGTGCTGGTGGGATCCAATCAGGCGAGTCTGATGCATTATGCTTCTCAGGGGTGGCTTGCCTTGAGGTGTGGTGCTGCTCAAGTAGAATCTGCATTGGAAACTGTGGTCCTGGGTGCACCTTTTTCCATTGGTTAAGCTCCAGAACCCTTTGCTGCCATTTGAAATGGTCCAGGGAAAATTGCCAATACAGTTGTTGCTGTTGCACTTAAGTCAGAAACTCCACCTTTTGCTCTAGCCGTGCAGAGTGGTCCTGCTGCTTTGAGAGCTTTCTTGGTTCCATAACCTGTTCCTTTTCCTTGGCCTTGGTTGCTTTGGCTGAGTTGGATATAAACCTATTGATCAACCCATTATCAATGCTCCCTGAGTTCCTCTCCTCAACTTCCCCTTTGTGAAGCTCTATGCCACATCGCATGCATAGTTCAGTAATAAAGCAGGGGAAGACCAATTAACCTTTTGTGCTTGTGGCACAATTGGAAATCTCCTGCTGAATCAATCTCCCAACAGTTATCTTCTTTCTCTCCAAGATGTAGTAAAGGAGCACTATACGCTCCTTCTTAACAGTCTCAGTATGAGCAGCGGGGGAGAGTTTATGTCTCAGGAAGTGATACCTAACCTTGGCTAAGGGTTTCAGAGCATACCTAGGAATTTTCAATTGATTTCCAGAATTTGGCAGCCATTGTGTCCCTGGGACAATCACAACATCCTTCATAGCAGTCAGCTGCTTCACAGTAGCCTTCTTCAGTAGAGGCCGGTACTCATCTTCCTCTTCAGCCAGGTTCAACTTTAAATTGATGGTCTTTGCAGAGAAGCTCACCTTGCACCCACGCACCATGGAATGGGTTTGCTTGTTTGCATAAAACTCACGGACAAGTGGAGTGAAAAACCCAGTTGGGTGACTAGCAAATCGTTTCCACTTATGCTGGTCAATCACCACAGCAACGTCATCAGGGAGACCATAGGAGGCCTTGTTGGAGATCGTGAACCCTTTCTCAGCGTGGGGTTCCCTTAGAAAAATGATGTTATTGTACCTGGCCACGGCTTCAGCGTAAACAAACAACTCATATGCCTCAAACTCATCACTTGATGTGGGCTTGCTCTTCTTCACAGCGCAATGCTTCACGCGAGGCATGGTGGAGCAATGATGGGGGGAAGAGATGAAGGTGGGAGATGAAGAAATTTGGGGAAGCTGGAGAAATTAGGGCTCAGGTAGGGGAAAGGTGTGTGAGCGTGTGGGTAGGTGATGGTTGAAGGGAGAGTGGGTTGGCTTTATAGAGAGAGGAGTGATGGGTGAGTGATGGTGATTGACGCCGGTGGTTGATAATGTGTGGTTAGGGAGAGGTGCGATTATCGAGAGAGAATAAATGGTGTGAGGGATACTTGGGAAGTTCTGATTGTACGGAGAATTGCTCCACCTTTTCTCTTTCAACTTTTTGAAATTGTTTTATCCAAATTTCGAACTGATGTGACTTCCCCCCAAAAACCAACGCAAAGCCCAAATCAGTTACTTTTGCCTACTGTAACGCCCCGATTTTCACGTTTTCTAATTCTTCAGTATTTTAACGTATATATTTTATTCAAGGTCTTAGGAATGGAAATAAAATATTCCGAGACCATAGTCATGCTCGACGATATCGTAGGAAGCTACAATTAAGTTTTGAGTCAAAAACTCAAACGGAGTCCGGTCTGCGTTTTTACATTGACAGTATGATTTTACTGCTCAAGAGATCTCAGATAGACCCGTTAACAAGACAGTAAGTCTTAGAATTCGATTCTCTACGTTTTTGTTAAATTTCACAAAAGCTTCCGAGAAATCACTTCCTGACCTCTGTTCGAGCGAAATCCTCAATCGGGTGACGAACGGAGCCACATATGGATTTACCGAGACTCGCCAACGGATAATCTTGATATTACATCATCCCAGGACACTTGGGAGAGTATGTCAGAGTCATCATGACGATCAGGAAAATCTAGAAGCGAAATTACCAAAATGCCCCTAACCTTAGTCTTTTACACCTTTACCATTTTACCCTTTTGGTAAATGACCATTTTGCCCTTAAATGAGTTTTTTAAAGGCTGAACTCAGCCCTTCCAGCCCCTCATTCACGCAGATCAGACCTCCTAAATAACTCAAGAACACCATCTTCAACTTTAGAGAGAAAACACCATTGTTGTTCTTGAAAAAGCTTGGTTTCTTGTTGGAATCACTTGATTCCTTGAGCAATCTTCCTTCATTTTAAGGTAAGATCACTTCTATGATCTCTTAACATCTTGAATCTCTTTCTATTTCAAGATCAAGATCCATTTTCATGAAAATTATTTCCTAGATCCAAAACTTTGAAAATCCATAGGAAATAGTAGAAAAATCCTTTGGATGTGAAACCAATTTCTTTGAACTCATTTCATCATTCTCTACCTAAACCCAAGAGCTTATGATTCAAATCTCATCATAGCCCAAAATCCTCAAATGGCCGAACCCTATGTGATGATGATGAATAGTGTTTTTCATCAATTTTTGATTTCTAACACTTGATTTCATCCTTAGCTTTCCTCATGCCTTTGAATCCAAGGAATGGAAAACCAAAATCAATTCCTAACCTTTTTACCCTAGGGTGCCCAAACCCTCTTTGTGAGAATTGTTGAGCTTGGTTTGATTGTTGTTTAATGTTTGATTGTTTGGTTGCTTGTAGTTGGTGACAATTATCAGGAGGTTCACAAACCGATCAACCGAATTTGATCCGGTAATCTGCTCATCAACAAGTATGGGGGGTGAACCTCATCACACCAAAATGGTGGTGGTGAAGATGGTTGTTTAAGTTTATGCGTGGGTGAAACCCTTTAGTTTGGGTTCACTTTTAATTGTTAAGTTTTGTTAAATTCTCTTCAAGAACAAGGTTGTCTTGATGTGTATGCTTTAGTATGTTGTAATGTGCTTTAGCATATGTTGATGATGAGATGATTGAATGAAAATCATTTCCATGTATGTTGAAAAACCTACTTTGATCACTAGATCAAGTATGGACTTTTATGCTTGGCTATGATGCAACGATATGTAATTGTTGTTTGTCATAATTAGATGCACATTGTGAGTTATTATGACATGTCTTGAGGGTGAAGCAATCTTCACATTTGTTCCTACAAGGCATATGGCCTTAGTAAGGAGAAACATAAGAACATGTTTTGTTCTTGATCTACCAAAGTCTTGAGTAAGAAAAGCATGATTTCATAACCTGAGTTTCAAAGAACTATGAAAGGTCATTTTGATCCAAAGATCAAATGAAGTTTTAACCTTTAAAGTGTGTCACCAAAGTGAAAAATATCTTTTCTTTAGCCATAGGTCTTTTAATCAAACTATGTGTTTCAAAAAGAGAATTAATGAAGGAGTTAAGGAAAAATGAAAACAGGGCACTCGCCTGGCCAACCCTGTCTCGCCACGCGAGAAGAGGGAAAATAGGGCATTCGCCTGGCGGAACTATTCTCGCCACGCGAGACAGAAGGCTAAATAGAGCAGTAAGAGTTACAGCTCTCTGCCTCGCGATGCGAGAAAATTATCGCCTCGCGATGCAGAAGGTCAGTATGAAATATAGTTCTCAGCCTCGCGACGCGAGACAATCTTCGCCTCGCGATACAGAGGATCTGTATAAGGAGCAAATACAGCTCTCAGCCTCGTGACGCGAAACTTCTGTTCGCCCCGTGAAAGAGGAATTTCAAATGGGGTATCACTGCCTTAATTTAACTAAGAGAATGTACTCTCGCTACGTGACTTTCACGTTTCAGAAAAGGCTAGAAATAAAGTAAGTAGTTCAAATGTTGTTTCAAATCAAATGAGTTTTCAATTATAAAAGTTGTTTGGTTTACAAAAGGATTTTTATAACTCAATCGTAAAAGTTTTACACGTAAAAACCTAAGTTAAGTAGTTAACTTAGAGTTGAAGACAAGAAATAATTTAAGTATGATATGTGGTGGAACAAGACCATGTACTATACCATTGATGACTTATTATATCAATGACTTCATAAGACTTAAGTGAATCAACACTTATTTCCTTAATTGAAAGACAAGGGATTAATATCTTAGAAAGGCTTAAAGACTTATCTAAGAGGATTCTCAATCCTTATTCATAATGCTTAGGACTTGAGATATAATTCATAAGACGTAAACACAAATACGAAACGTTTTAGGTTTTTGAAACAGTAGTTCGATGACGGACCGATGATTCGGATCCTTCCGTCTTGTGATAACTTGAATGAGAGAGATCCTGAGACTGTGCAGGTATGGGACTGTATAGTGGAAGGAATCCTGAGGCTATGCAAGCATGAGACTGTATAGTTAAGGGAAGGCATATAAGAATTGATTGGTACTACCCATACCAACAAGATTTATCTTCTTTTCGGGAGCTTAGAACATAAGAACTTTATAGTTAAGCATGTTTGACTTAGAGTAATTATGGGAGGGGTGACCTTTTGGGAAGTTTCCTAGAAAGCATTGAGTGAGGACAAAACACGCTGAAAAGACTTGTGTTGGTTTGTGGGGACAGTCGGCGATTCTGAAAGCAGTCTGGATCATTCCAAAGGAATCACGAGATATTTATCTAATGGATAAATGTTTTATCCGATGGATAAATGTGTTATAAAACAAAGACGCATGTAGTTTCTAAGGAAGAGAACCTTAGTGAACCTTGAGGTTTATCCAATGGATAGGCATTACTTTATTGAATCTGCTTTGTGGAAGCATTGGCATTTCATGTGCATAGTTGTAAGGCCTTGAGCCTAGGAGTTGAGCTTACACCTTGAAGCGGGTGCGAATCTTACGGTGACGATCTTCAATGGTCTTTTTGGAGGTATCAGGGTTGGAAGGGCTGACATGTGACCGGTTGATGATTCTTCTGTGTCGTGGAGAATCCGTACAATACCCTGATATCCTCTACTAGATGCCGTACTTTTCATGTTTGGTCGAGAGTGTTACCATAAAGCCAGATACGTGCACGTTACGAATGTTGTAGCATCTTGCTCATGGCTGGCAGAAACCGGAACATGTCCTCCCATTCACTCTCTCTGAATGTTTTGTTAGCTCAATGGAGTAGGGGTCAGAGTAGTATCCAGTGACATTGGCATTGAGTCATGTACATTGCACTGCATTGCATGCCTGTTAACGTTTACATTTACTGTTATACATCGCTATACTGTTTAAGAATGTATTATATTATACTATTAACTGTTTAACATGATTTATATTGAGAACCTTAGTAAGCATGTTGGGTACGCTGTTACCTAGTGAGACGTCCCGTTTTTACTACTGCTATTTTGTTGTGTTGATGGACGGGAATCTCACCCATATCTGTATGTTTTCTGCTGGTACTTGCTATTGCTGCTTGAACAGATGGACGCGAAGTTGATTCGATTCAGCAGTCCCTTTGAGTTCGGAGGTGGACTCTTTTTGCTATTTTAGTTTTTTTGTCGGCCAGACTATGTCAGTTTTATAGCATTTTTGGGAGCTACGACTCCTAGTACTTATTGTATTTCTAATGTCAGTTATACATTAGACTTATGTCTGTATATAGTAATGTTGATGTTTCTGTTTTCCGTTTTCTGTGTTTGTATTTATAATACAGTATGTCCAAGTAATGCATGGTGAACCTAAGTTCATTTATTAGTATTATTTATTACCTTTACTAATCCCATTACATCTTTGTGAAAAGAAAGAAAAAAAAGAAAATCGTATTTTCCGCATTAATAAATATTTCGGCTTATAAACGTTCGGGAATGTGACACTCGAGAAAGGGTGTTGCACCTCCAACTTGTTTCAGCCCAATGAACAACCACGCCACCACCTGGGACAGTTATACCACCTGCATCCATAGCTTCCATTCTTATTGTTTTCTGTTTATTGAGGTAGTGCCAAAAAAATAAAAATAAAAAAAAAATAATAATATAAACTAAGGAAATTTTTGCTGGGCTGCCTCCCAGTAGCGCTTGGTTTACAAGTCCTCAGCCTGACTTAGAGCATGTGGAACATCAAGGATCAGCCATGACTGTGGTAGCTTGTGCCTTATCAAATGCCTTACCCCAGTAATGTTTGATCCTTTGCCCGTTTACCTTAAAGTTTCTACCAGAAGCTGCTTCAAGCAATTCAATGGCTCCATTAGAGTGGACATGAACAATGGTGAAGGGTCTAGACCATCTAGATTTGAGCTTCCCTGTGAATAGCTTCAGTCGGGAGTGGAAGAGAAAAACTTGCTCTCCTTTTGCAAAGTCTCTCTCGTGAATTTTTCTATCATGCCAGGCCTTTGTTTTGGCCTTGTAAATTTATGCTCCCTCATATGAAACACCCTGCGTTCTTCAAGCTCATTAAGCTGCATCATGTGAGCTGCTCCAGCCTATGCTAGATCAAGATTAAGCTTTTTAACTGCCCAGAAGGCTTTATGCTACAGCTCAATGGGCAAATGTCATGCCTTTCCATAGACCAACCTATAGGGTGACATTCCTATATGCCCAAAGAGCATCTTCCAAATGAAGGGACCAGTCTTTCCTGGTTGGGTTCACCACTTTTTCCAAAATTCATTTTATTTCCCTATTGGACAGCTCAGCCTGCCCATTGGTTTGTGGATGGTATGCTGTAGCAACTTTATGCCTCACCCCATATTTTTTTAAGAATCCATCGAACAGCTTGTTACAAAATAGTACCTTCATCACTGATGAATGCCCTAGGGGTGCCAAATCTTGTAAAAATCTGCTTTTGAATAAACTTAACAACAACTCTAGCATCATTGGTGGGAAGAGCTACAGCCTCCACCCATTTTGACACGTAGTCTACAGCCACAAAAATATATAGATTACCAAACGAAAGGGGAAAGGGACCCATGAAGTCTATGCCCCATACATCAAACAACTAAACTTCCAAGATGGAATTGAGGGGCATCTCATTTCTATCTGAAATATTTCCTACCCTTTGGCATCTGTTGCAACCCTTAGCAAAGTTGTAAGCATCTTTGAATAATGTAGGCCAAAAATACCCGGCCTGGAGGACTTTGGCAGCAGTGCTCATTCCTCCAAAATGTCACCCACAAGGGGATGAATGACAATGCAAGAGAATATCTGGGACTTCTGTTTCGGCCACACTCCTTCTAAGCAAATTGTCAATACAGTTCTTGTACAAGTATGGCTCATCCCAGCAGAACTGCCTTGCCTAATGGAAGAACCTTTTTATTTGTTGTGAACTTAAATCTGCAAGGACAATGCCACTGGCTAGATAGTTTACTAGATCATCATACCCTGGTGTTTCAGCATCTTCCATAGAGAGCAACTGCTCATCAGGGATCAGTTCTTTGATCTCAGAATTCTTTGTGGCCTTATTCCCCTTAGACATTCTTGACAAGTGGTCTGCCACCTGATTCTCAACTCCCTTCTTATCCCTGATTTCCAAGTCGAACTCTTGCAACAAAAGCACCCATCTAATCAGTCTTGGCTTTGCATCCTTCTTGGCAATCAAGTACTTGATGGCCGCATGATTAGTATAGACAATGACCTTTGTGCCAAATCTGAACTTGTCAAAGGCAAACACAACAGCCAACAGCTCTTTCTCTGTAGTGGTATAGTTCAATTGAGCTTCAACCAATGTTTTGCTCACATAATATATAGGGTGAAATACCTTATCTTTCCTTTGGCCCAGGACTGCTCCCACTACGAAGTCACTAGCATCACACATCAACTCAAATGGCCTAGACCAATCTGGAGCAGTTATGACTGGTGCAGTAATTAGAGCCTTCTTCAGAATTTCAAAAGGTTCCAAACCGTCGGTTGTGAAATCAAAGATTCTATCATGCTCTAGCAACTGGCACACAGGTTTGGATATTTTGGAGGATTCCTTGATAAATATTCTATAGAACCCAACATGTCCCAAGAAATTTCTCACTTCTTTTTTCTGACGTTGGTGGTGGCTGCTTTTCAATGACCTCTATCTTGTCTTTGTCTACCTCCATACCCTTTTTAGAAACCTTATGACCCGACACAATTCCTTCTTGAACCATGAAGTGACATTTTTCCCAGTTTAACACCAAGTTTGTTTCCTCACAACGATCCAAGACCTGTTCCAGATTTCCAAGGCATCCCTGGAATGACTCTCCAAATACTGAGAACTCATCCATAAAATTTTCCATGGATTTCTCAATAATATCAAAGAATATGGCCATCATGCATCTTTGGAACGTTTCTAGAGCATTATAGAGGCCAAATGGCATCCTTCGAAACGCAAAAGTGCCATAGGGGCAAGTAAAGGTGGTCTTCTCTTAGTCTTTGGGTGCTATAGCAATTTGATTGTAATCAGAGTATCCATCCAAAAAGTAATAGAACTCCTTCCCAGAAAGACTATCCAGCATTTGGTCAATAAAAGCAAAGGGAAAGTGGTCTTTTCTGGTGGCTTTATTCAATTTCCTATAATCCATACAAATTCTCCACCCCGTGACTGTTCTGGTTGGTATTAGCTCATTTTTCTCATTAGCCACAACTGTAACTCCCCCTTTCTTTGGCACACACTTAATTGGGCTTACCCAAGCACTGTCAGAAATAGGGTATATAATCTCAGAATCCAGCCACTTAATCATCTCTTTCTTCACCACTTCCTTCATGATAGGACTCAGTCTCCTCTGGCTCTCTATACTATTCTTGGCTTCAGGCTCTAGCAATATTCAATGCATACACACAATAGGACTGATGCCTTTAATGTCTGCCATTTGCCAACCAATTGCTTTCTTGTGTCTCTTCAAGGTTTCTATCTAGCTGTTCTTTTGATCAGTAGTGAGGAAAGATGAAATGATCACAGACAAGGTTTCCATGTCTCCTAAATAAACATATTTCAAATGGGCTGGGAGCTGTTTTAGCTCCAAAATAGGTGGCTTCACAACTGAGGGTATATTGTCTTTGAATGTCTCATCAGTGACTTCCAATTACTCAAATTTTCTAGCCGACATAGGTTGCCTTGCAATGCATTCCTTTATTTCAGTAAGTTCTTCTAAAAGGAGATCATCAGGACCTAATTCAAGCTCTTCATCACTCAAATATGTTCTTCTTGTTAGGAACTGTCTTTGCAACAGATGATCAAAAGACTGCACAAATGAACATTCTACCACTCCTTCATCAGGATACTTCAGGGCATTGAACACATTAAAAGTCACATGTTGCTCGTTAACCCACATGGTCAACTCTCCCTTCTGTACATCTATGAGAGTTCTTCCTGTAGCAAGGAAAGGCCTACCTAGAATAATAGGAACTTCCCTATCTGCTTCACAGTCCAGAATAATAAAATCCACAGGAAATACAAACTTATCTACTTTTATCAACAAATCATCAATCATTCCTTCTAGATATGCAATAGACCTGTCTGCTAGTTGAAGTGTCACAGTGGTAGGCCAAGCATCCCCAATGCCTAATTGTTTAAAAATTAACATAGGCATTAAGTTGATGCTAGCACCTAGATCACATAATGCTCTGCCACAGTAGGTATCTTCAATGGAACAAGGGATGGTGAAACTTCCAGGGTCTTTCAACTTGGGAGGTACTTTGGCTTAGAGCATTAGGCTACATTCCTTTGTCATGGCAAATGTTTCAAACTCCCCAAGCCTTCTCCTCTTGGTTAGCACATCCTTCATGAACTTTGTATAATTAGGCATCTACTGCAAAGCTTTAACCAATGGTATATTGATGTGCAACTGCTTCAGAATTTCCATGAACTTGCTAAACTGCTTGTCTAGTTGGACCTTCCTCAACCTTTGAGGAAAAGGAAGAGGAGGCCTTTCTGGAATAAATTTGGGCAAGGGCTCAGCTTCTGGAACAGTCTCAGGCTTCTTAGCAGTTTTCTCATCAGTTGCTGGAACAGTCTCAGTCTCTTTTCTCACCTTGCTCTTTTTCTCTACAACAGCTGGCAACTCAGTTCCACTTCTCAAGTGTATTAATTGCAGTGCTCCTTACCATGTGGGCTTGATGATGAAAGATTTTAAGTAGAAGATGGTAGTGCGCCACTAGGTCTGCTGTTCAGTGCATTGGCCAGCTGGCCTACCTGATTTTCAAGGTTCCTCATAGACACTCCTTGACTGTGGAACTGTGCCTTAGTTTCTGACATGAATGCCTTTAGGAAAGCTTCCAAGGACATTTCTTGATTTGCAGGTGATGCTTGCTATTGTTGCCTTGGTTGCTGATTTGTGAATACAGGTTTAGAATTTGCGGATCTAGCAGGAAAGTTTGAGTTTTGTAACACCTCGATTTTCGAGTTTTCCTAATTAATGAGTAATTATGAACTCGTATTTTATTAGGAAAAGAAATAAAATATTTTGAGACCATAGTCATGGTCAATGATATCGTATGAAGCTATAGTCAATTTTTGGGTCGAAAACTCAGACGGAGCCCGGTCTGTGTTTTTCATTGACATTAGTGTTTTACTGCTATCAAGACCTAATTTTAACCCGTGAACGAGACAGTTAGTCTTAGAATCACGTTTCATACATTTTCGAAAAAATCCGTCTTGACGTCCGAAAAATAAAAATAATATATTATATTCGGCTGTATAATCGAACTGAGGGGCTTTTGGAGTCGTAAAGGGATTCAACGAGACCCGACAATAGATAAGCTTGATACCATATCATGCTAGATCACTTGGGAGAGTATGCCAGAGTCGTCATGACGATCGGGAATTTCAGGACGCGAAATTACCAAAATACCCCTAACTTAAGCTTTTTCACCATTTACCATTTTGTCCTTGAACCAAATGACCTTTTTACCCTTCATGAACTCTTTAGAAGGCTGGAACAGCCCTTGGCCAGCCTCATTCATGCTCCAGAAAGCCCCAAGAACACCATCTTCATCCTCCTTGAAAACCTCCATTGAAATCCTTGAGAAATCCTTGAATCCTTAAAGAAAAACATTAAATCTTTGATCAATCTTCATCCATTCTTGGGTACGATCACTTCTATGATCTTCTAGCTTATTGAATCTGTCTCAATCTCATGATCAAAATCCATTTTCATAGGAAATTGTAGAAAAGTCCTTTTAATGGGAAACCAATTTCTTTGAACTCAGTTCATCATTCTCCACTTAAACCCAAGAGCTTATGATTCAATTCTCATCCTAGCTCCTAACCCGCAATATGGCCGAACCCTAAGAGAGAAGATGAATAGTGTTTTTCATGAAATATTTGATTCCTAACTCTTGATTCCATCCTTAGCTTTCCTTTTGTCCTTGAATCCAAGTGATGGAAAACCAAATCAATTTCTAACCTCTTTTGCCCAAAATGGCCGAGACCCTCATGAGAAAAATCCATGAGCAATGTTTCATATTTTTGAGTCATAGGACTTGTATTAGTGTTAACTAAGTTCATGAACCAACCATCCAAAAATTTGGAACCAAATGAGATCCCTAACCCTTTTTACCTCTCATGGCCGAACCTTATACCGTTTAGGGGAAGGAAAATTTATGTTTTGATGTTATAGATTGATGTTGATTTGTGGTTTGAATTGTATTGTGTTTGATTGTTTTAGGCGATGCGAGCGAAACCGGAGCCGAAGCCGGGAACCAATCGAGCTTGGATTGAACACTTTTGTGAGGTAAAGGGAGGTAGTCATTTAAGTTTGGTAGCTTCATAGTGCATGTTTGGTATATGTATTATAATGACTTTGATTATTGAATTGGAGATGAGTTTGAATGATATATGGTATTGTTTTACTTAATGAAACATATTTGCATCCTTGTTGATAATTTGTGGCATGGATGCCTTGGTTGATATTATGATGATGATTATGGACGGTTGATATATATATATATATATATATATATATATATATATATATATCCTGGATGACCATAGAACTGGCTATGTCTCGATAAATTAATAAAAGACTCGAAATCCTATATCAAAGTTTCGAAAAACGCATTTTGAAATCAAAAAGTGGTTTTTGAAAAATGTGTTGCTTTTCAAGAAAAGTTAAGTTTCCTTTTGGAAAAACTTATGTTCCTTTTAAAAGAAAAAGTGATTTTGTGGAAAGTCGTGCAAAACGTGTTTTATTTCAGTAAAGCGTTTTAAAAAGACGTGAAGCCTTAGAAAACGGTTTTTATTTTCAAGAAAGGTGTTTTCCCAAATAAATGTTCCCTTGATCAAAAAGATGTTTTGTTTCAAGAAAACCAAAGTGTGTTTTGTTTTCCAAAGTATTTTGAGAAAATGAAACCAAAAGAAAAATGATGAACCTTTGAGATGAACCCAAACCTAGTAGCAGAGATGTCAGGGCTAGTGTTTTGTGGATTGAGCACTCGGACCTCGTGTCCTGTGTTTTTGATTTGAGTGGGCTTAATACCTTTTGAAACGTGTCATGGACATTGTGTCTCAACATTTGAAAGAATGAACTCAAAGAAAATAGAAAACTTTCTGTGTACATGTATGAACCGGTAGACGTGCCATTTGGAACCGAGCTACAACTCTAGTAGTTGAGAATTTAACCAGTTCCACTAGGTCTATAGGGGCATTTTGTGTTCTAGATCCCACAAGTGGCCGGTGGCGTGGCAACCCCGTGCCGTGGTAAATCGGCTGCCAAAAACGAATAACTCGATCAGAGTGGAGTATTCAGGATATGGTTATGACGTGGTACCCTGGAACAATTGGAGTTCGGACCTAAATAGAGAGGCCGACTCATGAGGACAATTGTGTTACGAGTGTTACTACGGCCTATCGCTCGATGTTGGGAAGTTAGAATCTCCGGAGCACATGAACTAGAAAGATGATATTGAAGTCTCATGCATTATTATAACTCATGATGGTGTTTGAGATATTATGTTGTGTTATATAGATAACTGTTTTTATAACTGTATTTAATGTTGATATTTCTGCTATTTGTCACCTATGTGGCTATCATGATAAACTTATTATATGAGTATCTCACCTTTGCCTGTACATGTTGGACACCCTGTTATGTTTTTGGAACACATGTACAAATGTTGTTCATAGGTCCCCGCAGGCACGTGAGGACTCGGATGACAGAGCCTGTTGAAGAAGTTGACTTTGGGTTGTATCCCAATGGCTACTTTTAGTCGACCAGCTTAGGAGTCTTTTATTTTGAAGCAGTCTTACATTATTACTGCACGTATTTGAACTTATGTTTTCAAGTCTGTAATATGTTATATATTAGACCAGGAGTTATGCTACTTTTATGTTTTATGAACAGTGAATACTGATGTGCTATAAGGAGTTTATTTCTTTATCTTGAGTTTGTTTTACCTATGCATGCAGAAAATTTTTAGAACCGCGTTTTCGAACGTAGCTACTCAATTAAAGTATTTTCCGAAAGCAACCAGCGTTTTATTCTCGTGATTTATTCCGCACTTTCAGTTTGAGTACGTAGCACCAGCGAGGGGGGTGTTACAAGTTTCCTGCTGGAGCATTAGCATTGTTACTCCATGAAAATTTTGGATGTTGCCTCCACCCTGGATTGTAGGTATGATTGTCTCCCCTGTTGCTGTTGTAGTTCACATATGTAACAGATGCAGGATTGCTGAAACAGTCCTCAAACGTATGTCCTCCTCCACAGTACACACAAGAAATAGTTTTAGCTTGGTGCACCTGTTGTTCATTTACAACTGGTTCAGTCACAGTTGCTTGAGCTGCCTAGTTACTCTGATTTTTAGTAGCTAGGTTTTTCACCATGTTAGTTAAGGAAGCCAACTGAGCAGTAAATGCTGTAACTCCATTCACTTCATGAATTGCTACAGCAGTTGTGCTTTTTCCAGAGGTGAGCATGGCAGTAGGCCAGTGATAACTGTTATCAGCAATGCTTTCAATCAGTTCATAAGCTTTATCATAGGACTTGTTCAAAAGAGTGCCTCCTGCAAAAGCATAAAGCATCATTCTAGCAGCTGGCAGCACTCCATTGTAAAAGTGCTCCATCAGAATGCATATTGGAATGCTATGACGGGGGCATCTCTTCAAAAGCTCGTTAAATCTCTCCCAAGCTTCATACAAAGGCTCATCATCAAGTTGCTTGAAGGAGGTTATATCATTTCTCATCTTTGCATTCTTCATAGGAGGAAAGAACTTGGTTAAAAACTTCTCAGCCATCCTACTCCAAGTATTAACAGAGTTGGGCTCCAAAGAATTGAGCCAGTTCTTAGCCTTGCCAGCCAGAGAAAATGGTAACAGTCTTAATCTGGAGGAATCCCCAATGACTCCTGGATTTCTGAAGTTATTAGCCATAGTAAGAAATTGCTTCAGGTGCAAATGAGGGTCCTCTGTTGCGGCACCACTGAACTGTCCAATTGCTTGCAACATCTGGAACATGACATGCTTCAACTCAAAATGCCTAGCTGTGATTTCGAGCACCACTATGCCTGTGTTCATTGTTGCTGGATCAAACAGGGCATAACCCTTAATAGAACTAGTTCTATCATTGGCTAAAGCCTTGCTATTAGGTTCATCACCCATTTCAGAATTTTCAGAACTAGTAGCAGTGTTGGAGCTGTCAGGGGTTTCAAAAATCAGTCTCCCCAACTCAGCTAAGCCTTGGTTCTGCCTGTTCAACCTTCTGGATGTTCTTTCAATTTTGGAACTTAGGGGCACTATGCCTGCGCATACAAAGTAAGAGTACCTATTGCTGTAGCAAAACACTCAACAGATTAGTTGTCTCAATTAAAAGAACTATCAATCTAAAACTTGTTAATGAAACACCATTACAATCCCCGGCAACGGCACCAAAAACTTGTTGGTTAAAAACGGGTTGATGTGCAAGTATACACAATCATTTAACAAGTACCAAAGTGTAAGTGAGATCGTTCCCACGAACATTATATGGTGAATCAAGTACCAAGTTCAAATTAATGGTTCTATTAATTAAGATTAGCAAAAAGTAACAAAGAGTTGGTGCGTGTGCGTGTCCAGAGCAGTTTTGGGAAATAAATGCTAGAGCAATAAAAACGGATTTGTTAACAAAATGGGTAAAACAGCTATGGGGAAGTATCCCTTGCAACTTCAATCTAGTTCAGTTATGCATTTGCAGTACTACGGCAATATGGCTGTAGGAAATGAAAGTTTTTTTCCAGCAGTTCTGAGATGAACTTCACTAAACGTCTCCTATTCCTAGGTCCATATTAGTTACATTCACGCCTCACTTAAGCTCGTTCCAGCTAGCTTAAGAGTTAGAATGTTCATTCCTAAATCATTCTTCATCATAATTTTCCAATTAATGATTTTACTCTTATCTATAAAACAGTTCTGCTATAATTAGCTTTTGCAAGCAGCCGTGAGCTCAAGTTCTAACTAAGGTGATCAAGCTTAATTAAAACACAATCCAAATTAGATTTATAGAAACTGCA
This sequence comes from Ammopiptanthus mongolicus, assembly GCA_039655645.1. Lineage (NCBI taxonomy): Eukaryota > Viridiplantae > Streptophyta > Magnoliopsida > Fabales > Fabaceae > Ammopiptanthus > Ammopiptanthus mongolicus. The sequence goes on from CM077350.1 coordinate 34,535,386, forward strand.
ATAGCAAAGCATAACATAACATTTACTAGAAATCCATTACAAGTTCAACATCCCATAGCTACAAGTGGTTTAGCTCATATTGAGCTTACAAAAACAAAGAGAAAAATAAGAATTGGAAAAAAAAGCCATTATAATGGAGGAGAGAGAGAAAGGGGCGCAGTTGCTGTTCTTGCTCCAGTAGGGAAGATGATGTCTGATTATCTCTCCTTTTGTTGTCCCCTATTTAGGCTTTTCCAAAATATCTGATGGCCCTTTCATCTCTCATCCTTTTTGGGCTAAAAGTTTGCTAGTACAAGTGTCCTTGGCCCAATTTCCTAACTTTAATGCACTGAATGCCAACCCCACGTGTAGGTCACTATCCTTATCAGCGAAGGACAACTCATCATGCAAGAGAATGTTTTGAGCTTTTGTCCTTTTTTCAAACCAGTTCTAAAAGATACCAAAACATGAAAACTCACAAAAGGCACTTGTAAAACACACTTTACACAGAATCACACTAAAACACTAAAAACATAAACTCGAAATACTCAAAGACCACAAAAACACTCAGTAGGGGTGAAAAGTTTCAGAGTGGCCGAGGACCTTACCAGAGGCCAACCCAGAAGACAGGAGATGTGGGAAATCAGAGACCGAGTGCAACTCAGGGGTTGCAAGGATGTTTCAAGTGTAGCAGACCACACATGGCTCGAGAATGCAGAAGCCAAGTACCCAGGAGAACTATGACTTGTTATGCATGAGGAAAACTAGGACGCATGGCTAAGGATTTCAGGCAAGGGAATGGTAGACCATCTGGAGTGGTTGGAGAAGCGACAAGGCCACAAGCCATAAGGAGAGTGTTTGCCGTGAAGGGAGCTGAATCTTCTCGATGCTCGGATCTGATTCAAGGTAAGTGTTTAGTTTCAAACAAGCTCTTATTTGTGTTGTTTGATTCGGGGGCTACCTGTAACACTTCCCTTGGGTGCTACATACTCGAACTCACTGTAATTAATTAGCTACGTTCAAAAACGAGGTTCTAAAAAGTTTTCTACATGCATAAGTAGTTCAAACTCAAGACAAAGGATTAAACCTTATACACATATATCGATATCCAACGTTCATAAAAACATAATCATACATTCACACTTTCGACGTCATGATCCTCCATAGTTTCATGGGGATCCTGATCCAGAAAAGGCTGACTTATGGCTGCAAGAGGTGGAAAAGATATTTGTTGTTCTGCACTACCCTCAGGGAGTGAAGGTTGACTATGCCACATTCCTGTTTCTGGGTGATGCAGAATATTGGTGGGGAGGAACCAGACAATTGCTGGAAGCCAGCAATCAAGAGGTCACTTGGGGAGTATTTCATACCAAGTTCCTCGACAAGTACTTTCCCTAGAGTGCCAGGACAGAGAAAAAGCAGGAATTCCTGAGGCTGCGGCAGGGGGACATGACTGTTGGGGAATATGCGGTGAAGTTTGAGTCGCTCGCCAAATATTTTCGCTTTTTCCAAGCCCAACCTGATGAAGACTGGAAATGTGAGAGGTTTGAAAGAGGTCTGCGCTTCGAGATTAAGGAGTCTGTGTTACCGCTGGAGATCCATAACTTTCAAGCCCTGGTGGAGAAGTGCAGAAAAGTTGAGAAGATGAGAAGAGGAAGAGAGAACAAGAGCACTATGGGAGGACCGTCTAAGTCCAGGAACCCGACCCAATACCAGAACCAGAAAGGAAAGCAGTCCCAAAAGAAGTCGTATTCCTGACCCCAACGGAATAGTCAGAAACAACAATTTTATCACCCTGTCGCTTCTGCCTATGGTGGTGGAAGTGGGAACGATCAGAATCAAGGACAAGTTCAGAGATGTTGCAAGTGTGGGAAACTGGGACATACAACTGAGAATTGTGTTATGAAGGGAGTTCTATGTTTCCAATGTTGGAAGATAGGACATTTCGCGAGGGATTGTCCTACACCAAAATCCGAGCCGATTGTTAACAATGTACGGACTGCTAGACCAACGGCAATGGGATGAGTGTACAAATAATTTGGATGAAACAACAGTTGAATGACAATGAAATTAATCTAGAAACTATTCCCATTAAATGTGACAACACTAGTGCCATAAATCTCACGAAAAATCTAGTTTATCACTCTAGGACCAAGCACATTGAGATTCGGCACCATTTCATTAGGGACCATGTTCAAAAAGGTGATGACATGATTGAGTTTGTTTAAACATCTAAACAACTCGCAGACATTTTTACAAAACCATTACCTAAAGAAAGTTTCTCTTTCATAAGAACTGAATTAGGAATATTGAATCAGTCATGCATTGAGTAAAATACACATCTTATCTTGTTATTACTAATCTGTGTATTAAGTTTGAAAAAGAGAACAACATACAATAATCGATTAGCATAATCAATTAAAGAAAAGAAGTCAGAAGAAGACCCATAATCGATTAGCATAATTGATTAAAGAAGTCAAAAGACTAACAATCGATTACAATAATCGATTAAGGAAGGTAAGTATCCCATAAAATGAATATAATTGATTATGTACCATTTTGCTACCATTTTACTGGTTGGTCCATTTGCTTTCTTGAATATATGCCTTGATCTTCTTGGTCTCTTTCCCGCTTTTTGATAATGTCAAAAGGGGGAGAGTTATATGTATTGCATAATTCAGGGGGGTGATTTTTTTTTTTTAAGTGAGGGAGAGTAGAGCATATACTATCTGTGCATCACTCTGATTATTAAATATTAAATGCTCTAACTCGTTTTTTGAGAAAATCCCTCCTTAAGACGTTTGTCATCATCAAAAAGGGGGAGAATGTGAATATATGCCTTGACAGGATTAGTTAAAGTTTTGATGGATGACAAAAAGAAACATCCCAGAAGGACTAGATTGCAAAAAAGCGGAAACAGTTATCTCAGATGATCAAGTCTTTCAGAAGGGGTGAAGGGATTTTAATAATTGTATTGTGTGTTGTAGATTCTGTTGTACATGGCAGTAATGCTCTCTCAATCTAAAATCAATCACACACACACATGATCTAAAGAGTAAAAATAAACTTAATAGGCCGTAAGCTCTTTAATTGGTAAAATCAATTAACAACCGTTAAGTTTAATTTCAGTTGGCTTACAAACGACAATAATTGATTATCAGATAATCATAATCGATTATCAACATATCTAAAAAGAAAAGTTCATAACAGTGAAGGTATAATCGATTACAATAATTGATTATGTACGTAATCGATTCCTTAATTGATGTTACACATAATCGATTCTTCAATCGATTATGCTCCTATGCATTATACTAGACTCTGAAACAGAGAACCCATAATCGATTATCATAATCGATTATGATGCTACTGTCTCTCAGCGCGTTTTGGTTAAGAAGGGAATAATCGATTATTTAATTATTAAATAATCGATTATGGAGCGCGAATCACATATGGTAAAAATGGGCTTAACCTAATTCCCATGGGCCTAATTCTTTTCCTATAAATAGAATGCCTTGGGAAGCGTTTCATCTACAACAACAGACTGCCCTATTTTCTTATTGCGCCAATACTCTGCCAAAATTTCTTTCTATCACTCTCACCAATATTACACTTCGATTATACATATATTGAGAGAGAGCTTTATACTCCATATAAGTGAGATTGTAATTGTGCTTCAAGTTGTAATTTCTTATCTACACTTTTGAGTGCTACATCTCTCATTTATATTGTTCTTATTTTTGGATGTGAATCCCATAGTTGTTTAAGAGAAGGTTTTTCTCTTGAGACTCTGTCACTGGGGGGGTGATATCTCTGATCTGTGAAGAGTGCTCTTATTTGTGAAGGTTTCTAGCTGAACCTGATTTAAAAGCTAGTTATTGAGTGAAAACCCTTGGTGGTTGACCTTGGGGACTGGACGTAGGCTACTGGGATATTAGGTAGCCAAACCGGGATAAAACTGCAAGTCTTTCTTTCTTTTCTTTTCTTACTCTTCATTTTATTGCGATTTATTTTGCACCATTTACTTTCTGCTACCTTTATTTTATTTCAATTTATTTAACGCACTTTAAATACAAGTCATTTATTTTATTGCAATTTATTTAACGCACTTTAAATACAAGTTATTTATTTCTAAAGTGCTCTGTTGTGCAAAAAGTTTTAAAATACACATTACACACAATTCACCCCCCTCTTGTGTTTGGAGTCACTTGTCAACATCAACTAGAGGATCTGTTGTCCAAGCGGTTCGTGCGACCGAGTGTGTCCCCATGTTTATTGGTGAAGAAGAAGGACAGGAGCTCGAGACTCTACATGGATTACCATCAACTCAATAAGATAACGATCAAGACCATGTATCCTCTACCTTGCATAGATGATTTGATGGATCAACTTCAGGGAGCCGTTGTCTTTTCAAAGATTGACCTAAGATCTGGTTAACACCAGATTAGAGTAAAGAACGAGGACGTACCTAAGACTGCATTTAGGACTCGTTATGGTCACTATGAGTACCTCGTGATGCCTTTTGGAGTGACGAACGCGCATGCTATCTTCATGGACTACATGAACCGGATTTTTTGCCCGTTTCTGGATAAGTTCATTGTCGTGTTCATCGACGATATACTCATCTACTCTAAGAGTCCCGAGGAGCATGAGGAACACTTGCGACAAGTTTGCAGAAACTTCACAAGGAGAAGTTGTATGCAAAACTGTCTAAGTGTGAATTTTGGATTGATGGAGTAAAGTTCTTGGGGCACGTGATTATGAAGGGATTGTCGTTGACCCTACGAAAGTGGATGCAGTACTTCTATGGGAAGGACCCAAGACTATGACAGAAATCCGCAGTTTCGTTGGACTGGCTGGTTATTACAGAAGATTCGTCAAAGGATTTTCAAAGATTGTTGCGCCGTTGACTCAACTTACGAGGAAGGACCAACCGTTTACGTTGACTGAGAAATGTGAGGAAAGCTTCTAGACGATGAAGGAACGTTTGACAACCTCACCAGTGTTAGTGTTGCCCAAACCAGACGAACCATATAAAGTGTACTGTGATCCTTTGCATCAGGGTTTAGGGTGTGTACTTATGCAGCATCGGAGGGTTGTAGCTTACGCTTCGCGCCAGTTGAAGACTCATGAGAGGAATTACCCAACGCATGACCTAGAGTTAGCCGCTGTGGTTTTTGCACTGAAGATATGGAGAAATTACTTGTATAGATCCAAGTTTGATGTCTTCAGTGACCACAAAAGTTTGAAAAACCTGTTCGACCAGAAGGAACTTAACATGAGGCAGAGACGTTGGATGGAATTTCTCAAGGACTACGACTTCACTTTGCTATACCACCCTGGAAAAGAAAATGTCATTGCAGATGCTCTAAGTCGGAAGACCCTGCATATCTCTGCAGTGATGGTTAAGGAGTTAGAATTGATAAAGCAGTTTCGTGATCTCAATGTGGTTATGGAAGTGACCACGAGAAGATTTGTTTAGGAATGATCAAGGTATCTAGTGGAGTGATGGAGACGATCCACGAACAACAAGCAACCGATGAGTACCTCCAAGAGAAGAAGGAGTTACTTGGACGAGAGAAGGCTACAGAGTTCAACTTGGGAACCGATGGCATCTCGAGATGCAATGAACAGGTTTGTGTGCCTATGTTAGCATGGCCATGCATTTCTACGTCGCATACCATCAAGAGGCCTATAGACATTACTCCTGTTATGTAGGAGGGACGAATCCTGTCTACATCACTCACATTCCTCAACATGTTTCATTGCAGGCCCAATAACTATCTTTATAGTTGTCCTGTTACAGACAACGTTTAATAGCATTAAAGCCTACAACTACATATGTTAGGAATCGTAGTGACTTCAAGTCGAAGGACTACTTCACTATGGTCATCATGAGAATCGCTTGTGACACTTACATAACTATTATGTAGCGTTCTCATAGTGGGTCACTCCAATATAAATATTCCACTAATATCTATACCTATGTAAAGGCTTGATATCTTATATCTATGACTCATGAGATGCGGTCATCAATACACTCAAATAATAGTCTCAATGTATTATTATTGTCCTTATTAATAATAATAATTGACTATGGATATTTAAGAATAGGGTTCTATAACTTAATGGCATCTCACGGTCAAGTCATACTTGATATTCCATTAAATGAACTACCTATTCTAAGGACTTTATTATGCTATAAATATGATCATCAAATATAACATAATAAATAAATGCCTTATACATATATCAAATATATGATCAAAGTCATGATACAAATGATTATCTATTCAAAATAGATTGGCCACTAGGGCTTACCCCAACAATCTCCCACTAGCACTAGAGCCAATCGGGCATCAATATAACACCCATCGGTCTTCTGTGATTGTCATGCTACCGCTGAGTAAGAGACTTCAATAGTGGATTGTTTAGTGTTGTTATTCTGCACATCTGCACATCTCCTCTATCGATCAACTATTGAATGAAATGATAACACCTAAGTATATATTTGGATCACTAGTGAGATCAAGTTTCCTTCGCTTAGGCGATTAATCCATCATCATCGCAACGAGATCAATGGAGTTCGTAAAGTTAGGAACTTCGATTAGTTCATAAATGAACTTTCTGATCCAAACGACCTCTAAATCTGTATTTAAGGCAACTATATACTCAGCCTCTGTTATAAAATCAACAACTGTCTCAAGCTTGAAACCTTTTCAAGCTCACAGTACCACCATTAAGGCAAAACACAAAATTTGATTGCGATCTATAGTTATCCTTATTGGTTTGGAAGCTAGCATTAGTGTAACCCATTACAATATACTATTCCTTACCATTTCAGATCAATAATGAATCCTTAGTTCTTCTCAAGTACTTAGGGATATTCTTGAATTCGGTCCAGTGACCTTCACTGGGATTGGATTAGTACCTTCTCATCATGCTCGAAGCATACGAGACATCTGTTAGAGTACATATCATGGCGTGCACAACAGATTCAATTGTCGAATCATGTAAAATCTTATTCATGCGTTCCCTCTACATCTGATGTAACAGGGATTGTCCCTTGGACATGTATACGCCACACGTCATAGGCAAGATACCCTTTTTGGAATCATGCACATTTAAAGCGCCCAAGCACTTTGTTAATTTATGTACCTTTGACTAAGACCTAACAATTTCAGCAATCTATCTCCATAGATCCTGATTCCTAATACATAGGACATTTCGCCTAAGTCATTCATTGAAAAATAATTCCTTAACCATGTTTTCACATTTTCTGGTGTAGGAATATTGTTTCCATAAGTAGTATATCATATACGTACAATACAAGAAAAAAAATAATTATGCTCCCACTAACCTTCTTGTACACACAAGGTCCATCCTCGTTCTTGATGAATCCAAACTGTCTTACAGTTTACATCAAAACGAAGATTCCAACTTTTGGAAGTTTGTTTTAATCCATAAATGGATGTTTGCAACCTGCAAAACCTTTCCAGCTTTCTCTGAATAGACAAAACTCTCAGGTTGTGTCATGTACACATCATTGAGAAGATTCCTGTCAAGGAATGCTATTTTGACATTCATTTGCCAAATCTCATAGTCATACTATGAAGCAATAGCAAGTGGGATCTGAATCAATGCAACTGGACAAAAGGTCTCATCATAGTCATACTATGAATTTTGCTTGAAACCTTTCGCAATCAGTTGCTCCTTGAAGGTACTCACCTTCCCATCCATGTTAGTCTTCTTGTTGAAGACCCACTTGCACCTTATGGGATTTACCCATTTCAGGTGACTCAACCAAGGTCCATACCCGGTTGATGTACATGGATTTTACTTCGGATCTCATGGCTCCGAGCCACTTCTGAGAATCTAGGCCATTGACGGCCTCCTGGTAAGTCAAGGGCTCTTCATGATCCATGAGCGGTTCATCACCTTCTTGAGTAAGGATTATTCCATATCTCTCAGGTTGATGACATGTCCTGTTTGACTTACGCGAGTCATGTGTTAGTTTAACTGGTGATTGGACCACAACATCTTGTGGAACCAATTCTTGTTCCATTGAAGGCGGGTCAGTACTCTGTGCTGCTTGAATTTCTCTAAGTTCTACATTCCCCCCACTATCTCCCTTGGAGATGTGTTCCTTCTCAAGGAACACTCCAGTCCTAGCGACAAAAATTTTGTCCTCAGAGGTATTGTAGAAATAGCGTCCGTTTGTTTCTTTAGGATACCCCACAAAGATACATTTGTCAGACTTGGGTCAAAGTTTATCTGAAACCAAACGTTTCTATAAATTTGATACCCCAAATCTTAATGAAAGACATACTTGGTCACATACCATTCCATATCTTATATGGTGTCTTTAGCCGTCTTAGATTGAACACGGTTAGGTGTGAAAGCTGTTGTATGTAAAGCATATCCCTTAAAAGAGTCAGAGAAGTCTGATTGACTCATCATAGATCGTACCATGTCCAACAAGGTGCGATTTCTCCTCTCGGACACATCATTCCAATACGGTGTTCCAGGAGGAGTGAGTTGAGATATAATCTCACACTCCTTTAGATAGTCATCAAACAGTTGTCCTAAGTACTTTCCACTACGATCTGATCGCATGATCTTAATACTCTTCCAAAATTAGTTCTCCACTTCGTTCTTGAATTCTTTGAACATTTCAAAGATTTCTGATTTGTGTCATACACAAATCCATCTTTACCGAAGTTATCAATAAACGAGACGAAGTACAGAAACTTGTTTTCTAGCAAACTTATTTAGAGGCCCTCATACATCACAATGTATCATGCCAAAAGATTACCAGCCCTTCCACCTTACTAGTGAATGGAGCTTAGTCATCTTTCCAAACAAGTAAGATTCGCAGACCTCAAACAATTCATAATTGGATGAGTCCAAGAGTCCATATTTTTGGATCTTGAAAATGTGCTTCTTACTTATATGGTCTAAAGATATTGCTAAATACATAGAGGGTCCAAATCACTTGGTTTGACCCTATTCGCATTTATGTTATAGATGGGCATATCGAGATCAAGGACACAAAGTCCATATCTCATATGAATACTAGCATAGAAGGCATCCGTTGAATAAATAGAGCAACAAATTTTCCTTTTATTGCAACTCCAAATCTTTTCTTGTCCATACAAGATATAGAAATGATGCTTCTATTATCAGCTGGAATAAAATAACAATTATTTACTTCTATTAATACCCATAAGGCAAATTCAAACTCTTGTAGTTAATGTAGCAACTTTTGCTCATTTCCACTCATAGAGTAGACCTTTACCTAATGGTAAATTCAAACTCCTATTGTGACACCCCAATTTTCACGTTTTCTAATTCTTTAGTATTTTAATGTCTTTATTTTATTCGAGGTCTTAGGAATGGAAATAAAATATTCCGAGACCATAGTCATGCTCGACGATATCGTAGGAAGCTACGATTAAGTTTTGAGTCAAAAACTCAAACGGAGTCCGGTCTGCGTTTTTACACTGATAGTATGATTTTACTGCTCAGAAGACCTCAGATAGACCCGTGAACGAGACAGTAAGTCTTAGAATTTGATTCTCTACGTTTTGGTTAAATTTCGTAAAAATTTCAGAAAAATAACTTCCTGACCTTCGTTCGGGCGAAATTCTCAATCGGGTGACGGACGGAGCCACATAAGGACTTACCGAGACTCGCCAATAGATAATCTTGATATCACAACATCCCAGGACACTTGGGAGAGTATGCCAGAGTCGTCATGACGATCGGGAAAATCTAGACGCGAAATGACCAAAATGCCCCTAACCTTAGTCTTTTGCACTTTTACCATTTTACCCTTTTGGCAAATGACCATTTTGCCCTTAAGTGACTTGTTTTAAGGCTGAACTCAGCCCCTTCCAGCCCCTCATTCATGAAATTTCTGCCCAAAGAAGAACACCATTGTTGTTCTTGAAGAGAAACTCCATTTTTCTTCTTGAAAAGCTTGAATCACTTGTTAGAATCACTTGATTCCTTGAGCAATCTTCCTTCATTTCAAGGTAAGATCACTTCTATGATCTCTTAGCTTCTTGAATATCTCTTTATTTCAAGATCAAGATCCATTTTCATGAAAAGAATTTCTTAGATCCAAAACTTTGAAAATCCATAGGAAATTGTAGAAAAATCCTTTTGAGGTAAGACCAAGTTCTTTGAACTCACCTCATCATTCTCTATCTAAACCCAAGAGCTTATGATTCAACTCTCATCATAGCTCAAAAAGCACATTAGGGCCGAACCCTTCTTGATGATGATGAATAGTGTTTTCATCAATTTTTGATTTCTAACACTTGATTTCATCCTTAGCTTTCCTAATGCCTTTGAATCCATAAAATGGAAAACCAAGATCAATTCCTAGCTTTATTCTCTTTAGGGTGGCCGAAACCCTCTTTGTGAGAATTGTTGAGTTTGGTTTGATTGTTGTTTAATTATTGATTGTTTGGTTGTTTGTAGTTGGTGACAACTATCAGGAGGTTCACAAACCGATCAACCGACTTTGATCCGGGAATCTGCTCTTCAACAGGTATGGGGAGAAGAACCTCATCACACCAAGATGGTGGTGGTGAAGATGGTTGTTTACTTTTTGTGTGGGTGAAACCCTTTAGTTTGGGTTCATTATTAATTGTTATGTTTTGTTAAGTTCTCTTCAAGAACAAGGTTGTCTTGATGAGTGTATGCTTTAGTATGTTATGGTGTGCTTTAGCATATGTTGATGAAGATATGATTGAATGAAAATCATTTCCATGTATGTTGAAAAACCTACTTTGATCACTAGATCAAGTATGGACTTTTATGCTTGGTCATGAGACTATGATGTGTGATGGACTTGTATGTTTTGGTTATGATGTAATAAGGTGTAATTGTGGTTTGTCATAATTGGTGTGAGCTTTTGAGCTATATTTGCTTTGTTGGTGAAGCAAAGTCTCATGTGTTGTAGTAGGCTTTTGAGCTATATTTTCATTGGTGGCCTTAGTAAGAGGAAATATAAGAACATGTGTTGTTCTTGATCTAGCAAGGTTTTGAAGTAAGAAAAACATGATTTCATAACCTATGTTTTCAAAGAGAAACAAAAGTGATTTTGATCCAAAGATCAAATGAAGTTTTAACCTTTTAAGTGTGTCACCAAAGTGGAAAATGTCTTTTCTTTAGCCATAGGTTTGTTAATCAAACTAAGTGTTTCAAAAGAGAATTAATGAAGAAGTTAAGGAAAAGTGAAAACAGGGCACTCGCCCAGCGAACCCCGTCTCGCCTCGCGAGACAGAGGGAAGATACGGCATTCGCCAGGCTAACATTGCCTCGCCTCGCGAGACAGTGGACTAGCCCGAGCAGCAAAGATGCAGTTTCTCTGCCTCGCGTAGCGAAGTAGTTCTCGCCCCGCGAACCGCCTAAGCAGTGAAGAATTGTAGCTCTGCCTCGCGACGCGAGACAATTATCGCCTCGCGAAGCAGAAGGTCGGTTTGAAATACAGTTCTCTGCCTCGCGACGCGAGACAATATTCGCCTCGCGATACAGAGGATTTGTATAAGGAGCAAATATAACTCTCAGCCTCGCGACGCGAAACTTCTGTTCGCCCCGCGAGAAAGTGTAACGCCCCAATTTTCACGTTTTCTAATTCTTCAGTATTTTAATGTCTTTATTTTATTCGAGGTCTTAGGAATGGAAATAAAATATTCCGAGACCATAGTCATGCTCGACGATATCGTAGGAAGCTACGATTAAGTTTTGAGTCAAAAACTCAAACGGAGTCCGGTCTGCGTTTTTACACTGACAGTATGATTTTACTGCTCAGAAGACCTCAGATGGACCCGTGAACGAGACAGTAAGTCTTAGAATTCGATTATCTACGTTTTGGTTAAATTTAGTAAAAATTTCAGAAAAATAACTTCTTGACCTTCGTTCGGGCGGAATTCTCAATCGGGTGACGAACGGAGCCACATATGGATTTACCGAGACTCGCCAACAGATAATCTTGATATCACAACATCCCAGGACACTTGGGAGAGTATGCCAAAGTCGTCATGACGATCGGGAAAATCTAGACGCAAAATGACCAAAATGCCCCTAACCTTAGTCTTTTGCACTTTTACCATTTTACCCTTTTGGCAAATGACCATTTTGCCCTTAAGTGACTTGTTTTAAGGCTGAACTCAGCCCCTCACACTCTCATTTTCGCACAGCCCCTCCAAAGATAGAGCTCCATAGTTGTTCTTGAGAGAAGAACACCATTGTTGTTCTTGAAAAAGCTTGAGTTCTTGTTGGATTCACTTGATTCCTTGAGCAATCTTCCTTCATTTTATGGTAAGATCACTTCTATGATCTCTTAGCTTCTTGAATATCTCTTTATTTCAAGATCAATCTTCATTTTCATGAAAATTATTTCTTAGATCCAAAACTTTGAAAATCCATAGGAAATTGTAGAAAAATCCTTTTGAGGTAAGACCAAGTTCTTTGAACTCACCTCATCATTCTCTATCTAAACCCTAGAGCTTATGATTCAACTCTCATCATAGCTCAAAAAGCACATTAGGGCCGAACCCTTCTTGATGATGATGAATAGTGTTTTCATCAAGTTTTGATTTTTAACACTTGATTTCATCCTTAGCTTTCCTAATGCTTTTGAATCCATGAAATGGAAAACCAAGATCAATTCCTAGCTTTATTCTCTTTAGGGTGGCCGAAACCCTCTTTGTGAGAATTGTTGAGTTTGGTTTGATTGTTGTTTAATGTTTGATTGTTTGGTTGTTTGTAGTTGGTGTTAATTATCAGAAGGTTCACAAACCGATCAACCGACTTTGATCCGGGAATCTGCTCTTCAACAGGTATGGGGAGAAGAACCTCATCACACCAAGATGGTGGTGGTGAAGATGGTTGTTTACTTTATGTGTGGGTGAAACCCTTTAGTTTGGGTTCACTTTTAGTTGTTATGTTTTGTTAAGTTCTCATGGGGAACAAGAATGTCATGATGAGTTTATGCTTTGGTATGTTGTGTTGTGTTTTAGCATATGTTGATGATGAGATGATTGAATGAAAAACCATTTTCATGTATGTTGGAAAACCTACTTTGATCACTAGATCAAGTATGGACTTTTATTGTTGATTATGAGACCATAATGTGTGATGGACTTGGATGTTTGATTATGATGTAGTAATGTGTATTATGGTTATCATGATTGTGTAAGTATTGTGAGCCATACTTTGATTGGTTGATGAAGTAAAACTTCACGTTGATTCCTAGTTGGCTATTAGCCATGATCTGGAGGAAAGGAAGGATATGAATAGTTCTTGGACAAGTCAAGTTTTGATGTAAAGAAAGTGTTTTCAATAACTAGTGTTTTTCAAAGAAAAACCCTAAGTGACTTTAAATGGAATTAAATCTCAAAGTGCTTTCACCAAAGTGAAACATGTTTTATACCTTATCCTTAGTTCATCTAGTTAATCAAGTGACTCAAAATGAGAAAAGAAGTGGTTTCATGAAGAGAATCAAAATGGTTCCCTAAGGTTGATGCCTTGTTTTAAGGCAACCATTTCGCTAAGCGAATTTACTTTCGCTACGCGAAGACAGGGGAAAGTCTAAGTTGGGCATCACTGCCTCACTTTCGCTAAGCGAATTCATATTCGCTAAGCCAACCAAACGAGTTTCGCTACGTGAATTACGTCTCGCTGAGCGATCCAGAGAAGAAGTCTCCAAAGGAGGTATAACCGCCTCCATTTCGCTAAGCGAAATTATACTCGCTAAGCGAATAAAGTGAAATTTCGCTACACGAATTCTGTTTCGCCGAGCGATCCAGAGGAGTTCCAAAGGAGGTATTACTGCCTCATTTTCGCTAAGCGAATGTAAATCCGCTAAGAGAATGTCATGTTTCAGAAAATGCTAGAAATGAAGTAAGTAGTTCAAATATTGTTGTTTCAAATCAAATGAGTTTTTAATTGTAAAAGTTGTTTGGTTTACAAAAGGAGTTTTCTAACTCAATCGTAAGAGTTTTATACGTGAAAAACCTAAGTTAAGTAATTAACTTAGAGTTGAAAACAAGGGTTAATTAAGTATGGTATGTGGTGGAACAAGACCATGTGCTATACCATTGATGACTTAGTACATCAATGAGTTCATAAGACTTAAGTGAAATCAACACTTGTTTCCTTAATTGAAAGACAAGGGATTAATATCTTAGAAAGGCTTAAAGACTTATCTAAGAGGATTCTCAATCCTTATTCATAATGCTTAGGACTTGAGACTTAATTCATAAGATGTAAACACAAACATGAAACGTTTTGGTTTTTGAAACAGTAGTTCGATGACCGACCGATGATTCGGATCTAGGTTAATTGTTCAATTGTTTCCGTCTTGTGATGACCGGAATGAGAGAGATCCTGAGATTGTGCAGGTATGGGACTGTACAGTGGAAGGAATCCTGAGACTATGCAGGTATGGGACTGTATAGTTAAGGGAAGGCATATAAGAATTGATTGGTACTACCCATACCAACAAGATTTATCTTCTTTTCAGGAGCTTAGAACATAAGTACTTTATAGTTAAGCGTGCTTGACTTAGAGTAATTATGGGATGGGTGACCTTCTGGGAAGTTTCCTAGAAAGCGTGTGAGTGAGGACAAAACACGCTGAAAAGACTTGTGTTGGTTTGTGGGGACAGTCGGCGATTCTGAAAGCAGTCTGGATCATTCCAAAGGAATCACGAGATATTTATCCGATGGATAAATGTTTTATAAAACAAAGATGTGTGTAGTTCCTAAGGAAGAGAACCTTAGTGAACCTTGAGGTTTATCCAATGGATAGACATTGTTTTATCGCATCTGCTTTGTGTAAGCATTGGCATTTCATGTGCATAGTTGTAAGGCCTTGAGCCTAGGAGTTGAGCTTACACCTTGATGCGGGTGCGAATCTTACGGTGACGATCTTCAATGGTCTTTTTGGTGGTATCAGGGTTGGAAGGGCTGACATGTGACCAGTTGGTGATTCTTCTGTGTCGTGGCGAATCCGTGCAATACACTGATATCCTCTACTAGATGCCGTATTTTTCATGTTTGGTCGAGAGTGTTACCGTAAAGCCAGATACGTGCACGTTACGAATGTTGTAGCATCTTGCTCATGGCTGGCAGAAACCGGAACATGTCCTCCCATTCACTCTCTCCGAATGTTTTGTTAGCTCCATGGAGTAGGGGTCAGAGTAGTACCCAGTGACATTGACATTGAGTCATATACATTGCATTGCATTGCATGGCTATTGATGTTTATGGCTATTGATGTTTACATTTACTGTTATACATCGCTGTATTGTTTAAGGATGCCTTATATTATGCTGTTAAATGTTTAGCATGCTATTATGTTGTTAACTGCTTAACATGATTTATATTGAGAACCTTGTAAGCATGTTGGGTACGCTGTTACCCGGTGAGTCGTCCCGTTTTTACTACTGCTGTTTTGTTGTGTTGATGAACGGGAATCTCACCCATATCTGTATGTTTTCTGCTGGTACTTGCTGTTGATGCTTGAACAGATGGACGCGACGATGGTTCGGTTCCGCAGTCCCTTTGAGTTCGGAGGTGGACTCTTTTGCTGTTTTAGTTTTGTTGTCGGCCAGACTATGTCAGCTTTTATAGTACCTTTTGGGAGCTATGACTCCTAGTACTTATTGTATTTCTTATGTCAGTCATACATTAGACTTATGTCTATATAAAGTAATGTTGTTATTTCTGTTTTCTGTATTATAATACTGTATGTATGTCCTAGTAATGCATGGTGAACCTAAGTTCACTTATTAGTATTATTTATTACCTTTACTAATCCCATTACATCTTTATGAAAAGAAAAGAAAAAGAAAAATCATATTTTCCGCATTAATAAATATTTTCGGCCTTATAAACGTTCGGGAATGTGACACTCGGGAAAGGGTGTTGCAGAAAGGAATTTCAATTGAGGTATCACTACCTTAATTTAGCGAAGCGAATGTACTCTCGCTAAGCGAATTTCACTCTTTTAGAAAATGCTAGAAATGAAGTAAGTAGTTAAAATGTTGTTTCTAATCAAATGAGTTTTTAATTGTAAAAGTTGTTTGGTTTACAAAAGGAGTTTTCTAACTCAATCGTAAAGTTTTACGCGTGAAAAACCTAAGTTAAATAATTAACTTAGAGTTGAAGACAAGGGTTAATTAAGTATGGTATGTGGTGGAACAAGACCATGTACTATACCATTGATGACTTAGTACATCAATGAGTTCATAAGACTTAAGTGAAATCAACACTTGTTTCCTTAATTGAAAGACAAGGGATTAATACCTTAGAAAGGCTTAAAGACTTATCTAAGAGGATTCTCAATCCTTATTCATAATGCTTAGGACTTGAGACATAATTCATAAGACATAAACACAAACATGTAACGTTTTGGGTTTTGAAACAATAGTTCGATGACGGACCGATGATTCGGATCCAGGTTAATCGTTCAATTGTTTCCGTCTTGTGATGACTGGAATGAGAGAGATCCTGAGGCTGTGCAGGTATGGGACTGTACAGTGGAAGGAATCCTGAGGCTATGCAGGTATGGGACTGTATAGTTAAGGGAAGGCATATAAGAATTGATTGGTACTACCCATATCAACAAGATTTACCTTCTTTTCGGGAACTTAGAACATAAGTACTTTATAGTTAAGCGTGCTTGACTTAGAGTAATTATGGGATGGGTGACCTTCTGGGAAGTTTCCTAGAAAGCGTGTGAGTGAGGACAAAACACACTGAAAAGACTTGTGTTGGTTTGTGGGGACAGTCGGCGATTCTGAAAGCAGTCTGGATCATTCCAAAGGAATCACGAGATATTTATCCGATGGATAATTGTTTTATCCGATGGATAAATGTTTTATAAAACAAAAATGTGTGTAGTTCCTAAGGAAGAGAACCTTAGTGAACCTTGAGGTCTATCCAATGGACAGACATTGCTTTATCGCATCTGCTTTGTGTAAGCATTGGCATTTCATGTGCATAGTTGTAAGGCCTTGAGCCTAGGAGTTGAGCTTACACCTTGATGCGGGTGCGAATCTTATGGTGACGATCTTCAATGGTCTTTTTGGAGGTATCAGGGTTGGAAGGGCTGACATGTGACCAGTTGGTGATTCTTCTGTGTCGTGGCGAATCCGTGCAATATACTGATATCCTCTACTAGATGTCGTACTTTTCATGTTTGGTCGAGAGTGTTACCGTAAAGCTAGATACGTGCACGTTACGAATGTTGTAGCATCTTGCTCATGGCTGGCAGAAACCGGAACATGTCCTCCCATTCACTCTCTCCGACGTTTTGTTAGCTCCATGGAGTAGGGGTCAGAGTAGTACCCAGTGACATTGACATTGAGTCATATACATCGCATTGCATTGCATGGCTATTGATGTTTACATTTACTGTTATACATCATTGTACTATTTAAGAATACCTTATATTATGCTGTTAAATGTTTAGCACGATATTATGTTGATGACTGCTTAACATGATTTGTACTGAGAACCTTTGTAAGCATGTTGGGTACGTTGTTACCCGGTGAGTCGTCCCGTTTTTGCTACTGCTATTTTGTTGTGTTGATGAACGGGAATCTCACCCATATCTGTATGTTTTCTGCTGGTACTTGCTGTTGATGCTTGAACAGATGGACGCGACGATGGTTCGGTTCCGCAGTCCTTTTGAGTTCGGAGGTGGACTCTTTTTCTGTTTTAGTTTTGTTGTCGGCCAGACTATGTCAGTTTTTGTAGTACCTTTTGGGAGCTGTGACTCCTAGTGCTTATTGTATTTCTTATGTCAGTCATACATTAGACTTATGTCTGTATATAGTAATGTTGATGTTTCTCTTTTCTGTTTTCTGTTTCTGTATTTATAATACAATATGTTCTAGAAATGCATGGTGAACCTAAGTTCACTTATTAGTATTATTTATTACCTTTACTAATCCCATTACATCTTTATGAAAAGAAAAGAAAAAGAAAAATCGTATTTTCCGCATTAATAAATATTTTTGGCCTTATAAACGTTCGGGAATGTGACACTCGGGAAAGGGTGTTGCACCTATAGTCAATGTTGCCACTTTTGCTTCATCTCCACTCATATGGTAGACCTTTACCTAATGGTCAATGTCCTACTCCCTTTGATCCCTCACATTAATGTGAGATCCATATACGGTATCCAATACCCATAATGTTGGAGTGGATTTGTTGATTTTGTAACAAATATGCCTGAACAGGAAGTCATACTTCCTTTCTTGTCTTTTTACTCCTTCTAGTACCTTTTATCCCTTGCTAGCTCTTGTTAGAGCATCATAAGGTGAATGATCATATCACACGTCTCTATGATTGCAAGCATGAGATGTCGTACACCAATGGCATCGACTTGATGCTTCTATTAAGCATCCTTTTCGACCCTTATGGTAGTAGCAACAATTGCTTGAGAATTAATTTCTTTAGAACATATAGTTCCTTTTCTCGTACTTGAGGACAATCCTCAAAATTTGTATCAATCCAGAAAATTAATTCTAGATAACTCATCCTTCTTAAGGATATCCTTCTCAAGGATGTATCACAATAATAAAATAAAAGTTATGTTTGTAGCCATAGTTATTTAATATAGAAACATACAAATATAAGTATCATCATTAAAACATATTTAATAAGTCTTTTATTAAATACACTCCCACTATTTTACTCAAATCAATGACCCCCGACATTGACTCGAAAAATTTCGTTGAAAGATTTTCTAGTGGGACCAAGATCCATATTTCATCTCGTTCTAAGTCAGCTATGGCTGATCGCCCAGATTCAGCTATTTAGGTAGGAAACCCCTTTCCAATTACATCCAATGTCATTCTTGGACCAGTTGGGTGAATAACTCCTTATTCTAATCCATCATATGGATTAATGCCCAACCTCATGCCTCTAAGCCATTTCAATCCTACTTAATACACTTAGTTAAGTTCAACCTAAAAGTTGACGGTAGGTTATTTCACCTTTCGCGTCTCACCAGAATATATTAAAGAGCTCAGTTGTAGCATTACCCACACTTAAATGACTCTGGCCTTGACGAGTGCCACGCATCAGGAGGCATTTAATAACTTAATTTATTGAGGGAATTTAATAATTAAGTGATCTCACCGGCATATTTATCATAAAAACGTCTCTCATAGCATACATGGCATACTCGCTTACATACATTCAAAACATATTAAGCATACAATGACATACATGCTATTAAACAATTTAAATTCCAAATTTAAATCATAGATCGCATACATTTCATGCATCACATACATAAACATACAAGACATATAAAAGGTATTATGATCATGGCCTCCTAATGTGCAATAATTAAAACTAATTATTACAATCTTTGACCCTCGGGCAAACTTCCAAAGTTCCTCCCACTGGCATCATGATCTGGTGTTGCCTCCATGTCATCCCGAACAATTTACAAAATTTAAAATAAAATAAATAAAGTAAATGTTACGACACACAAGCCGCATTTATAAAATAAATACAATAAATTACGACATGCAGACCGTATTTACTAAATAAAATTAAACACCAAAACTAGGACCATAACCATATACCGCACATTTAATAAACAATTTATAAATATGTAAAAGAGACAAAATCACATTCTGTCCATCAGCACGACCGTGCTAAACAGAGCAGAGCACGGCCGTGCCAAAAGCTCGCTGAAGCTGTACAACATGTGCACGGCCGTGCAAAACGGCGCACGGCCGTGCTACACGTTCACTAAAGCTAACACAAATGTGCACGACTGTGCTACAGGGAGCATGGCCATGCCAAATGACGCAGGAGGATTCCAGAAGCGAATCATTTTTTATGTCAAGAGCACAACCAAGCACACAAAACATGTTCAAAGAGATTTATATCACATAAAAATCATACAAACATGCTTTTAAACACACAAATCATATTTAAAAGCAATAAACATGTTATCATACAATGACAAACAATCCTAGGATACATGGCAAACTACGATCAGACTCTTTGATACCATTGTTGGGGTTTCAAGAGGGATAATTTTTAAAAACAATTTATAAAAACCGCTTGAGCGAAAAAACCCCTTTACTAAAAGACCACATATTACACATGAATCACAAGGATATTGTGTTTATGTCATGACCCGAATTTTTTAACCATGACCGGGCAAAAGGAAAAACCTTCCCTTTCCCTTTCGCAGCCTCCCAAGCATATATAAATTCGTTTCATCCAAAGTAAACAATTTTATTCATTAACAACATAAGGAATATAATACGTTTGAGTGATTAGCAACATATAAATTACAAAGTCCTGCTTTAACTAGAAACTTTAAAACTAACGGCACAACTTCTCAAACTGTCCACATGACATCTAAGACTCCCGGCAGCTTCGCAGATACCTGCAACTGAAGTGTTTAACGTGCAACGAGTCCATTGACTCAGCGAGAGAGTTTGCCCCAAACACATGCAAATAATCTCATAAGCAACAAATTACCAAGTGGACATCTTGTCCCTCAAAAGAGTACTTGTGGGGTGTCTTGCAAATAAATCTTATTTTCATAACTCATGTTTCCACTCATAGGGGGACACGTAGCATAAATATATTCATAGTGAGTCTTTGAGGTTCCAATTGGGGTTGTTCACTAAGGTCCCCGCCTCGACAGTTTTGATTTGGTATCCCGGAGATACTGTCCCCTCCAGCCATCATCATCCCTCCTCAACTACAGGGTTGCTCACTAAGGTCCCCAACCTCGACGGTTTTCACTTATATACCGGAGATACCATCCCCTCCGGTCGGATACCCAAAGATTCACATAAATACCATATCAATCCATTCCATCAAGTACTCTATTCAATAATCATTCACAACCACACATAGGCAACAACATAGTAAACCAATTCACATCATTATATTATTGCCACAAACTTTCACAATAACATCAACATGACATATACTTATCTCCCTGGCATAATTCCAAGTCATAAATAATCTCATCATAATAATAAGCATTCTTTTAAAAAAAAAAATATTACATCACCTACTGAGCATATATCACTTAGCATATATCACTTGTTCATAAAAAGAAAAAAAAAACAATCTAAAATAATAGGTGTCAAAGGTCATAACAGCATTTTTATCATCATCCATAACATATCATCGTACAAAACATATTATGATCAATAAAATATTAGTTATATTTTTACCATAGTATTATACATACATATGATCTAGACTCACCCATAATACATTAAATATACTCAATAGCATCTATCTCTCATTTTAACACCTTAAAAGTGACTAAAGAGAATTATATCTACTATCTTGTATATGCTTTTCCATCCAAATAAAACCACTCACCACCTCAGCACATTTGTACACTTTGTCTCATCATTTTATCTAATAATAGTATATATAAATCTAGTAGCATTGCTGATAGCAATTAACGGTAATAAAAAATCAACACAGACTTCATTTCATCCTTAAATATAAATATAGTATGGTATATAATTCTACAATTAAAAGGCACCACCAATGTAGCTGCTCATAAAACAAAAGAAAGGGATAGTTCCCTTCAAAATCCACCGCCCCACAAAACAGAATTTAAACAGAGCCATGAGATTCTTTTAAAATTCAACACCGAATACAAAAACTGTACTTACTAATATTTATTATCCTGATTAACACCTAAAACAAAGGACCAAACAACCTATATGTGACATTTAAAGATGCCCATGACTTACATTCATGACAGCATAAAAAAAAAAAATGCTAGCTACAACATCAAATTTGTCCAAGCTTTGACACTGATTCATAAGTCGGCAGCCATGTCTATATCTCTCCATAAAGCTGTTATTTTCCTCAGTTTAAAACCCTAACCATGTAATGAAGAAATTCCAAACAGCACTAATACAAGGATATGGGTAGAAGATAGCTCAACAAAATTACATTTTAACAATCATTCATGTAGAGATTCATTAACCACCACACCGACAAGCATTATCATTTAGGACACTAAAATCCCTCACCTGCTGGGTGAGATCCTGAGGCTGGGAGAGAACTTCAAACGAAAAAAAAAGACAAACAAAGAAGAGAAGATCAGCCGCACAACCCCTCTCTTGATTTTTCCTCTTCTTCCCCAAGCTCTCTCATCTTGTCTCAACCTCTCCTCTTTCCCTCTCTTAGGTTCTAGAAAACTTTTGGAGAGAAAAAGGAAAGTGAAGGGATGAAGCCCTTCTTCTCCCTTCTTATAAAATGAAAAAATATTAATGTTTGGACAAAAGGTCCCTCATACAATAATATTATATATATATATATATATATATATATATATATATATATATATATATATAACACCTCATCAATTATTTTTAACTCAGTACTCAAGTTAATCAGATTACTAAGCGTATATCCACTTAAACACTATCTTAACTAAGTCTTAAAACCCTCCTTTAAATTATAGCATACCTTATTATTTAAAAACTTGTTTAAAAAAAAAATCATGTAATCTTAATACGAGGAAAGAAAACAAATTTAACTTGCCGGGACGGCATGACATCATTTAAATATTAAAATTAAAATTACCGGGTATTACAGTTTACCTCTTGAAGCGTAGCTTTGCCGCGAACGCTGTGAGCACGCTAACAACACCGGTTAGCCAAAAACGCTGATACTTACGATGCTCATAACGTTCACTCCAGACCTCGTATTGTAAAACTGAACAGTGAAGATGTAGATCCACATGTCACGAATCGGCTATCCAAAAATCAACTCGATCCAATGGTTAGCGAATCTCGGATCGCGAGATTACGATAACTGTCCAGCCATAACCACCATAAGAAAAGGCTTCTCTATTACCAGTATTGCAAAGTAGCAATACCTCTACTCAGTCCACGCGAGCAAACCAACGTCAGAGATAGCGTAGTGCTAGCTATCAGGATTGAGAGAGGCGTGGCACACAGAGAGAGAAAGGAGGCACAGCTGTCAATAGAGCACAGCTTCCGTTATGAGTGCTCTGTGTTGTTGCTTGCTTAAGTGACGTGCACAGCTTACTAATAGCTGTCACTCACTTAACCTAACCCACTTGGGCTACTGTACGCTACAGGCTCAATGTTTAATTATTAATTAAAACATATTTAATTAATTAATTAAACTTATCCTCAATTAATTATTAATTAAATCATATTTAATTAATCAATTAAATTAATTCTCTGAACATTTGCTCTATGCGTGTGACCCTATAGGTTCTTAATTAATTGGCAATAATATTAATTATTTATTAATTATATTAATAATCAATTAATATTATAAACAATGAGCAGCATCTAACAATACATCATTCCTATCCAATTAATTAGAATATTGGTGATACAATTAAAACTATATTGTAACCATATATAATATGAAGTCAACGTCTTTTCATCTCAATGTCTTAATTAAACACAAGACATAAATGTGTCATCCTTGTTATGTCCAATTATTTATTTCTTGATCTAGTAATTGACGTACGATCATGTGGGTTCAATTTCTCATATTGTCCCACCTTAGCATGGCCATATATTTCTACGTCGCATACCATCAAGAGGCCTATAGACATTACTCATGTTATGTAGGAAGGGATGAATTCTATCTACATTACTCACATTCCTCAACATGTTTCATTGCAGGCCTAATAACTATCTTATAGTTGTCCTGTTACAGACAACGTTTAATAGCATTAAAGCCTACAACCACATATGTTAGGAATCGTAGTGACTTCAAGTCGAAGGACAACTTCACTATGGTCATCATGAGAATCGCTTATGACACTTACATAACTATTATATAACGTTCTCATAGCGGGTCACTCTAGTATAAATATTCCACTAATATTTATGCCTATGTGAAGACTTGATATCTTATATCTATGACCCGTGTGATGGGGTCATCAGTACACTCACATAATAGTCTCAATGTATTATTATTGGCATTATTAATAATAGTACTTGACTATGGATATTTAAGAATAGTGTTCTATAACTTAATGGCATCTCACGATCAAGTCATACTTGACGTTCCATTAAATGAACTACCTATTCTAAGGACTTTATTATGCTATAAATATGATCATCAAATATAACATAATAAATAAATGCCTTATACATATATCAAATATATGATCAAAGTCATGATACAAATGATTATCTATTCAAAATAGATTAGCCACTAGGGCTTACCCCAACCCCTTGATTGGCAAAAAGTGAGCAGACTTGGTTAACCTATCCACTATTACCCATATGGCATCTAAACCCAAACGAGTTCGAGGCAACCCCATCACAAAATCCATAAAGATCTTCTCCCACTTCCACTCAGGAATTTCTAAAGGCTGCAACAAACCCGAAGGTCTTCGGTGTTTATCTTAACCTTTTGGCACACCAAGCACTTGGTCACAAAACTAGTCACGTCCTTTTTCATCTCTGGCTACCAATACATCTTCTTAAGGTTGTAATACATCTTGGTTATCCCTAGATGTATGGTGAACTTACCCTTACGACTTCCTCTAACACTTTTTCTCTAAGACTCCTCTCCTTAGGAACAACGATCCTATTTTTACACATCACCAACCCGTCAGCAGACAACAAATACTTTTCTTGTTCCAACAAGGATAGCAACTCCTGGTCTGCAAGCTGTTCACTCTTAATCTACTCCCTAAGGTCACTACAGATTTCCAACTTTTTTAACTTTAAACTCAAAGCATTCAAAGACACATTAAGGTTCAAGTCTCTAAACTCCTCCAACAGTTCATCTCTTCCACCATTAAACTAGACACATGTAGATACTTTCTACTAAGAGCATCAGCCACTACATTGGCTTTGCCTGGATGGTACTTCAACTCAAAGTCATAGTCTTTAAGGAACTCCATCCACCTCCTTTGCCTCATCTAATGCCCTTCGTTACAGTAGTTGTAACACCCCACTTTAGCGGTCACGATTATTTAACATAAGATGAAAGAAATGCGGAAATATATAGAATGTAAAGAGCTTATCGAAAATATGGGTTTTCTTTTTTCCCTTTATACTCAAGTTTCGAAAACATATAAGATTGCTTGTACTCATAAGAATAAATATACGTAATCATAAACAACATTGAAATAAATAAAAACTCCCCACAAAGCATATGTATAAAACTAGCAGTTTTCAACATCTGACTACAAAAGAAAGTAACCAACATAAGGACAACTCGACCTACACTACTGGAGATGCAGCTCCACAACATAAAGGGGAAGGGGGTACATCATAAAAGTACAGACGCTAGGAAAAACACTAGATACTGGCCAAAACAGACACTACACTACTTATTGGAGTAGTACTCCTCTGGATCTGGATCCTCCTCCTCCTCCTCGTCCTCCTCCATGGCCTCCTCCTCCTCCTCCTCATCCTCCAAGGCCTACATGTCATACCAGCTCATGATCTGTTCCGCATACTGGAGCATCTCCTCATCAGTCCTCATCCACCACGTATCCTGACTCGCGCTGGCAGCGGCTACCTCAGGAATGTCCTCCAACACATATTCGGGTACTTCCTCTTCCTCTTCCTCCTCCTCCTTCATCTCCTCATTGTCAGACGAGAGGATAACCAGGGGAGTAAAGAAGGATACCCTGGTATGAGCCGGTGTGCTCTTGCGAGCAGTCATCCTCCCATTCGCCTGCTAGCGAGGAATCTGAGGATGTAGCTCGGAAGGCACATAGGTAGGCCCTGGAGGTGGGACAACAGAGACAGAAGGGCCGGCAGCAGATACAGGTATGACGGAAGTGGACGGTGCAGTAGGTGGAGGTGACATGGAAGCAGGGTCGACGTACACGTCCCTAGGCTCCTCTCGGTGAACTGTAGGCTGGGCACTAGGTAGTCGCGGATGATCAGCAGATGGTGGTGGTGGCTGGGTAATCCCGGAGCTACCCTCACCACTGATCCATAAGGTGAAAACGCTCTCGGACAGGCTCGTCATGGAGAAAGGTAGCTCCCTCCTACTCGTGAGACTCAAAGCTCCAGTATAGATGAGACTTCCGTCAGGATGGATTGTCCAAGCGTCCTCTCCATCATGAAGTGTCAAGTCCAAGGTCAAACGGGAAGGTGGATCGCTCGCCATGTCTACTCACCATAGCAAGATGAAAACCATTCGAGTAGCGTAACAACAAAAGTAATGAGGAGAGATTCCGCACATCGCATAACCAGAACAGCAGTGATAAAAGTCACGCACACATGCACCTAATCGGCATACAGCGCATGGGCTTTCACAGCATAACAATTAATCATATGCCATCACAGTTAATGTATAAATCAACAATAATATGGGTCAAGTGTCAACTCAAGTATGCAATGACACAATGCAACATGACTTAGACCCCTACTCCATGGAGCTAAACATAACAAGAGTGAGTGATTGGGAGAACATTGTCTGCGTTTTCTCAGCCCACTGTGCCACATCCAAAGATTGAATCATATAACGGCTCACGGCAGACGTTCTTTACCCAAATCATGATTTGTTCGGTGTCCAGTCAGGACGTCAGCGTGTTTTGACAAGTCACCCACGACACAGAGGAGCTACTCTCTGGCCACAGGTGGTCTCCCCAACCCCAACGTCCTCAAGATCTCCACGATCGTCACCTCCAACAATCGCGTCCACACAAAGGTGTAAGCTCAATTCTCGAGCACAATGCCCAACTCATGTACAGATGCATATGCATCAAGAAAATGACACAACACAGAACGTACTACTCCATCATTGTAGTACCACATGTATCTCTTGATAAACCATAGGGCACCCCTATGGGACCCATTTTCACACAACTTGCCATCAGTCTCCCGTTCTTGGTTTCGTTCCTTGCAATCACGTACCACCTCGTCGTTCGTGACGCGATGTTCGTATTATGATACATTATTCCATACTCTAAATGCATTATGGAAAACAGGATCCATAAGGATCCGCTTCATCATATCTTCTCACTTGTCTATCAAAGGAACTTTACATATTCTTTACACGTAACTCTTGGTGATTAAACATTATGGATTCCTTAGATGACCTAAATCATCAAGGATGTGGGACATGATTTACCATGACCACAGGGTATTGGTGCATGTATTTTACTTAGTCTTTGTGAGTCCATTGTGGAGCTCATTGGATACTTCTTAGGAGATAACATGCGTTTATACTATTATAGTAAAAAGTTTCAAAGTACTATCCTTATAGCAAGGTAGTTGAGGAGATCTCTTTTATTAAGTATAGTTTGAAAAACTCTATTCAATTGCCCATAAGGCGTCTCATTTAGTGTCAAACTCTTTTGAATTGGTTTCCTAGTTCTATTACTTAGTGTAAAAGAAATATACTTCTTACTTGAAATCACCATTAGTTTTCAAATGAACTATAACTTATATAATTTTGGAAAGTTCTAAAGAGGTAATAGTAGTGTAAAACTCTTTGTTTTTAAAGAAAAGCTTTGTAAGAATCCTATCGTCTCAAAGAAAACTTACTAATAAAAAATCCTTGAAAAACCATCTTGACAAACTATGAGCCTCTTGGTTCTTGAAAATCTTTTCTTCAAAAACACTTATTTCACAATACATGGTTCTTTGGAACCAAAACATGATTTCTTTGGAAACCCCTTCAATTTATATAGCCCTTTTACTTTAGTATGAACCCATTAAACCCCTTAACCTCAACATTTTAAGATCCTAACCCTACTATCTATGACAAGGCCTAATGTGACACCCACTACCCCACATATAAAAAAACATGAATAAAATCATACATGTCTTTAAAAAAAATAACAATTAAAATAAAAACATATCCTCAAGGGTAATGTGCATCACATCATCTATAACGTAAAACATAGGAATCTGAAATAATCAAAATCCTTTAAAAAACAAACTGCGGAAAACATAAATAATAAACATAACCCAAGTCCCGATGTCACATATCAGAGCTGATATACATATACCAATAATACATCGGAATAAAACCGAATAACATAAATCATAAATCCTAACTACTGAGAGAGATCTCCTCGGAATCACTCCTCGTCAGCATGCTTACCCTCCTCTGTATATACCATAACATATGCACAAGAATAACAAAGAGAGGGGTAAGAAACACAATCATGAATATATGTAAATGGAATGAAATAGTAATTAAGATGGCATACAACATACATCAATCACCACAGATATAATCAATATATATCAAGGATGCATGTCAATGCGAATGCAACATCACTACTCCGTATGCATGTGGCCAACAACTCTAACTCTGGAAAGACGATTAGGAGTACATGTCCGGTTATCAACATGGAAGATATGCCAGGCCATGGGCCATCCCCGAACACTCTCACTAATTCTGATAACGTATAGTGGCTAGTCAGGGTACTCAAGCTTATTCTTTAGGTCACTCCGACAATAGGTAGCTAGCCCATGTCACCTGGAACTTCCATACCCAACGTACCCGCAAGGCCGGGATAACACCCATCGTGGCCTCCACTATCGCGATTCATCGTTTGCTTTCCACCCAACATAACAACATCAACGTATGATGCATGCTATGCTCAAAAACATGCAAACACATGTCCAACCATCCACCATCATAATCAATCACATTGATTATCAACAATAACCATCAACGATGATCATCAATCAACTAGGCGCTAACCATCGTTATTGCCTTTATCAGCATTGCCAATATTATCATCATAATCAATCACATTGATTATCAACAATGACCATCAACGATGATCATCCAACATTGCCAATATTATCATATCGTCATTATTAGAATTAACGTTCTTTCCTATATTATCAACCTTGAATTGTGATCTCACAGTCTTTTTCTCTTTACTCTATTCATTATTCCTTCACAACAGAATCTGGGTGAGAAACCCAAATTCGCTAGGCGAATCGTGGCTTGCGAGGCGAGCCCGGGAGCTCCTAAACAGGTTCTCAAATTCGCTAGGCGAATCCTGGCTCGCGAGGCGAGCCTGAGAGCCCCAATATTTGGTTCTCTCATTCGCCTCGCAGATTACAATCCGCTACGCGAATCACGTCAGACCACGAATGGTCTCTCTGTCTCGCCTCGCGAATGGATATTCGCCAGGCGTATCATGACAGAAGTGGGAATCTTAAGAATTTCTCCAAGTTATCCCTATGCCTATCATCCCATCTCTCAAGAATCATCCCTATGGGTTTCCAAAACTAATCCAATATTATCAATCTCACCTCTCATAACAACTCATTCATTATGGGGTGCCAAACGTCCCTAAGCTATGCTCTTTCACTAATCCTATTTTCTTTATTGTAACGCACATCATCATCAAGTCATCATTATCATTGCACATCATAAAATCTCATCAATGCATATCGTATCTATATTCATACTATTCATCGCACATCATAATATTTCAATCATATCATCAAGACAAAAACCCATAATCATAATCATAGAACCATAAACATATATATATTTATACAATATTCACATAGGCATGTACATGGCATATACATAACATACACATAATTACACTCATAGCATATATATAGGCATTTACAATGCATATAGACAAACATATAGGGGTCATGGGTTAACCCCTTCATCTTAACCTATCCCAAAACCCACATACTCATGATCTATTTCTTCCCCCCATACCTGGTATGACGATCACAATGAACAACGGAAGGAAAAAGGTCCGGAAAAGGTTGCGTCTACACAAATGCTCGATCTTACGACGCTTGACTTCACGATCACAGCCCCAAAAGGTTCAAGAGCAGCAACTAGGAAGAGGGCTTGTGATGGCAGTGATGCTCTTCAAGCGAAGGAGACGAAGAACGATGAATAATGGTGCAATCTCCTTCAAGAATCCTTGGAAAGGATTTAGAAATCCTTGTTTGGAGAAGAAGAGGCAGTTTCTAAGAGTAATTCGACTTAGAAAATAGTTTTAGGTCGAGTCTTATGGTACAAATATAAGTTAGGGTCATTATGGGCTGATTAAAAGCCCAAAAACACGATTCTGGTGCGCGCAGATTCGCGAGGCGAGTAGCCTTTCGCGAGGCAAACCAAAGAGCTGCAATAATCTGGCTGTCAGGTTCGTGAGGCGAATGTATCTTCGCGATGCGAAACTTTAGAAGCCGAATTTGGCCTTAACACCTGAAATAAGACTTGTAGATAATTCTCTAAGATTTCCAACACATCCAAGATCACCTCAATCGGATGTCTAGAACTCAAGATATGAACAAAATCGTAAAACAGGTTTCTTGGACTTGAAGGCATTGACCATTCCTTAAGGCTAAACTACCCCAACTATGAACTTGGACATCAAGAACAATCATAAACAACATATATACAACATATACAAGCAAATATTAACACATATAAGCATAGTGTAAAAAAAAATAGGGTGTTACAATTCCACCCCCTTATAAAAATTTCGTCCTCGAAATTTCTACTCACCTTGAGGAAACATATGCGTATATGACTCCTTCATCTTGCTCTCCAACTCCCAAGTAACACTTTCTTCTGTAGTTCCACTCCAAACGACCTTGACCAAGGGAATTTCCTTCCCTCTCAGCTGCTTGACCCTCCGATCTTCAACCCGAAGCGGTAACACCTCGAAAGTCAAGTTATCCTTTAGTGGAATGATATCGGGTACTATCACATGGCTTGGATCATGAACATACTTTCGAAGTTGAGACACATGAAACACATTGTGAAGATTTTACAAGAATGGGGGTAAAGCTATCTGGTAGGCGACTTCACCGACTCTTTTTAGAATTTGGTAAGGGCCAATGAATCTAGGAGTAAGTTTCCTCGCTTTCATTACTCTGCCAACCCCAGTTGTTGGAGTAACTAGCAAGAACACATGATCCCCCTCCTAGAATTCGAGAGTTTTTCTTCTCTTAGCATGGTAACTCTTTTGCCTACTCTGTGCCACTCTCATCTTTTCTTGTATCATCCTCACTTTCTCTGTAGTCTCTTGCACTACCTCAGGTCCTAACACAACATTCTCTCCAGGCTCATTCCAACACAAAGGTGTCCTACACCTCCTACCATACAAAGCCTCATAAGGTGCCATCCCAATACTGGAATGGAAGCTATTGTTGTAGATAAACTCTATAAGGGGTAAAAATTTATCCTAACTACCAGACTGCTCTAGCACACACGCCCTCAACAAGTCCTCTAAGGATTGGATTGTTCTCTCAGACTGACCATCGGTCTGTGGGTGATAAGCTGAACTCAATCTAAGCTTAGTTCCTAAGGCCTCATGCAAACCATTCCAAAATCTAGAGGTAAATCTAGGATCTCTGTCTGAAACTATGCTAGACGGTACCCCATGCAATCTAACTATTTCTCTAATATACAACCCAGTCAACTTCTCTAATGGATATTCCATGTTCATAGGGATGAAATGGGCAGATTTGGTTAACCTGTCCACAACAACCCATATGGCATCACAACCAGCTGGAGTCCTAGGGAGTCCAGACACAAAATCCACAGAGATACTATCCCACTTCCACTCAGGAATACTCAAAGGTTGCAACTTACCCGAAGGTTTCTGGTGCTCTATGTTAGCCTTCTGACACACTAAGCAAGCATACACAAACTCAGCCACATCCTTTTTCATCCTAGGCGACCAAAACATCCGTTTCAGATCCTGATACATCTTTGTGGCTCCTGGGTGAACACTCAAACCACTCCTATGTCCTTCCTCAAGGATCAACTTCCTGAGCTCTGGAACATCAGGTATACAAACCCTATCTTGGAACCTCAAAATTCCATCAGTCCCTTCCTTAAAATTAAGGTTTCTACCCTGAGCAATCAACTCTCTCTGGTCTAAAAGGTATACATCTATCTTTTGCCCTTGTCTAATCTGATCCATCAAACTGCTAGTAATTTTCAACATTCCTAGTCTAATGCTCTTAGGGGTAACTTCCCAAGCTAAACTCAAATCTCTAAACTCCTCTATCAAATCCATCTCTCTAACCATCACGGCTGAAATATGTAAGGTTTTTCTACTCAAAGCATCAGCCACTACATTGGCCTTACCTGGGTGGTAACCCAACTCAAACTCATAATCTTTAAGAAATTCCATCCACCTACGCTGTCTCATATTTAGCTCCTTTTGGTCAAATAGGTATTTCAAACTCTTATGATCACTAAAGACCTCAAATCTAGCTCCATAAAGATAATGCCTCCAAATCTTCAATGTAAACACTACGGCTCCTAGCTCCAAGTCATGGGTAGGGTAATTCTTCTCATGGGTCTTAAGCTGCCTAGAAGCATAAGCTACTACCTGACCATTATGCATCAACACACCACCTAAACCTTGCTTGGAAGCATCACAGTATACCACAAAAGGTTCACTAGGATTGGGCAACACTAATATAGGTGCAGTGGTCAACCTATTCTTCAACTCCTGAAAACTTTCCTCACACTTAGAGTCCCACACAAAGATTTGACCTTTCTTAGTAAGGCGGGTCATAGGCAAAGCTATCTTAGAGAATCCTTCTATAAAACTCCTATAGTACCCGGCTAAACCCAAGAAACTCCTAACCTCAGTCACTGACTTAGGTGCTTCCCATTGGAGCACGGTTTCTACCTTAGATGGGTTTACGGCTATTCCTCCTTTAGAGATGATGTGTCCTAAGAACTCACCTCCTCTAACCAGAACTCACACTTAGACAACTTGGCATACAACTGTTTTTCCTTAAGGCTCTTCAAGATTATCCTCAAGTGTTCCTCATGTTCCTCCCTAGTCTTAGAGTATACTAGGATATCATCTATGAAAACAACTACAAACCTATCCAAGTATGGATGAAAGATCTTGTTCATGTAGTCCATGAACACAGCAGGGGCATTAGTCACACCAAAAGGCATGACTAGGTATTCATAATGGCCATAGCGTGTTCTGAACGCAGTCTTCGGAATGTCCTCAGACTTGACCCGAATTTGATGGTAACCTGATCTCAAATCTATCTTAGAAAACACACAGGCTCCTATCAGCTGGTCCATAAGGTCATCTATCCTAGGAAGAGGGTACCTATTCTTAACGGTCACCTTGTTGAGTTGTCGATAATCGACACACAACCTCATGCTGCCATCTTTCTTCTTCACCAACAACACCGGTGCTCCCCACGGAGACACACTAGGCCTAACAAACTGTTTCTGGAGAAATTCCTCTAAGTGTTTCTTCAACTCAGCTAGCTCTAGAGGGGACATCCTATAAGGTGCTATGGATATAGGTCCTGTACCTGGCACTAAGTCTATGCTAAACTCAACCTCTCTCTCAGGTGGCAAACTATAAATGTCCTCTGGAAAAACTTCTGGGAACTCTCTCACAACTGGCACATCCTTAACCTCAGCCTTTCTCTCTACTTCCAGGGAAGATAAGATCATGTATACTTGGGCTTCTTCTCTAATAGAAGCCTTGACTCGGTTGGCAGTCAGAAAACTCGGATCCTTAGGATTGACAGCAGTTCCAAAAACAATAGTTTTATCAAAGCAATTTAAAAGGACATGATTGGCGGATAACCAGTCCATACCAAGAATAACATCAAGTTGTTTAAGGGGTAAGCATATAAGATCAACTATGAAATATCTATCATCAATGACAATGGAACAACCTTTACAAATATGTGAGGTAACAACAGGCTTATTGGTAGGGGTAGCAACAACTAGATCATATTCAAGTTGGGCAACAGGTAATCTAAGGTACTCAACACAATCATGTGATATAAAAGAATGTGACGCACCCGAATCAAACAACACTATTAAAGGAGTCCCTTTGATGAGGCACTTACCTTGAATCAGGTCTTCGAATTCTGAGGCTTCAGCTCCACTGAGAGTGAAGACTCTCCCACTTGTCCTCAGTCGATTGGCTTGAGAACTCTTGCTGGCACTCTGTGGCTCCATCTTTTCCCCACTACAATCCTTACTGATATGACCAGGCTTCCCACACTTGAAGCAGATGATGTCTGTCTCCTTGCAGTCCCGAGTAAAGTGCTCCTTACCACACTTGCCACACCTGATTGGCCTAGAAGAGGCAAATCCTCCGCCACTAGCTGGTCCCGACGTATAATGCGTTTTCTTGCCGGCGTGCTTGAACCCACGGCTAACTGGTGCCAACTGCTGCTTCCCTTTATCCTGCTGGGTCATCCTCTTACTCCCTTTAGGACCAGAATTCTTAAACTGGGCAACTCTGGACTTGTAGTCTTCCTCAAAGATTCTGCATTTGTTCACCAAGGTGGGGAAAACACGGATTTCCTGGTAGCTGATGGCTTGCTTAATCTCTGGATGCAAACCATTCTCAAACTTCACACACTTGGAGCGATCATCATTACAATACTGGTAGAGTGGATAGTAACGTGACAGCTCCTCAAACTTAGCGGCATACTCCCCAACGGACATGCTTCTCTAAGTCAAAGCTAGAAACTCCATCTCCTTCTTGTCGCATATATCAGCAGGAAAATACTTCCCCAAGAATCTCTCCATGAAGGCATCCCAAGTAACAGTGGCGCCCTCAGCTTCCAAACGTTGGTGGCAATTCTCCCACCAATGTTCAGCTTCTTCTACTAACATGAAGGTAGCAAAGGTAATCTTCTGTGCATCGGTGCATGCCATGGCCCGAAAGATCTTTTCAAGTTCCCGGATCCATGTCTGAGCACCTTCAGGGTCATAAGCTCCCTTGAAGGATGGCGGATTATTCCTCTGGAACTTATCCAAACCCTAAAATTCAGCAGGTCCACCTCCGTTGTGATTCTGATTCTGCCCTATGGCATTAGCTAATGCTTCCAGGGCATCAGCAATCGCACGATCGTTTCTACCTGCCATAACTTCCTGCATCGTTCAAGCACACTGCTCAATATCGAAAGTCAAGTAAAACAAAACTAAACACGTAATACTCATATAAGAGTACACAGAAGAGAACACAACAGACACATATCTCGACCTGTAGGACAGACCGGCTCTGATACTACTGAATGTGACACCCACTACCCCACATATAAAAAAACATGAATAAAATCATACATGTCTTTAAAAAAAATAACAATTAAAATAAAAACATATCCTCAAGGGTAATGTGCATCACATCATCTATAACGTAAAACATAGGAATCTGAAATAATCAAAATCCTTTAAAAACAAACTGCGGAAAACATAAATAAGAAACATAACCCAAGTCCTGATGTCACATATCAGAGTTGGTATACATATACCGATAATACATCGGAATAAAACCGAATAACATAAATCATAAATCCTAACTACTGAGAGAGATCTCCTTGGGATCACTCCTCATCAGCATGCTCACCCTCCTCTGCATATACCACAACATATGCACAAGAATAACAAAGAGAGAGGTAAGAAACACAATCATGAATATATGTAAACGGAATGGAATAGTAATTAAGATGGCATACAACATACATCAATCACCACAGATATAATCAATATATATCAAGGATGCATGTCAATGCGAATGCAACATCACTACTCCGTATGCATGTGGCCAACAACTCTAACTCTGAAAAGACGATTAGGAGTACATGTCCGGATATCAACATGGATGATATGCCAGACCATGGGCCATCCCCGAACACTCTCACTAATCCTGATAACGTATAGTGGCTAGTCAGGGTACTCAAGCTTATTCTTTAGGTCACTCCGACAATAGGTAGCTAGCCCATGTCACCTGGAACTTCCATACCCAACGTACCCGCAAGGCCGGGATAACACCCATCGTGGCCTCCACTATCGCGATTCATCGTTTGCTTTCCACCCAACATAACAACATCAACGTATGATGCATGCTATGCTCAACAACATGCAAACACATGTCCAACCATCCACCATCATAATCAATCACATTGATTATCATCAATAACCATCAACGATGATCATCAATCAACTAGGCTCTAACCATCGTTATTACCTTTATCAGCATTGCCAATATTATCATCATAATCAATCACATTGATTATCAACAATGACCATCAAAGGTGATCATCAAACAACTAGGCGCTAACCATCGTTATTGCCTTTATCAACATTGCCAATATTATCATATCGTCATTATTAGAATTAACGTTCTTTCCTATATTATCAACCTTGAATTGTGATCTCACAGTCTTTTTCTCTTTACTCTATTCATTATTCCTTCACAACAGAATCTGGGTGAGAAACCCAGATTCACTAGGCGAATCGTGGCTTGCGAGGCGAGCCCTAAACAGGTTTTCAAATTCGCTAGGCGAATCGTGGCTCGCGAGGCAAGACCGAGAGCTCCTAAACAGGTTCTCAAATTCGCTAGGCGAATCCTGGCTCGCGAGGCAAGCCTGAGAGCCCCAATATTTGGTTCTCTCATTCGCCTCGCAGATTACAATCCGCTAGGCGAATCACGTCAGACCACGAATGGTCTCTCTGTCTCGCCTCGCGAATGGATATTCGCCAGGCGAATCATGACAGATGTGGGAATCTTAAGAATTTCTCTAAGTTATCCCTATGCCTATTATCCCATCTCTCAAGAATCATCCCTATGGGTTTCCAAAACTAATCCAATATTATCAATCTCACCTCTCATAACAACTCATTCATTATGGGGTGCCAAACGTCCCTAAGCTATGCTCTTTCACTAATCCTATTTTCTTTATTGTAACGCACATCATCATCAAGTCATCATTATCATTGCACATCATAAAATCTCATCAATGCATATCGTATCTATATTCATACTATTCATCGCACATCATAATATTTCAATCATATCATCAAGACAAAAACCCATAATCATAATCATAGAACCATAAACATATATATTTATACAATATTCACATAGGCATGTACATGGCATATACATAACATACACATAATTACACTCATAGCATATACGTAGGCATTTGCAATGCATATAGACAAACATATAGGGGTCATGGGTTAACCCTTTCATCTTAACCTATCCCAAAACCCACATACTCATGATCTATTTCTTCCCCCCATACCTGGTATGACGATCACAATGAACAACGGAAGGAAAAAGGTCCGGAAAAGGTTGCGTCCACACAAATGCTCGATCTTACGACCCTTGACTTCACGATCGCAGCCCCAAAAGGTTCAAGAGCAGCAACTAGGAAGAGGGCTTGTGATGGCAGTGATGCTCTTCCAGCGAAGGAGACGAAGAACGATGAACAATGGTGCAATCTCCTTCAAGAATCCTTGGAAAGGATTTAGAAATCCTTGTTTGGAGAAGAAGAGGCAGTTTCTAAGAGTAATTCGACTTAGAAAATAGGTTTAGGTCGAGTCTTATGATACAAATATAAGTTAGGGCCATTATGGGCTGATTAAAAGCCCAAAAACACGATTCTGGTGCGCGCAGATTCGCGAGGCGAGTAGCTTTTCGCGAGGCGAACCAGAGAGCTGCAATAATCTAGCTGTCAGGTTCGCAAGGCGAATGTATCTTCGCGACGCGAAACTTTAGAAGCCGAATTTGGCCTTAACACCTGAAATAAGACTTGTAGATAATTCTCTAAGCTTTCCAACGCATCCAAGATCACCTTAGCGGATGTCTAGAACTCAAGATATGAACAAAGCCGTATAACAGGTTTCTTGGACTTGAAGGCATTGACCATTCCTTAAGGCTAAACTACCCCAACTATGAACTTGGATATCAAGAACAATCATAAACAACATATATACAACATATACAAGCAAATATTAACACATATAAGCATAGTGTAAAAAAAAATAGGGTGTTACACCTAATGCCTTATAGAAGTAGGATAGCCTTCATTGTTTTATTTTGTCTTCTTGGAACCATTTTAAGTTCGTTGAACCATCACTTGAACATAAAAGCTTTGGCTTCCCTCATTAAACATCAAATGGCTAAACCTCACACATTCACTTTCAACCGAAATGAAATCATCCATTAACATCCAAAGTAGCTAGAAAATCATACCAACATATAAGCATGTTATCAAGGCAACTTGGAACATAAATAAGTTCAACATTCTAAAATCCTATCCTTAGGTCTTTGGACCTAAGAATAGTTTTTCAACATGCCAAAATGATTTCTTCTAGCATATACAAACACAATCATCATATCAACACAACAACGTAACATAATATGACAATAAAGTAAAGAACTTTATATGGAAACCCTAGAGCTAGGGTTTTCCTTCAACAAAATTAAGAGGCCTTTGTCACCACCATTAAGGTGTGATATGGTTCACTCCCCAATTACCTCTTTGAAGCTCCTTACAAGAAAATGAAGAGAAACATGGTCATCAACAACAAGCTTAAAACCGTGGCATATAGAGAAGAAAACAAGACCAAAAAGTTTGATTTCTCATCAATGTGATCAAGGTAGAACAAATATAATTTTAAAGAGTAAGAATGTAGAAGGAACAAAGTCATGAACTGACTCTTAAGAAAGGTATAAAACAACTACAAGAAGCTTGAAACCTACTTGAATGATTCTTGAATAACTTTGAGTAAACAACTTCAAATGAAGAAATTCCAAAGATGAAAGTTGTTTAGATGAGTAATGTAACACCCTTTCCGGGAACATCACATTTACGAACATTTTAAAAAGCTATAAGGCCAAAAAACGGGTTAATTAAAAACATAAGAAAGATGGGGGGTAATTTTTTCCTTTTCATAAGACATAATTGTAAAAGCTTGTAACTGTTTATGCGTGTAATGTAAATAGAAATTGCATAACATAACTTCATAAGTTCATAAACGCTTTACATAAGAACCCAACCAGTCTACAAAAACAAAGTAGAAAGATACAGACTCAACATAAAGGATTTGAGACGCAGCTCCTAAACACAAGATACTTGGAGAAGCAGATCCACAAAAGATAAAAGAAAGGTACAGACACTCTGACACCCTACACTGGCCGACAACAGACTACACAGGGAAACACCCCTCGGATCAACCGCTGAATGCTTCCTCTGACTCCTCCATTATGGAGAGACAAGCAAAAGGAATAGGAGGCATGGATAGATCACCTCCCTCCTAATCTCCTCACTTATCGCCTTCCAACCAGGACCCGTCATACGAGACCTAACAGGAATCCTAGCAGGGACTACCACTTGAATTCCTATGGAAGACATAGAAGAAATTTCCCTAAGAGCAACTTTGCCAACAAGCGGCCTATCCCTAAGAGAGGGAGAAGGCACTAAACGCATCGGTGGAAAAGTCCATCTAGCATTCCACTTACGAGTACAACCTTGACAGCAGACGACATGAAGACGAGCTTTTGAGCAGTCAAGAACTCTTCCTCTACGACCCTTGCGAATAGTGAGTGTGGCTCTTCCCATGTACTATGCTAGAAGCTGATCATGACTAGATGTCCAAACGCCAGAACCACTGGGAGGCTCAATAAGGAAGTGCATCCAAAACGTCGGTTGAAGTCTCGGTAACTTGACCTTCTCGGGAGACAACCAGAGAAGCACACAACGATGCAATACAAAGTAATGAGGTGAGATTCCCATTCATCAGCACAACACATGGCAGCAGTAAAAATGGTACGACACACAAGACAATAAAATACTAGTCATGCATATCATAAATTTCAATATCTCATATTATCCAACAAACAGCATAAGATATCATCAATATAGGATAACAATATATAACATTTAAATGTATCCATCAACAGTCATGCAATGCAATGCGATGTACATAACTCAATGCCATATGCCACAAGGGTAAGACTCTGACCCCTACACCATGGACCTAAACATAACTGGAGTAAGTGATTGGGAGAACATTGTCTGCGTTATCTCAGCCCAACACGTGCTATCTCAACAAGATTGCGAATTCGCTTTTACGGCTCACCCAGACGTTCTTTACCCAAATCGTGACTTGCCCGATGTTTCAGTCAGGACATCAGTGTTTTTCGATGGATATCCACGACACAAAGGAGCTACTCTCTAGCCACATGTGTCTTCCCCAACCCCCGACGTCCCCAAGATCCTTA
Source organism: Ammopiptanthus mongolicus (assembly GCA_039655645.1). NCBI lineage: Eukaryota > Viridiplantae > Streptophyta > Magnoliopsida > Fabales > Fabaceae > Ammopiptanthus > Ammopiptanthus mongolicus. Next base: position 34,575,400 of record CM077350.1, read on the forward strand.
TGATCGACACCAGACAATCGCACCCGCACAAAGGTGTAAGCTCAACTCCCAGGCACAATGCCCAACTTATGCACAGATGCGTATGCATGTCAAGAAATGCCACAACACTAAATACATACTACACTATCACTGTAGCACCACGTCTATCTCTTAATACACCATAGGGCACCCCTACGGGACCCACTTTCACACAACTTGCCATCAGTCGCCCATCCTTAGTTCCATTCCTTGCAATCACGTACCACCTCGTTGTTCGTAACACAATGCTCATGTCTTACGATACGTTAGTTCATAACCTAGATGTATTATGGACGACAAGGTCCACAAGGATCCCTTTCATCAATCTTCTCACTTGTCTACCAAAGGAAATATTGCTTAATTGCTATAAGTAACTCTTAGCGATTTAAACGTTATGGATTCCTTAGATGACCTAAATCATCAAGGGTGTGGAACATGATTTTGTCATGACCACTAGATGTTAGTGCATGTCTTTTACTAAATCTTTGTGAGTACATTATGGAACTTATTGAATTTCCTTTTTGAGGATAATACATCATTACGGTACTATAGTAAGATCTTCAAAATACTTTCCTTAGTGGTAAACTGGTTCATGAAATCTCTTTTTATCAAACATAGTTTTGAAACTCTATACACATACTCGTAAGGTATTCAAAACCCCAAGATACATAGTACCTCATCTTTTGCTAAACTAACGTAAAACTTCCTTTAGAATAACACTTAGTGTAAAAAGGGAAAACATAATTTTCTTTAAATCACCTTTTCATTTTCAAATGGAAACTATAACTCTTTTATTTGGTAATATTCCAAAATTAATCATAGTAGTGTACGGACTCATTGTTTTTAAGGAAATACTTACAAGGATTCTCATTTCTCTTGAAAGTAGGTTTACTAACCAAAACCTTTGGAAACCACATGAATCGTTTAGAAAACTCTTTGCTCTTGAAAATATTTTCCTTGAAACAACATGATAAAATAGGTGGTTGATCAACATCAAACCCTCATATCCTTAATACTTTTCACATGGGATCAAAATACTTAATTTACAACACTTGGTTCTTTGGAACCAAAACTTGAATTCGTTGGAAAACCTTTTTAATTTCTATACCCTTTATACTTTAGTATAAACACTTTAAGCCTCTCAGCATCAACATTTTAGGTTCCTAGCCCTAATTACTATGGTATGGTCAAATGCCTCCATGTAAGTAAGGTAGGTCTTTTCAATTTCTTTTACCTTCTTGGAATCATTTAAGTCCATTACACTATTACTTGGACATAGAAGCTTTCGCTTCCCCTTTCTATCTTAACAGGGCCGAACCTCACATGGTGTTTTCCAACAAAATACAAGCAATCCAACAACATGCTAGCATCATGAAAAACATCCCAACATATAGTCATTCCATCAAGTAGTAAATGCATGAACAAGTTCATCATTCAAGAATCCTATCCTTAGGTCTTGACCCTAAGAATAGTTTTTCATCATGCCAAAATGATTTTCAATACTAAAATTCAAACACAAGTAGTCACACCAACACCATAACATACAATTCGAAATATCAACACCAAAACCCGCATACAGAAAATTTCAGCATATCAAGCATCAAGTTGTGACAAACATTTGATTGACCACACAAACTTGGATTTGAGCAAATGAGGACTCATATGAAAGCTTAGGATGTCTACCTTTTGATTACAAAACTCATTTTCATAAACAGTAACCGAATTAGTACAGTTTTACGAAACAAGCCGCTGTAGTCAGAATCCAAGGCAGAAATTTATGATCAGATTGAAATAGATTTTCAACGGTCAATTCTTCATGAAAACGCACGAAATTGTACTCAAAATGAAGCCCAAGATGTCTAGCTTCAGGATCAAAAACAAGTTTTGAAATCCAAGATCTAGGTTGAAAGAAAAACCAAAATGCCTCACACAAGGTCAGATCCGAAAATCAAATTTTCACAAACTCCTTTCAACAAAACATGAAGGAACTCTAGGTTAGGACTTTCCCTCACATAAAAATTATTTCCAACCATTCAAACACATCAATGAACACAAATGAAGCAACACATAATTATAACAACATTGTTCTCATAGAGAACCAAATAGATAAAGTAGGAAGCCCTTGGTTTAGGGTTTCCCCAAACCAAACCCATAAACAATTTTCACCACCACCAATGTGGGGTGATGAGGTTCATTCCCCCATTACCTCTTGTAGATCCCTTGTAAATGAGACAACTCCAACACCAAGAAACTCAAGATGGCAGAACCTAGATAGAAAGAAAAGGTAAGATCTTGAACTTGTTTTACAAAAATCATGAACTAGAAGAAGTTGTTTCATGATTCTAAGAAAAGATATGAAGAGAAATAAGTGAAGATTAAAGCTTACCCAAGGAAGAACACCTTGAAAATCAAGGTAGTGTTCTCGAAGGTCAAGAACAAGCTTCCTCCAATCAAGAAACTTTCTTCACCAAATATGATCTAGAGGTCAAGACTAACAAAGTTAAGGTCTTAAAATCAAGAAGCAAGTTTTGGTTCATGGTCTAAGAGACCAAAACCGTGAAAAAGGAGAAGAGAGAGAAGAGAGCAAAAGCTCAAGTTTTCTTGAATTAAAGTGTTTTAATCTTGCTAAGAGAAGACAAAGTGCAACTAGTGTGTTTTTCACACTATGGCCATGAGGTCTTATGCATTTAGAAGCCAAGGATTAATTCAAAAGGTAATGGAAAAGATGATGGGATTTTGTGTAGGAAAAAGGATGGCCAAGATCAAAAGGGTACACATGTGTTGCTTCCACATTAAAAGGTGGTGAGATTGACCATATATAGGTTAATTTACTTTCTCCATAAAAGGAAAAGATGCTAGGTTATTAACCAAGAGTCATAAGAATTTAATCCATAAGTTAAAGGAATGAAAAGGTCATGGATGGTTGACAACGTCTCGTGAAGCGTGACATACAGTCATGAACTACTCCCGACACTGGGCCAGAACAACTTCCCCCCCCGGGCCAGATTACTTCCCGACCCTGCAAGCATCCTAAGGTAAGGCTGTCCCGATTAAAATGTTACCTTTTTACCGGTTTCGGCTCAAAACAGTACATTGGGTTCAAAACAACACCTTTTGATTATTAAGCTAAAAATTGAAATTCAAATATAAATTTCCAATCATCAACTATTACTATGATTATGATTAATCGAATTGTGTTCTCAGTCAAGTTATTCACACAAACAGCTAAAAAGACAGATATAGGATTTTTGGGATGTTACAAGTAAGATGAACAAGAATATGAAGTTAAAATGAAGAAATAAAATGAGTAGGGTTACCTACTAGCCTTGTCCGAATGCAAGAGAGAAGTGAGAGAAGAGAGAAAGTTTTGAAGTTTGGTGTTTAAGAGAGATAAGTTAGAAATGAATGGAATAGTGCACATTAGGGTTTTTACTCCTAAATGGCCGAATCCTCCACCCTTGTGGACTTCAAAATTCTATTCAAATTTGATCATAAATAATGGAAGGCCAAGATGTGAAGAGATGGGTGTGTTGTTGCTTATGGAGAGCTTAAGGACAAGATTAACCAAAAATGGCTAAAACACTTTTTCTATTAAGAGTTAGTGTCAGAAACTTTCTTGGATGATGATAAAGGAAGATCTTCGCTCTTCCCAAGTCAAAATGGCTGAATGGCCTAACTAGAATAACTACGTTGGTTACATTTTCCAATTTGGTTAGGGATAAGGTGATTAGGATTTTTACCAAAAATGGATAATCGGTTTTTACTACTTTTGGTAATTTTTTGGATTTTAAGGAAACTAATTCTCTTCATTAGGAATAATCAACAAGGTAATGGAAAATGTAATTCAACATTACATTCCAATCAATTCCCCGTTTCCCTGCCTCCGGCACGTAAAACGAGAAATTACCCAATACCAATCAAAACAGAACTTTTATCGGGTTCGTCTCATAACGATAAAAGAAAACTTCACCACAACATAACCAAGGATATAAAACCATCATATAAACATCCACATATATATATAAAGTCATACCAAACATAAGTTAGCAATCACAATGTAATGGTGATCATAACCGGTTACAGGAAAACGGGGATGTTACAACACTCCCCAACAAAAAAAAGGTTCTGTCCTCGAAACTTAAGGACGTCAAAACAACTGCGGATACTGCTCCTTCATCTTCTCTTCTAGGTCCAACATCGCCACTCCTGATGCTTCATTCCAGATGAACTTCACCAGAGCAATATCCTTGCCTTTAAGTTGCTTCATTCTTCGGTCCCCGATCCTGACAGGAGAAGTTTCAAAAGTTAGGTTATCCTTTAATTGTACTGTATCAGGCTCTATAACTTGCGTTGGATCAGGGATATACTTTCACAATTGCGAAACATGAAACACATTATGAAGTTTTGAAAGAAAGGGGGTAAGGCGTTTTGATATGCCATTGGGCCAACTCTACGAAGAATTTGATAGGGTCCAATGAATTTTGGTGTGAGTTTCCTGGATTTAATTACTCTACCTATCCTAGTAATGGGCGTGACTCTCAAGAATATGTGGTCCCCTTCCTGGAACTCGATCGGTCGACGCCTCTTGTTCGCATATTCCTTTTGTCTACTCTGAGTCGCCCTCGTCTTATCTTGAATCAACTTCACCTTCTCCGTTGTCTGACGTCCAAGCTCGGGTCTTAGAGTAAGGTGTTCTCCGTCCTAGTACCAACATAACGGTGTTCTGCAACACCTCCCATGCAGAGCTTCGTAGGGTGCCATTCCTATGCTAGAATGAAAACTGTTGTTGTAGGTGAACTCTATTAATAGTAAGAACCCTTCCCAGCTCCCTGAGTATTCCAGCACACAAACTCTCAATAGATCTTCTAAAGACTGAATCATTCTCTCTGACTGACCATCTGTCTGCTGATGGTATGCTGAACTCAAATGCAACTTTGTTCCTAGAGCCTCGTGGAAGCTTTGCCAGAAGCGAGACGTGAACCTCGGGTCTCTATCTGAAACGATATTGGATGGTACACCGTGTAACCTGACGATCTCCCCGATATAAAGTCGGGTCAAATTCTCCATCGAGTACTTGATTTTATGGGTAAAAAGTGTGCTGACTTTGTGAGTCGATCCACGATCGCCCAAATAGCATCATAACTTTTCAGCGTCCTAGGTAAACTAGTCAAAAAATCCATAGAGATGCCATCCCATTTCCATTCGGGAATATCTAAAGGTTGCAGCATTCCCGCAGGTATTTGATGCTCCACTTTCGCTTTCTGACACACTAAGCATGATGATACAAAATTGGCAACATCTCTCTTCATACCGTGCCACCAATACATCAGCCTCAGATCCTAATGCATCTTGGTTGATCCCAGATGCATACTCAGCTTGCACATGTGAGCTTCCTCAAGTATCAACCTCCTTAGATATGAATCACTGGGTACACAGATTTTGCCTTTGAACCTCAGAATCCTATCTGGCCCTTCTACCAACTCTGCCGTCGTCTCCTGCCATCCGTCTTCTCTCTCTTTCATGAGATACTGATCCTCACTCTATTTCTTTCTGATCCGATTCAAGAGATCATTCTCCACAGTGATCATACCCACACCGAGATTCCCTAGAGATGCCTCTACAACCAATTTCAGATCTTTAAACTACTCGATGTGCTCCCTATTTCTGACCATCATGGCAGACGCATGAAATACCTTCCTACTTAAGGCATCCACCACAACGTTTGCTTTTCCAGGATGATAGTGCAACTCGAAGTCATAGTGCTTCAAAAACTCCAACCATCTTCGTTGTCTCATGTTGAGCTCCTTATGGTCAAACAAGTACTTCAGACTCTTGTGATCACTGAAAACACTGAACTTCGACCCGTACAAGAAATGCCTCCAAATCTTCAGAGCGAAAACCACTGCAGCTAACTCCAAGTCGTGAGTCGGATAATTCTGCTCATGATTTTTCAACTGCCTTGAAGCGTAAGCTACCACTTTCCGATTCTGCATCTTGACACATCCCAAACCTTGATACGAAGCATCATAAAATACTTCAGAAGGTTCGTTGGGGTCTGGAAGTACTAACACTGGGGAACTGGTCAGACGCTTCTTCAACTCATGAAAACTGGCCTCACAAGCCTCAGTCCATACAAAAGCTTGATCCTTCCGTGTTAACTTGGTCAACGGTGGCACAATTTTAGAAAATCCTTCAGTGAACCTCCGATAGTAGCCTGCTAAACTGACGAAACTACGGATCTCTGTTGCTATCTTCGGTTGTTCCCACTGTAACACAGCTTCCACTTTCGTCGGATCCATGGCGATTCCCTCCTTTGAGATAACGTGACCCAAAAACTGAACCTCTTCTAGCCAAAACTCGCACTTCGAAAACTTGGCATACAACTGTGTCTCTTTGAGTATTTGCAGTACCATTCGTAAAAGTTCTACATGCTCTTCTTTATATCCCTAGAGTAGATAAGGATGTCCTCGATAAATACCACGCCAAATTTATCTAAGTAAGGGCGAAAGATCCTATTCATGTAATCCATGAATATGGCAGGTGCATTCGTCACTCCGAATGGCATTACCAAATACTTGTAGTGTCCATAACGTGTTCTGAATGCCGTCTTTGGAACATCCTCCGTCTTGACTCGGATTTGATGGTAACCCGACTGTAGATCTATCTTAGAAAACACAGCTACTCCTCTCAGCTGATCCATCAGGTCATCAATCCTCGGAAGTGGGTACTTGCTCTTGATAGTGATCTTGTTCAACTGACGGTAGTCCACACACAAACGAGACATCCCATCCTTCTTATTCACAAGCAAAATTGGTGCTCCCCACGGTGATACACTGGGCCTAACAAACTATTTGGACATCAACTAATCTAACTATTTCTTTAGCTCCTCTAGCTCTGCGGGTGCCATCCGGTATGATGCCATAGATATTGGTCTAGATCCCGGCACTAGGTCTATCGCAAACTCGATGTCTCTGATCGGTGGAAGTCCAGGTATATCTTCAGGAAAGACTTCAGGGAACTCGTCGACAATCGGAATTGGAAGCGCATCTCTCTCGCTACTGGCCTTTAGAAAGGCCAACAACATGTATCCTTAAGCTCCTTCTCTCAAAGAAGCTTTCACTTGATTGGCAGAGATAAAACTAGAAATATCACCTTTTGGAAAGATTAGGGTTCGGTTGGCACAGTCCAAAAGAACTTGGTTAGAGGACAGCCAATCCATCCCCAATATAACATCTATTTGCAATAATTGCCAACAGATCAGGTTGACTACAAACTTCCTACCCTCAACAAGAATATGGCAGTTTAGACAGGCCTTAGCCATAAAAACAGGTTTTGCAATAGGCGTGGAAATAACCAAATCGAAAGGTAGTGAAGAAACAGGTAATCCCAAAAGTTTAACACAACTATATGTAATAAAGGAATGTGTTACACCTGAATCAAAAGTACAGTTAAAGTTTTACCTCCAATGTTACCCTCCCCTTGGATCAGGTCTTGGTTCTGAGAAGCTTCAGCACTGCTCACAGATAAAACTCGCCCCTTTGCCTTGGGCCTTGCTGCTCGAACCAGGTTGACAGCAGGTTCTGCCTTGGGTAGTCTGCACTCTCTTGCCACATGACTAGGCTTCCTACAGTTGAAGCATATGAATCCCATTGTTTAGCATTCCCTAGCATAGTGGTCCCCTCCACACTTGAAGCACTTGACACCAGCAGCTTCCGAAATCACACGGTTTTCGTTGTCCTTCCCTTGGAATCACTGGTAATGCTGACCTCCAGACGGCTTCGAGTAAGGCTTCTTGTGATGGAAACCGCTACTACCACCCTTCTTGAACCCTGACAGCCCAAAACTCCCTTGTGACTTGCTCCGACTTCCTTTTAGTTCTTCAATTAGCTAGCACTTGTCCATGAGTTGACGAAAGGTAGTGATCTCGAACGGCATGACAGCCTCCTTGAGCTCGTGCCTCAAACCCTCCTCGAACTTTCTGCACTTCCATGCTTCCTTGGGATTGTCTTGGAAGTAGTTGGAGAACTTTGCTAGACCCTCAAACTTGGCAGCATACTAGCAGACCGTCATGCTCCCTTTACGTAGCTGGAGAAACTCCATCTCCTTGGCATGCTTGGCGCTCGCGGGAAAGTACTTCTCAAAGAACTTCATACGAAAGAGCTCCCGGGTGACTACTTGACTAGCATGTTCAGCCACTTGGCGAGCTCCTCTCCACCAGTATTCAGCATCTCCTACCAGCATGTAGGCAGGCATAGGTCACTTTGTCCGCATCCGAACACCTCATTGCTCCAAAGATCTTTTCCATCTCCTGCACGCACAGCCCAGCCTTCTCCGGGTCGTATTCTCCCTTGTATTGCGGTTGGTTGTTCCTGCGGAACTCACTCAGGCCTCGAACACCAGCGGTCGTCTGCTCTCGAAGCACAAAGGGAGCGGTCAACTCCAGCATAGCTTACAGAGCATCAGCAGTGTCCGTGTTCCGATTTGCCATCTCATCGTGCAAGACGAGCAAAGTTCAGTATATGCTAGCGATTTCTTCACACAAGCTCAATAAATGTAGTCATTCCTTTCGGAATTCAATAGCACACAAGTCACAGAGGCACACAACACAAACAAGATAGACCAACCACAAACCCAAAAAATCTCGTCCAACTCTGATACCAAATAATGTAACACCCCACTTTAAGGGCATGATTATTTAACACAAGACGAAAGAAATGCGGAAATATATAGAATGTAAAGAGATTACCGAAAATATGGGTTTTCTTTTTTTTTTTTTTCTTTATACTCAAGTTTCAAAAACATATAAGTATGCTTGTACTCATAAGAATAAATATACGTAATCATAAACAACATTGAAATAAATTAAAACTCCCCACAAAGCATATGTATAAAACTGGCAGTTTTCAACATTTGACTACAAAAAAAAAGTAACCAACATAAGGAAAACTCGACCTACACTACTAGAGACGCAGCTCCACAACATAAAGGGGAAGGAGGTACATCTTAAAAGTACAGACGCTGAGAAAATCACTAGAGACTGGCCAAAAGAGACACTGCACTACTTATCGGAGTAGTACTCCTCCCGATCCTTATCCTCCTCCATAGCCTCCTCCTCCTCATCCTCATCCTCCAAGGCCTACATGTCATACCCGCTCATGATCTGTTCCGCATACCGGAACATCTCCTCATCAGTCCTAATCCACCATGCATCCTAACTCGCGCTAGCAGGGGCTACCTCAGGAACGTCCTTGGCGACACATATTCGGGTGCTTCCTCTTCCTCCTCCTCCATCGCCTCATCGTCAGACAAGAGAATAAGGAGGAGAGTAGATAAGGATACCCTGGTATGAGATGGTGTGCTCTTGCGAGGAGTCATCCACTAATTCCCCCCTGGCGAGGAATTGGAGGATGTAGCTCAGAAGGCACATAAGGAGGCCCTGGGGTGGGACAACAGGGACAGAAGGGTAGACAACAGATGCAGGTACGGAGGAAGTATAAGGTGCAGTAGGCGGAGGAGGCATGGAAGCAGGGTCGATGTACACGTCCCTGGGCTCCTCCTGGTGAACTGCAGGCTGGGCACTAGGTAGTCGCGGATGATAAGTAGGTGGTGGTGGTGGCTGGGTAATCCCGGAGCTACCCTCACTACTGATCCGTAAGGTGCAAACTCTCTCGGACAGGCTCGTTATGGAGAAAGGTAATTCCCCCTACTCGTGAGACTCACAGCTCCAGTATAGATGCGACGTCCATCGGGATGGATCGTCCAAGCATCCTCTCTATCGTGAAATGTCAAGTCCAAGGTCAAACGGGAAGGTGGATCGCTCACCATGTCTACTCACCATAGCAAGATGAAAACCATGCGAGTAGCGGAACCACAATAGTAATGAGGTGAGATTCCGCACATCATACAACAAGAACAGCAGCGATAAAAGTCACGCACACATGCACCCAATCGGCATACAACATGGGCTTTCACAGCATAACAATTAATTACATGCTGTCACAGTTAATGTATCAATCAACAATAATATGGGTCAAGTGTTAACTCAAATATGCAATGACACAATGCAACATGACTTAGTACCCTACTACAAGGACCTAAACATAACAAGAGTGAGTGATTGGGAGAACATTGTCGGCGTTATCTCAGTCCACTGTGCCACATCCAAAGAATGCAATCATGTAACGGCTCACGCCAGACGTTCTTTACCCAAATCATGATTTGTCCGGTGTCCAGACAGGACGTCAGTGTTTTTCGATGGCTCACCCACGACACAGAAGAGCTACTCTCTGGCCACATGTGGTCTCCCCAACCCCAACGTCCTCAAGATCTCCACGATCGTCACCTCCAACAATTGCACCCGCATAAAGGTGTAAGCTCAACTCTCGGGTACGACGCCCCACTCATCTACAGATGCGTATGCATGTCAAGAAAATTCCACAACACAGCACGTACTACTCCATCATTGTAGTACCATGTTTATCTCTTGATAAACCACAGGGCATCCCTACAGGACCCATTTTCACACGACTTGCCATCAGTCGCCTGTTCTTGGTTCCATTCCTTGCAATCACATACCACCTCATCGTTCGTAACACTATGTTCATATCTTATGATACATTATTCCATACTCTAATTGCATTATGGAAAACAGGATCTATAAGGTTCCCCTTCATCAAATCTTCTCACTTGTCTATAAAAGGAACGTTACATATTCTATATACGTAACTGTTGATGATTAAACATTATGAATTCCTTAGATGACCTAAATCATCAAGGGTGTTGGACATGATTTACCATGACCACAGGGTATTGGTGCATGTCCTTTACTTAGTCTTTGTGAGTCCATTGTGGAGCTCATTGGATACTTCTTAGGAGACAACACATGTTTACACTATTATAGTAAAAAGCTTCAAAGTACTATCCTTATAGCAAGATAGTTGAGGAAATCTCCTTTATTAAGTATAATTTGAAAAACTCTATTCAATTGCCCATAAGTTGTCTCATTTAGTGTAAAACTCTTTTGAATTGGTTTCCTAGTTCTATTACTTAGTGTAAAAGAAATATACTTCTTACTTGAAATCACCATTAGTTTTCAAATGAATAATAGCGTATATAATTTTGGAAAGTTCGAAAAAGCGAATAGTAATGTAAAACTCTTTATTTTTAAATAAAAGCTTTGTAAGAATCCTATATTCTCAAAGAAGACTTAAATAAAAAATCCTTGAAAAACCATCTTGACTAACTATGAGACTCTTAGTTCTTGAAAATCTTTTCTTCAAAAACAACTTATGAAAATAAGTGGTTAATCAACATCAAACCAACCTATTCTTAAAATAGTTTTTACATGAAGTCAAAAACACTTATTTCACAACACATGGTTCTTTGGAACCAAAACTTGATTTCTTTAGAAACCACCTCAATTTATATAGTCCTTTTACTTTAGTATGAACCCATTAAACCCCTTAACCTCAACATTTTAAGATCCTAACCGTACTATCTATGACAAGGCCGAAAGCCTTATAGAAGTAGGATAGGCTTCATTGTTTTATTTTGTCTTCTTGGAACCATTTTAAGTTCATTGAAATCACTTGAACATAGAAGCTTTGGCTTCCCTCATTAAACATCACATGGCCGAACCTCACACATCCACTTTCAACCAAAATGAAATCATCGAACAACATCCAAAGTAGCTAGAGAATCATACCAACATATAAGCATGTTATCAAGGCAACTTAGAACATAAATAAGTTCAACATTCTAAAATCCTACCCTTAGGTCTTTGGGCCTAAGAAAAGCTTTTCACAATGCCAAAATTATTTTCTTCTAGCATATACAAACCTAATCATCATATCAATATAGCAACATAACATAATATGACAACAAAGTAAATAACTTTATAAGGAAACCTAGATCTAGGGTTTTCCTACAACAAAGCTAGGAGGCCTTTATCACCACCGTTAAGGTGTGATATGGTTCACTCCCCCATTACCTCTTTGAAGCTACTTAGAAGAAAATGAAGAAAAACTTGGTCACCCACAACAAGCTTAAAACCGTGGCCTATAGAGAATAAAACAAGACCAAAAGTTTGATTTCTCATCAATATGATCAAGGTAGAACAAAGATAATTTTAAAGAGTAAGAATGTAGAAGGAACAAAGTCATGAACTTACTCTTAAGAAAGGTATAAAAAAACTTCAAGAAGCTTGAAACCTCCTTGAATGATTCTTCGATAACTTTGAGTAAACAACTTCAAATGAAGAAATTCAAAAGATGAAAGTTGTTTAGATGGGTAAGATGAACATGAATATTAAGATAAAATAATTGAAATAAAATGAGTAGGGTTACCTACTAGACTTGGCCGAATGCAAGAGAGAAGTGAGAGAAGAGAGAAAGTTTTGAACATTGGTGTTTAAGAGAGATAAGTTAGAAAAGAATGGAATATTGCACATTAGGGTTTTACTACTAAATGGCTGAATCCTCCACCCTTGTGGAATCCAAAATTATATTCAAATTTGATCATAAAAAATGGAAGGCCAAGATGTAAAGAGATGGGTGTGTTGTTGCTTATGGAGAGCTTATGGACAAGATTAACCAAAAATGGCTAAAACATTTTTTCCATTAAGAGTTAGTGTTATAAACTTTCTTGGATGATGATAAAGGAAGATCTTGGCTCTTCCCAAGTCAAAATGGCCGAATGGCCTAACTAGAGTAACTAGGTTGGTTACATTTTCCATTTGGTTAGGAATAAGGTGATTAGGGTTTTTACCAAAAAATGGATAATCGGTTTTTATCACTTTTGGTAAATTTTTTGATTTTAAGGAAACTAATTCTCGTCATTAGGAATAATCAACAAGTTAATAGAAAATTTAATTCAACATTAAATTCCACTCAATTCCCCGTTTCTAGGCCTCCGGCACGTAAAATGAGAAATTACCCGATATCGATCAAAACAGAACTTTTATCGGTTTTCGTCTCATAACGACAAAAGAAAACTTCACCACAATATAACCATGGATATAAAACCATCACATAAACATCCATATATATATATATATATATATATATATATATATATATATATATATAGACCATGGTGATTTGCTTGGGCGGATTAAACCCTTTTGTAAGAGATCATTAATCTCGCTTAGACCAACACGTTTTGGTACCAAAATAATACAAATAAACATTCTTGGTTAAATTACTTTAAAAGAAATACCAAGTACAATTTCCCTAATTGGTTCGTCCATTGGTGGCAATCACAATGTATAGGAAAACGAGGGTGTTACAACAATGTAATGGTGATTATAACGGGTTATAGGAAAACGAGGGTGTTACAACACTCCCCTGCAACAACAAAAAGGTTTCGTCCTCGAAACTGAAGGATGTCAAAACGATTGCGGATATTGCTCATTCATCTTCTGTTCTAGCTCCCACGTCGCCTCTCCTGACGCTTCATTCCAGATGACCTTCACCAAAGCACTATCCTTCCCTCTAAGCTGCTTCATTGTTCGGTCCCCGATCCTGACAGGAGAAGTTTCAAAAGTTAGGTTATCCTTTAATTGTACTGTATCAGGCACTATAACATGCATGGAATCAGGGATATACTTTCGCAATTACGAAATATGAAGAAAATTATGAAGGTTTGAAAAAAAAGGGGGTAAGGCTATTTGATATGCCACTGGGCAAACTCTAAAAAGAATTTGATAGGGTCCAATGAATTTTGGTGTGATTTTCCTGGATTTAATTACTCTACCTATCCCAATCATGGGCGTGAGTCTCAAGAATACATGGTCGATCCCCTTCCTGGAACTCCAGCGATCGACGCTACTTGTCTGCATATCCCTTTTGTCTACTCTGAGTTGCCCTCATCTTATCTTGAATCAACTTCACCTTCTCCGCAGTCTGCCCTACAAGCTCGGGTCCTAGAGTAAGGTGTTCTCTGTCCTCTACCAACATAATGGTGTTCTGCAATGCCTCCCATACAGAGTTTCGTAGGGTGCCATCCCTATGCTAGAATGAAAACTGTTGTTGTAGGTGAACTTTATTAACGGCAAGAACTCTTCGCAGCTCCCTGAGTATTCCAGCACACAAGCTCTCAACAGATCTTGTAAAGACTGAATCATTCTCTCCGACTGACTATCTGCCTGCGGATGGTATATTGAACTCAAACGCAACTTTGTTACTAGAGCCACTTGCAAGCTTTGACCGAAGCGAGACGTGAACCTTGGGTCTCTGTCTGAACCGATACTGGATGGTACACCGTGTAACCTGATGATCTCCCCGATATAAAGCTAGGTCAACTTCTCCATCGAGTACTTGATGTTTATGGGTAAAAACTGTGCTCATGACTTTGTGAGTCGATCTACGATCACCCAAATAGCATCATAACCCTTTGGCGTCCTAGGTAAACTAGTCACAAAATCCATGGAGATTCCATTCCATTTTCATTCGGGAATATCTAAAGGTTGCAGCATTCTCGCGGGTCTTTGATGTTCCACTTTCACTTTCTGACACACTAAGCATGACGATACAAAACTGGCAACATTTCTCTTCATCCCGTGCCACTAATACATCCGCTTCAAATAATGACACATCTTGGTTGATCTCGGATGCATACTCCGGTTGCACATGTGAGCTTCCTCAAGCATCCGCCTCCTTAGATCTACATCACTGGGTACACAGATTCTGCCCTTGAACCTCAAAATCCCATCTGGCCCTTCTACGAACTCTGACGTGGTCTCTTGCGTCTGACTTCTCTCTCTTTTAAGGAAACTAATTCTCTTCATTAGGAATAATCAACAAGGTAATGGAAAATTTAATTCAACATTACATTCCACTCAATTCCCCATTTCCCGGCCTCCGGCATGTAAAACGAGAAATTACCCGATATCGATCAAAACAGAACTTTTATCGGTTTTCGTCTCATAACGACAAAAGAAAACTTCACCACAATATAACCATAGATATAAACCATCATGTAAAAATCCACATATATATATATTTTTTTAAGCAAAAATGGGGGGCCTCGTTAAAATCTTATTATGCAAAACCCTCCTTAGGGAAAAAGCATCATGAAGGAAAAAGAGCACCCATAGTTATTGAATAATAATCAAAAAATACAAAGAAAAGAAAACAAGGGGGCAAAGACCTGACCCTTGGAAGAATTAAACAAATCTATAACAAGGTAAACCATTCCTATTCCTAAGGAAATCATGAGCAACAAATCTTGGAATTGTATCCCACCAAAGAAATCCTGAAATCCCAAGGCCATAATTAGCCAAACTATCTGCACAAGTATTTCCCTCTCTATAAATATGAGAGATGGTAAACAACATCTTCTTAGTCAGATCCATGCAATTCATCCATCTATTCTGAAGCCTCCAAGGGACAATATCAAAAATTTTAAAGGAATTCACTACAAGTTCCAACCTTTGTCAAAGGCAATTTCAATAGCATACATAGCACCAATAAGCTCAGCATGAAGAGCATTCATAATTCCCAAATTGACTGAAAAACAACCTAAAGCAGCTGAAGAGTGATCCCTAAAGATTCCACCACAAGAGGCTTGACCAGGACATCCCTTTGTAGCTCCATCAGAATTGCATTTAATCATATACATACTAGGAGGAACCCAATTAACTTCAATAATTTTTGGAACACAGTTACAATGACCAGTCACTTTCACAGCTTTTAAAACATTGAACTCCTTCATAGAGTTGAACATGGTGCCTTTGCTAGAATTTCCAGCCAAGGAAACATTAGAAATAATAATGTTCTTAGCCTGATACAAGTTAATTACCTTGTCATCGAATCTAAGACTGTTTCTGCATTTCCAAACAGTCCAGACCAGAGTTATCACTGTAGCCTCAACAACATCTAGTAGCTAGGAACTCCATCCTAATTTCAAACAATCGAGCACAGATAGGATGCTGGAGCAATCAATGGAAACACCAAGCAAATCTGCTAACCAACCCCAAAGAGAAAAAGCAAAAGGGTAGGACAAAAATAAATGGTGAGAGGACTCAGCAGCAGCATCACACAAACTGCAACAAGAAACAATAATACAGCCTCTCTTCCAAAGGTTATCATCAGTTGGAATCCTGTTATGCAGCAACCTCCAGAACACAAAAGACTTGGAAGAAGCAATGCAACTCTTCCAAACAGACTTATTCCAAGATACAGCAGGACCATCCTCCTTAAAGAAATGGTAAGCCTCTTTGAAAGACAGATTACCAGAACTTGTTCCCTCCCATATCAATCTATCAGCACAAGGATCAGTAGGAATAACAACTTTGTCTATTTCTGACTGAATGATTGGGAAATGAGCAACCAAATCTGTTGGCATAGACCATCTGCCATCAATGATAAAGTCATAAACTTTTGCTTTTAAACTCTTAGCCACATGAGGATTTAGACCAATGATGTCCCCAATGGTTCTAGAAATCCATTTATCAGACCAAAATCGAATGCTATCGCCAGAACCAAGGTTCCAAACAAAATTATCCAACACTATGGAATAATAATGTTTAATGCCTGTCCAAACTGAAGAAAATATATGGTAATTTATGATAGCATTGTTTTTGGCAGCCCTAGCCTTGATAAGCCTACACCACTCCAAATTAGAAGCGTAAAAATCCCAAGCTAATTTTAATAGGCCAGCCTTATTAATAGATTTAACCGATCTTAAACCAAGGCCTCCCTCATTAGTTGGCCTACACACCTTGCTCCAAGCCACTGTAACAACCTTCTTGACATTAATGTTTCCAGACCAAATGAAATTTTTGATCCATTTGTCTATCAAATTCAACAGACTGCTAGGCCAACAGTAGACTTGAAAGCTATAAACAAGCATGCCAAAAATAACAGATTTAACAAGTTCAACCTTACCCATAATGGATAAAAGGGAACCTTTCCAAGAGCACAATTTAGCTTTGATTCTATCTGCTATAGGATACAGATGCATTCTCTTAGGTTTGCCTTTAAACAAGGGAATACCAAGGTAGATAAATATATAAAGTCATACCAAACATAAGGTAGCAATCACATGTAATGGTGATTATAACCGGTTACAAGAAAACGAGGGTGTTACATTAGTAACCCAAAGTAATTAATTTAAATAAAACAAGGTAAATAAAAATTTTCTTAAATAAATATTGAATAAATAATTAATATAATAAATCAAAAAAATTTTTTTACATTAATTCAAAAACAGAAATATCATAAGTTTCAGAATCTCAAAATCGAGCGCCTACAACATCTCGCACCAGAGAATAATTAAAAGATAATAAAAGTCCTTCTGGCATATGCCATACAATACTAACCATGCTTTAAAACTAAAGAAATAGTCTTCAAAACGTCTGGCTGCTCAACAGGGACGTCCTCATTCTCTAAAAACAATACTACTAATGAGATATAAAATCCCAGTGTACAGAAATACAGTGTAAAAAGTTTTTGCAAAAGCATTGTTATCAGCCGATGCGGTAACCGAAAAAACTGTCCATGGTACCAGCCATTTTCAAAATAATATATAATAATAATAATAATAATAATAATAATAATAATAATAATAATAATAATAATAATAATAATATAAATTATTATTGGCAATAATCAGTCATCATCAACACGCCATAATGCAAGCATATCAAAGTCCTATATATGAAATAATCTCAACATCCTCATATGTCATATGACTTTCAAACTGCACATAACAATGGCGTCCCATTGCCTACCTTACTCATGATGGTATTTCGACGTCACCTTCTCTTCAGTGACATTATTCATTTCGATACCAACCATTGTACACTGAAGGTATTACTCATTTTGACATCCCAACGTGTGGCAATGATGCTTTCGATACTACATTATGGCGGTATTTCATATTTAGACACCCCAATTCACTTGCAGTGTTACTTTCGATACCCCTATCATAGGTGGTACTGGAGCAAACAACAATCATCACATTTACAGTTATTGAATCATGCCATAAACCCCAATATCATCATATAGTCAAATACAACATGTCCATCAACCAAATCATGTACACATCATTCATATCATAGCATCAATCTCAATAAAAAAAACATTTAATTGATAGCAGAAACACCTTAGAAGGAAAAACCCCAAATTTGTAAAATCAGGATTTGACCAAACACAGGATTATTTTCCAAAAACATATTTTTGAAAGCATAACCTAAACCCCAAAACGATTTGCACCATGGAAAGGGTGAGAAAGAGTATTTCTACTCACCTCTTGAAGACCTCCAAGAATCTCCAAGCGTACCCCATGGTAAATCCTAGATGTCGCCTTCCTCAACCTTGAATCTCCTTCTCCTTCTCCTTCTTCTTCATCTTCTTCTTATACCTCTTCTTGTTGTTGTGGTTGTTGTTGTTGTTGTTGTTGTTGTTGTTGTCCTTCCAAACTCGTTGTCTGTTGCAACCCCATCTCCCAAGCATGAGGATGCTCCACAGCCGTTACTAAGGTGTTTTAGGGTCCAAAGAGGGTTTCTAGCCACACTAGGGTGTCATAAGATGGTATATATATAGTATTGCACTAGTTCCCTATTTTTAAACCTATTTTAACACATCATGACATAGAGCACAGGCGTGCTCGCGATTGGCACGGCCGTGCCAATGACCGTCAAAATTGTCCATTTTTCGACACGGGAGTGCTAACAATTAGCACGGCCATGCTCATCCGAGTAGGGGCGTACTCAAATGAGTCTGGGCATGCACATGAGAACAGACGTGCCGATATTGAGAACGAGCATGCTCATGCGCTAGAAAATGAATTTCCCTTAGAAAATCACTCTTAACCACTTTTAATTATTTTTAATCACTTTTATTTACTGCAAGGGCTTAAAACATATATTCTAAACCTCCCAAAAACTCTATAATAATCCTCATATAATAATCTCTATTGATTTTATTTTTTTAGGATGTTACATTTCTCCCCTCATTTAAGAATTTCGTCCCCGAAATTAACCTCATACATGCTCGTTCAAAACTTTATATATACACAGAGCAAAACGTTTAAAGTATCTTGACTGATAAGATCTGGATACAGCGCATGATATCCTCCTCAAGTTCCCAAGAAGCTTCCTCAGGGGTTAATCCTTCCCAAACTACCTTCACCAAAAGAATTGTCTTGTTCCGCAGAGTCTTAGTGCTCTTATCGATGATCTGACTAGGCCTGGCTTAAAGATTAAGTTATCACTCAATTGTATTGACTCAGGAGCTATCACATATGAAACATCTGGTACTTACTTTTGGAGCTTAGAAATATGGAAAACGTCATGAAGATTTGACAACAACATTGGAAAAGCCAATTGGTAAACAATAGGCCCGACTACACTTTTTAGAATTTGAAAAAAATGACCCAAGAAACAAAGAATTAGTTTTCTGACTGACATTGACCTTCTTATCCCAAACTTAGGAATGACTCTCAAGAATACATATTCCCCTTCCTAAAATTCTAAAGGCTTTATTTTCTAGTCGGCAAAACACTCTTTAACTATTCTGCGCAGTGCGCATCTTTCCCCTTTAAATCCTAACTGTGGTCTCTTGGATTAAATCTGGTCCTAGAAAGATCTCCTCACTTACTACTTACTAACATAAAGGGGACCTACATATCCTAATCACATCATCAGTAGACATATAGTCACTAACTATTTCACCACATATTAAATGTACAATTCATGGCACCTTAATTATAAAAAAAACACATAATTTTAAAGCAAGTCAATGATAACATTTACATAATAAAATTATGTACGTAAGCATTTGTTTATGTCCATCCTCCTAAAATCATAATGCCTTCACTTGCATTTCATCATTATCAGTATTCTCAAAAACAGATTTATAACAAACAATTCACAAAAGAAATTGAAGTAAAGTTTTATACCATTCATACGTAGATCTTATAGTTCCTTATATTCCACACCGAAACAATTATATTATGTATGTAACACCCCAATTTTCGTTTATGTGTTCATCGATGTGGTGATATATGTTATATGTTAATTTATGTCCTTAGTTTTATGTTGGATGTTTAAGTATATGTTTTGGGTGGTTTAGCCTTTAGAAAGGGTCAATCAATTTGAGTCCAAGAAACCTGTTTTATGGTTTTGGATGTATCTTGAGCTCTAGATGTCCGATTGAGGCGATCTAAGATGAGTTGGAAAGCTTGGAGAATTATCTACAAGTCAGAGTAGTCATAATCGACTATTATAATCGATTACGAGGGTCAGAAAAGCCATAATCGATTATGTGTAACCAATAATAGATTATGGGTATTCGAGAATGCTAATTGTCAAGTCAGGACAGTCATAATCGATTAGACTGCGTTTTTCTGCAGAAATGGGTTTTCAATCCTAATTTCGGCCCGTTTCGTCTTAAATCCTTTTATAACTCTTTGAGCACGAAATAAACCCTATTTTGGAAGCCTCTAAACCTTTGAAAATATCCCTTCTCAATCTCTTAGGGTTCTCTCTTAATCCCTTTGAGATTCATCAAGAACGTAAATCGTTTTACCCGTTTTCATTGGAAAATCACCATAGCTGATACGAAGCCTTTGTGCAGCCGTTCTTCCTTGTTCTTGTTAACCTTAATAGGTTAGGGTTGAGGTAAATTCGTGTCTTATTAACTTCTCCAATTCTCCTTGAGTTTTCTTGATTTGGGGACTGATTATGAACGTTTTTGGGCTCTATTTGGTACCATCATACGGCAAGCATATTGAACCAAGGACAAGGCAACTTTTTCTCTTCTTTATTCTAGTTTGAGTCTTCTAGTTGGTGACCAAAGTAAGATAACCAACCCTATGGTCCATCCTTTTCCTTTAATTTCTATTGGATTAGGAATTGAATCTATTCCTTTCGTTATGTTGTATTGTGATGAAGCGTTTGACCCCTAAGACGAAACCAAGAATGGATCTCGCACTCTCTTCTTCCTCGATTTTTGTTTGTCATACCCGGTATGGGGGAAAAGATGATCATATCATATTGGAATTTGAGAATGGGAATGAGGTGATTAGGGATTCAAATGATCCCCTTGTGCCTTGAGTGATTTGTTGATACCATTGTTGGAGCAATGGCTTAAATGATTGTGTGCTATGAACATAGTATTGAATCAATTATATGATTATGATATCATGAAGACGTGTATGTATTGCTATAATGATGTTATAAATATGTATGTGTTATTATAAGTGGTATAGTGTTGTTAATGTTATTATGATAATGTTTTGATCATGAATTATACAACTATTGGTTTGATATTATAATATGTGAATATTGAATTATAGTTAAGGATGAATGTTTGTGAACTATGATTGGGACTATATTGAAATGTGATCTATTGTTCATGTGTGAGACTCAGCTCTAAGGAGCCTGTGATGGGTACTCATTTGTGGATGTTGTCTGTGAGACCCAGCTCTAAGGAACCCGTGATGGGTACTAATTTGTGATTGCTTATGTGACGCCCAGCTCTACAAGGCCCAAGATGGGACTCAGCTCTGAATGGCCAGTTTATGGACCCAGGCATGGAATGGCCCGAGATGGGATCCAGCCGCTAAGAGCCAGTGGATGAGACCCAGCCCCTAGAGAGCCTGTTTGTGGGTACTCAAATATGTGTGTTGTATGAGTGCGAGGGGACATTATTACTTGTGATTGTAATGCGACATGTTTACAAAATATAATGAAAGTATATGTTTAAATGTTATGACACTACAACAAAAAACGCTTTTAATAGCGTTTCTGTACAAACTTTAATAGCGCGTTAACGCGCTATCTCTGTCCCTGTAATTAAATGTTGTCAATAAAGATAGCGTTTAGGAGGCGCTATCACAGGTGTAACTTTAGATAGCGTTTTCCTAAATAAACGCTATTGTAAGGTCGTTTTAAAGTTTTCGCGGGTTGTCTTAAGATAGCATTTGTTTTAACAAACGCTATCTAGAGTTACATTCTAGGATAGCGTTTTCAGAAACAAATGCTATCTTACATATGACTTTAGATAGCGTTTGTTGAAACAAACGCTATCTATTTGATATTTTTTTTTCAAGCTCAGTTAAATTCTTATATCTTTACTTTTTCCCTGCATGTTCAGCAAAAAGCTATTCAGAGGCTACAATCTCCAACAGGTGCATTAATCACATACTTTAGAACATATATGACAGTGTGCAGCAATCACAATACAACAAAAAAGATGTCAATATCATCATATATTTATGCAACAATCTCCAACAGTATGTGCAGCAAAACTCAGGCACCTAAGTTAGTTGAACCAAATTAAACCATACGTAACAAAGTACATACTTTAGATCATATATATGACAAGGGTAATCAAATAAAATTCTCAACAATATAGCGAGACCAATCTTCCTTGACTTCAGATAGTTGAGCACTGGAGTATGTGAAGCATTTGCAGTCAGGGAAGTACTGCAATATCAAAATTTAATAAATTAAGTTACAATTGCAATAAGCCGATAACATTTGAATGGTCACATTTAAGAGTAAATAACCAGTACTGAAACTACATACCGTCACTGGTATTTTAACTTGGTTTTGTAAGATAATTTCCTTCATGAAACGCATGACGAAATATCCACAATCTATATTGTTGGTTTGTCTAGGGCACTATAAAACAGAAATAATAAAGTATGTACTTGCCCGAAATCAGGATAATCATAATCAATTCTCTTCCATTGAGGAGAATCTGTCGGATGTCGTAGCTTGCCATCTTGAATCCTTTCATCCTGATGCCATATCAAGTGCTTTGCATCTTCTGAACTACGATACATACGCCTAAATCTAGGTATTATGGGAAAATACCACAGAACCTTCTCTGGAGCTGATTCTTTCTTCTTATACCGTGAGGCATTGCATTTAGGACACACGTTTAATGATGCATATTCATTTCGAAATAAAATGCAATCATTAGGACAAGCATGTATCCTCTCATAGCTCATGCCAATCGAACGTAACATTTGTTTAGCCTCATATGTCCGACTAGGAAGCACATTATCCTCCGGCAACATATCTTTTAATAGTGAGAGTAAGTCTGTAAAACTCTTATCAGTCCATCCATTACCCGATTTCAAGTTATACAACTTTAACATCGCCGACAATCTTGTGAATTTAGTACAACCATCATACAATGGTTTCTCGGCATCACTTAGCAACCTCTCAAACATTTGGGGACAATCCCGAAGATCTTCTTCAACCACATTTGCAGTGTCTTCAAAACGATCACCCTCATAAGTACTTGTGTTTGTATCATTTGATGAATATCTCACACTAGTCCTCATATCATTTGACTCATCTCTTATCTCACCATGTTTTGTCCAACATGTATAACTTTGATCGATTCCATTACACACTAAATGTTCTTCCAACTCGGCTACACTAACTCGCCTTGCATAACAACAATCTAAACAAGGGCATATGATTCTACTAGGGTTTTCTGCATGACGAACTGCAAACCTAATAAACTCTTTCACTCCATCCTCATAATCCTTCGTTAAACGATTAGCAGACATCCATTTCCGATCCATGCTTTCTTGATCTACCATTTTTCAATACAAACTTTTAATTCACTTGCAGGGCTAATATCTAGTTGATGCTCCTACGTAAAGCACTGTGTGGTTGTTAACTTAATAGACAAGCTATAACTCCTATTCAGCAAAAAACATTAAATGATGAAAAGATTTAGAAATTTAAAACAAAATTAACAAAACTCCTTTTTTGGAATGCATGAAAGGAAGTTGAGAGGAAAAGGAAATACGTTTGATCTTTGGCAAATATCAAACTACTGTGTCTATGAATGGTAGGAGTGAGTGAGTGTGGGTTCCTTTTTTACTTTAAGCCTAAGAGAGTATATTATTACATGGGGTTTTTGATGCCCATGGTTTGTGGACAGACAGAACAAAGCAAACTGAAATGAATGGATTGATTTTTCTGTACTATGCAGACTAACACAGAATTGCTACTGAACTCGAGTACTCCTGTCAGATGCAAGTGGAGATGATCAAACAATGTAACAAATTCAAATAGATCAGCAGTGACATTACATACCATTAAGCATTAATTTCCACCAATCAGCATTCATCTTGACAATTTTTTTACTTTGTTCATGTGAAATTCTAATCTAGATGCATCAACTGTCTAACTGAGTAACATTTAAAGTGTCATAATCAAACTGAGAAAGACAAGCTCTCAGCACAATATGATGAAACAAAAGAATGGCAATCAAAGCAGGAAGTAACCCTTCAAATTGACTCATAAAACAAAGAAGCAACGAGATGCCTAAATTTGGCTGCGCGATTGGCTGAGTTTCACTAACAGAGGAGCTTTGTGGCACTTCCTTAATAGAGCTTTGTGGCACTCAGCGAGAGGGTGAGAGAGGGAGAGATAGGTTGAAAGCTTTCTCCGCCGCAGCATTCACCGCCGCAGCATTCACCGCCTAGGCAGAGAGGGTGATGAAATGAGTTATTAGCTGCGCGACGAGGCTGAGTTTCACTAACAGAGGAGCTTTGTGGCACTTCCTTAACAGAGCTTTGTGGCACTCAGCGAGAGAGGGAGAGAGAGTGAGAGAGGGAGAGAGAGGCTAAAAGCTTTCTCCGCCGCAGCATCCACCGCCGAGGCAGAGAGGGTGATGAAATGAGCGCGGGGGTGAGAGAAAGAAAGGATATATTAATTAGGGTGAGGGGAATGAGCGCGGGGGTGATGCTATATTGCGGGAAGTTATAAAAATTACCTACGATAGCGTTTTTAAAAGACACGCTATCTTAAATTATATACGATAGCGTTTTTATAATAAACGCTATCTTAGGTGTATCATTTAATAGCGTTTTCTGAACAAACGCTATCTTAGATGTATCTTTTAATAGCGTTTTATGAACAAACGCTATCTTAGGTCACACAAATTTTTTATCATTTATTTTGAAACATAAACGATAGCGTTGTAGAAACAAACGCTATCTTAGTATAACTCTTTAATAGCACTTTTTCTAACAAACGCTATTAAAAGGGTACAAACATTTTTAATATCGTTTCCGCTTTACAAACGCTATTAAATGAGTGTTATTGTAGACGCATTCTGGCGTAGTGTGAGATGATTTGACTTGATTTACGAAGATGATTATCTCATATTTGTGGGTGTGTAGTATCTCATGTTTATGTATGTATACGTATATATGTATATTTGTGTGTATGCACTCACCTTAATTTTCATTTTACTTCCATAACATATGTATATGAGTATGTCTTCTAACCCCTTTGTATTTGTGTCTCTTCTTGTATAATGTACGATTTGTACAGATGATTCTCAAGTGATTGAGGAGTATCGCATTGGAGCTTATGTGGAGTTGTGGATACTCTATTAGGAGTTGTTTTCATTTTGATGTTGTTCTTTAGGCTTTTGATCATGTTATTTATTTCTTTATGGGTTTTTGTTTAGCTCTGAGCCATGTGACATCGGGCTAGGGGATTATCTTGTTTAAACTATTTATTATTTATGCGAAACTTGTAAATGTTTTATGACAATGTGTTTAATTTAATTGGATTTGAAGTTGAGTTTATGAATGGTGATACTCTTAACTATTGCGAAAATGTTTATTAATGGTAGAACTCGTATCATTATTCCGCAAAGAATCTATTCGCAAATAAATATTTATATAATAAATCTATGATGGGGTTAAGGGTGTCACATTTAGTGGTATTAGAGTAGTGCGGTCCTAGCCGGACTGTGTGGTTGAGTTGTTAGACGCCCAGTCTGACCTTCAGGCTGTGCATTGTGTGTCTATTATGTTTCTCTGTATGAACTCTGTTAAGTGGTGTGGATTGTTTGACCTTGTTGTAATGCTTTGTGTGATTTGAAACATGTTTGTTATCTTACTTGCAGGCTTGTGTATGTTTGATAGATAACCCTTAGACATTTCGAGGACGAAATTTTTATAACGGGGTGGAATTGTAACACCCCAATTTTCGTTTATGTGTTCATCGATGTGGTGATATATGTTATATGTTAATTTATGTCCTTATTTTTATGTTGTATGTTTATGTATATGTTTTGGGTGGTTTAGCCTTTTGAAAGGGTCAATCCATTTGAGTCCAAGAAACTTGTTTAACGGTTTTGGACGTATCTTGAGCTCTAGATGTCCGATTGAGGCGATCTCGGATGCGTTGGAAAGCTTAGAGAATTATCTACAAGTTAGAGTAGTCATAATCAATCGATTATGAGGGTCAGAACAGTCATAATCGATTATGGGTAACCAATAATCGATTATGGGTATTCGAGAATGCTAATTGTCATGTCAGAACAGTCATAATCGATTTGACTGCGTTTTTTTGTAGAAACGGGTTTTCAATCCTAATTTTGGCCCATTTCGTCTTAAATCCTTTTATAACTCTTTGAGCACGAAATAAACCCTATTTTGGCAGCGTCTAAACCTCTGAAAACATCCTTTCTCAATCTCTTAGGGTTCTCTCTTAATCCCTTTGAGATTCATCAAGAACGTAAACCGTTTTACTCTTTTTCATTGGAAAATCACCACAGCTGATACGAAGCCTTTGTGCAGCCATTATTCCTTGTTCTTGTTAACCTTAATAGGTTAGGGTTGAGGTAAATTCGTGTCTCATTGTCTCTTCTCCAATTCTCCTTGAGTTTTCTTCATTTGGGGACTGATTATGAACGTTTTTGGGCTCTATTTGGCACCATCATACGGCAAGCGTATTGAACCAAGGACAAGGCAACTTTTTCTCTTCTTTATTCTAGTTTGAGTCTTCTAGTTGGTGACCAAGGTAAGATAACCAACCCTATAGTCCATCCTTTTCCTTTAATTTCTATTGGATTAGGAATTGAATCTATTCCTTTCGTTATGTTGTATTGTGATGAAGCGTTTGAGCCCTAAGACGAAACCAAGAATGGATCTCGCAATCTCTTCTTCCTCGGATTTCGTTTGTCATACCCGGTATGGGGGGAAAAGATGATCATATCATATGGGAATTTGAGAATGGGAATGAGGTGATTGGGTATTCCCATGATCCCCTTGTGCCTTGAGTGATTTGTTGATACCATTGTTGGAGCAATGGCTTAAATGATTGTGTGTTATGAACATAGTATTGAATCAATTATATGATTATGATATCATGAAGACGTGTATGTATTTCTATAATGATGTTATAAATATGTATGTGTTACTATAAGTGGTATAGTGTTGTTAATGTTAATATGATAATGTTTTGATCATGAATTATATAACTATTGGTTTGATATTATAATATGTGAATATTGATTTTTAGTTAAGGATGAATGTTTGTGGACTATGATTATGACTATATTGAAATGTGATCTATTGTTTATGTGTGAGACTCAGCTCTAAGGAGCCTATGATGGGTACTTATTTGCGGATGTTGTGTGTGAGACCCAGCTCTAAGGAGCCCGTGATGGGTACTCATTTGTGATTGCTTGTGTGACGCCCAGCTCTGCAAGGCCCGTTTATGGACCCAGCAATGGAATGGCCCAAGATGGGATCCAGCCGCTAAGAGCCCATGGATGAGACCCAGCCCCTACAGAGCCTGTTTGTGGGTACTCAAAAATGTGTGTTGTATGAGTCCGAGGGGACATTGTTACTTGTGATTGTAATGCGACATGTTTACAAAATATAATGAAATGATATGTTAAAATGTTATGAGATGATTTGACTTGATTTACGACGATGATTATGTCATATTTGTGGGTGTGTAGTATTTATATGTTTATGTATGTATACGTATATATGTATATTTTTTGTGTATGCACTCGCCTTAATTTCCATTTTACTTCCATAACATATGTATATAAGTATGTCTTCTCATCCCGTTGTATTTGTGTCTCTTCTTGTATAATGTACGATTTGTACAGATGATTCTCAAGTGATTGAGGAGTAACAGATGATCATGTTATTTATTTCTTTATGGGTTTTTGTTTAGCTCTGATCCATGTGACATCGGGCTAGGGGATTATCTTGTTTAAACTATTTATTATTTATGCGAAACTTGTAAACGTTTTATGACAATATGTTTAATTTAATTGGATTTGAAGTTGAGTTTATGAATGGTGATACTCTTAACTATTGCGAAAATGTTTACTAATGGTAGAACTCGTATCTTTATTCTGCAATGAATCTTTTCGCAAATCAATATTTATATAATAAATCTATGCTGGGGTTAAGGGTGTCACAGTTTACAGCACAAAGGAATTTTTTATAAATAGATAAACAAATAAAATGAGACAGAGAAAGAAAGGAGAAACAGTAGAGACATCCACATACTAAGTCCTATCTCGTCGAAGTTGATAATTTCATAAGAAAAAAATAGCTTCACTTTCTATTAAGAGATGATCTTACTAAAAACAAAATTTGCTAACAAAAACAGAATAAGATTTAGTTAACTTGCAATTAAACTGTGCAATCATTGAGCAAGTACAACTTTCAAAACAAACTTTATCAATAAATACCATAGTAGAAATAAGAAATCAATTTCATTTTGATTTTTGAGTAAGCAATTACAAATAGGAAATAACATTCTTTATTTTTTCGGTCTTTGATAAGAAATGTAAGTTTGTTAAGATTTGACATGCCAGTAATCTATATGGGAAACAAATCCAAAGAGTAGATTAATTGTGATTAATATTTGGTCACTTGAGAAACAATCTGAAATTTCAAGGAAAATAATTCTCTAAAAATATACAAAAATAGAACATAATAATAAAAATGAGCATATAAGTACAACTTCTTTAATATAATGTTCGTTTTTATTACCGTCCATTAATAATTTTCTTAAGGTCGTGTTATATCTTGGTTATTCATGGATGTAAGTTGAACTTTCCCTTATGTGTTTATTCTAACACTTCCTCTCTAAGATTCCCCCCTCCTTAGGAACAACGATCCTATTCTTAAACATCACTAGCACATCAGTAGATAACATATAATTTTGTTGGCCCAACAAGGATTGCATTTCTTGATATAAAAGATGTTCACATTGAATCTCGTCTCTAAGGTCTGTAACTCCTCGATTTTTTTTCGTTGTTTTATAATAACCGTGACTATTTATAGATATAAATGAGTTTGTATTTTTATCTGTATTTTAGAAAACGATTTTGGGAAAACCAAAATCATTTTCTTACTCTATGCGATCGTAGGAAGCTACGGTTAAATTTTGGATTGAAAACTCAAACGAAGCCCGGTCTGCATTTTCACTCAAAGTAGTGTATTACTACTATCGAGACCTAATTTTGACTCGTGAACGAGATAGTTAGTCTTAGAATCAAATTCTCTACAATTTTGCTAAAATTGACTCTTGACGTTAAAAAGTGAAAATAATATAAACTATTCGGGCATAAACTCGAACCGAGAGACAAAAGGAGCTGTAGATGGATTTAACGGGACCCGCAAACGGATAATCTTGATGTCACATAAGGTCACATCACATTGGGAAGCATGCCGGAGTCATGATGGATTTTGAAAATATCTGGATGCAAAAAGACGGAAATGCCCTCAACCTTTTAAGGAATTCCACTTATGTCCTTGGATGAAAAGACCAAATTGCCCCCTAAGTAAAAAAATTGAGACATTCTTGTCCCTCCTCATCGTAAATCACGCCCCTCTCCTTTCATCAACATCATCATCCATTTCATTTTTCCAAAACACTTTCTCTTCATTTCTCTTCAATTTCTCTCCTTTGCTCTTCAAGATCTTCAAGGATTTGGTGAAACAAAGTTGATTTCTTACTTAAGCTTTGTCATCTAGGAGTTATCATAGAGTAATCGGATGAGAAACCGGGCGAATTTTGGACCGATCGGGCGACTTTTCGCTAAGTGGAAAACTTCAAGAGGTAAGGGGAGAATTACCCAAGGGAATCTCTCGATAACTATGTGTTGTCTGTGTTGGTCTATATATATTTATTAGAGCTATGTGGTGCTTGGTTGATTTACTTTCAGTGATTGTTTTATCTGTTGATAATTTTATGTTGTTATGTGTTATAGTGTTTTAATACGTGTTTAACTGTGTTATCTGCTATAACCATGTGGTATCCATACTGTGGATGCTGATTGTTGATTGAGAAGCCTGACAGTGGTCAGGGCTCAATTAATTAACGGGGATAAAAGTCTTGAAAAATCTTTGTAAGAAATGCCATATAATTATTTGGGAATCATTGGAAAATTTCAATGACGCGAGTTTTACAAAAAGGGATCCTAAAGTAAATTATAAAGTTAGTAGAAAAGGTGAGATTTTCAAGAATGGATTAATCATTAAGTGGAGAAATTAACTTAAGAGGAAAAGTCAAGATTTTAACTTAGGATGTTTTTACGCTAAACAATGTTTAATTCCGAAAAGATTTACGGAAAACGTTTTCGAAAAATAACAATCCTGTTTTGGGACAACATTTTGGGTCTTAGCTGTTTCTTTTCAACAACGTTTTTTGTTTTTGGAAAGGGGCTTTCAAGTAAAAGATAAGTTTTATCAGTAATTCGATGGTTTACAAATAAGTTTTCAAACAGAAAAGTTTTCTGCAAACGAATTTTTCCCAACGGTGTAAAATCTGACAACTTGGATGAGTTGCAAAGATTTCGTTTTGGATTTGTGTTTCACAGAACGAAAAATAATAAAAATGTTGAAACGTGAATCTAGTATACGAGACGTCAGGACACTAGTGTTCTGTGAAATAAGCACGTAGATCTGGGATCCGTGTTACAGTGTTGTGGATTGTGTGTCTTATGGACTGTGTGTCTTCCTCTCGTTATGAGGAGACGTGATTAAAGGTGAATATTGTTTTCTATCTCTGAGGACCTTGGGCAGGTGCTTCGGTCTAGGGCTCCACGATTGAGCACGCGGATGTTTCATCCTGTGTTAACGATGAAAAGTTTTAAAACGGTGTAAATTACGAATATTCGAGAGCCGTTAAGCTACGACAAGGAAAGAAAGAACACAAAGAAAAGTGACAAGACATGAAACGTTTTTACATGCATTAAATCTGCAAACGTGCCAACGGTGTTTATATGGATATCTTGGTGGTCAGGATATTCAAATGGTGTATACATCATTGTGCCTTGATCGACAACGAAAACCATAAACGATGATCACCTGTGCATTTTGTTGGAGAGTGTGCAATGGTTTTAACAACAGTGTGCCTTTTGGCAATCGAGCTTGATCAGCTCATTTATACGGTGTTGGGTTCTTCAGAGATTAAGTAAATAAATAGACGTTGAACATTGAAGTATCATGCATTTTTATAAAAGACAATAACTGTCGGGTATGAAACCCTATGATAAACAACTTGTTTATTCAATAGAATTTTATATATCATGATTATATATATATATATATATATGTATATATATATATATATATATATATATATATATATATATATATATATATGTTGTTGGTGTGTCGCACATGTAGTTATCGTGCTTGAGTCCATATATTGGTATCTCACCCTTGCACCATCAGATGAGTTCTAAGATGCCACTGAAACATTCAGGGATCCATTCCCTGACGCTTGAGTGTGCAGAGAAGGGTGACGTACGAGGAGTCATGACCACACTAGAGGCGGGACCAGCTATAGGATAAGTCCTGTTATTTTGGATAACAATTTCGTCAGTTTGCTCTGGCTACTGAAAGCTATGACTTTTGTGAATGGCCGTTTGTATAAAGGCCTTACGTATGAACTTATAATGACTTGGTATGATCGAAATACTTGATACATCTATTAATGTATGTTCAACTACGTGGATGGCATTGTAAAGTTAAGAAAAATTTTATCACGGATTTTCGAATTAAGTCAAATGCTTAGAAAATCTTATTTTTCGAAAGTAACCAGCAATGTTTAATGAAGTTTTATTTTCCGCATCTGGTTACCATGTGATGCCCCAGAATGGGGTGTCACATTAGTGGTATCAAAGCTGGTCGAGTCTTTCAGGAATCTTTAGGAAATAGGTCTATTGTGTTGTTTTTGTGTGTTCTCTGATTGAGACTTGTTTGAATTACTTCTTAGAAGTAATGTGTGTTAACTAGTGAGCACACGTTCCATGCCTCTGGTTGCCATTTTACTGAGTTTGTCTTGCAGGTCAATTATGGAACCAGACGGTGGACGTGGCCTTGGTAGGGGTTGTCGAGGTGGTCCTGTCGATGACCATGATCATGCTGATGAGTACTATAAGGGTGCAGTGGATTATACTGCATAAGCAATGGAGAATGTTGCGGCTGCTATTGCCCTATAGATAGCTGCTATGGCTGCTCAGAACCAGCAAGTTGCTGAAGGTAGAGGTCTAACTTCATTTCAACGTTAGAATCCTCCACAGTTTCACGGGGATGCTGAACCTGAGAAAGCTGACCTATGGATACAGGAACTGGAGAAGATCTTTGAGCTCATCTTGAGTCCAGAAGGAGTGAAGGTTCAATATGCTGCTTTCCTGCTAATGGGAGATGCGGAGTATTGGTGGAAAGGCACCAGGCAACTGTTAGAAGCTAACAATCAAGAGATTACGTGGGATATGTTCCGAAACACATTTTTGGACAAGTGATTTCCTGAAAGTGCTAGAGTCGAGAAGGAACGAGAATTTCTCTATCTTCTACAAAGTGATCTTTCTGTCAGGGAGTATGCAGCGAAATTTGAATCGCTCGCAAGTACTTTTGTTTCTTTCAGACTTAACCTAATGGAAGCTGGAAATGTGAGAGATTTGAGGCGGGGTTAAGGTTCAAGATCAAAGAATCTGTGCTGCCTTTGCAGATTAGAAACTTTCAAGCTCTAGTTGAGATATGCCGCAAGGTGGAGCAGATGAGGAAAGGAAGAGATAATAGAGGGAATGCTGGAGGACCCTCTCGGTTTAAGAACCAATTCCAATCTCAGAGTCAAAAGGGGAAGCAACATCAGAGGAAACCGTATTTCCGACCTCAGGGGAGTAATCCGAGTCAACAACCATATCGTCCAAATGTTGCTGCATCAGGGAGTGGAGGCCAACAGGGCCAAAGCCAAGGCCAAGTAAGGAAGTGTTACAGATGTGGGAATCCAAACCTTATGGTTGATACCTGTCCACTGAGGACAGTTAAGTGTTTCAACTATAATCAAATGGGACACTTAGCGATGGACTGCAATGCGCCAAAACGTGGATCTGCTATCAACCACGCGAGGACCAATAAACCGACGACAACGGGAAGATTTTACACTATGAGCGGTGCTGAAGCTTCGAACTCTGACGATCTCGTACAAGGTAGTTGCGACATAGCGGGTAATCTCTTGACTGTACTTTTCGATTCGGGTGCGACTCATTCCTTTATTTCGATGGATTGCGTGAAACTGTTGAAATTGCCTGTCTCTTCGTTATCATATGATCTAATTGTTTTGACCACAGCTGCTAAACCTGTTATTGCCAATTCTATATGCCTGAACTGTCCTATTATTATTTAGGATATATATTTTCTTGTTAACCTGATCTGCTTACCTTTAATACAATTAGATATAATTTTAGGCATGGATTGGTTATCTTCCAACCATATTCTCATAGATTGTGCTCACAAAACCTTAGTCTTTCCTAAGGATGAGATTTCTCGATTTTTATCTGCTAATCAAGTAAGGGCTTCCTTTAAAGAGGGAGAACAAGGATACATATTATTGTTTTCCTTGGACGTAGAGAGTAAGTTAGATCTTCAGTCCATACCTGTCGTCAATGAGTTTCCGGAAGTGTTTCCTGAAGATGTATCGGGGCTACCGCCTGTTAGGGACATTGAGTTCGCGATTGATCTGGTACCGGGCACTGGACCGATATCCATGTCACCATATCATATGTCGCCATCAGAACTAGAGGACTTGAAAAAGCAAGTGGTGGAACTGATGGAAAAGGAATTTATTAGACTAAGTGTATCACTGTGGGGAGCTCCGGTTTTACTGGTGCAGAAAAAGGACGGGATTTCTCGCTTATGTGTAGATTTCTGTCAGTTAAACAAAATGACGATCAAGAACAAGTATCCTCTTCCAAGGATCGATGATTTGATGGAACAGTTGAGCGGAGCGGCCGTTTTGTCGAAGATAGACCTACGATCGGGATATTATCAAATTCGTGAGAAGGCGGAGGATATCCCGAAAATAGCATTTCGATCACGTTATGGGCATTATGAATATCTTGTGATGCCATTCGAAGTGACGAATGCTCCTGCTATATTCATGGATTACATGAATAGGATTTTTCGTCCTTATCTATATAAGTTTGTCGTTGTCTTTATAAACGACATTCTAATCTATTCTGCTAATGAAGAAAAACATGCTAAACACCTCAATGTGGTTCTTCAAACCTAAAGGAGAAGCAATTATATGTGAAACCTGAAAAGTGTGAATTTTGGTTAGATCAAGTTCAATTCTTAGGACACGTCATCTCAAATGAAGGGATCGCAGTGGATCCGTCGAAGGTTGAAGCTGTTTTGTAATGGGAGAGACCTAAGACAATAACAGAAATCCGTAGTTTCGTGGGTTTAGCTAGATACTATAGGAGATTCATTGAGGGATTCTCCAAGATAATAGGACCTTTTACCCAACTAACTCGGAAGGATCAAGCGTTTATCTGGACTGAAACATGCGAGGAAAGTTTTCAGGAATTGAAAAGGAGGCTGACTACTTCACCTGTGTTGTTATTGCCTAATCCCAAGCAACCTTTTGAGGTATACTGTGATGCTTCACATCAAGGGTTGGGTTGCGTATTGATGCAAAAACGGAATGTATTAGCTTATGCTTCCAAGCAATTGAAGAACCATGAGAAGAATTACCCTACACATGACCTGGAAATATCGGTAGTGGTTTTTGCATTAAGGATCTGGAGACATTATTTGTATGGAGCAACATTCAATGTCTTCAGTGACCACAAAAGCTTGAAATACCTGTTTAACCAAAAGGAGCACAACATGCGATAAAGACGCTGGTTGAAATTTCTGAAGGATTATGTTTTCCAATTGCAGTATCACCCTAGAAAAGCAAATGTGGTAGCTGATGCCCTGAGTAGAAAATCAATACATGCATCTGTAATGATGGTCAAGGAGCAAGAATTGATAGAACAATTCCGAGATATGCGGTTGACAATTAAGACGTCGTCAGGAAAACTTTGTTTAAATATGATTACGGTTTCCAATTGATTTATGGAACAAGTACGAGAGAAACAAGAAAGTGACCAGTACCTACAAGGACAAAAGGAATTAGTGCGACGAGGATCAGTATCAAAATTCAAAGAGAGAACATATAGGCTCCTAAGATTCGGTGAAAGGATTTGTGTACCCGATGATTCAGAGCTTAAGAAATTGATTCTGGAGGAAGCTCATAAGGGTAAATTGAAAATTCATCCAGGAGCCATGAAGATGTATCAAGACCTTAAATAGTTATATTGGTGGCATGGGATGAAGAGAGACGTAATGGAATATTTCGCTTCATGTTTAGTCTGTCAAAAGGATAAGATTGAGCATCAAAGACCAGCAGGAATGCTACATTCTTTGGACATCCTGGAATGGAAATGGGATGGTATCGCGATGGATTTCGTGACGAGTTTACCAAAGACTCGGAAGGGACATGATGCAATATGGGTAGTAACTGATCGCATGGCCAAGTCAGCTCACTTTTTACCCATCAACATAAAGTATTCAATGGGGAGATTAACTCAATTATACATTGGAGAAATTGTCAGATTACATGGTGTACCTTCAAGTATTATTTCGGATCGTGATCTGAGGTTTACGTCGAGATTCTGGCAAAGTTTACAAGAGTCCCTAGGAACGAAACTAAGATTGAGTTCTGCATATCACTTACAGACGGATGGACAGTCTGAGAGGACGATCCAGTCCCTTGAAGACTTGTTGAGAGCTTGCGTGTTGGAACATCATAGTAGTTGGGATGAATTTCTACCATTGATAGAATTCACCTACAATAACAATTTCCACTCAAGTATAGGGATGGCACCCTATGAAGCCTTATATGGGCGACAGTGCAGAACGCCTTTATGTTGGTACGAGGATGATGGAAGCCTTTTGTTGGGACCCAATCTCGTGCAACAGACAACCGAAAAGGTGAAGGTGATTCGAGAAAAGATGCGGATGACTCAAAGTTGACAGAAGAGTTATGCGGACAAGAGAAGATGATCTCTCGAGTTCGTGGAAGGCGATCATGTGTTTTTAAAAGTCACGCCTACGACTGGGGTTGGTCGGGTAATTAAATCCAGAAAACTCACCTCGAAATTCATTGGACCTTACCAAATTCTTCGTCGTGTAGGACCAATAGCTTATCAAATTGCCTTACCACCTTTTCTTTCAAATATCCATGATGTTTTCCATGTTTCACAACTGAGAAAGTATATTCCCGATCCATCTCATGTGATTGAGCCCGATGTAGTACAATTAAAAGAGAACTTGTTTTATGAGACTTCACCCGTACGAATCGCGGATAAGATGACTAAGAATCTCAGGGGTAAACAAATTTCCTTAGTCAAGGTTATTTGGGAAGATACAACGGGAGAGGCAACTTAGGAAGCAGAAGAAAAAATGAGGGTGCAATACCCCTATCTTTTCACAGGTACGTAATTTCGAGGACGATATTATTTTTAGTGAGGTAGGAATGTAACGCTACAATTTTTTTCGCTGTTTTAGAATAACCGTGACTATTTATAATATAAATGAGTTTGTATTTTTATCTGTATTTTAGAAAATGATTTTGGGAAACCAAAATCATATTCGTGCTCTATGCGATCGTAGCACTAGTGCACGAAACACTTTTAACGTCTGTTAAAAGTGACTTTAACGTCGGTTTCCTTCCAGACGTTAATACAGCAGACGTTAAAAGTGTGATATTTAACGTCCGTTCTCAACCGACGTTAAATATATTATTTTAACGTTCATTTCCTAGGCCACAGACGTTAGAAGTTAACTTATAACGTCGGTTAATATAAAAAACAGATGTTAAAATTTAACTTTTATCGTCGCCTATCTATACAATGGAGGTTAAAAGTACATATATTTTTTAAAAAATATAATATTTGACATCGGTTTTATTTAACGTTGGTTTTGTTTAAAACCGACGTTAAAAGTTAACCTTTTTTTTAATGCTGGTCATATTTAGTTCCCAGCTCCCTGCAGAATTCTACAAATTACAACCAGAATTCTAACAAGTCCAGTATACAGAATTTTGCATAATTACTCAATACTGTTCCAGAATATACATATTTTGCAATATTATTTACTCAACACTAGTCCAAACTACAATTCAGAATTCTCTCTAAGCTACTAGTAAGTACAATTCAGAATTCTATACACAATTCATACATACATACATACATACATACATATATATATATATATATATATATATATATATATATATATATATATATATATATATATATATATATATATATAAACTAATCAATAATCTCTTTCAAGTATGCAGGATCTATTTTTTCTACTCTTTTCTCTGCAGCATACTTAAAAAAGAAGGCTGCAAAGCGCACTCTCAAGTCTTTGAATTCTTGTTTAGTGAGAGGAGACAGATCACTGAAAGCCTGCACAAGTTCAAATAAACTCAACATTAAATATAGTTATCAACAAAAACAAAATATAATTAATTAACCTGAAAATTAATTACCTGCGTCCATCTGTCAGTAATAGATGCTGAGACAATGTTCAACATATGAAACATCACATAGTAAGCACCCTCCCAACCTTGTAATTGTCTACGAGACTACAAATGAATATGACATTGGATATCAAGTTAACGTATATATAGTAATAATAATAATAATAATAATAATAATAATAATAATAATTACTATTAATAAATTGCTTACCTTTAGGATATACCAGTCAGGATTTAATTTTGACTTGGAAGACCTACTTTTCCCATTTGCACAAGAAATGCTACATGCCTTCATAGCTCTATGATAAACAAAATATTCATGTCAATTATATGTTTATAAAATAAAAGCAAATGTCATAAGTTAAATTAAATTAAATAAAAGTTTACATACATATTGATTGAGGCTACCACCTCCTTTGCCGGATCATAGTGACACGAGCAGAAGAAGATGACATTATGCTTGCTAGGAATAAGTAGGAGCATCTGCCAATGGCTATTCCTTATGAATGGTGCTATATATATTTGTTTCCGACTTCTTTCCATTAGGGTGTGCATGTATGCAGTGACTTTAGTGTGATCAGTCATGAAATTAGCAAGAGTGACGGTGGGGTCTAAGAATCCATAAACATGATCGCTGCCCCTCTCAAGTAATTGGCGATGCAGATGCCTAAGATATGCAATAAGTTGATGTTAATTACTTAACATATTGAAATAAATGAAATTGTAATACCTTATGCTATATATATAAGGTCACAAAATGTACTTACGTGTACCAAATACTTAGAATTGTGTTGGCTATCCATTCACCATCAGTGCAAAATTGACCAATATCCTCACCAGTGATGCTAAGATGAGGTTCTCCCACAAAGCCATCGTGTTCCATTGGAATTACAAAAATATCATTAGCACAATCCACACCAAATGCAAACAGACGACCTAACGGAGACTGAAGATGCGTTACCGGCTTCGACTTCGGCTTCATTATAAATAAAGAAAACATAAGTAATTGAGAATACCGTAAACATAAGTGAGATTGCGAATAAAGAAAACATAAGTAATTGAGAATGATTATGAATACCAGGGACAACTCCAACTCCTGTTGCGACAACTCCAACTCCCGCTTTTCCAACTCCAACTCCCGCTTCGACAACTCCACCTCCATATGTGAAGGTTGGGCATCTTCTTGGGATTGCCTTGATGAAATCTCCTTGAAAAGCGTTTGCGTGACGGTGGGGTCCTTTAGAAGTGAAAACATAAGCTCTTGTCTAAAAGTTGGGTCAGAGATAACATCCTGTTTAACCTCTTCTTTAAGCTCTTCCTTATTGATCTCCTGCTCGACCCGCCTATGTGACCCGCGTGTTTCATGAAATTTCTTAATGCCCACTGTCCCTGGAACACCACGAACACGGCCAGGGTGATCTTCTTTCCCTAGAGCAATGACCAAGATATCTGACCGTCCCTATGGAACGAAGGACCCTTGCGAGCTTTGTTCCTTCAGCTCCTCCTACAAAGACAAAATTTTAAAAAAATGTGTAAGACAATGTGTTACAATTACAAGTAGAAATGTAGTATGTGTGGGAAGTTACTTACAATCTTTTCAGCAACAACGCGTGTGGCTTCAACTTTAAAATTTCCAAATTTCGTCTTTCGTCCTTCCACCCATGTGTTCTCGCGTGGGGGTGGAGATGGAGGATCAACAATTTCACATACTTCTTCTCCTGCTTCTACCCGCTCTTTCAACTTCTCCTCCCTTTTTCTCAACTTCTCATCCATCAACTTCTTCTCCACCAATCTATACCCACCTTAAGACACGGTGTGGGGGTGGACATTCTTCGCCTGACTCGCCTTACCCTTTTCCCTTTTAACCAAAAACCTAGGACTGGCTCGGCTCAAAACAAATCTATCCCACGTATCCTTATCAAGGAACGAGTAAACATCAAGAGGAGATTTATCGATCTTCTCTCCAAATATGTACTTACAACCTAGAAAAGACTTAAACCCCGTCCAATGCTTAGCCGCAAGTTGAAGCCGTTTTGTCTGATGTTAAGGAGTATTCGGCATGGTGCATGTGATCTACATTAATTACAGAACAAGAAGGAGGAATTAGTAATGCATGAATCATATATTATATGCTTAAATAATATAAATACAAACAAATAGATTATTGAAAAATACCGTGATTGACTCCTAAATCTGATCCTTCACAATCTGAGGTACGTGATCCCAATCATCAAACAAAATGCTAGTATGAGTTTTAGCTTCCAAAGCCACAAAATTGGTGAATTTCTTAGCATAGGGTCCCATGGGCTCCAGGCGACTATCAAACTCGATCTCAAGCCTCTGGTTATTAATCTTGGATCTAGATAAAGTTTTCAAAGTTGTGGCTTTCCTACTCTTTTTTTTTGGAAAGGCCGACTACCCGACGCTGCTGAATCAGCCCTGCGTGATGCATGTTTAGACAAAAAAATAATAAATTAACCTTACCTTAACATGGATAAATAAAAATATAATTAGCCTACTTAATTAACATTATATGTATAAATAAAACTTACACTATCAGTCAGCAGAGCCATGACCGACTCATCCTGTGAATGAGGGATATCTGCTGAATTAGTCATGTGTATGTCTGTTTAGACAAAAAAGTAATAAATTAGGTTAGTATAAAATGTATAAATAAATTAGGTTAGTATAACATGTGAAGCAACTTGAGGGGGAGTGAAGGAACCCGTCTATGACCACCCATCTATAACCACCAGTCTATGACCACCCGTCTATAACCACCCGTCTATGACCACCCGTCTATAACCACCCGTCTATAACAACCCGTCTATGACCACCCGTCTATGACCACCCGTCTATAACAACCCGTCTATGACCACCCGTCTATGACCCATATAGTAATTACAAATGCCATAATTACTTTTTCTTTATAATTTAAATGGTAACTAAAATTGCATAAGGGACATTCCTTTCTTGTAAACATAACAATATAACCCTAAAAAAACAAAACTCACATCATGGATAAAGATAACTTACACTATGGTATCAGATTTTAGCTAGATCAATATCTCTTCATGATGATCATCACGGGTGGCATGTACATCGTCCACCTCATTTTCCTCAATGAAAGTAGGCATGTGTATTGAGAAAGAAGGAGTCTTAGGAATATCAAGAGTTGAATCTTGATTTTCATCAGTACGATGCATGCTTTTTCCTTGAAGAACCACTGACCACCTTTTGTTAGAAGGATCATTTATATAAAACACTTGTTTTGCTTGGGAAGCCTTGATGAAAGGCTTTTCCGTGTGACCTACCTTGCCAAGATCTAACAATGTAAATCCTAATTCATTGATTTGTACACCACTTTTACTGTCAACCCACTTACATTTAAAAACAGGCACTATAAACTTAGTGTAATTGACCAACCAGATCTCTTCAATGACTCCAAAGTAAGAAATCGGTGTCATAATTGGGTTTGTATCTTTTGAACTAGAGAAGTGCATGGCCTCAGCCACTATTATAACCCCACTATTTTGCATGGTACTCTTGTTATCTTGTTCCTTTGTATAAAAGGAAAACATATTGATGTCGTATCCGCTCCAACATATGACGTTAAAGCTAGGCCCACGTGCTAGCCATTTTAATGTATCAGAAGCAAATATCATCCTTAAAAATTTCTTCCTTAAACCATTTTAAGAAAGTCTTGTTATGCATGTTCAACAACCACTTTTCACTCATTCGAGGGTTTCTTACCTTGACGTCTCTTTTGTGATCACATAAGTAAGGTTGAACTTCATCAATGTTATTCAATATATACAAATGTGCTTGAAGCACTTCCTCCCGACCCTTACTCTTAACCATTACACCATGTGTACCCTTGCCTTCACATCTTGCCTCATCATGATGAGGCTTAGGAACCCGTATAGGATCTTTTTAGAAATGTAGTCTGAACAAAACTCAATAGCTTCTTCTGCAACATACCTTTGAACAATAGATGCTTCCGGACGGTGTGGATTCTTCACATACCCTTTCAAGATCTTCATGTATCGCTCAACTGGGTAAATCCACCTTAAATAAACAGGGCCACGCAATCTAATCTCCCTCACCAGATGAACAATTAAGTGAACCATGATGTCAAAAAATGAAGGAGGAAAATACATCTCCAATTGGCACAAGATAATAGCAGGCTCATCTTCCAACCGATCCAACTTCTGGGGGTCGATGACTTTGTTACATATAGCATTAAAGAATGAGCACAACCTAGTTATGACATGTCTAACACTTTTAGGAGCAATACCACGAATAGCCACTGGTAGCAGTTGTTGCATCAACACGTGGCAAGCCTCTTGACATTTGAAGAGTAACCATGTGGTACTTTGATGCCCCGTAGACAATCACAAAAACTTGTTCTCTCTTTTTTTGTCAAAGTATGACATGCTGGAGGCAAATATGTCCGCTTACCATCCTTTGGCTGTGGAGCTAACTGCTCTCGTATACCCATCGCAACCAGATCTAGACGAGCATTCACACCATCCTTTGTCTTGCCCTGAATGTTGAGAAGCGTTCTGATTACACTATCACACACATTTTTCTCAACATTCATCACATCAATAGTGTCTAACATCAAGTTTGCACCAGTATGGAAGATCAAAGAAGATGGACCTCTTCTTCCATATGTTTTTATCAGTAGCCTTTTTTGGGCCTTTCCGAAGATAACATTGATGTCCTTTACCCGTTGATAAACTTGCTCTCCAGTTACAGCCATTGGAGCAATTTCACTCTCCTGGCATCCGTTAAAAGCTTTCTTCAATCTACGATATGGGTGATCACGTATGAGAAATCTCTGATGCCCAAGGTAAACTGTCTTCCTTCCATGTTGCAATTGAGTGAAACATGTGCCTTCTTCACATATAGGGCATGATTTATGCCCCTTAACACTGTAGCCAGACAAGTTTCCGTATGCTGGAAAGTCATTAATGGTACAAAATAACATGGCATGCATCTTAAAAGTCTCTTTGTAATGGACGTCAAACATATCAATGCCTTCCACCCACAGCTTTTTCAAGTCATCAATCAAGGGGCTTAGATAAACATCTAAGTCATTTCCTGGCTATTTTGGGCCCGAAATCATCATAGACAACATCATGTATTTGCACTTCATGCACAACCAAGGAGGTAGGTTGTAAATTACCAGGAGAACAGGACATGAACTATGAATACTACTTAAGGTACCATACTGATTCATCCCATCTGTTGCAAGTCCAAGCCTAAGGTTTCTTGGCTCACTTTTGAAATCCGGAAACAAACTATCAATTCTCTTCCATTGCAACGAATCAGCCGGATGGCGAAGCTGTCCATCACATTTTCTCTCATCTACATGCCATCTAATGTTCTTTGCATCATTTGCATTAGCGAACAATGGCTTGAACCTTGGAATTATTGGAAGATACCACAACACCTTCACAGGTGGACCCTTTTTGTTCACATCACAACTAGAATCATCATCACCATCCTTCACTTTGTACCGTGATACCCTACACTTGGGGCAGTTATGCAACTCTTCATAGTCACCCCTGTACAATATGCAATCATTAGGGCATGCGTGTATCTTCTTATACTCCATACCCATCGGACACAATACATTCTTCACCTCATAGTTATGGTCCGGCAATGTGTTGCCTTCGAGAAGCATTTCTTTCAACAACTCAAGCAATTCAGTGAAGCTTGTATCGCTCCAACCATTTCTCGCCTTCACAATGACCAATTTTAACACCGCTGACAATCGTGTATACTTAGTGCACCCCGGATACAAAGCTTATCCGAATCACTGCACCAAGTTTCTTACACATGTGCTCGCTGAAAAGACTCTTGTCCAATATCACGAATCATATCCTCTAGTCGATCATCCTCCATATCTACGTCAACTTCCTCACTTTGGGACGCACTTGGCTTGTTATTTGATAACACATCACCATGCCATATCCATCTTGTATAATTCTTGCAAATCCCATTACAAATAAAATGAGTACGTAGATCCTTCACTGAACATTTCCTTAAATTCAAACATTCGACACAAGGACAACAAAACTTTCCATCACTATCAGGAAGATTTCTTTGAGAAAATTCTATAAACTCTTCCACTCCTTTCAAATACTCATCACTTGTGCGTTTACTAACCATCCAACTACGATCCATAACTAGAGAGGTTTTGTAGATATACACACACACACACACACACACACACACACACACACATATATATATATACCCTATAACCTAACATACCCTATATGTGCATTAAATTTCAAATACCCTATACCCTCTAATACCTTCAGCATCATATACCCTATATATACCTTCTAATACTTTCAGCATCATATACCCTATATATACCTTCTAATACTTTCAGCATCATATACCCTATAGATACCTGCTAATAATTTCAACATCTTAACCTGACAACTATACAACTTGCTCTACTATAAGAGAGCATGCCAAATAACCAGAAAAATAATCTAAACAAAGTATCATAAGCAGCAACAGAGACCCAAGTA
Organism: Ammopiptanthus mongolicus; assembly: GCA_039655645.1. Taxonomy (NCBI): domain Eukaryota; kingdom Viridiplantae; phylum Streptophyta; class Magnoliopsida; order Fabales; family Fabaceae; genus Ammopiptanthus; species Ammopiptanthus mongolicus. The sequence continues at coordinate 34,619,605 of CM077350.1, forward strand.
GTGGGAAAATCTAATGAGAGGAACAATAAGATAAAGAAAATGATAATAAGAGTTGAAAACCTAATGAGGGTTACTTGTTGGAGGAGCAGCTGCAATAGTGGGAAACCTAATGAGAAGAGAAGCTCAATGAGAAATGGAGAAGAGAAAGGGAGAAGAGAAAGGGAGAAGAAGCATACCTAGGGCGCGACGGTGGTGCTGCGATGGTGGTGGTTCGACGGAAAAGAGATAGACTCAGACAAGAGTTTTTCAAACGGAGAAGAGAAACTGTAGTGAAAAATTTGAGCAAAACTATTAACGTCGGTTATTAAAAAACCAGACGTTAAATTAATGTTTTAACGTCGGCTTTTTAAAGAACCGACGTTAAAATATTTTCTGAAATTTGAGTAAAACTTTTAAGTCGGTGTTTTAAAAAACCGACGTTAAAATTTAACTTTTAACGTCTGTTATTTTATTAACTAAAGTTAATAGTTTTACTCAAATTTTTAACGTCAGTTATTCATAAAACCGACGTTAAATATGATTTAAATGAGTTAATTATTTACAATTCTGCCACCGCATTTTTTTTAACGTCAAGTTTTATTTAACCGACGTTAAATCTGGTCATAAAATCCATATTTTCCACTAGTGTAGGAAACTACGGTTAAATTTTGGGTCGAAAACTCAAATGGAGTCTGGTCTGCATTTTCACTGATAGTAGTGTTTTACTACTACCGAGACCTAATTTTGACTCGTGAATGAGACAGTTAGTCTTAAAATCAAATTCTCTACGATTTTGCTAAAATTGGTTCTTGATGTTAAAAAGTGAAAATAATATAAACTATTCGGGCATAAACTCGAACAAGGAGACAAACGGAGCTGTAGATGGATTTAATGGGACCTGCGAACTGATAATCTTGATGTCACATCAGGTCACATCACATTGGAAAGCGTGCTGGAGTCATGATGGATTTTGAAAATATCTGGACGTGAAAAGACGGAAATGCCCTCAACCTTCTATGGAATTCCACTTATGTCCTTGGGTGAAAATACTAAATTACCCCCTAAGTAAAAAAATTGAGACATTCTTGTCCCTCCTCACCAAAAGTCACTCCCCTCTCCCTTTATCAACATCATCATCCATTTCATTTTTCCAAAACACTTTCTCCTCATTTCGCTTCAGTTTCTCTCCTTTGCTCTTCAAGATCTTTAAGGATTTGGTGAAACAAAGTTGATTTCTTACTTAAGCTTTGTCATCTAGGAGTTATCGTCGAGTAATCGGATGAGAAACCGGGCGACTTTCGGACCGATCGGGCGACTTTTCACTAGGTGGAAAACTTCAAGAGGTAAGAGGAGAATTGCCTGAGGGAATCTCTCGATAACTATGTGTTGTCTGTGTTGGTCTGTATATATTTATTTGAGATGTGTGGTGCTTGGCTTGGTTGATTTACTTTCAGTAATTGTGTTATTTGTTGATAATTATATGTTGTTATGTGTTATAGTGTTTTAATACGTGTTTTAACTGTATTATCTGCTATAACCATGTGGTATCCATACTATGGATGCTGATTGTTGATTGAGAAGCCTGACAGTGGTCAGCGCTCAATTAATTAATGGGGATAAAAGTCTTGAAAAAGCTTTGTAAGAAACGCCATATAATTATTTGGGAAACGATGGAAAATTTTCAATGATGCGAGTTTTACAAAATGGGATCCTAAAGTAAATTAAAAAGTTAGTAGAAAAGGTGAGATCCTCAAGAATGGATTAATCATTAAGTGGAGAAATTAACTTAAGAGGAAAAAGTCAAGATTTTAACTTAGGATGTTTTTACGCTAAACAATGTTTAATTCCGAAAAGTTTTACGGAAAACGTTTTCGAAAAATAGCAATCCTGTTTTGGGACAACGTTTTGGGTCTTAGCTGTTTCTTTTCAAAAACGTTTTTTTGGAAAGGGACTTTCAAGTAAAAGATAACTTTTCAGTAATTCGATGGTTTACAAATAAGTTTTAAAACAAAATTTTTTTTTGTAAACGAGTTTTTCCCAACGGTGTAAAATCCGACAACTTGGATGAGTTACAAAGATTTCGTTTTGGATTTGTGTTTCACAGAACGAAAAATGGTGAAAATGTTGAAACGTGAACCTAGTATACGAGACGTTGGGATTCTACTGTTCTGTGAAATAAGCACGTAGATTAGGGATCAGTGTTACGGTGTTGTGGACTGGGTGTCCTATCGACTGTGTGTCCTCCTCAATTATGAGGAAACGTGAGTAAAGGTGAATATTGTTTTCTATCACCACGGACCTTGGGCAGGTGCTTCGGTCTAGGGCTCCATGATTGAGCACGCGGACATTTCATCCTGTATTAACGATGAAAAGTTTTAAAACGGTGTAAATTACGAATGTTCGGGAGCCGTTGAGCTACGACAAGGAAAGAAATAACACAAAGAAAAGTGACAAGACATGAAATGTTTTGCATGCATTAAATCGGCAGACGTGCCAACGGTGTTTATCTGGATATCTTGGTGGTCAGGATATTCAAACGGTGTATACATCATTGTGCCTTGATGGACAATGAAAACCATAAATGGTGATCACCTGTGCCTTGTGTTGGACAGTGCACAATGGTTCTAACAACGGTGTGCCTTTTGGCAATTGCGCTTGATCAGCTCATTTATAAGGTGTTGGGATCTCCAGACATTAAGTAAATAAATAGACATTGAACATTGAAGTGTCATGCATTTTTTATAAATGATGACTGTCGGGTATGAAACCCTATGATAAACTACTTGTTTATTCAGTAGCACTTTACGCATCATGATTATATATATATATGTTGTTGGTGTGTCGCATATGTAGTTATCGTGCTTGAATCCATATATTGGTATCTCACCCTTGCACCATCAGATGAGTTCGAAGATGCCACTGAAACATTCAGGGATCCATTCCCTGACGCTTGAGTGTGCGAAGAAGGGTGACGTACGAGGAGTCATAACCACACTAGAAGCGGGACCAGCTATAGGATAAGTCTTGTTATTTTGGATAACAATTTCTTCAGTTTGCTCTGGCTACTAAAAACCATGACTTTTGTGAATGGCCGTTTGTATAAAGGCCTTATGTATGAACTTATAATGACTTGGTATGTTTGAAATACTTGATACATCTATTAATGTATGTTCAACTACGTGGATGTTATTGTAAAGTTAAGAAAAATTTATCACGGATTTTCAAATTAAGTCAAATGCTTACAAAATCTTATTTTCCGAAAGTAACCAGCAAGGTTTAATGAAGTTTTATTTTCCGCAACGGGTTACCATGTGATGCCCCAAAAGGGGGTGTCACAAGGTCACTATAGATACCCCACCTATTCAACTTCAAACTTAAGGCATTCAAGGTCACATTCAGATTCATATCTCTAAACCATTCTTAGACGCGTCGCAACAAACCACAAAACTCACTAAAGGGTTCGGTATAGTCCAGATAGGCGCTATCAACAATCTTTTCTTAAGCTCTTGGAAGTTATCCTCACACTCCTGGTCCCAAACAAAAGATTCTCCCTTCCTAGTCAACTGGGTCAAAGGTAAAGCAAGCTTAGAAAAACCCTCCATAAACTTCCTATAGTAACCTGTCAATCCTAGGAAAATTCTCACATCTGTCACTGTCTTAGGCTTCTCTCATCCTATCTCTGCATCCACTTTACTAAAGTCAACCACCACTCCACCCAACTGATCTAAGGTCATCTACCTTAGGCAAAAATACCTATCCTTAATGGTTACTTTGTTCGATTATCTAAGGTCCTCACAAAGGTTCATACTCCCATCGTTCTTTTTTTTTTTTACTAGAAGCATTCAAAACTTATCACTAAATTAAACATATTTCTTAACAATAAATAAAGTAGGATTTGATGTATGCTATAATTGAAATAATAATGAATTAGATTCCAAATAATAACAATAAAAACAATAGAAACTTCGAATAAATTGTGAAAAGATACATCAGGGTAAGAAAGTTTTTCATTCCAAATCAATATGGTTCTACTTAAAAAAAACAAACACTAGCACAAAAGGATATTTCCATCTATGAATTGAAGACTCATTGAAGCAAAAAGAAGTTAAAACGTGAATTCAAATTAAGTGAGACTTTCTTTGATAATTTTGCTATCAAGAAGAATATGCACACAAAACGATAAATAAAAGTAAAACAATTTTTTTATTTTATTTTTTTAAAATACAAGGACTATACATTTACCAAACGAATTCATCAAACGACATAAAAATATATTTTAAGAATATAATGTTAAGAATTAACAACCTTAAAATTCCAAATTTTTTTTTTTTGTTTAATAATAGACAAATTCACATTTAAAAGCTCATTTTCTAACTACTCCTCTAATTGTTTCCTAGACTCACTTAACTCTAGGGGTGTCATTCTATAAGGCATTATTGACACTGGTCCACTTCTAGGCACTAGATCTTTCTTAAACTCAACCCCCATATTTGATGTAAGGTAGAGACCTCTTTAGGAAGCACATATAGAAACTAACAGACAACACGTTGTGCCGCTACATCACTTTCAGTCTCTATCTTAACGAAAAACAGCAATATGTATCATTGAGCTTTTTCAACTAATAACTTATGACAGGGAAATGAATACGATATGGTTTGACATAAAAGAACCATCAAACATTGGTTGTGAAGTACATAAATATTTCTATTTGAACAGCATTAATAGATAATAGCGAAACCATACTAAGAATGACATCTAACCCAACGTAGGTAAACATATTAGATCATAGGATAAATTTTGGTGTATCAAGGAACATTTCAAACATGCAATAGATATAATCAATTCATCTTTGGCAGGGGTAGAAACACATAAGTCAAAAGGAATTTGGAATTAGGCAACTCCAATGTTTTAACACAAGAGACATGAAAGAATGAGTTGCTCCTGAATCAATCAATATGATAACCTCTTGTTATAAGCACAATTCCTCTTCGGCTTCTCTAGCTTCTGCAGGATCTGAGCTGTCCCGGAAAGATAGCAGATCGTCCTCCGAAAAACGGTAACCCCACGTATTGAGGTTCTTGGGGTGCTATCTCCCCATATCCCCTCATAGGACGGAGAGTCTCCGTCTGTTCCTGCACATCTATGGTCACACGATCCATAGCTGCTACAAGCGCATCATTCGTCCCTCGCCTATTAGTCGTCATAAATTTTCTCACTACAAATGAAACACTAGGTTGGCCAGGCTCAATATCCCAAAGCATAGTATGCAGCATCTACAACTCTAACAAGCATCCTATGCGCCCAAGTTTTGATTTTTGAAAAACCCAATAACCACAGTCCAATTTAGGATTGAATTGCTCTGATACCAAAAATGTAACGCCCTTCGTTACATTAGTAACCCAAAATAATTAATTTAAATAAAATAAGGTAAATAAAAATTTTCTTAAATAAATATTGAATAAATACTTAATAAAATAATCTAAAATAATTGTTTGCATTAATTCAAAAACCGAAATATCATAATTTTCAGAACCTCAAAACCGGGCATCTCTAACATCTTGCAGTAGAGAATAATTAAAAGATAATAAAGGCTCTCCTGGCATATGCCATACAATACTAACCAAGCTCTAAAACTAAAGAAATAGTCTTCAAAACGTCTGGCTGCTCAAGAGGGACGTCCTCAGGCTCTGAAAATAATACTACTAATGAGATATAAAATCCCAGTGAACAAAAATACAGTTTAAAAGATTTTCGTAAAAGCATTGTTCTAAGCCAGTGCGGTAACTGGAAAGGCCGTCCATGGTACCCGCTATTTTCAAAATAATAATAATAATAATAATAATAATAATAATAATAATAATAATAATAATAATAACAATAATAATATAAATTATTATTGGCAATAACTATTCACCATCAACACATCATAATTCAAGCATACCAAAGTCTCATATATCAAATAATCTCAACATCCTCATATGTCATATGACTTTCAAACTGCACATAACAATGGCGTCCCATTAGCTACCTTACTCATGAAGGTATTTCGATGTCACCTTCTCTTCAGTGACATTACTTATTTCGATACCAACCAATGTACTTTGATGGTATTACTCATTTAGACGTCCCAACGTGTGGCGATGTTGCTTTCGATACCCCATTATGGCGGTATTTTATATTTCGACACCCCAATTCATTAGCAGTTTTACTTTCGATACCCCTATCATAGGCAGTATTGAAGCAAACAACAATCATCACATTTACAGTTATTGAATCATGCCATAAACCCCAATATCATCATATAGTCAAATACAACATGTCAATCAACCAAATCATGTACGCATCATTCATATCATAGTATGAATCTCAATAAAAAACATTTAATTGACAGCACAAACACCTTATAAGGAAAACCCCCAAATTTGTAAAATCAGGATTTGACTAAACACAAGATTATTTTCCAAAAACATATTTTTGAAAGGATAACCTAAACCCCAAAAAGATTTGCACCATGGAAAGAGTGAGAAAAAGTATTTCTACTCACCTCTTGAAGACCTCCAAGAATCTCCAAGCATACCCCATAGCGAATCCTAGATGTAGCCTTCCTCAACCTTGAATCTCCTTCTCCTTCTCCTTCTTCTTCATCTTCTTCTTCTACCTCTTCTTTTTGCTATGGTTGTTGTTGTTGTTGTTGTTGTCCTTCCAAACTCATTGTTTGTTGCAACCCCATCTCCCAAGCATGAGGATGCTCCATAGCCGTTACTAAGGTGTTTTAGGGTGCAAAGAGGGTTTGTAGCTGCACTAGGGTGTTATATAAGATGGTATATATATAGTGTTGCACTAGTTCCCTATTTTTAAACCTATTTTTAACGCATCCTGCCATAGAGCACGGGCGTGCTCGCGATTGGCACGACCGTGCCAATCACCGTCAAAATTGTCCATTTTCTAACTTGGGCGTGCGAACAATTAGCATGGGCATGCTCGTCCAAGTAGGGGCATATTCAAACGAGTCTAGGGGCGCACATGAGCACGGACGTGCCGATATTGAGCACGGGCGTGCTCATGTGCCAGGAAGTGAATTTCCCTTAGAAAATCACTCTTAACCACTTTTAATTATTTTTAATCACTTTTATTTACTTCAAGGGCTTAAAACATATATTCTAAACCTCCCAAAAACTCTATAATAACCCTCATAAAATAATCTCTATTTATTTTGTTTTTTTAGGATGTTACACCTCATATTCAGCTCCTTCTGATCAAACAGATGCTTAAAGGTCTTATGATCACTAAAAACCTCAAACTTGGCTCCATATAGGTAATGCCTCCAAATCTTAAGAACGAACACTATAGCTGCTAACTCTAGATCATGGGTAGGATAGTTTCCCTCATGTGGTCTAAGCTGCCTAGACGCATAAGCTATAACCTTGCCTTCTTGCATCAAAACACATCCTAAACGATTCTTAGATGTGTCGTAATAAACCACAAAACTCACTGAAGGGTCCGGTATGGTCAACACAGGCGTTGTTACTAATCGTTTCTTATGTTCTTGGATGTTTTCCTCACATTTCTAGTCCCATACAAAAGATTTTCCTTTCCTAGTCAACTGGGTCAAAGGTAAAGCTAGCCTAGAAGAACCGTTCTATAAACTTCCTATAGTAACCAGCCAATCCTAGAAAACTCCACACCTCCATTACCGTCTTAGGTGGTTCCCATTCAAACACTGCATCCACTTTAGAAGAATCAACTGCTACACCCTTCTTAGGAATAGTGTGTCCCAGAAACTTCTCCTCATCTAACAAAATCTCGCACTTCTCTGGCTTAGCGTACAAACGCTCATCGCTCAAGATTTGTAACACTACCCTCAGATGTTCCTCATGTTGCATAGGTGTTCTACAGTATATCAGGATATCATCTATGAACACCACCACCAACTTATCCAAGAACGGTCTAAGGATCCGATTCATGCAGTCCATGAAAACGGTTAGAGCGTTCGTCACTCCGAAGGGCATCACAATGTACTCATAGTGCCTATACCTTGTCCTAAAGGCTATCTTAGGGATGTCCTCACTCCTAACTCAAATCTGATGGTACCCCGATCTTAAATCTATTTTTGAAAACCCTGTTGCTCCCCTCAGTTGATCTAGCAAGTCATCTATCCTAGGCAAAGGGTATTTATTCTTTATGGTCACTTTGTTTAGCTACCTATAGTCAACACACAACTATAGGCATCAAAAGGTCATCTATCATAATTGTTTCTTAAGCCCGCTCAACTCTAGAGGTGCCATTTGTAACATCCTCATTTTCATCACCTTAATTATTATGTGGATGTAGATGTGCTTTGTTGGATCAGTGTTTTATACTTGGAGATATGCTTAGAAGTTATGCCAAGAATTAGTGTTGAATTGTATAAGAAAAGCATGAAGAGCATGTGATCCAGAGAAGAACGCTCAAGCGTGTACCATGAGAATGCTCAAGCGTTGTAATGCTCTAGTGTAGAGCAGGGTGGACACTCCAGCGTGGCCACTCAAACTTGTTAACTGGCAGTGATGGGACATATAGTGACACGTATCAGTTACGCGTCGCAGCAGGCACGTGAGGGGCGGTGCCTTGGCAATGAGGAAACGTCAACGCTCAAGCATTGAGAAGGACAATGCTCAAGCGTGTTGGGGTAAGCTCTAGTGGCCAATCTATTTTGAATAGATAATTGTTTGTATCATGATTTTGATCATATATTTGATATAGTTATAAGGCATTTATTTATTATGTTATATTTGATGATCATATTTATAGCATAATAAAGTCCTTAGAATAGGTAGTTTATATAATGGAACGTCAAGTATGACTTGACCATGAGATGCCATTAAATTATAGAACACTATTCTTAAATATGCATAGTCAAGTATTATTATTAATACGGACAATAATAATACATTGAGACTATTATGTGAGTGTATAGATGACCACATCTGATGGGTCATAGATATAAGATATCAAGTTTTCACATAGGTATAAATATTAGTGGAATATTTATACTGGAGTGACTCGCTATGAGAACGCTGCATAATAGTTATGTAAGTTTCATGAGCGATTCTCATGTTGACCATAGTGAAGTAGTCCCTCGACTTGAAGTCACTACAATTCCTAACATATGTAGTTGTAGGCTTTGATGCTATTACACGTTGTCTATAACAGGTCAACTATAAAGGTATTTATTGGGCCTGCAATGAAGCATGTTGAGGAATGTGAGTGATATAGATAGGATTCGTCCCTCCTACATAATAAGAGTAATGTCTATAGGCCTCTTGATGGTATGCAACGTAGAAATGCATGGCCATGCTAAGGTGGGACGATATGAGATACTGGGCCCACATGATCGTACGTCAATTACTAGATCACGAAATAAATAATTGGACTTAACAAGGATGATACATTTATGGCTTGTGTTCAATTAAGACATTGAGACAAAAGGAAGTTGACTTCAATTAACATATGGCTACAATATGGTTTTAATGGTATCACCAATATTATAATTAATTGGGTAGAAATGATGTATTGCTAAATGCCGCTCATTGTTTATGATATTAATTGATTATTAATATGATTATTAATTGATTATTATTAACAATTAATATTATTGTCAATTAATTGAGAACCTATAGGGTCACACGCATAGAGCAAATGTTCAGAGAATTAATTTAATTGATTAATTAAATATGATTTAATTAATAATTAAAAGAGGATAATTTCAATTGATTAATTAAATATGAATTAATTAATATATAGGCATTGGGCCTGTAGCGTACAGTAGCCCAAGTGGGTTAGGTTAAATGAGTGACAACTATTAGTAAGCTGTGCACGTCACTTAAGCAACACAGAGCACTCATAACGGCCGTTGTACACTCTTGACAGGCACGCCCGCTTTTCTCTCTGTGTACCATGCCTCTCCCAATCCTGATAGCTAGCACTATGCTATCTCTGACATTGGTTTGCTTACATGGACTAAGTAGAGGTATTGCTATTTTGCAATACTGGTGAAAGAGAAGAACCTCTCCCTTTGTGGTGATAGCAGCAGCGTTCCTCGGATTTGCTGCTATGTAGCTGTGTAGATCAAGTTGCCATTCACACCATAGCAGTGTACATGATTTACCAGTGCTGCTGACGTGCTCACAGTGTTCGTGGTAAAGCTACGCTTCAAGAGGTAAACACAATATCCTTGTGCTTCATGTGCAATACGTGGTCCATTAGCATAGGGGTTTTTTCTCTCAAGAGGTTTTTATAAATTGTTTTTAAAAATTCTCCCTCTTGAAACCCCAACAGTGGTATCAGAGCATCTGGTCGTCGTTTGCCATGTATCCTAGGATTGTTTGCCATTGTATGATAACATATTTATTGCTTTTAAATATGATTTGTATGTTTAAGAGCATGTTTGTATGATTTATATGTGATATAATCTCTTTGAACATGTTATGTGTACTTGGTTGTGCTCCTGACATAAACAAGGATTCGCTTCTGGAATCCTGCTGTGCCGTTTGGCATGGCCATGCTCCAGTTAGCACGGCCGTGCACGTTTGAGTTAGTGTTAGTGGACGAGTAGAACAACCGTGTCACTTTTGAACAGCGTCAGCGAGTTTTCAGCACGGCCGTGCGCCAGTTTGGCACGGCCGTGGACATGTTGAACAACGTCAGTGAGTTTTTAGCACGGCCGTGCTAATGATAGAATGTGATTTTGTCCCTTTTTCATATTTATAAATTGTTTATTAAATGTGCGGAATATAGTTATGGCCCTAGTTTTTGTGTTTAATTTTATTTGGTAAATACCGCCTGCGTGTCGTGATTTATTGTATTTGTTTTATAAATACGGCCTGCATGTCGTGACATTTACTTTATTTATTTTATTTTAAATTTTGTAAATTGTTCAGGTTGATATGGAGGCAACACCAATTCATGACGCCAGTGGGAGAAACTTTGGAAGTTTGCTCGAGGGTCAAAGATTGTAATATTTAGTTTTAATTGTTGCACATTAGGAGGCCATAATCATAATACCTTTTATATGTCTTGTATGTTTATGTATGTGATGCATGAAATGTATGAGATGTATGATTTAAATTTAGAATTTAAATTGTATGATAGCATGTATGTCATTGTATGCTTAATATGTTTTGAATGTACGTAAGCTAGTATGCCATGTATGCTATGAGAGACGTTTATATGATAAACAAGCCGGTGAGATCACTTAATTATTAAATTCCCTCAATAAATTAAGTTATTAAATGCCTCCTGATGCGTGGCACTCGTCAAGGCCAGAATCATTTAAGTGTGGGTCATGCTATAACTGAGCACCATAATATATTCCGGCGAGACGCGAAAGGTGAAATAACCTAGTGCCAACCATTGGGTTGAACTTAACTAAGGGTATTCAATAGGATTGAAATGGCTTAGAGGCTTGGGGTTGGGCATTAATGCATATGATGAATTAGAATAAGGAGTTATTCACCCAAATGGTCCAAGAATTACATTGGATGTAATTGGAAAGGAGTTTCCTACTTAAATAGCTGAGTTCTAGGAGATCAGCCACAGCTGACTCCGAATGAGGTGAAATATGGATCTTGGTCCCACTAGAAAATCTTTCAATGAGATTTTCCGAGTCAATGATGAGGGTCATTGATTTGAGTAAACTAGTGGGAGAGTATTTAATAAAAGACCTATTAAATATGTTTTAATCATGATACTTATATTTTGTATGTTTCTGTATTAAATAACCATGGCTACAAACATAACTTTTATTTTATTGGTGCGATACATCCTTAAGAAAGATGAGTTATCTAGAATTAATTTTTTGGATTGGTACATATTTTGAGGATTGTCCTCAAGTACGAGAAAAGAACTGCATGTTCTCAACCAATTAATTCTCAAGCAATTTGCTGCTACTGCCATAAGGGTCGAAAGGGATGCTTAATATAAGCATCAAATCGATGCCATTGGTGTACGACATCTCATGCTTGCAATCATTGAGACGTGTGATATGATCATGCACCTCATCATGCTCTAACAAGAGCTAGCAAGGCATAAGAGGTACTAGAAAGAGTATAAAGACAAGAAAGGAAGTATGACTTCCTGTTCAGGCATACTTGTTATAAAAGGCAACATATCTACTCCAACATTATGGGTATAGGATAACGCATATGGATCTCACATTAATGTAAAGGATCAAAGGGAGTGGGACATTGACTAAAAGGTAAAGGTCTACCCTAAGAGTGGAAATGAAGCAAAAGTTGCTACATTAACTATAGGAGTTTGAATTTGCCATTAGGTAAAGGTCTACTCTATGAGTGGAAATGAGCAAAAGTTGCTACCTTAACTATAAGAGTTTGAATTTGCCTTATAGGCATTAATGAAAGTAAATAATTGTTATTTTATTCTAGCTGATAATAGAAACATCATTTATATATCTTGTATGGACAAGAAAACATTTGGAGTTACAATAAAAGGAAAATTTGTTTTTCCATTTATTGAACGAATGTCTTCTATGCTAGTATTCATATGAGATGTGGACTTTGTGTCCTTGATCTCGATATGCCCATCTATAACATAAATGCGAATAGGGTCAAACCAAGTGATTTGGACCTTCTATGTATTTAGCAATATCTTTAGACTATATAAGTAAGAAGCACATTTTCAAGCTCCACTAATATGGACTCTTGGACTCATCCAATTATGAATTGTTTGAGGACTGCGAATCTTACTTGTTTGGAAAGATGACTAAGCTCCAATCACTAGTAAGGTGGAAGGGCTGGTAATCTTTTGGCATGATACACTGTAATGTATGAGGGCCTCTAAACAAGTTTGCTAGAAAACAAGTTTCCGTACTTCGTCTTGTTTATTGGTAACTTCAGTAAAGATGGATTTGTGTATGACACAAATCATAAATCTTTGAAATGTTCAAAGAATTCAAGAACAAAGTGGAGAACTAATTTTGGAAGAGTATTAAGATCATGCAATCAGATCGTAGTGGTAAGTACTTAAGCCAGCTGTTTGATGACTATCTGAAGGAGTGTGAGATTATATCTCAACTCACTCCTCCTGGAACACCATAATGGAATGGTGTGTCCGAGAGGAGAAATCGCACCTTGTTGGGCATGGTGCGATCTATGATGAGTCAATCAGACTTCTCTGACTTTTTCAAGGGATATGCTTTACATACAACAGCTTTCACACCTAACCGTGTACCATCTAAGATGGCGGAAGGACACCATATAAGATATGGACTGGTATGCGACCAAGTATGTCTTTCATTAAGATTTGGGGCGTCAAGTTTATTGAAACGTTTGGTTTCAAATAAGCTTAGACCCAAGTGTGACAAATGTATCTTTGTGCGGTATCCTAAGGATGCAAACGAACACTATTTCTACAACACCTCCGAGGACAAAATGTTTATCGCTAGGACTGGAGTGTTCCTTGAGAAGGAACACATCTCCAAGGGAGACAGTGGGAGGAATGTAGAACTTGGATTAATCCAAGCACCACAGAGTACTGACCCGCCTGCAATGGAACAAGAACCGGTTCCACAAGATGTTGTGGTCCAATCACCAGTTCAAGTAACACAAGACTCGCGTAAGTCAAACAGGACACGTCATCGACCTCAGAGATATGGAATAATCCTAACTCAAGAAGGTGATGAACCGTTCATGGATCATGATGAGCCTGTGACTTACCAGGAGGCCATCATTGGCCTAGATTATGAGAAGTGGCTTGGAGCCATGGGATCCGAAGTAGAATCAATGTACACTAACCAGGTATGGACCTTGGTTGAGTCACCTGAAAGGGGTAAAACCCATAAGGTGCAAGTGGGTCTTCAACAAGAAGACTAATATGGATGGGAAGGTGAATACCTTTAAGGAGCGACTGATTGAGAAAGGTTTCAAGCAAATTCATAGTATGACTATGATGAGACCTTTTGTCTAGTTGCATTGATTCAGATCCCACTAGCTATTGCTTCATAGTATGATTATGAGATCTGGCAAATGAATGTCAAAACAGAATTCCTTGACAGGAATCTTCTCGAGGATGTGCACATGACACAACCTGAGAGTTTTGTCTATTCAGAGAATGCTGGAAAGGTTTTGCAAGTTGCAAACATCCACTGATGGATTAAAGCAAACTTCCAGAAGTTGGAATCTTCGTTTTGATGTAAACTGTAAGACAATTTGGATTCATCAAGAACAAGGATGGACCTTGTGTGTACAAGAAGGTTAGTGGGAGCATAATTATTTTTTTCTCATATTGTATGTGTATGACATACTACTTATGGAAACAATATTCCTACACCATAAAATGTGAAAACATGGTTAAGGAATTATTTTTCGATGAAGGACTTAGGCAAAACGTCCTATGTATTAGGAATCAGGATCTATGGAGACAGATCGCTGAAATTGTTAGGCCTTAGTCAAAGGTACATAAATTGACAAAGTGCCTGGGCACTTTAAATGTGCATGAATCCAAAAAGGGTAGCTTGCCTATGACACATGGCGTATACCTATCCAAGGTACAGTCCCTATTACATCAGATGTAGAGGAAACGCATGAATAAGATTTTATATGCTTCGGCAATTGAATCTGTTATGCATGTCATGATATGTACTCGAACAAATGTCTCGTATGCTTCGAGCATGATGAGAAGGTACCAATCCAATTCCAGTGAAGGTCACTGGACCGAAGTCAAGAATATCCTTAACTACTTGAGAAGAATTAAGGATTCATTCTTGATCTGAAATGGTGAGGAAGAGCACATTGTAATGGGTTACACTGATGCTAGCTTCCAAACCATTAAGGATAACTTTAGATCGCAATCTAATTTTGTGTTTTGCCTTAATGGTGGCACTGTGAGCTTGAAAAGGTTTCAAGCTTGAGACAGTTACTGATTTTATTATAAGGGCCGAGTATATAGTTGCCTTAAATACAGATTTAGAGGCCGTTTGGATTAGAAAGTTCATTTATGAACTAATCAAATTTCCTAACTTTGCAAACTCCATTGATCTCGTTGCGATGATGATAGAGTAATCGCATAAGCTAAGGAAACTTGATCACACCAGTGATCCAAACATATACTTGAGTGCTTCCATCTCATTCAATGGATGATTGATAGAGGAGACGTGAAGATGTGCAGAAAGCTACAGATGTAATTGCCTTAAATACAGATTTAAAGGTCATTTGGATCAGGAAGTTCATTTATGAACTAATCGAAGTTCCTAACTTTGCGAACTCCATTGATCTCGTTGCGATGATGATGGAGTAATCGCGTAAGCTATGGAAACTTGATCTCACCAGTGATCCGCACATATACTTGAGTACTTCCATCTCATTCGATAGATGATCAATAGGGGAGGTGTGAAGATGTGCAGAATGACAATACTAAACAATCCACTATTGGAGTCTCTTGCTCAGTAGTAGCATGACACTCACACTAGACCGATGGGTGCTATATTGATGCCCGATTGGCTCTAGTGCTAGTGGGAGATTATTGGGGTAAACCCTAGTGGCCAATCTATTTTGAATAGATAATTGTTTGTATCATGACTTTGATCGTATATTTGATATATATAGGCATTTATTTATTATGTTATATTTGATGATCATATTTATAGCATAATAAAGTCCTTAGAATATGCAGTTTATTTAATGGAACGTCAAGTATGACTTGACCGTGAAATGCCATTAAATTATAGAACACTATTCTTAAATATCCATAGTCAAGTATTATTATTAATAAGGACAATAATAATACATTGAGACTATTATGTGAGAGTACTGATGACCACATCTCACGGGTCATAGATATAAGATATTAAGTCTTCACATAGGTATAAATATTAGTGGAATATTTATACTGGAGTGACCCGCTATGAGAACGCTGCATAATAGTTATGTAAGTGTCATGAGCGATTCTCATGGTGACAATAGTGAAGTAGTCCTTCGACTTGAAGTCACTATGATTCCTAACATATGTAGTTGTAGGCTTTGATGCTATTAAACGTTGTCAGTAACAGGACAACTATAAAGGTAGTTATTGGGCCTGCAATGAAACATGTTGAGGAATGTGAGTGATGTAGATAGGATTCGTCCCTCCTATATAACAGGAGTAATGTCTATAGGCCTCTTGATGGTATGCGGCGTAGAAATGCATGGCCATGCTAACGTGGGACAATATAAGATATTGGGCCCACATGATCGTACGTCAATTACTATATCAAGAAATAAATAATTGAACTTAACAAGGATGACACATTTATGCCTTGTGTTCAATTAAGACAATGAGACGAAAGGACGTCGACTTCACATTATATATGGTTACAATATGGTTTTAATGGTATTACCAATATTCTAATTAATTGGGTAGCAATGATGTATTGCTAGATGTCACACATTGTTTATAATATTAATTTATTATTAATATGATTATTAATTGATTATTATTAATAATTAATATTATTGCCAATTAATTGAGAACCTATAGGGTCACATACATAGAGCAAATGTTCAGAGAATTAATTTAATTGATTAATTAAATATGATTTAATTAATAGTTAAATAAGGATAAGTTTCATTGATTAATTAAATATGATTTAAATAATAATTAGACATCGGGCCTGTAGCGTACAGTAGCCCAAGTGGGTTAGGTTAAGTGAGTGACAACTATTAGTATGCTGTGCACGTCACTTAGGCAACACAAAACACAGAGCACTCATAACGGCCGTTGTACACTATTGGTAGGCGCGCCCTCTTTTCTCTCTCTGTGTACCGTGCCTCTCCTAATCTTGATAGATAGCACCACGCTATCTCTGACGTTGGTTTGCACGCATGGACTAAGTAGAGGTATTGCTATTTTGCGATGCTGGTGATAGAGAAGAACCTCTCCCTTTGTGGTGATAGCAGCAGTGTTCCTTGGATCTGCTGCTCTGTAGCTCTGTAGATCAAGTTGCCATTCTCACTGTAGAAGTGTATGTGATTTACCAGTGCTGCTGACGTGCTCACAGTGTTCGTGGTAAAGCTACGCTTCAAGAGGTAAACACAATATCCTTGTGATTCATATGCGATACGTGGTCCTTTAGCATAGGGGTTTTTCCGCTCAAGAGGTTTTTATAAATTGTTTTTAAAATTATCCCTCTTGAAGCCCTAACAAAGCGTTGGAACGATAAAGCGTGGAGTTTTACAACGCTAAGGCGTGGACAGTGGAATCTTTTCCTATATATAGTTCTTCATTTTTAATTGGACGAGAGTTTTGCCATTTTCACTTTTACAGAGAGAGTTCGAGACAGAGACCAGGTTGAGGTTTTGAACTTTGATTCAAGTTCTTGGTCCGTTCGTTGATCCGATTTCGATTTCACTAATGTTTTCGTGATCAGCTTAACTTCTACTACAATTCTACCAGTTTTATTTTGTGATTCACCGAGGGTAAGCCGAGGTCTCATATCTGACTACATTATGGTTATACGATGTTCTTCTATTATTTAAGCCTCTATTCACGGTTATAGCTTCGTATTCGGGTTAATGCTATAGTTTACGTGTTGTTTCCATGATTAGGGAAAGTTTCGGAGTTGAGTTCCGGACCCCGTTGGAGAAGCCAGGCCACATTTGTGAGGAACTGTTGGAGAGCTCAACATGTTCGTTGTGGTCGTGATTGTTGCTATACTTCTATTAGGTGGGAGAAAGAACCACAATATCGTCAGGGAGGCAAGAATAAAATAATATATATTGATATGCGTAGGGTGACCTAAACTTTAGTAGTGGTTGAGTAACCGATAATAGCTAACTCACATTGTTGACTACATGTTGGTGGTACCAATGCAGTTTTAGGCATTGTAGGTTCATCGCCGATAGGTTGATTTTATGATATGTCGAGGTTGTATGCTTGTTTGTTGGTATGCTTTAAATGATACCTGTCGATATGCGTGTATGCAATAGTAACATGTATAGGGTTGCTTGAATATTTTCCTATGAGTTGATATACTTCAAATGAGTATTTAATATGATTATGGATGCTTGTGGCATGTTCGTTGTGCTTACTATGGCATGAGTAGAATTAAGTCATAACTATGGTAAATTAGGAGATGAGCATGTGGTAAGGAATTTGAGGACATATATGTGATAGAGCTCAGCCTAGAGATCCTATTGATATATTTATGTTGAGATATAAAGTTGATACCCGGCTATGCTGGAGAATGTTGGTAGTAGTTATTTACAAGTTGTGGTTGAGGCACTAAGTGGTTGATCCCGAGATGAGTCGGTGAGGTTCATGCTGCATCGTGGATATTCATCATTGTGTTGGCGTACGGGCGATCAATCTTGCGTGCGGGGAGACGATTGTACCCATAAGTCAAGTTATTAACTGGCGAATGTCCTGATCTGGCCTGCAGGCGGAGGGATATGTCATTACCATAAGTTGAGTTGTTGACTGGCGAATGTTCCGACCTGGCTTGCGGGCAGGGGAATATGTCGTACCCATGAGTTGAGTTGAGCCAACAGGGCTGTTGGCCGAACCCTGCATTACCGGGGGGTGGCACAGTGATGGATGGGACATCTTGATCTACCAAGGGTGTCGCGTCGTGGCAGCGTCCATATAGTTGTTAGATGCACAAGAGTGAGAGATAGTAGCTAATAAAGAATAATCTGGGAGATGATTGCTTGACACTATTGTGCTGGTTGTGTTGCTATCTATATGTCTTATTTTATAGCTGTTTCCTATTTATGATGTATTGCTGTTTCTTATCTCCCGTACTTTTCCTATGTTGTATTTTATTCTCGACCACACGAGAAGACCCTGTCGAGGAGTTGCCTGAGGAGATAGATGGCACACATGTTGAGCTTGATGCTGGCGGGAGAGCCCCGTATCCCAGTGTTGGGAGATTTTGAGCTGCTCTACGAGGAGGGTGATCGTTCCTGGGAAATTGATTATTC
The DNA here is from genome assembly GCA_039655645.1 of Ammopiptanthus mongolicus. Lineage (NCBI taxonomy): Eukaryota > Viridiplantae > Streptophyta > Magnoliopsida > Fabales > Fabaceae > Ammopiptanthus > Ammopiptanthus mongolicus. The sequence goes on from CM077350.1 coordinate 34,638,534, forward strand.
CGAGCGACAAGTGGTGTATACGGGGCCGACTACCGTATACTTCAGAGCTTGGGGATCGACTAGGAGCTATTTAGTAGTAGACTTCCGGATCATCCAGAGACAGCCATTAGACAGGCTATGGAACAGGCAGTGGGACTACCATCATGACTCAGACGCTGGTTGGACATCTCACGCATCCTCTAAGACTGGTTTTGTGGCTTGAGGCCGACGTCGTCGTGCCGAGAGGAGGATGAGGGAGTACCGTCGTCGCCGAATTATGATGTCTGAGAGCGAGACAGAGTACGAGGCGCTGCAGACCTATCGTCGTTTGGAGTTCTCACTATCCTCATTAGAGTCAAGGTGGGATAGTCAGGCTTAGTTTTGTTATTGAAGGAACCTGTTTGAAAAACAAAAGGGGGGTTGAATTATGTTTCTTACGTTTTTAAAACTTTTCGCAAGCAAATATTCGCAAAGATGTGGACTAAAAACAGCGATGGACGCAAAGAGCGTTTCCAAAATAACTTGGACGCTTACTGAAATAAGAACAACGCGATAAGAAAGCAATTCAATCCTAAGGAGTTAGTTAAGAAATAAACTAAAGCAAGAGCAAGGGAAAGAAAGAGATATAAGGATATTATCCTGGTTCACTCTTCACCAAAGAGCTACGTCCAGTCCTCTCTACTTGAGAGCTTTCTCCACTATAACAAAAACCATTTGTTACAAGTATTCAACACCTCTTCAGGCAAGTATTCTACACTTCCTCAGGCACACTAAGTATTCTTTCTACATAAGCCTCCTCAGGCTCACCCAACTAGGTTTTGAAAAAGGTTTTGTTCAACTTACTGACTAAGTGTGAGAATTTGAAACTAAAGCTTACAACTCTTGAATAATACTCCAGGAAGAGGGTGATATAAAAATTAAGAGCAGAGTAAGCTTTGCGAACTTTGATATTTTTCTCTTGATTGCTTGTTGTTTTGTGTGCTTGACAATTTTTCAATTTTTGATTCAATTGTGCATCGCTTCGCTTCCTTGCATCTTAAGATAAGAGATATTTATAGCAGACTTGATTTGATCAACTTTAGTCTTCAGCGGTTGGAAAAGAATTCGTTCTGATTGAGCATTAGATGCATTAGTCCGTTGAGTCTGATAACTTGTTGAGGCTTCTGATCAGCAAAGTAGACTATCAGGCTTGATAGCTTAAAGAGATGCTGACACCTTTTCCTTATACTCGAAAGTTGCCTTTTGTCTTTCCTTTTGGAAAAGGTCAAACCTTTTTGTGTCAAGGATAGTCTAGCTTCAGCTTTCGATGGTATGAATATTACAAGGAATGTTTGTCTACAGAATATAAGCTTTTTATACATAGAGTAATAAATTCAAAAGCTTTACATATGTATTCGCGCTAAAACAAGTAAAGCTTATTGGACTTTAGCAATTACTACACAAAATAGAAAGAGTCTTTGGACTCAAGATTCTATCGTCAAAAAGACTTATTATCGTCTGGACTTAGAAAGAGCTAATCCAGTTTGGAGTTTGGACGAGCTAAAGTCTTTGAACTTAGATAGTCTTTGGACTTATATACATTTTTACCTGCACACTTAAGATAAAGCGTTAGTTCATAAAAAATCTTTGTTCTTCTGAAATTAGTCCTTTGTTAACATCAAAACTAAAGGGATTAGTGGACCATAACCACTTTTGTTCCAACAATCTCCCCCTTTTTGATGATGACAAAACATACTAATTTGATTGAACAAAGTTTCCTAGAGAGCTGAGAAGCTCCCCCTAAGACAAATATTTATAAGCATATAAATCATATATGGATAGAAACAGAGTCTAGTCCAGTAAAGGCATATAAAAGTGAATGCAAGCAATTAAACAATTTAACAGACTACTATGAAATTACTTTGCAATCAATTATCCCTTTCTCCCCCTTTTTGTCATTAGACAAAAGAGAGAAAAACCACATCATAGTCAGTTAAAATAAAATAAAGACTGAAAAGGAAAAAGATTTATTTAAGAAGGTGGAGGAGGAGGAGGTTTAGGAAGAAAGTTCTGAAACATGGCTGCAATTTGTTGAAGCAGCACTGCATTGTTGGCTTCTATAGACCTTTGGACAAACTCTTCAAATTCCGGAGGAACAGCAGAGACTGAACTTTTAGCAGTGGCCTTTGTTGCCTCAGGATTCTCGTGACCAGGGACCATACTTAAAGCATTGGACGGTGAAGGCTTAGATGGATGCACCACAGAAAGAGGAATAGGTTGAGACTTAGAGGGTTCTGAGTCTGCAACTTGTTCAACTTCCTCTATATGCTCTTTAAGACAAGGGTCCTCATAGACAATCTCTGTGTCCCCATTTTATTCAGAAATAACTAATATTGGTGCAGTTGGGGGTGCCTCAAAGTTAAGATCTTCTTGAATGATTGGTTTAGGTGGAGCTGGAAGTACATCAAGAATGATCTTAGCATCATCATACCTATTTTATCTCCATCTGGGTTTAGGGGCTGGAAGCACGTCTCTTGGATACAAAGGTATTCCAAAGATGTCATCCATTATCAAGAAGTCAGCATCAGAGATTCTGTATTGTCTTGGAAATACACGAATCTTCTATTTTTCTTCGACGAATAGACCAGATGTGGATGCTTCTTGAGTGCATATCCAGATGAAGTTCTCCCAGTAGATTCGAGCGTTTGGGTCAAATCTTTGGAGAGGATCGTTTTGCCAGATGTGGGCTAGATCTACTGAGTCGTCTCTTGGTCTAGTCCAGAAGAGAGGATCAAAGGCAGTTCTGTAAGGCAGCGTCCATGTTTCAAGCCTTTTTCGTCCATCTTTGTTTTTATTTGGATCCAGAATAGGAATTCTCGGACAAGCTCTAGGAGGAACAACTCCTACTCTTGTTTTTGAGCTTTTGCCCCAAAATTTCTTTGGCAGATTGTGATGGTTCTTGGCTTCTCGAGGCATATCACACTCCTTTCTGACAGCATAATATGGCAAGAAGTCCCTAACATCAGAGTATTCTTTCCAGGCTGATGGATAGCTTGGAATGAAGTTTGATGTCTCGATCAAGAAAGATGTTGGTCAAACTATACGTCCTTGAACGTTTTTCATCAGTGGTTTTGCAACCTTTATTTTCTTCATTAAGGAGTACCACATGCCTGTTAACATTGTAGTGGCACATTAGAACGCCTTGTCCTTAATGAGATTTGGATAGATCTTCCTTAGAGGGAACTTTCTCTTCTCAAGATAGACTACAAAGGGTCCATGAGCATTGTAGAGTTGAGTTGGTAGAGGACCGGTGGGTGTGTAAGGGATGGGATAGTAACCATGTTCAGGGGGTGGACCAGAGGGGTTTTGAGGTGGAGGAGAGGGTGTTTCATATTGGTATTCTGGTGGAGAAATAGGACCTTTAGAATGTTGAGAAGTGGAGGGAGGTGAATGCTTAAAAAACAAAAACAGGGAATCTTCTTTTAATGTCAGCCCAATTAGAGCTTTCGTTGGCAAAAGTGATTCTGGGTATATTCTGGGATAAGGTGCTCCATAGGGTTTAAAGGGATGGTTTCCCCATGGTGTAAACCAGTCTTTAGGTTCTGATGGTGAGGGAGATGATGGTATTTGTGGTGAAGGAATGGTTTGTATGTGAGGTGAGGTGGAGGGTGAAACATTTATGGACGGTTAAGAGTCCAAGGTCAAGTCTTCAACCTCAAAGGGTTGCTCTATAATAGGAGTAATAACTGAACTACATTGGGGTTCAGTATTACCTTTTGTTTTAGATCTAGTGGTCCTTGCCCTTGTTGCAGTAGTTTTAGGTCGAGAGGCTTCAGAAGTAGACTCCCTTCTAGGACCTTTGATCACCTTGGAGATAGGCTGATCATCCTCATCTTCCTCATCAACAGAAGCTAGAACCAGCTTCCTTTTTCTTGAGGGTTGGACAGAGACTGTTGGATGAGCAGTAGTTGTCTTAGCTTTTGGACGAGCAGGCTCTATTGAGCGTCCAGCAGAGACTTGTTGATCAGACGGTTCATCAAAATCTTGCGTCTAAACACCTTTCAGCTTTCCTTCTTTCTTGGACTTTTTGAGACAATCCAATTGCATCATCACAAAGCTTTGTTTGTTGAACTCTGGTTGAAAGACGTGATCAATGCCATGAACACCATAATATTTGAATCTTTGTTCTTGATTCAGATGCTTGAGGTCATCATAAACCAGATGTTTCTCAAAGATTCTTGAGAGAAGAGCAGCATAGATGATGGAAGTATTCTTCCTAGAGTCTTCAATGGCGTATTTGAAGAATGAGAAAAGAAGGTGTGGAAGATTTATCTGCCTCTCCCAAATCAAATGGACTAAGCAGAACTGATGAGCTTTTGATACAGAGTCCTTCGATCCATCTTTATGAAGGATGGACTTGTTTAGAATTTGATGAAGAACCCTAGCCTTGTCAGTCATTCTTGAGGCTACCAATTTGTCAGATAAGTTCTTCAAAAGGAATTCTTTGATGGTGTCAGAACCACCAAGTTCTTCTTCTCATTTATCTTCATAAGTGATTCCAGATTTGGCACAACCAATGGCGTTGGAAATGGTTGCTTCAGAGATAATTACTTCAGTATCAATCACATTGTTCCAGATTTCCCTTGCAGAGATGGTAGGGTTGTTCCAGAATTCCCTTACGAGAGCAGGGTAGATAATAGGAGTACCTTCGAAGAAATTTGACCATCCAGCGGTGTAAATGTGTTGGGAGATATCTATCCCATGATCAACAAGAAACTTCAGATTGAACTTAAATTCTACCAGAATTTCAGGGTCTTAACATCAAAAGGCTTTCCTTTCCCCTTAGAAGCAACAGATGAAGAAGCGGCCATATTTTCAGAGAGAGAGAGAGATTTCACAAAGAGTTTTTCAGAAAAAAAGAGAGCTTTGAAGATGAGAAGTTTGTAAAGGTTGTTCCTTTAAAGAGAGAGTTTTTATAGACTAAAAATTGTTCATATTTTCAAAAGCAAATTTTAAGAGGTGAGAGAGGGTGATGAGGCGACGTGTATTAAATGACTAACACACGTTCCAGACTTTGAAACCATAAAAAGCAGTTTTGTAATTATGGAAAACGAAACTGACTCAGTTAGGGAATAGGGGATAAACATGTTTTCTACAAAGATATTGTTCAATTAATGCATTGGACGAGCAATCGACACATATTGGACTCACATGTATTGGACCAGGCCAAATATTGGATGCATGCATTGGACTCACAATTGATCAATGAAATGCATGTTCAGATATTTTCTTATGAATGTGAACCTATCTTCAGTTAAAGGTTTGGTGAAGATATCAGCCCGTTGATGGTCAGTATCAACAAATTGAATATCAATTATTCCTTTTTGCATATAATCTCTAATGAAATGATGCTTAATTTCTATATGCTTTGGTCTGGAATGCAGTATGGGATTTTTAGACAAATTGATGGCAGCAGTGTTATCACACATTATTGGAATGTTACTTACAAAAATGTTGTAGTCCTCCAACAGATGTTTAATCCAAAGAAGTTGTGAGCAACAACTTGCAGCAACAATGTACTCAGCTTCAGCAGTTGATAAGGCGATTGTACTTTGCCTTTTGCTTGACCATGAGACTAGATTGGTTCCAATGAAGTGATAACCTCCACTGGTACTTTTTCTTTCCATTTTGTCTCCAGCATAGTCAGCATCACAGAATCCAACTAATCTGTATTCATCAAATTTATTATACAATAGACCCAGATTAGTAGAGCCTTTGAGATATCTAAAGATTCTCTTTATTGCTGAGAGATGAGACTCTCTTGGATCAGATTGAAATCGAGCACATAGGCAAATACTAAACATGATATCTGGTCTAGACGCAGTTAGATATAAGAGGGAACCAATCCTACCTCTATATACCTTTTTGTCTACCTTTTATCTTTGTCATCCTTGTTTAGCATGGACGTTGGATGCATCGGGGTATTCATTGGTTTGCAATCATCCAACTTGAAGCGTTTTAGAAGCTCCTTTGTGTACTTCGTTTGATGAATGTACACTCCGTCCGGTGTTTGCTTTACTTGAAGTCCGAGAAAGAATTTTAATTCTCCCATCATACTAATTTCAAATTCTTTCTGCATTAGCTTAGAAAACTCTTGACAAAGAGATTCATCAGTTGCACCAAATATTATATCATCAACATAAATTTTAGTAACAATAAAATCCTTTTTACTTGTTTTTCTAAGAAGAGTTGTGTCCACTTTTCCTCTTGAGAAACCATTTTCCATTAGGAATGTGCTGAGTCTCTCATACCAAGCTCTAGGAGCTTGTTTGAGTCCGTATAAAGCTTTTTTAAGCTTATATTCATGTTTAGGGTGGTTTTGATCTTCAATACTTTCCTCTTGAGAGTAGCCTTGAGCAACTAACCTTGCTTTATTTCATACAGCTTTGCCAACTTCGTCCAGCTTGTTTCTATAGACCCACTTGGTTCCAATGACAGACTTATCTTTTGGCAAGGAGACCAGCATCCAAACGTTACTATGTTGAAGCTGATTAAGTTCCTCTTCCATAGCGAGGATCCAACATTCATCCATTAAGGCCTCGTCCACGGACTTTGGTTCCAGTTCAGAGATGAAGGCTTAGTCAGCTTGTTCTCTAAAGGTTGACCTTGTCCAAACTTTATCATTTGGTTTGACAATGATTTGATCCTCAGGGTGATAAGTCCTGAATTGCCACGAACGAGGGGTGTTAGCAACTTGCTGAGACGATGATGCATCCTGAGTTGCGTCTGATAATTCGTCCTTCTTAAGCGTTGGATGATCTTCTATATCATTCAGATTCATATCTGCAAAAGAATCATCTAACTCTGATAATATCTTATCAGGCTGTTTATCATCGAACTTAACATGGATGGATTCTTCAACAACCAATGTTATAGAGTTATAGACTCTAAAAGCTTTGGACGTTTTAGAGTACCCTAACAATATTCCATTATCTACTTTGGCATCAAACTTTCCGAGTTGATCCTTAGTATTTAAAATAAAACATTGACATCCGAAGGGATGGAAATAAGAAATGTTGGGTTTGTGTCCTTTCCACAAGTCTTAAGGAGTCTTATTCAAGATAGGTCTTATGTATATTCTGTTTTGAATATAGCAAGCAGTATTTACAGCTTTAGCTTAGAAGAGTTTAGGAACAGAATTATCACTGAGCATTGCCCTAGCCATCGCTTGAAGAGATCGGTTCTTTCTCTGAACAACACCATTCTGTTGTGGTGTTCTTGGAGCAGAGAAATTGTGATGAATACCGCTTTCATCACAGAACCTTTGGGAAAGCTCATTTTCAAATTCGCCTCCATGGTCACTTCTGATTGAGTTTATACATATGTTTTTTTCATTCTGAATGCGCTTACAAAATATAGTAAAGACCTTGATAGACTTATCCTTGTGAGAAAAGAACTTAACCCATGTCCATCTAGTATAGACGTTGTCTACTATGACAAGCCCATATTTCTTATGCAACACCCTTTCTCGAGTGTCACATTCCCGAACGTTTATAAGGCATTAAAAAAATTTATTAATGCGGAAAATATGATTTTTCTTTTTCTTTTCTTTTCATAAAGATGTAATGGGATTAGTAAAGGTAATAAATAATACTAATAAGTGAACTTAGGTATTATAAATACAGAAACAGAAAACGAAAAACAGAAACATCAACATTACTATATACAGACATAAGTCTAATGTCTAACTGACATAAGAAATACAATAAGTACTAGGAGTCATAGCTCCCAAAAGGTACTATAAAAATTGACATAGTCTGGCCGACAACAAAACTAAAACAGCAAAAGAGTCCACCTCCGAACTCAAAGGGACTGCTGAACCAAACCATCATCGCATCCATCTGTTCAAGCAGCAACAGCAAGTACCGGCAGAAAACATACAGATATGGGAGAGATTCCCGTTCATCAACACAACAAAACACCAGTAGTGAAAACGGGACGACTCACTAGGTAACAGTGTACCCAACATGTTAAACAGTTAAACAGCATACTAAAACTCTCAATATAGATCATGTTAACAGTTAACGGTATAATATAATGTATTCTTAAACAGAACAACGATGTATAGCAGTAAACGTAAACATCAAGGGCCATGCAACGCAGTGCAATGTACATGACTCAATGCCAATGTCATTGGGTACTACTCTGACCTTCACTCCATGGAGCTAACAAAACGTTCTGAGAGAGTGAATGGGAGGACATGTTCCGGTTTCTGCCAGCCATGAGCAAGATGCTACAACATTCGTAACGTGCACGTATTTGGCTTTACGGTAACACTCTCGACCAAACATGAAAAGTACGGCATCTAGTAGAGGATATCAGTGTATTGCAAGGATTTGCCACGACACAGAAGAATCACCAACTGGTCACATGTCAGCCCTTCCAACCCTGATACCTCCAAAAAGACCATTGAAGATCGTCACCATAAGATTCGCACTCGCATCAAGGTGTAAGCTCAACTCCTAGGCTCAAGGCCTTACAACTATGCACATGAAATGCCAATGCTTACACAAAGCAGATGCGATAAAGCAATATCTATCCATTGGATAGACCTCAAGGTTCACTAAGGTTCTCTTCCTTAGAAACTACACACATCTTTGTTTTAAAAACAGTTATCAAACGGATAAATATCTCATGATTCCTTTGGAATGATCCAGACTGCTTCAGAATCGCCGACTGTCCCCACAAACCAACACAAGTCTTTTCAGCGTGTTTTGTCGGACTCACACGCTTTCTAGGAAAATTCCCAGAAGGTCACCCATCCAATAATTACTCTAAGTCAAGCACGCTTAACTATAAAGTTCTTATGTTCTAAGCTCCCGAAAAGAAGATAAATCTTGTTGGTATGGGTAGTACCAATCAATTCTTATATGCCTTCCCTTAACTATACAGTCCCATACTTGCATAGTCTCAGGATTCCTTCCACTGTACAGTCCCATACCTGCACAGTCTCAGGATCTCTCTCATTCCAGTTATCACAAGACGGAAACAATTGAACGATTAACCTAGATCCGAATCATCGGTCCGTCATCGAACTACTGTTTCGAAAACCAAAACGTTTCGTGTTTGTGTTTACGTCTTATGAGTTATGTCTCAAGTCCTAAGCATTATGAATAAGGATTGAGAATCCTCTTAGATGAGTCTTTAAGCCTTTCTAAGATATTAATCCCTTGTCTTTCAATTAAGGAAACAAGTGTTGATTTCACTTAAGTCTTATGAACTCATTGATGTACTAAGTCATCAATGGTATAGTACATGGTCTTGTTCCACCACATACCATACTTAATTAACCCTTGTCTTCAACTCTAAGTTAATTACTTAATTTAGGTTTTTCTCGCGCAAAACTTTACGATTGAGTTAGAAAACTCCTTTTGTAAACCAAACAACTTTTACAATTGAAAACTCATTTGATTTGAAACAACATTTGAACTACTTACTTCATTTCTAGCATTTTCTAAAGGGTGAAATCCGCTTAGCGAGAGTACGTTCGCTAAGCGAGAGTATGTGATATTTGCTTGTATATGTTGTATATATGTTGTTTGTGATTGTTCTTGATGTCCAAGTTCATAGTTGGGGTAGTTTAGCCTTAAGGAATGATCAATGCATTCAAGTCCAAGAAACATGTTTTACGGTTTTGTTCATATCTTGAGTTCTAGACATCCGATTGAGGTGATCCTGGATGCGTTGGAAAGCTTAGAGAATTATCTACAAGTCTTATTTCAGGTGTTCAGGCCAAATTCGGCTTATAAAGTTTTATGTCGCGAGGATACATTCGCCTCGCGAACCTGACAGCCAGATTTTTACAGCTCTCTGGTTCGCCTCGCGAAAGGCTACTCGCCTCGCGAATCTGCGCGCACCAGAATCGTGTTTTTGGGCTTCTAATCAGCCCATAATGACCCTAACTCATATTTATACCCTAAGACTCGACCTAAACCTACCTTCTAAGTCAAAAAACTCCCAGAAATTGTCTCTTCCTCTCCAAACAAGGATTTCTAAACCCTTTCCAAGGATCCCTGAAGGAGATTGCACCATTGTTCATCGTTCTTCATCTCTTTCGCTTGAAGAGCATCACTGCCATCACAAGCCCTCTTCCTAGTTGCTGCTCTTGAACCTTTTGGGGCTGTGATCGTGAAGTCAAGCGTCGTAAGATCGGGCATTCGTGTAGACGCAACCTTTTCCGGACCTTTTTTTCCTTCCTTTGTGCATTGTGATCGTCATACCAGGTATGGGGGGAAGAAATAGATAATGAGTATGTGGGTTTTGGGATAGGTTAAGATGAAGGGGTTAACCCATGACCCCTATATGTTTGTCTATATGCATTGTAAATGCCTATGTATATGCTATGAGTGTAATTATGTGTATGTTATGTATATGCCTATGTAAATATTGTATAAATATAGATATGTTTATGGTTCTATGATTATGATTATGGGTGTTTGTCTTGATGATATAATTGAAATATTATGATGTGCGATGAATAGTATGAATATAGATACGATATGCATTGATGAGATTTTATAATGTGCATTGATAATGATGACTTGATGATGATGTGCGTTACTATGACAAAAATATGATCAGTGAAAGAACATAGTTTTAGGACGTTTGGCACCCTATAATGAATGAGTTGTTATGAGAGGCGAGATTAATGATATTGGATTAGTCTTGGAAACCCATAGGGATGATTCATGAGAGACGGGACGAACGGCATAGGGATAACTTAGAGAAATTCTTAAAATTCCCACGTCTGTCATGATTCGCGCCTAGCGAATAGCCATTCGCGAGGCGAGACAGAGAGACCATTCGTGGTCTGACGTGATTCGCCTAGCGGATTGTAATCCGCAAGGCGAATGAGAGAACCAGACATTGGGGCTCTTGGGCTCGCCTCGCGAGCCAGGATTCGCCTAGCGAATCTGAGAGCCTGTTTAGGAGCTCTCGGGCTCGCCTCGCGAGCCAGATTCGCCTAGCGAATCTGGGTTTCTCACCCAGATTCTGTTGTGAAGGGATAATGATTAGGGTAATGGCAAAACGATTGTGAGGTCATAATTCAAGGTTGATAATATAGAAAAGAACGTTAATAAGTATATGACTTGAGGTTTAAATATTAGGATTAAGTTATAATCTTAATAAGATATGGATTGAGGTTTAGATATTAAGATTAAGTTATAATCTTAATAAATATATGATTTGAGGTTTAAATATTAGGATTAAGTTATAATCTTAATAAGATATGAATTGTGGATTAGATATTAAGATTAAGTTACAATCTTAATAAATATATGACTTGAGGTTTAAATATTAGGATTAAGTTATAATCTTAATATATATGAATTGAGGTTTAGATAATAAGATTAAGTATAATACTTGATAAAGATAATGTTAAGTTAAGACTTAACAAAGAGAACAATTAATAAGACGATGATGTTATTGGTAACGACGTACTGTTACCAATGTTGTTGGTTGAATCATTCTTGATGCTTATTGGTCAAGTTTGATGTTGATAAATCATCTTTGATGCTTGTTGGTCAAAGTTGAGAGCCATGTAATGGTGTTGATGATGGATGGTTGGACATGTGTTTGCATATTGATGAACATTGCACGCATCATACGTTGAAGTTGATATGTTGGGTGGAAAGCAAACGATGAATCGCGATAGTGGAGGCCACGATGGGTGTTAACCCGGCCTTGCGGGTACATTGGGTAGGGAAGTTCCAGGTGACATGGGCTAGCTACCTATTGTCAGAGTGACCTAATGAATAAGCTTGAGTACCCTGACTAGCCACTATACATTATCAAGATTAGTGAGAGTGTTCGGGGATGGCCCATGGTCTGGCATATCATCCACGTTGATAACCGGACATGTACTCCTAATCGTCTTTCCAGAGTTAGAGTTGTTGGCCACATGCATACGGAGTAGTGATGTTGCATTCGCATTGACATGCATCTTTGATATATATATATATATATATATATATATATTGATTATATCTGTGGTGATTGATGTATGTTGTATGCCATCTTAATTACTATTCCATTCCGTTTACATATATTCATGATTGTGTTTCTTACCCCTCTTCTTGTTATTCTTGTGCATACGTTGTGGTATATGCAGAGGAGGGTGAGCATGCTGACGAGGAGTGATCCCGAGGAGATCTCTCTCGGTAGTTAGGATTTATGTTTTATGTCATTCGATTTTATTCCGATGTATTATCGGTATATGTATACCAGCTCTGATATGTGACATCGGGATTTGGGTTATGTTTATTATTTATGTTTTCCGCAGTTTGTTTTCAAAGGATTTTGATTATTTCAGATTCCTATGTTTTACGTTATAGATGATGTGATGCACATTACCCTTGAGGATATGTTTTTATTTTAATTGTTATATTTTTAAAGACATGTATGATTTTATTTATGTTTTATTATATGCGGGGTAGTGGGTGTCACATTTAGTGGTATCAGAGCCGGTCTGTCCTACAGGCCGGGGTATGTGTTTGTTGTGTTCTCTTCTGTGTACTCTTATCTGATTGTCTGTGACGATGGTATAGAGTATTAAGTGTTTAGTTTGGTTTTACTTGACTTTCGATATTAAGCAATTTGCTTGAACGATGCAGGATGTTATGGCAGGTAGAAACGATCGTGCGATTGCTGATGCCTTGGAAGCATTAGCTAATGCCATAGGGCAGAATCAGAATCACAACGGAGGTGGACCTGCTGAATTTCAGGGTTTGGATAAGTTCCAGAGGAATAATCCGCCATCCTTCAAGGGAGCTTATGACCCTGAAGGTGCTCAGACATGGATCCGGGAACTTGAAAAGATCTTTCGGGCTATGGCATGCACCGATGCACAGAAGGTTACCTTTGCTACCTTCATGTTAGTAGAAGAAGCTGAACATTGGTGGGAGAATTGCCGCCAACGTTTGGAAGCTGAGGGCGCCGCCGCTACTTGCGATGCCTTCAAGGAGAGATTCTTGGGGAAGTATTTTTCCGCTGATATACGCGACAAGAAGGAGATGGAGTTTCTAGCTTTGACTCAGGGAAGCATGTCCGTTGGGGAGTATGCCGCTAAGTTTGAGGAGCTGTCACGTTACTATCCACTCTACCAGTATTGTAATGATGATCGCTCCAAGTGTGTGAAGTTCGAGAATGGTTTGCGTCCAGAGATTAAGCAAGCCATCAGCTACCAGGAGATCCGTGTTTTCCCCACCTTGGTGAACAAATGCAGAATCTTTGAGGAAGACTACAAGTCCAGAGTTGCCCAGTTCAAGAATTCTGGTCCTCAAGGGAGTAAGAGGATGACCCAGCAGGATAAAGGGAAGCAGCAGTTGGCACCAGTTAGCCGTGGGTTCAAGCACGCCAGTAAGAAACCGCATTATACGTCAGGACCAGCTAGTGGCGGAGGATTTGCCTCTTCTAGGCCAATCAGGTGTGGCAAGTGTGGTAAGGAGCACTTTACTCGGGACTGCAAGGAGACAGACATCATCTGCTTCAAGTGTGGGAAGCCTGGTCATATCAGTAAGGATTGTAGTGGGGAAAAGATGGAGCCGCAGAGTGCCAGCAAGAGTTCTCAAGCCAATCGACTGAGGACAAGTGGGAGAGTCTTCACTCTCAGTGGAGCTGAAGCCTCAGAATCCGAAGACCTGATTCAAGGTAAGTGTCTCATCAAAGGGACTCCTTTAATAGTCTTGTTTGATTCGGGTGCGTCGCATTCTTTTATATCACATGATTGTGTTGAGTACCTTAGGTTACCTGTTGCCCAACTTGAATATGACCTAGTTGTTGCTACCCCTACCAATAAGCCTGTTGTTACCTCACATATTTGTAAAGGTTGTTCCATTGTCATTGATGATAGAAATTTCATGGTTGATCTTATATGCCTACCCCTTAAACAACTTGATGTTATTCTTGGTATGGACTGGTTATCTGCCAATCATGTCCTTTTAAATTGCTTTGATAAAACTGTTGTTTTTGGAACTGCTGTCAATCCTAAGGATCCGATTTTTCTGACTGCCAACCAAGTCAAGGCTTCTATTAGAGAAGAAGCCCAAGTATACATGATCTTATCTTCCTTGGAAGTAGAGAGAAAGGCTGAGGTTAAGGATGTGCCAGTTGTGAGAGAGTTCCCAGAAGTTTTTCCAGAGGACATTTATAGTTTGCCACCTGAGAGAGAGGTTGAGTTTAGCATAGACTTAGTGCCAGGTACAGGACCGATATCCATAGCACCTTATAGGATGTCCCCTCTAGAGCTAGCTGAGTTGAAGAAACAGTTAGAGGAATTGCTCCAGAAGCAGTTTGTTAGGCCTAGTGTGTCTCCGTGGGGAGCGCCGGTGTTGTTGGTGAAGAAGAAAGATGGCAGCATGAGGTTGTGTGTCGATTATCGACAACTCAACAAGGTGACCGTTAAAAGTAGGTACCCTCTTCCTAGAATAGATGACCTTATGGACTAGCTGATAGGAGCCTGTGTGTTTTCTAAGATAGATTTGAGATCAGGTTACCATCAAATTCGGGTCAAGTCTGAGGACATTCCGAAGACTACGTTCAGAACACGCTATGGCCATTATGAGTACCTAGTTATGCCTTTTGGTGTGACTAATGCCCCTGCTGTGTTCATGGACTACATGAACAAGATCTTTCATCCATACTTGGATAGGTTTGTAGTTGTTTTCATAGATGATATCCTAGTATACTCTAAGACCAGGGAAGAACATGAGGAACACTTGAGGATGGTCTTGAAGACCCTTAAGGAAAAACAGTTGTATGCCAAGTTGTCTAAGTGTGAGTTCTGGTTAGAGGAGGTGAGTTTCTTAGGACACATCATCTCTAAAGGAGGAATAGCCGTAGACCCATCTAAGGTAGAAACCGTGCACCAATGGGAAGCACCTAGGTCAGTGACTGAGGTTAGGAGTTTCTTGGGTTTAGCCGGGTACTATAGGAGGTTTATAGAAGGATTCTCTAAGATAGCTTTGCCTATGACCCGCCTTACTAAGAAAGGTCAGATCTTTGTGTGGGACTCTAAGTGTGAGGAAAGTTTTCAGGAGTTGAAGAATAGGTTGACCACTGCACCTGTGTTAGTGTTGCCCAATCCTAGTGAACCTTTTGTGGTGTACTGTGATGCTTCCAAGCAAGGTTTAGGTGGTGTGTTGATGCAGAATGGTCAGGTAGTAGCTTATGCTTCTAGGCAGCTTAAGACCCATGAGAAGAATTACCCTACCCACAACTTGGAGCTAGGAGCCGTAGTGTTTGCCTTGAAGATTTGGAGGCATTATCTTTATGGAGCTAGATTTGAGGTCTTTAGTGATCATAAGAGTTTGAAATACCTATTTGACCAAAAGGAGCTGAATATGAGACAGTGTAGGTGGATGGAATTTCTTAAAGATTATGAGTTTGAGTTGAGTTACCACCCAGGTAAGGCCAATGTAGTGGCTGATGCGTTGAGTAGAAAAACCTTACATATTTCAGCCTTGATGGTTAGAGAGATGGATTTGATAGAGGAGTTTAGGGATTTGAGTTTAGCTTGGGAAGTTACCCCTAAGAGCATTAGACTAGGAATGTTGAAAATTACTAGCAGTTTGATGGATCAGATTAGAGAAGGGCAAAAGATAGATGTATACCTTTTAGACCAGAGGGAGTTGATTGCTCAGGGTAGAAACCTTAGTTTTAAGGAAGGGACTGATGGAATTTTGAGGTTCCAAGATAGGGTTTGTATACCTGATGTTCCAGAGCTCAGGAAGTTCATCCTAGAGGAAGGTCATAGGAGTGGTTTGAGTGTTCACCCAGGAGCCACAAAGATGTATCAGGATCTGAAACGGATGTTTTGGTGGCCTAGGATGAAAAAGGATGTGGCTGAGTTTGTGTATGCTTGCTTAGTGTGTCAGAAGGCTAAGATAGAGCACCAGAAACCTTCGGGTAAGTTGCAACCTTTGAGTATTCCTGAGTGGAAGTGGGATAGTATCTCTATGGATTTTGTGTCTGGACTCCCTAAGACTCCAGCTGGTTGTGATGCCATATGGGTTGTTGTGGAAAGGTTAACCAAATCTTCCCATTTCATCCCTATGAACATGGAATATCCATTAGAGAAGTTGACTGGGTTGTATATCAGAGAAATAGTTAGATTGCATGGGGTACCGTCTAGCATAGTTTCAGACAGAGATCCTAGATTTACCTCTAGATTTTGGAATAGTTTGCATGAGGCCTTGGGAACTAAACTTAGATTGAGTGCAGCTTATCACCCACAGACCGATGGTCAGTCTGAGAGAACAATCCAATCCTTAGAGGACTTGTTGAGGGCGTGTGTGCTAGAGCAGTCTAGTAGTTGGGATAAGTTTTTACCCCTTATAGAGTTTACCTACAACAATAGCTTCCATTCCAGTATTGGGATGGCACCTTATGAGGCTTTGTATGGTAGGAGGTGTAGGACACCTTTGTGTTGGAATGAACCTGGAGAGAATGTTGTGTTAGGACCTGAGGTAGTGCAAGAAACTACAGAGAAAGTGAGGATGATACAAGAAAAGATGAGAGTGGCACAGAGTAGGCAAAAGAGTTACCATGATAAAAGAAGAAAAACTCTCGAATTCCAGGAGGGGGATTATGTGTTCTTGCGAGTTACTCCAACAACTGGGGTTGGCAGAGTAATGAAAGCGAGAAAACTTACTCCTAGATTCATTGGCCCTTACCAAATTCTAAAAAGAGTCGGTGAAGTC
The DNA here is from genome assembly GCA_039655645.1 of Ammopiptanthus mongolicus. Taxonomy (NCBI): domain Eukaryota; kingdom Viridiplantae; phylum Streptophyta; class Magnoliopsida; order Fabales; family Fabaceae; genus Ammopiptanthus; species Ammopiptanthus mongolicus. The sequence goes on from CM077350.1 coordinate 34,655,252, forward strand.
GCCTACCAGATAGCTTTACCCCCGTTCTTGTCAAATCTTCATAATGTGTTTCATGTGTCTCAACTTCGAAAGTATGTTCATGATCCAAGCCACGTGATAGTACCCGATATCATTCCACTAAAGGATAACTTGACTTTCGAGGTGTTACCGCTTCGGGTTGAAGATCGAAGGGTCAAGCAACAAAGAGGGAACGAAATCCCCTTGGTCAAGGTCGTTTGGAGTGGAGCTATAGAAGAAAGTGTTACTTGGGAGTTGGAGAGCAAGATGAAGGAGTCATATCCGCATATGTTTACTCAAGGTGAGTAGAAATTTCGAGGACGAAATTTTTATAAGGGGGTGGAATTGTAACACCCTGTTTTTTTTTTTTTACACTATGCTTATATGTGATATTTGCTTGTATATGTTGTATATATGTTGTTTGTGATTGTTCTTGATGTCCAAGTTCATAGTTGGGGCAGTTTAGCCTTAAGGAATGATCAATGCATTCAAGTCCAAGAAACATGTTTTACGGTTTTGTTCATATCTTGAGTTCTAGACATCCGATTGAGGTGATCTTGGATGCGTTGGAAAGCTTAGAGAATTATCTACAAGTATTATTTCAGGTGGTCAGGCCAAATTCTGCTTCTAAAGTTTTGCGTCGCGAGGATACATTCGCCTCGCGAACCTGACAGCCAGATTTTTACAGCTCTCTGGTTCGCCTCGCGAAAGGCTACTCGCCTCGTGAATCTGCGCGCACCAGAATCGTGTTTTTGGGCTTCTAATCAGCCCATAATGACCCTAACTCATATTTATACCCTAAGACTCGACCTAAACCTACCTTCTAAGTCGAAAAACTCCCAGAAACTGTCTCTTCCTCTCCAAACAAGGATTTCTAAACCCTTTCCAAGGATCCCTGAAGGAGATTGCACCATTGTTCATCGTTCTTCATCTCTTTCGCTTGAAGAGCATCACTGCCATCACAAGCCCTCTTCCTAGTTGCTGCTCTTGAACCTTTTGGGGCTGTGATCGTGAAGTCAAGCGTCGTAAGATCGGGCATTCGTGTAGACGCAACCTTTTCTGGACCTTTTTTCCTTCCTTTGTGCATTGTGATCGTCATACCAGGTATGGGGGAAGAAATAGATAATGAGTATGTGGGTTTTGGGATAGGTTAAGATGAAGGGGTTAACCCATGACCCCTATATGTTTGTCTATATGCATTGTAAATGCCTATGTATATGCTATGAGTGTAATTATGTGTATGTTATGTATATGCCTATGTGAATATTGTATAAATATAGATATGTTTATGGTTCTATGATTATGATTATGGGTGTTTGTCTTGATGATATAATTGAAATATTATGATGTGCGATGAATAGTATGAATATAGATACGATATGCATTGATGAGATTTTATAATGTGCATTGATAATGATGACTTGATGATGATGTGCGTTACTATGACAAAAATATGATCAGTGAAAGAACATAGTTTTAGGACGTTTGGCACCCTATAATGAATGAGTTGTTATGAGAGGCGAGATTAATGATATTGGATTAGTCTTGGAAACCCATAGGGATGATTCATGAGAGACGGGACGAAAGGCATAGGGATAACTTAGAGAAATTCTTAAAATTCCCACATCTGTCATGATTCGCCTAGCGAATAGCCATTCACGAGGCGAGACAGAGAGACCATTCGTGGTCTGACGTGATTCGCCTAGCGGATTGTAATCCGCAAGGCGAATGAGAGAACCAGACATTGGGGCTCTTGGGCTCGCCTCGCGAGCCAGGATTCGCCTAGCGAATCTGAGAACCTGTTTAGGAGCTCTCAGGCTCGCCTCGCGAGCCAGATTGGCCTAGCGAATCTGGGTTTCTCACCCAGATTCTGTTGTGAAGGGATAATGATTAGGGTAATGGCAAAACGACTGTGAGGTCATAATTCAAGGTTGATAATATAGAAAAGAACGTTAATAACTATATGACTTGAGGTTTAAATATTAGGATTAAGTTATAATCTTAATAAGATATGGATTGAGGTTTAGATATTAAGATTAAGTTATAATCTTAATAAATATATGATTTGAGGTTTAAATATTAGGATTAAGTTATAATCTTAATAAGATATGAATTGTGGATTAGATATTAAGATTAAGTTACAATCTTAATAAATATATGACTTGAGGTTTAAATATTAGGATTAAGTTATAATCTTAATATATATGAATTGAGGTTTAGATAATAAGATTAAGTATAATACTTGATAAAGATTTAATAAGACGATGATGTTATTGGTAACGACGTACTGTTACCAATGTTGTTGGTTAAATCATTCTTGATGCTTATTGGTCAAGTTTGATGTTGATAAATCATCTTTGATGCTTGTTGGTCAAAGTTGATAGCCATGTAATGGTGTTGATGATGGATGGTTGGACATGTGTTTGCATATTGATGAACATTGCACGCATCATACGTTGAAGTTGATATGTTGGGTGGAAAGCAAATGATGAATCGCGATAGTGGAGGCCACGATGGGTGTTAACCCGGCCTTGCGGGTACATTGGGTAGGGAAGTTCCAGGTGACATGGGCTAGCTACCTATTGTCGGAGTGACCTAATGAATAAGCTTGAGTACCCTGACTAGCCACTATACGTTATCAGGATTAGTGAGAGTGTTCGGGGATGGCCCATGGTCTGGCATATCATCCACGTTGATAACCGGACATGTACTCCTAATCGTCTTTCCAGAGTTAGAGTTGTTGGCCACATGCATACGGAGTAGTGATGTTGCATTCGCATTGACATGCATCTTTGATATATATATATATATATATATGATTATATATCTGTGGTGATTGATGTATGTTGTATGCCATCTTAATTACTATTCCATTCCGTTTACATATATTCATGATTGTGTTTCTTACCCCTCTTCTTGTTATTCTTGTGCATACGTTGTGGTATATGCAGAGGAGGGTGAGCATGCTGACGAGGAGTGATCCCGAGGAGATCTCTCTCGGTAGTTAGAATTTATGTTTTATGTCATTCGATTTTATTCCGATGTATTATCGGTATATGTATACCAGCTCTGATATGTGACATCGGGATTTGGGTTATGTTTATTATTTATGTTTTCCGCAGTTTGTTTTCAAAGGATTTTGATTATTTCAGATTCCTATGTTTTACGTTATAGATGATGTGATGCACATTACCCTTGAGGATATGTTTTTATTTTAATTGTTATATTTTTAAAGACATGTATGATTTTATTTATGTTTTATTATATGCGGGGTAGTGGGTGTCACACGAGGCTGAGAGCTGTATTTGCTCCTTATACAAATCCTCTGTATCGCGAGGCGGATAATGTCTCGCGTCGCGAGGCAGAGAACTGTATTTCAAACCGACCTTCTGCATCGCGAGGTGATAATTGTCTCGTGTCGCAAGGCAGAGAGCTGTAATTCTTCACTGCTTAGGCGGTTCGCGGGGCGAGAACTACTTCGCTAAGCGAGGCCGAGAAGCTGCATCTTTGCTGCTCGGGCTAGCCCACTGTCTCGCGAGGCGAGGCAAGGTTAGCCGGGCGAATGCCTTGTTTTCCCTCTGTCTCGCGGGGAGAGACAGGGTTCGCTGGGCGAGTGCCCTGTTTTCACTTTTCCTTAAATTCTTCATTAATTCTCTTTTGAAACACTTAGTTTGATTAACAAACCTATGGCTAAGGAAAAGACATTTTCCACTTTGGTGACACACTTAAAAGTTTAAAACTTCATTTGATCTTTGGATCAAAATCACTTTTGTTTCTCTTTGAAAACATAGGTTATGAAATCATGTTTTTTTAACTTCAAAACCTTGCTAGATCAAGAACAACACATGTTCTTATATTTCCTCTTACTAAGGCCACAAGCCTTCTCCAATGAAAAATGGAGACTTTGCTTCATCAACAAAGCAAATGTAGCTCAAAATCCTTACACAATTATGATAAACCACAATACACATTACTACATCATAATCAAACATAGAAGTCCATCATACATCATGGCATCATAATCAAGCACAAAAGTCCATACTTGATCTAGTGATCAAAGTAGGTTTTTCAACATACATGGAAATGATTTTCATTCAATCATCTCATCATCAACACATGCTAAAGCACACTACAATATACTAAAGCATACACTCATCAAGACAACCTTGTTCTTGAAAAGAACTTCGAAAAACTTAACAATTAAAAGTGAACCCAAACTAAAGGGTTTCACCCACACATAAGCTTAAACAACCATCTTCACCACCACCATCTTGGTGTGATGAGGTTCACCCCCATACCTGTTGAAGACCAGATTCCCGGATCAAAGTCGGTTGATCGGCTTGTGAACCTTCTGATAATTGTCACCAACTACAAACAATCAAACAATCAAACATTAAACAACAATCAAACCAAACTCAACAATTCTCACAAAGAGGGTTTCGGCCACCCTAAATAGAATAAAGCTAGGAATTGATTTTGGTTTTCCATTCCATGGATTCAAAGGCATAGGAAAGCTAAGGATGAAATCAAGTGTTAGAAATCAAAAATTGATGAAAAACACTATTCATCATCATCAAAAGGGTTCGGCCATTTTGTGATTTTTGAGCTATGATGAGAGTTGAATCATAAGCTCTTGGGTTTAGGTAGAGAATGATGAAGTGAGTTCAAAAAAAAATTGGTCTCACATCAAAATGATTTTTCTACCAATTCCTATGGATTTTCAAAGTTTTGGATCTAAGAAATGATTTTGATGAAAATGGATCTTGATCTTGAAATAAAGAGATATTCAAGAAGCTAAGAGATCATAGAAGTGATCTTACCTTAAAATGAAGGAAGATTGCTCAAGGAATCAAGTGATTCCAACAAGAAACCAAGCTTTTCTCAAGAACAGCAATGGAGCTTCTCAAGGTTGAAGATGGAGTGTGAAAGGAGGGCTGTTTGTGCGTGAATGAGGGGCTGGATGGGGCTGAGTTCAGCCTTAAAACAAGTCACTTAAGGGCAAAATGGTCATTTGCCAAAAAGGTAAAATGGTAAAAATGCAAAAGACTAAGGTTAGGGGCATTTTGGCCATTTGCATCTAGATTTTCCCGATCGTCATGACGACTCTTGCATACTCTCCCAAGTGTCCTGGGATGATGTGGTATCGAGTTTATCCGTTGTCGGGTCTCGTTGAATCCCTTTACGACTCTAAATGCCTCCTGGTTCGATTATACGACCGAATATAATATATTATTATTATTTTTCGGACGTCAGGACGAATTTTAATGAAGATGTAGAGAATAAAATCCCGAGACTTACTGTCTCATTCATGAGTCCAAATTAGGTCTCGATAGTAGAAAAAGGCTACTATCCGTGAAAAACGCAGGCCGGGCTCTGTTTGAGCTTTTGCCCGAAACTTAGCCATGGCTTCCTATGGTTGTGTAGAACATTCCTATTTCTTGGAATATTTTATTTCACTCTCTAAACCCTCCAATAAAATTCAAACGTTAAAATACTGGAGAATTAGAAAACGTGAAAATCGGGGTGTTATATCTTACCACTGACAGAAGCAGTCCTTGTTGGACCAAACAAATCAAGATGCAACAACTCTAGTGGTCTTGAAGTACTAACAATGTTCTTGGACTCAAAAGAGTTCTTAACTTGTTTTCCTTTTTGACATGCGTCACAGAAGCATCCGATCTATACACGATCTTTGGTGGACCTCTTACGAGGTTATGCTTGTTTAATCTTGAGATTAATCTCAGACTCGCATGACCAAGTCTTTTGTGCCAGATCCATCGCTCATCTTCAACAGACACCAGGCATGATACACTTTGATTTGAGAGTTCCCCCAAGTTAATCTTATAAAGATTATTTTGCCTTTTGGCAGTGAATAAGATGGACCCATCAGGGTTCTTGACCATACACTCACCTTTATTGAAGGAGACATCAGCCCCACTGTCATATAATTGACTTATGCCAAGCAAGTTGTGTTTTAATCCTTCAACCAGAAGAACATTATCAATAGAGGGAAAAGGATGCTTACCAATCTTACCAATTTCAACTATCTTTCCTTTCTGGTAGCCTCCAAAGGTGACCCATCCACCAGTCTTTTCATGTAGTTCTTGGAACATAAACTTTTCTCCCGTCATGTGATGTGAGCATCCACTGTCCAAGTACCAAGACTGGGGTGTTCTTTGTGTTGCTAAGTAGATCTGCAGCAGGGATTATCATGTTCTTAGGTACCCAGATAGACTTCGGTCCTTTTTGGTTAGTCTGTGGTCTTCGTCCGTGCATATTGTTTTTCTTTTTGTGTATGCATTTCGAAAAGATATGACTATTCTTTCCACATAAGTTGCAATAAGTGTTGGATGCATGTTGTTTGCTTTTTTTTTGCTTTCCATGAGATTGAAAATCCTTATGATATTGATTGGTCCTTGATACTTTCTGAGAAGCTTCTTGTTTCTCAGAGTCATAGTCTAAGCCAGACTTATCGTGAGGTGATCTTGAATACCTTAATATCATGTTTAACTTCTATAAACCTCCAACAAGCTTTGATACGCTTTTGGTTAGGTCAGATACCTCTTGTTTCAGTCTGGTTACCTCGTGAGGTTCACTGGACCCAGAGGTGAGTTTATCAGTTAGACTAACATTCTCAGCTTTCAGCTTATTGTTTTCTTCAATGAGCTGCATATTTTGCTTGTTGGTATCTTCCAACTCTTCATTCATTTTTGAAGATTTTCTTTTAAGCATAATATATTGATGATGCAATAAAGAGGAATCATTATGCAGTTCATCATATGCTTCTTGAAGAGAATCAGAAATGGATACTTCATCTTCTTCCAATTCAGCGTCTAATGAAGTGTTTGCCATCACACAGAAGTTTGAGGCAGACGGACTCCTTGGACTGAACATTTGGTCTAAGGTGTCAAGCTTCTCCTTAGCTGTTTGGAATTGCAAGACCATCTCTGATCTTGATCGATCAAGAGCGTTGATGAGACACCAGTTGGCACGAGCATTTAGCGAATACCGTCTGATATCCTAATTAGTCCAGTCAACTTCAGGTTTGGACGCTATTGATCCATCCTCAAGAGTGATTGTTGGACGATAATCTCCATTAGTGAATATACTCCACAACTTATAATTTTGAGCTTTGACATATATTTGAAAAACTAATTTCTAATAAGGATAGTCCATTCCTTTGAAGATGGGTGGAACATTCCATCCTCTTTCAGAGGTAGCTTCCCGAGTTCTTTCTTCGGGAACAACAAGTTGTTCATCATCCGAAGAGTCTTCATTTTGGGCATTGGACCAAAGACAGAGATTAGCCTCCTCATTTGCTTCTTCTTCTTCAGACGACAGGTTGCCATGAAGTTCTTTTTCTTATTTTTGAAAAACTTCTTCTTGTCTTTTAACATGGGGTAGTTAGCTTTGAATTGGCCTGGCTTGTTGCACTCGAAACAGATCAGTTGACTTTGTCTTTGGACTCAGTATGGTCCTTGAAGTTTTTCTTTTGAAATGGTCTTCTTTTCATTCTGTTTTTCTTTCTCCACATGTTTTGAATCTTTCTGGAGATGAAGGATAACTCGTCATCTTCTGATATTTCATTATCAAATTGATCAGCATCATCACTAGACTCATTAGCTTTTAGAGCTTTTGAGCTGTTGGACTTCTGAGCTTTCAAGGCAATCCCTTTATTTTTCTTTCCAAGATTATCAAGATCAAGTTCTTGCTCATGAACTTGAAGAGTTCCTACCAGATCATCCAGCGTCAAAGTAGAGAGATCTTTGGCCTGGGTGATTGCAGTAACAAGTGGTCTCCATTTCTTAGGCAAGCTTCTAAGAATTTTAGTGACATTCTCCTTGGTAGTGTAAACTTTCTCAAGGGACTTTAGATTGTTGATGATCGTCTGAAAATGACCCATCATGTCCAAGACGGTCTCTCTTTCGGCCATGGTGAACAATTCATACAGGCCAACCAGGACGATGATTTTTGAATCTTTTACCATGGTGTCCCCCTCATGGAGATTTGACAAGGTATCTCAGATTTGCTTTGCTGATTCACATGCGTGAATCTTCTGAAATTCATCAGGACTGAGAGTACACATTAAAGCATATCTGGCTTTATGATTTTGTTCCATCATGGCTCTTTCGGCATCAATCCAGTCATTTTCAGCATTTTCAGTCCCATCAGAGTTGAGACACACATTTGGACCATTCATGATTCTGGCCCAGAGAGCTGAGTTTGTACTTTAGATAAAGCCTTTGAATCTCTCCTTCCAGTACACATAATGGGTTCTGTTAAAGAACGGAGGTCTGGTCATGGAAATGCCTTCCATAACAGGCTGACTCCCACTTGGCATACCTTGTCCTGCCATATATACTGTAGGATCTTTTCCTCTACACGGTTAAATGCTCAACCCAGAGGCTGAGCTCTGATACCAATTGAAGGAACCTGTTTGAAACAAGAAGGGGGTTGAATTGTGTTTCTTATGTTTTTAAAACTTTTCGCAAGCAAATATATATATATTTGCAAAGATGTGGACTAAAAACAGCGATGGACGCAAAGAGCGTTTCCAAAATAACTTGGATGCTTACTAAAATAAGAACAATGCAATAAGAAAGCAATTCAATCCCAAGGAGTTAGTTAAGAAATAAACTAAAGCAAGAGCAGGGGCAAGAAAGAGACATAAGGATATTATCCTGGTTCACTCTTCACCAAAGAGCTACGTCCAGTCCTCTCTACTTGAGAGCTTTCTCCACTATAACAAAAACCTTTTGTTACAAGTATTCAACACCTCTTCAAGCAAGTATTCTACACTTCTTCAGGCACACTAAGTATTCTTTCTACACAAGCCTCTTCAGGCTCACCCAACTAGGTTTTTAAAAAGGTTTTGTTCAACTAACTCACTAAGTGTGAGAATTTGAAACTAAAGCTTAGAACTCTTGAATAATACTCTACGCAGAGAGTGAAATAGAAATTAAGAGCAGAGTAAGCTTTGCGAGGTTTGATATTTTTTCTCTTGATTGCTTGTTGTTTTGTGTGCTTGACAATTTTCCAATTTTTGATTTAGTTGTGCATCACTTCACTTACTTGCATCTTCAAGATAAGAGATATTTATAGCAGACTTGATTTGATCAACTTTAGTCTTCAACGGTTGGAAAAGAATCCATTCTGATTAAGCATTAAATGTTTTAGTCCATTGAGTCTGATAACTTGTTGAGGCTTCTGATCAGCAAAGTAGACTATCAGGCTTGATAGCTTAAGGAGTCAGGCTTCGGCTTTCGATTGTATGAAGATTACAACGAATGTTTGTCTAAAGGATATAAGCTTTTTACACATAGAGTAATAAATTCAAAAGCTTTACATATGTATTCGCGCTAAAACAAGTAAAGCTTATTGGACTTTAGCGATTACTACACAAAATAGAAAGAGCGTTTGGACTCAAGATTCTATCGCCAAAAAGACTTATTATCGTCTGGACTTAGCGAGAGCTATTCCAATTTGGAGTTTGGACAAGCTAAAGTCTTGGGACTTAGATACTCTTTGGACTTATATATATTTTTACCTGCACACTTAAGATAAAACATTAGTTCATAAAAAATCTTTGTTCTTCTGAAATTAGTCCTTTGTTAACATCAAAACTTAAAGGATTAGTGGACCATAACCACTTTGGTTCCAACAGTTATGGCCAGTACATGGGTTTGAGAGAAATGTATTTTGGGGCCAATAAACATCCTCTGCATAACCCAAGGTACATGCAAAACACAACAACAACAGATAGGGAGTAAGGAAATGCATGTATAAACATAAACGGTAATAGAGCAGTTAGCAAGATGATCATGCAACAAATAAACATCATAATACTACATACATGCTATAACACATACTATCATATCACAATATAAGCATGTTATGCGATGGATAACTACTCCACTACTCCATATGCAATGTGGATCCATCAACATTAACTCTAGAAAGACGATTAGGAGTACATATCCATATTGACCATCCTGCATCAACGTTGGAACACTCACCAAACCATGGGTGACGTCCGTGGATACTCTCAACTAATCCTGATAATGTACTGTGGCTCGTCAGGGTAATCAAGTTATCAATAAGACACTCCGGGCACGGGTTGCAAGTCTATGCCATATGGAACCTCCTTACCCAACTCTACCCTCAAGGCCGGGAGAACACCCATCGTGGCCTCCACCATCGTGATTCATCGTTTGCTTTTCACCCAAACTATCATCTCTATGCAATGATGCATGCAATGTTCAACCAACATGCAAACACTTGTCCAACCATCCATCATCAACACCATTACATGGCCATCAACTTTGACCAACAAGCATCAAAGATGATTTATCAACATCAAACTTGACCAATAAGCTCAAGAATGATTTAACAAACAACATCGGTAACAGTACGTTGTTACCGATAACATCATCTTCCCATTAATTAATCTCTTTATTAAGTCTCTATTAATACACTTTACCATATCATTGTCCTAGTTCATTAACTATCCTCATGGTCGTATTTTATAAACTCTTATATCATACTTTTATTCCAAAAAGGGTATTAAATCTCTCTTTATTTAAATCAGTGAAGTTTTCTTAATTCTGACAGTGGCACAGCCTGAACACGGGAGTACTGGCCTACTGGCACGGGCGTGCTGTGCGAGAGCACGAGCATGCTAAACAGCGTCACTTTTCCTCGTTCTTTCGACATGGGCGTGCTACTGAGAGCACGGTCGTGCTGGCTTTACAGGGCAAAGAGCACAGGCGTTCTCAACGCTGTTACAGCATCTCAGATCTAGGAAACTTATCAGCTTTTCTAGATTTCAACCTTCCAAATCAATCCTTGGGTTCTTAACTAAGCCATTGGCAACAATCTCATCCCTCATCAACATCTTTATGTTTTATGCACATCAATTAGACTAATCCTAGTTTTAGGCTTAGTGCTAACATCCCTATGTCTTTTATTAACATAAATTTAACAACAGTTTCAACATACCAGCTCATACAACCATGGCATTTCATCATCATCATAAACAACATTATAAACAACATCATAAACAACATCATAAGTGCCATGCCAAAATCATACAAATCATTTAAACAATTAAGAACATTTATAAACAACCATAACAACATCATACAACAATTAAGACATACAGCACACAAATAGGGTCATGGGTTAACCCTCATCTTACGCTACCCTAGAACCTATATATTATACTTATCCCTTCTCCCCATACCTGGCATAACGATTCCAACCTATGAGCCAACAAGAATGAAGTCCAAGCGTGACTCCTCCAAATGGGTTCAACAAGTTCAACGAGCTTTGACCAAGAGCACCAAGGTAAAAGGATAAGTTAATTCCCAAAACAAGGAAAAGGAAGGGAATTAACACAAGGGTTATGCATATGCCTCGATTAGATCCCTGGGGAACTAATCTGCTAGTTGCCGTTCATAGCACTGGCACACGAACAATGAAATCTAGTTGACAGGGAGAAAACGATTCAACACTAACTCAAAGGATTCAAGGGAAAAGGACGAAGAAGGTTGGTTACCTTACCTCAGAGTAACGCTAAGCTGGCAGCTTAACCCCAAACTCAATAGCAAATGCTATAGGGATGTGTTCTTGATGAAGAACACCCAACAAGGATTGGAGAATGCTCATGGATTCAATGGGAACCCAAGAGAAACGTAAAATACAGCTGTTTCTAACTCTAGGAATGACGACTATGAGTTTTACGTCGAGCAAAAGAGGTATAAAAAGGATTAGGGCGAAACGCGTTTCTGATGCGCGCGAAGAGCACAGGCGTGCTGAATAACTAGCACGGGCGTGCTGCACGAGAGCACAGGCATGCCACCCTATCAGGATCACTAATCTGACTTATTCTAAGATTAACTACCCCAAAACACGTCCCTAACCATCTAACGTAAGCATACAACACATAACATATGTATAATAACAAGGATAACATATATAACAACATTTTATAACAAGCAAACGAAAACTGGGTTTTACAATTCCACCCCCATATAAAAATTTCGTCCTCGAAATTTCTATAAGCTCGGACTTGGTTGACAGACAACTAGTCCAAAACAAAGCACTTAACATAAAAATTAAGCCAAAACAAACAGCAAATACTTAATACTCTATACCATCGTCATAGACAATCATATAAGAGTACACAAAAGATAACATAACAAACACATACCCCGACCTGAAGGACAGACTGGCTCTGATACCACTAAATGTGACACCCGCTACCCTGCATACGATAAAATTAAATACAGCATGCAAGTTAAAAAACACTTTAACATAAAAGGGAGCAAGTATCACATGATCCGAAAATATTTAAAACATAAATAACAACTGCGAAAAAACATAATATAAAACAAAACCCAAATCTCGATGTCAAATAATCAAAGCTGGTAACCACTACTGATATTACATCGGAAAACAACTAACATAACTAAACATAAAACAAACTATACTATGAGCAAGCGATCTCCTTGGGATCACTCCTCAGCTGACAGGTCACCATCCTCTGCATAACCCAAGGTACATGCAAAACACAACAACAACAGATAGGGAGTAAGGAACTGTATGTATAAACATAAATGGTAATAGAGCAGTTAGCAAGATGATCATGCAACATATAAATATCATAATACAACATACATGCTATAACACATACCATCATATCACAATATAAGCATGCTATGCGATGCATAACTACTCCACTACTCCATATGCAATGTGGATCCATCAACATTAACTCTGGAAAGATGATTAGGAGTACATACCATGTTGACCATCCTGCATCAACGTTGGAACACTCACCAAACCATGGGTGACATCCGTGGATACTCTCAAATAATCCTGATAACATACTGTGGCTCGTCAGGGTAGTCAGGTTATCGATAGGACACTCCGATCATGGGTTGCAAGTCCATGCCATATGGAACCTCCTTATCCAACTCTACCCTGAAGGCCGGGATAACATCCATCGTGGCCTCCACTGTCACGATTCATCGTTTGCTTTCTGCTCAAACTATCATCTCTATGCAATGATGCATGCAATGTTCAACCAACATGCAAACACATGTTCAACCATCCATCATCAACACCATTACATGGCTATCAACTTTGACCAACAAGCGTCAAAGATGATTTATCAAAATCAAACTTGATCAATAAGCATCAAGAATGATTTAACCAATAACATCGATAACAGTACGTCGTTACCGATAACATCATCTTCTCGTTAATTAATCTCTTTATTAAATCTCTATTAATACACTTTACCATATCATTGTCCTACTGCATTAACTCTCCTCAAGGTCATATTTTATAATCTCTTATATCATACTTTTATTCCAAAAAGGGTATTAAATCTCTCTTTATTTAAATCAGTTAAGTTTTCTTAATTCTGACAGTGGCACGGCCTGAGCACGGGCGTTCTAGCCAACTAGCACGGGCGTGCTAAACAGCGTCACTTTTCCTTGTTCAACACGGGCGTGCTACTGAGAGTGCGGTCGTGCTGGCTTTACTGGGCAGAGAGCACGGGCGTGCTCAACGCTATTACAGCATCTCAGATCTGGGAAACTTATCAACTTTTCTAGATTTCAACCCTCCAAATCAATGCTAGGGTTCTTAACTAATCCATTGGCAATAATATCACCCCTCATTAACATCTTTATGTTTTATGCACATCAATTAGACTAATCCTAGTTTTAGGCTTAGCCCTAACATCCCCATATCTTTTATAAACATAGATTTAATAGCAGTTTCAACATACTAGCTCATACAACCATGGCATATCATCATCATCATAAACAACATTATTAACAACGTCATAAACAACATCATAAGTGTCAAGCCAAAATCATAAAAATCATTTAAACAATTAACATGTATAAACAACCATAACAACTTCATACAGCAATTAAGGCATATAGCACACAAATAGGGTCATGGGTTAACCCTCATCTTATGCTATCCTAGAACCTACATGTTATACAAATCCCTTCTCCCTATACCTGGTGTGACGATTCCAACCTACGAGCCAACAAGAACGAAGTCCAAGCGTGACGACTCCAAATGGGTTCAATAGATTCAGTGAGCTTTGACCAAGAGCGCCATGGCAAAAGGATAAGTTAATTCCGAAAATAAGAAAAAGGAAGGGAATTAACACAAGGGTTATGCACATACCTCGATTAGATCCTTGGGAAACTAATCTACTAGTTGCCGTTCACAGCACTGGCACACGAATAACGAAATCTGGTTGACAGGGAGAAAACTGTTCAACACTAACTCAAAGGATTCAAGAGAAATGGAAGAACATGGTTGGTTACCTTACCTCAGAGTAACGTTAAGCTAGCAGCTTAACCCCAAACGCAACAACAAATGCCACAGGGATGTGTTCTTGACGTAGAACACCCGACAATGATTGGAGAATGCTCAAGGATTCAATAGGAACCCAAGAGAAAGGTAAAAGTCGGCTGTTTCTAAAGCTAGGAATGACATCTATGAGTTTTAGGTTGAGCAAAAGAGCTATAAAATGGATTGGGGTGAAAAATTCTGACCAAAATAGCCCAAAACTCGTTTCTGGTGCGTGCGAAGAGCACGGCCGTGCTAACTTTTAGCATGGGCGTGCTGAACAACTGGCACGGGCGTGCTGCACAGGAGCACGAGCGTGCCACCCTTTCAGGAACACTGATCTGACTCGTTCTAAGGTTAACTACCCCAAAACACGTCCCTAAACATCTAATGTAATCATACAACACATAACATATGTATAACAACAAGGATAACTTATATAACAAGCAAGCAAAAATTGGGGTGTTACAAGCATAGGTAAACATATCAAATCAACATCATAAGATAAATTTTGGTATGGGACGTAGAAACACACAAGTCAAAAGGTATTTTTAGAGATAGGCAACTCCAAATTTTTAATCCATCTAAGAGATATAAAAGAATGGGTTGCTCCTGAATCAAACAATACCATAACTTTTCTATCTTTAATTAAACTCATACCTTGGATCAAACCGTCAGACTCCTTCACTTCCCCTCTGTTGCTTTCAAAACACAATTAAAGGTAGTGTACCCTGTCGCAGAAGTAATATAGGACGGAAGTCCAGATATCGTACCCAAGAGATTAATTTAGATAACTAAGTGATAAAGCAGGTACTGGAATAGGGAAATCCTTATGCTATTCAGACTAATTAAGAACTTAGAAAATAAATAATAATAATAGAGCAATGGTATAAGATAATAAAAAGATAAGAAGAGAGTTTAGAAATCAAGAGTAAAGAGCGTAGAGCAGTGGTTTCACTTATGCTTTCGATACCCCCAAATCCTAATTCTATTTAATTTCGCAGTTGATTTTCGAATATCAATCCCTCTACGAAAACTATTAATTTTTTGTTAGGCAATTAATATTATTTTCCCCAAATAAACCCAAAGGTTGTCAGGCAAAGAGTTTAAATGATTAGAAAGCATAAAACATAAAGATGTTCAATGACTGAAAGGAATAAATCACGTTTTCGCAAATGTATATATTAAACCCCGGTTATCCTATATGACTACCAATTTAATTGGGCTTGATAGCCAAAATGTCAATCAATTGATTAAAGACATACAAAGGGTGCGCAATCCTAGTATGGGATGAAGAACAACAGAATAACACTATTCAAATTGCAACCTTGAAACCAAATAGAATTAAATTAAAGCTAAGACATATAGAAAAGGGTTTCTACTGACACAAGATCCACCACAACTCTAGTGGTGAGTTTAGCTACTCATAATAATAGAGAAAACCAAAATCAATAATGGAAAACATATCTTGGATAATTGAAGAGGGAGAAGTTGCCTCTAACTTAATCTCCAGGTGCCAAATCCTACTCTAGAAATCAAAAATTCAAAAGCTAAAAGACTAAAATAAGAGTATAATACTCAAAGAAATAAAGAGATGAAAGACTAAAATGATGTGCAGAAGATGTTTCTTCAATGGCACAAAGGGCCTCTATTTATAACAAAATAAGTGGATCGGGCCTTGAATTAGATCTTCTATGCCATCATCACGGGCGTACTCTTCACTCAACACGGTCATGCTCTCCAGAATATCAGGCCGTGCTCAATTGTGTTAGGGCTTACTAACTTCGTAGAATAACGTTCTAAGGCATGGGCTTCAGCACGGGCGTGCTCTTCATTTGGCACGGCTGTGCTAGCTTCTATCAGGCCTTACTTATCTAAGTGTGCCCTTTCTTCAATGTGGCACGACCGTGCTCTCGCATGGCACAGTCATGCTAAGTCCCTAGAGGTCTGTAACACCCCGATTTTCATGCTTTCTAAGGTCAATAAAGTGTGCAAATGAGTTTATATTTTTATCTGAGGTTTAGAAAAAGAAATAAAATAAACTAAGACCATAGTCACGCTCTGCGCTATTGTAGGGAGTTACAGTTAAATTTTGGGTCGAAAAATCAGATGGAGCCCGATCTGCGTTTTTCACTACCAATATGATTTTACTGCTCCGACGACCTAATTTTGACTCGTCAACGAAACAATTAGTCTTAGAATCAAATTTATATATAAGTTATATAATATAAGTTATGCGGGTGAAATCTCAAATCGGGTGACGAACAGAGCTGAATTTGGATTTACCGGGACCCACTAACGGATAAACGTGAAGTCACATCAGGTCACATCACTCAGGAAAGCATGCCAGTGTCATGATGACGTTAGAAAATATCTGGATGCGAAAAGACCAAAATACCCCTAACCTTTTTCATAATTACCATTTAACCATGTGTGAAAAGACCATTTTGCCCTTAAGTGAAATTTTTTTTCGACCTTCCTACCCTTGCCTTCACCTCTCCCACGCCTCCTCTCTTCATCAAATCACCCTCCATTACCTTTGTCCTTCACTTTCTCTTCATTTTTCTTAAAGAATCTTCAAGAACTTTGAGAAGCAAAGTTGATCACTTCACTTACCTTCATCCTCTAAGAGGTATAGACTAATTCTTGATCTCTCAATCTTCAAGTTTCTTCCATTGAAACTTCATTTTCAAGCTAATGTTTAAGTTTGAAGCTTAAACTTCATAAAACCATGAAAAATTGTAGAAAAATCCTTTTAATGTCAAACCAATTTCTATGAGCTAGTTTCATTTCCCTCTCTCATAATCCAAGAGCTTGTAACCAAAAGAGTTCTCTAACCCATATGGGTATGACGAGGTCGAACCATATATATTGAAAACGCTTGAATTTCTTATCCAAGTTTTGAGTAATGAGACTTGTTTTAGTGTTAGATATACCTAAGGATCATTCATCCAAGAGATAGGAAATTCTAGACATCTCTAGCTAATTTTTGAGCCCTGTGGCCGAACCCTATGTCTAAGGGAATAGGAAAATTTGTGTTGTTGTATGTTCATGTTTGATTGGTTTGTGTGAATGTAGTTGGTGTTGAGCAATTTGACGAATAATCGAAAGATTCGCGAACCGGTCAGATGACCTTTCAATCGGAGGATTACTTCACCAAAGGTATGGGGAGTGAACCTCATCACACCAAAATTGGTGGAAGGTGAAAATGGTTGTTTATGCTTTGTTCGGGTAAAATACTTTTGTTTGGGTTCACTACTTTAGTGATGAAGTTCTCTCTGAGAACATGGTTGTAATAATGGTTCCACGTTTAGTATATGCTTATGATGATATATGTTTGGATGGAAAAATATTTTCACGTATGTTGAAAACCATACTTTGATCTCTAGATCAAGTAAAGATTTTTATGCTTGATTATGGTTGAATGATGCATGATTGTTGTTCATCATAATATTGCGAACATTTTGAGCTATTACTTGACAAGTTAGTGAAGCAAAATCTTCACATCCCTTGTGGGGGAGTATTCGGCCATGACCATAAGAAAAAGGAAGAACATGAGTTGTTCTTGAACATTCAACGTTTTTGAAAAGTTAGAAAGTGTTTTAGTAACATATATTTCAAAACCAAACAAGAAGCGATTTTGATCCAAAGATCAAATAGAGTTTCGACCTTCAAGTGTTTTTACTAAGGTGAAAATGTATTTTTACTTTAGTCATAGTTTATCCAATTAACTAAGTGTTTTAAAAATAAAATGATGACAGTGATTTCATGAAAGTAAAAGTAATATAAAGTTACCTTAGGTTTAATGGGATGTCACACTCTTTTGAAAACTAAGTTAACATTCAATCTTCAAAGTATAAAGAGGACCTTGTCTTCAAATTTGAATTAAATGAATCATAGTTTGAAAACTGAATGAAATTCCATTTTATTTTACACTAGCTTAGATCACGATTTCACTCTAAGTTAGTAAGGAAAAACCCTTTTCAACTTAGTTAAGGTACTTTACTTTAAGCAAGTCGCAAAGTTATTTCAAATCAAATGAGTTTTTAATTAAAAAGGTTTTGGTTTGCGAAGTCTCAAATCAAGAGTTTTCAACTCTAAATCATAAGGTTTTAAGCATGAAAACCTATGTTAAGTAATCAACTTAGAGCAAAAGAAAAGAGATAATTAAGTATAGTATATGGTGGAACATGACCATGCATTATACCATTGATGATTTAGTTCATCAATGACTTCATAAGACTTAAGTGAATCAATGCTTATTTCATTATTTGAAATCCAAGGAATTAATATCTTAGAAAGGAACAAAGACTTATCTAAGAGGATTCTCAATCCTTCTTCATAACACTTAGGACTTGAGATGTAATTCATAAGACACAACCACAAACATGAAACATTTTACGTTTTGGAACAGTTGTTCGATGATGGATCGGTGATTCGGATCCAGGTCAATCGTTCAATTGTTTCAGTCTTGTGATGACTCGATCCCGTAGGGATCATGAGATTTATCCGGTGGATAAAAATTTTATAATACAAAGACGCGTATAGTTCCTAAGGAAGAGAACCTTAGTGAACCTTGAGGTTTATCCGGTGGATAGACATTGCCTTATCACATCTGCTTTGTGTAAACATTGGCATTTCATTGCATGAGTTGTAAGGCCTTGAGCCTAGGAGTTGAGGCGGGTGCGAATCTTACGGTGATGTTTTAAATAATCTTGGAGGTATCAGGGTTGGAAAGGCTGACATGTGACCAGTTGGTAGCTCTGTTGTGTCCTGGTGACTTCAAGCAATACACTGATATCCTCGACTAGACGCCGTACTTTTCATGTTTGGTGTAGAGTGTTTCCGTAAAGCCAAGTTCGTGCACGTTACGTATATTGTAGCATCTTGCCAAAGGCTGGCATACTCGGAACATGTCCTCCCATTCACTCTCTTCGACACTGTGTTAGCTCCATGGAGTATGGGTCAGAGTTTTACCCTTGTGGCATATGGCATTGAGTCATGTACATTGCATTGCATTGCATTGCATGGTTGTTGATGATTACATTTACTTGTTGTACATCACTATTCTATTTCCGAGGATGCCTTATATTATGATGCTAATTAATTAACATGATATATTGAGATTTATGGTATGCATGTTTTGATGATTAGGAATCTCACCCATATCTGTATATCTTCTCTGCTGGTATTGTTGTTTCAGCTTAAGAAGATGAGAGCGACGATGATTCAGTTCAGCATATACTTTGAGTCCGAAGGGGGACTCCCTTTGTTGTTTTGTTTTGGCAAGGCTGTGTCCAAGTGTCAGTTGTACCTTTTGGGGACTGTGACTCCTAGTACTTAATTATATACTTATTACCCTTTAGGCTTGGTCCTATGTCTGTAAACAGTATTGTTTCTATTTTCGTACTTTCATTCTGTATGACTTCTAGAAATGCTTGGTGAACCTAAGTTCATTTATTATTACTTACTTTACTAATCCCATTCTATCATTGCGAAAAGAAAAAAAAAAAAAAAGAAAACCGTTTTTGCCGCATTAATATTATTTTCGGCCTTATAGTCGTTCGGGAATGTGACACTCGGGAAAGGGTGTTGCATTATCTGGTATCAGAGCTGGCCGAGTCTTTTGGGTTTGTAGGTTATGGTCTGTTTTGTTTGTGTTGTATGTTCTCTGTGTGTTTCTATGTTGTTATCTCCACAAGGAAGATAATGTTGTTTGCTTTGGTTGTGTTGTGGTCCTTTGAGTATAACAATTCTGGTTTTGAAGGTAGCGATGGCTGCTCAAAACCTGAATGTTGCTGTGAACGCCATACCAGAGATGGCTGTTGTGATGGTTCAATGTGATGAGAGAGCTGCTGGGGATAGAGGACTGGATGAATTCCTCCGTAGGAACCCACCTCAGTTTAAGGGTGAGTTCAATCCTGAGCAAGCTGAGCATTGGATCTAGACTTTGGAAAAGATCTTTGGAGCTATGAAGTGTACCGAGAACGACAAGGTTTTCTACACAACCTATATGTTGATGGAAGATGCTGAATACTGGTGGGAAGGAATCCGTCAGATGCTGATGCATGATTAACAAGTTGTAGACTGGAATGCTTTCAAGGGGAAGTTCCTGGAAAAGTAATTTCCTACAAGTGCGAGGCATGAGAAAGAGATGGAGTTCCTTCAGCTGAGACAAGGGAGAATGTCTGTAGCTGAGTACGAGGCCAAGTTTGAAAGTTTGGCAAAGTTCTCAAACTATTTCTTGGACAACCCAAGAGAGGAGTGCAAATGCAGGAAGTTCGAAGGGGGTCTGAGGCTCGATTTGAAATAGGTTGTGGTTCCTCTGGAGATTTCTGTGTTTCCCAGGCTGATGGAAAACTGTCGCCTAATCTAGAGCTTGGAGCCTAGAAAGGACAAGTGAGCGCAGAGTTCTGGACTGACTAGATTCCACAGAGGGAACAGTGGTCATGACAACAGATCTGGATGGAAACTATATTCAAAGCAGCAAAATCAACAACAACGTTCTGTAGGAGGAAGTAGTGGGGGTTTCAGTCAGTCTGGAAATGCCCCAATCAAGTGTATGAAGTGTGGGAAGAATCATGGCATAAAAGAATGCTCAATCAAGGGTATAATATGCTTGAAGTATGGGAAGCCGGGGAATATTCCGTGCGACTGTGTGCAACCAAAAGCTGAACATTCTGTCAACAATGTTCAAGCAGTGAGGCCTAAGGCAAAGGGCAGAGTCTATACTGTGACAGGCGTTGAGGCTTCTCAGAATGAAGACTTAATCCAAGGTCAGTGTGTCATGGAAGGTAAAACCTTAACTGTACTGTTTGATTCGGGCGCAACACATTCCTTTATTGCATATGACTATGTGAGCCTTTTGGGATTATCTGAGTCTTCTTTACCTTTTGATTTAGTGATTTCTACACCTACTGCAAAGCTTGTTATAACTGCTAAAGTTTGTTTGAATTGTTCTATTTTTGTAAAAGATAGAACGTTTTTGATTGATTTGATCTGTCTGCCTCTTTCATAAAGGGATGTAATCTTAGGGATGGATAGGTTATCTTATAACCATATCCTGTTAGACTGTGCAAACAAAACCTTAGTCTTTCCTAGTTCTGAGAATTCTAGATTTTTGACTGCCAACCAAGTAAACCCTTCTTTGAGAGAAGGAGCTCAGGGATACATGTTGCTATCTTCTTTGGAGGTCAAGAGCGAGCTAGTCTTAGAGCATGTGCCTTTCGGGAACGAGTTTGCAGAAATCTTTCCTGAGGATGTACCAGGTTTTCGATGATGGACCGGTGATTCGGATCCAGGCCAATTGTTCAATTGTTTCAGTCTTGTGATGACTCGATCTCGGAGGGATCATGAGATTCATCTGGTGGATAAAAGTTTATAATACAAAGACGCGTATAGTTCCTAAGGAAGAGAACCTTAGTGAACCTTGAGGTTTATCTGCTTTGTGTAAGCATTGGCATTTCATTGCATGAGTTGTAAGGCCTTGAGCCTAGGAGTTGAGCTTACACCTTGATGCGGATGCTAATCTTACGGTGATGTTTTAAATAATCTTGGAGGTATCAGGGTTGGAAAGGCTGACATGTGACCAGTTGGTAGCTCTTCTGTGCCGTGGTGTCTTCAAGCAATACATTGATATCCTCGACTAGACGTCATACTTTTCATGTTTGGTGTAGAGTGTTTCCGTAAAGCCTAATATGTGCACGTTACGAATGTTGTAGCATCTTGCTCAAGGCTGGTGTACTCGAAACATGTCCTCCCATTCACTCTCTCCGACACTTTGTTAGCTCCATAGAGTAAGGGTCAGAGTTTTACCCTTGTGGCTTATGGTATTGAGTCAATGACATTGCATTCCATTGCATGGCTGTTGGATTACATTTACTTGTTGAACATCACTATTCTGTTTTCGAGGATGCCTTATGCTGCTAATTGATTAACATGATATATTGAGATTTATGGTATGCATGTTAAGTATATTATTACTTGGTGCGTCGTCCCGTTTTTACTTATGCTATTTTGCTGTGTTGATGATTGGGAATCTCACCCATATTTGTATTTCTTCTCTGCTGGTATTGCTGTTTCAGCTTAAGAAGATGGGCGTGACGACGATTCAGTTCAGCTTATACTTTGAGTCCAAAGGGGGACTCCCTTTGCTCTTTTGTTTTGGCCAGGCTATGTCCAAGTGTCAGTTGTACCTTTTGGGGAGCTGTGACTCCTAGTACTTAATTATATACTTATTATCTATTAGGCTTGGACCTATGTCTGCATACATTATTGTTTCTATTTTCATACTTTCATTCTATATGACTTCTAGAATACATGGTGAACCTAAGTTCATTTATTATTATTTACTTTACTAATGCCATTATATCGTTGCGAAAAAAAAAAAACCATATTTTCCGCATTAATATTATTTTCGGCCTTATAATCGTTCGGGAATATGACACTCGGGAAAGGGTGTTACATTATTTGGTATCAGAGCTGGCCGAGTCTTTTGGGGTTTGTAGATTATGGTATGTCTTATTTGTGTTGTGTGTTCTCTGTGTGTTTCTCTGTTGTTATCTCCACAAGGAAGATAATGTTATTTGCTTTGGTTGTGTTGTGGTCCCTTGAGTATAACAATTCTGGTTTTGAAGGTAGCAATGGTTGCTCAAAACCTAAATGCTGCTATGAACGCCATACGAGAGATGGCTACTGCTCAAAACATTAATAAGGCTCGCTAACGGTTATAATACGGTTAGGGTTAGTTATTATCTTAGGTTCCTCAATGGGACAACATGTCGTCTCATTTAGTGGTATCAAAGCAGTTCGATTCTAATATCGGAATGTGTGGTCTAGGAAATGTATTAGCTTGATAAGTTGGATCCCAACTTATACCGACTGTGTTAGAAAATAGGGTACAGCGTTCGATGCGCAAGTTATCGAGTGTGATAACTGTTTTATTCATAAGACATATAATATGTATATCTGTTGATTAATATTGTATGTCTTATGGATCGAAATTAATGTTTCCTTTGCCAGGAAGGAATGGCCAGAGGACGTGGTAGAGGAAGAGGAACACTAGTTGGAGCCGGGGACTTCGACCATAATGGTGATAACTCAGGAACCGGAGGTGGCGGAGATCAGAGCGAAGCGATGAGGGCCATGAGGGATTTGGCCACTGCAATGCTGCAACAAACGCAACAGAATGCCCAGTTTATGCAGCGACAAGAAGAGAGGGACGCTAGACAAAAACAGCATCCGGTGAGAGGAGATGGACTGGTAGACACCGGACTAAATGCTTTTATGAAGGGAAATCCTCCCCAATTCCATGGAGAATACAATCCGGAAGCTGCTGAGCTATAGCTCAAGAGATTGAGAAGGTCTTTGTCGCTATCCATTGGAGAGAGGCTAGGAAAGTCACATACGCTGCTTTCATGCTAGTTGAAGCAGCAGAAGCATGGTGGAAGAACAAGCAGAGACTACTAGAGATGGACGGAGGGATGTTAACGTGGGAGGTATTCAGAGAGAGCTTCTTGAAAAAATATTTCCTAAGGATTGTCCGTCAAGAGAAAGAGAAAGAGTTCCTGAACCTGAACCAGGGATAGAGGTCGGTGGGAGAATACGCTATGAGGCTCGAGGCGCTGCTGAAATTCTCTCAGTTCTACAAAGTGTACCCGGATGAAGACTGGGTGTGCAAAAGGTTCGAAGACGGGTTGAGGCCCAAGCTGAAGAGGGCTATGCTACCGTTAAGCATCCGATCATTCCTAGAGCTGATAGAGAAATGCATAGTACTAGAAGGGCACGATCAAGAGGGAGTCACACAAGCTCAAGTGAGAAGTAGTAGACCAGTTAGAAGTTTTGGTCAGAAGGACGCAGAGGAAAGTTCCAACCAAGGGCAAAGCCTTACAGTCGTCCAGGTCAACAAACAATAGCTTCTAGAAGGGGGAATACCAGTTAAGGACAACCAGGATTTTCCACATGTTTTTTATGCGGCGGACCGCATCTAGTGAAAGACTGTCCTCAAGCACCGAATGCGAACTGTTTCCGTTGTGGCAAGTGGGGCCACTATGCCAACGAGTGTCGACCAGGGGATACTGGTAGGGGTCAAATTCAACAACAAAGCAGAAGAATTCAAGATGCAGGGACAAGGCAAACTGTGGTAAGCCAGTAGGACATGCCACAGACAATGGGAAGAGTGTTTGCCGTGAGAGGATCTAAAGCCTCTCAATGTCCTGATCTGCAAGGTAAGTGCCTAGTTGAGGGGAGACTCTTATCTGTTTTGTTTGATTCAGGGGCTACCCATTCCTTTATTTCTTTAGCATGTATGGATCATTTGGGTTTGCTTGTTTCATCCTTACCATATGATTTGACTATTTCTACACCTACGGGTGATTCCCTGACAACCCTATTTGTTTGTTTTACAATGCCCGGTTTTTATAGAGAATCAATCTTTTCTTGTAGATCTAGTCTATCCACCTATGCAGCAGATTGATGTTATCTTAGGCATGCACTAGCTTTCGGCCAATCATGTTGTACTAGACTGTTCAAATAAGACCCTCCGCTTTTCCGAGCAATCTGGATCATTGCCTGCTAGTGATGGTATTTCGGGAGGTGTACAATCAGGTGAGTGTATCGTGCTATATTCTTTGGAAGCCAAGGAGGCTCCGAGTCTAGATGTTGTACCGATAGTGTATGAGTTTCCAGATGTTTTCCCGGATGATGTGCCAGGATTACCACCCAAGAGGGAGATGGGGTTCGGCATCGATCTGGCACCACAGAGCCGGACCAATTTCGATAGCACCCTATCAAATGTCCCCACCAAAGTTGGCAGAGCTGAAGAAGCAACTGGACGACATGCTAAAGAAGCAGTTTATAAGACCAAGTGTTTCACCGTAGGGAGCACCTATGTTGTTCATCAAGAAGAAGGATGGTAGTTCAAGGTTGTGTGTGGATTACCGACAGCTTAACAAAGTAACGATCAAGAATAAATACCCATTGCCAAGGATTGACGATCTTATGGACCAGTTGATGGGATCAACGGTGTTCTCGAAGATTGATCTGAGATCCGTATATCATCAGATAAGGGTGAAGGAAGATGATACACCGAAGACAGCTTTCAGGAGTCGGTACGGACACTATGAGTATCTAGTTATGCCTTTTGGTGTGACTAATGCTCCTGCAGTGTTCATGGACTACATGAACAAAATCTTCAGACCATACCTTGATAAGTTTGTCGTTGTCTTCATCGATGACATCCTTATCTACTCCTCAGACCCAAGGAAGAGCATCAAGAGCATTTGATGGTTGTACTTCAAGTTCTTAAGGACTGACAACTCTATGCCAACTTGTCTAAGTGCGAGTTTTGGCTGGAGGAGGTACAATTCCTTGGACATGTGATTAACAAGGTTGGTATAGCAGTAGATCCCGCAAAAGTAGAAGTTGTGGTTAAGTGGGAAAGCCCTAAGACGGTAAGCGAGATCAGAAGCTTTCTCGAGCTAGCAGGATACTACAGGAGGTTTATCTAGGGATTCTCAAAGATTGAGTTACCTATAATGCAATTAGCGAGGAAAAGAAGAGCGTTTGAATGGATAGAAGAGTGCGAGGCTAGTTTCCAAGAGCAAAAAAGGAGGCTAACTACATCTCCGGTACTAGTCTTACCAGATCCATCTATGTCGTTCGATGTGTACTGTGACGCATCGTATCGAGGTTTGGGTTGCATACTCATGCAAGATAGGAAGGTGGTAGTCTACGCTTCTAGACAGCTAAAAGTGCATGAACGGAATTAACCAACCCATGACCTAGGATTGGCCGCAATAGTGTTTGCTTTGAAGATATGGAGACATTACCTCTATGGCGCTAAATTCAGTGTGTTTAGAAACCTTAAAAGTTTACAGTATTTGTTCGACCAAAAGGAGTTGAACATGCGGCAGAGGAGATGGATGGAATTCATAAAGGATTATGAATTTGACCTATAGTTGCACCCAGGAAAGGCCAACACGGTAGCTGATGCATTGAGTCGACAATCTTTGCATATGTCGGCTCTGATGGTGAAAGAGTTGGAGTTGTTAGAGCAGTTCAGAGATCTAAACTTGGACGTGGAGTGGTGTAAGGATAAGATAAGTTTATGAATGGTCACTATCACTAGTTATTTTCTGAACTTGATCTGCAAAAAGCAAGGAAAAGATCAGTACTTACAGGAAAGGAACCATATGGTAGAAGAAGGAAGAACTTCAGAGTTTAAGAGAGCTGCTGACGAAATTTTGAGGTTTGGGGACTGGATATGTGTGCCTAAGGATAGCGAAGTTAGAAACATGATCTTGGGAGAGGCACATAAGAGCAAGCTTAGTTTTCATCCCGGAGCTAAAAAGATGTACCAAGATCTAAAGGGAATGTTTAGGTGGCCAGGGATGAAGAGGGAAGTAGCAGAGTATGTCCAATCATGTTTGGTCTGTCAAAAGGCAAAGATTGAACACCAGAAACAAGCAGCGTTATTGCAATCACTCGACGTCCCAGAATGGAAATGGGATAGCATTGGAATGGATTTTGTTTTCGGACTACCAAGGACGCAAAGGAGGTGAGATGCAATTTGGGTAATCGTTGACAGGCTTACGAAATGTGGTCATTTCTTGCCGATCAACCAGAGGTATTTTTTGGAAAGATTAACCCAGATTTACATCAAGAAGGTGGTAAGATTGCATGGAGTACCTTCGAGTATAATTTCGGATAGGGATCCGAGATTTACTTCCAGATTTTGGCAGAGTTTAAACAATGCTTTGGGAACTAAGCTAAGGATGAGTTTAGCCTATCATCCACAGACGCATGGTCAGTCTGAAAGGACGATTCAATCTTTGGACGATCTTTTAAGAGCATGTGTTTTGGAAAACACAGGAAGCTGGGACGAAATCTTTCCACTGATTGAATTCACGTACAACAATAGTTTCCACTCGAGTATTGGCATGGCACCATACGAAGCACTGTATGGACGAAAATGTAAAACACCACTCTGTCAGTATGAAACCGGGGAGAATCAGTTGATAGGACCAGAGATAGTGCAGCGAACAACGGAACAAGTTAAGAAAATTCGAGAAAGGATGAAAGTCGCACGAGATCGACAGAAGAGCTACAGTGACAAGAGGAGGAGACCCTTGGATAGCCACGATGGCAATCATGTCTTTATGAGATTCAGTCCAGGAACTGGAATTGGCTGGGAAATCAAATCCAAAAAGCTTACACCTAGATTCATTGGATGAATTCAAATTCTACGCCGAATTGGTCCAGTTGCCTACGAAATTGCCTTACCTCCAAACCTATCCAATATTCCCGATGTTTTCCATGTTTCCCAACTTCGAAAATACCATCCGGATCCATCACACCTGATAGAGCCTGAATCAATTCAGATAAGGGAGAACTTGGAATATGAAGCACGGCCTATACGAATCGAAGACAGGAGAGTGAAAGAACTCCGCAGGAAGCAGATTCCCTTAGTCAAGGTCATATGGGATGAAGTGACAGGAGATGCTACCTGGGGAAGAGAAGAGGACATGCAGCAACAGTATCTGAGTCTATTCTAAAAGGTACATCGAATTTCGAGGACGAAATTCTTTTTTTGGGGGGTAGTAATGTGACACCCCAATTTTCACTGCTTTCTAAGACCGGTAATTTATATAAATAAGTTTATATTTTATCTGAGATTTAGAAAATGATTTTGAATAAACCAAGATCATATTTATGCTCTACATTATCGTAGAAAGCTACGATTAAATTTTGGGTCGAAAATTCAAACGGAACCCGGTCTGCATTTTCACTGACAGTAAGATTTTACTGATTAGAAATCCTAATTTTGACTCAAGAACGAAACATTTAGGTTTTATATCTCATTTCCAACGATATTGGTGATTTTGAAAATTTTTCAAAATAAATAAGTTCTTATGCTTTATTCGGGTGTAAAACCTAAATCTGGAAATCAACGGAGTC
The DNA here is from genome assembly GCA_039655645.1 of Ammopiptanthus mongolicus. Lineage (NCBI taxonomy): Eukaryota > Viridiplantae > Streptophyta > Magnoliopsida > Fabales > Fabaceae > Ammopiptanthus > Ammopiptanthus mongolicus. The sequence goes on from CM077350.1 coordinate 34,683,584, forward strand.
GAGAACGGAAGTGCAAGGACAAAATCGGACACCAGATGAGGGACATGAGCCACCTAAGCAGAGTGAGTCAGAGGGTGAGTCACCACCATGACTCACCATGTCATCATTAGGATTCTACAAATATTTGAGATATTTAGGGCGAGAAAAGACCGTTTTGCCCTTAGGAACTGATGAAATTACATTTTCGCCTCATGACTCATAACCATCATCATGACATCCAACAAAATATCTAGATATTTTGTGACTTTGGAGGTGGTGGGACAATAATGTCCCTAGTCTTCTGTTTTAATTCCATTTTGGTCCCTAAGTGAAATTACTCTTTTGTCCCTAAAATGAACAAAGTTGGACCCTTTTGTCCTTCCTCTCCCACACCTATAAATACTCTCCCCCACAAGGAAATTCATTTCCAAAAATCAATCCTTGAAACTTTGAAGCTTGGGTAAAGGTGGTTCCGGTCATCAGAATTTTAAACTGATCGCTTATTCTGGTTCGTAGCTACGACATCTTCGCACTGCTACCTTTCTATGTGAGTATCGTCAAGGTAAGTCGGTGTCGACATTTACCTTCTTTTAGTCGTTCAATTACATTTCTTGGTCGTTCTTGAACCCGACATCGTTTTGGTGCGTTTTAGGCTTTTACGAGTGTTTCTACGCTATTGATCGTACAAGGAGTCGCACTAGGGTCGTGCTTTAGGCTTGAGGCTGTGTGACAGCCCTGTTTCATGAGTATTTATCCTTCAAATTTTCGTGGCTGAGTTCTTGTGGTCCTTGATTCATTGGTCCTCGGTTGGTTATCATTGATTTTGTTGTCGTTTCTGAGTTTTTGGTTGTTTTTGGACCCCATACGTGTGCTCGGGGTGATTGTTGGCCCAACATACGTGCTGGGGGTGTTCTTGGAAGTGGTGTAGAGCCGAATATTGTGCTTGTTGGGAAGCGTGTACGATTGCCGTTTGCGGGGTCGTAGTCAGTGTTGCACGGGAAAGCACGCAAGAAACTGTTCAGGTGGGGAGAAAGAACTGTAATCGTCGGGAAGGCAAGCGTAGTATAGAATGTATACATGTGTAGGGGAACCTTAAACCCTACTTGAGGTTGAGCCCAAGACAAAGTACCTGGACCCTAGGTGTAGGTGTCTTTGGGCTATCACCGCTAAGATGATACTCTAGGCTAGACGATGTGATTGTTGAGGTTAATATGTTGTATTACCTATGTGATTATCTGTCTATCCGATATGTTGAACTACTTATGTGATTATCTGTTGATATGTTATGTTGAACTACCTATGTGATTATCTGCTTATCTGCCAACGTGATGATATCTATATTGGCATACTTATTGTTGTGATACTTTATTCTTGTGATTGGATGGATGATTGTTGATGAGAGCATGGAGAGATTGTGATGTTGTTAGGATTGATACTGAGACAACCCCTTCTTAGGAGGTCCCATTCGTGACCCCACTTATAATTACTAGCATTATAGCGTAGCGTACTAGTATAAAATTTGCGGAAATATTAAAACATACAATACATACTAATACCATAATAAAAGTATACATGCATAATAGTACTGGCTCCATCAGTAGAGCGTATAACACTGATACCAAATATAAAAGACTTCAGAGTATACAGTAAATAAAACTAAAAACATAGCAACGGAAATAAAGGTACATCAGACATCCTCTCCTGGCACTCAAGGTGCATTGGGATCCGAGGCTCTCCCCCCGGTATCAGGCTCAACAGGTACGCCGTCAATCTCCATTGGAAACTCTTCATCAGGGTCTTCTCGTGCAATCGAGAATAAAGATAAAATATGACATAGCAAAATACAGTGGATAAGAAACAGTAATATGCCATACATGGGAAAAACAGCGATATAAATAATGTATATAGATAGCAAAACACCAAATCACAACAGTGACAACCAAACAACTTTCGGATAATTTTTCCCTTAACTACTATCTCTCACACACATGCAACGAACGACTATATGGACGCGATCATGACGCGACATCCCCAACGGATCAAGGTGTCCCAATCATCACTATGCCACCCCCATAAGGTAGGGTTCGGTCTAAAGTCCACAAGCCCAACTCGTCTCATGGATACGACATATTCCCCCGCCCGCAGACCAGGTCGGAATATTCGCCCGTCAACAACGCAACTTACGTTAACGACATGTTCCCCCGCCCGCAGGCTAGGTCGGAGCACTCGCCCGTCCGTTAACAACTCAACTTTCGGTAACGACATATCCCCCTGCTAGCAGGCTAGGTCGAGATATTCGCCCGTCCGTCTACAATTCGACTAACGGGTACGACCATCTCCCCGCAGGTAAGATCAAAATTGCCCATATGCTAAACTAATCAGTACGACCATCTCCCTACAGGGAAGATCGGAACCGCCCGTATGCCAACACAATGATGAACAACAACTATGCAACATGAATCTCACTGACTCATCTCAGGATCAACATTTAGTGCCTCAATCACGACTTATAAACAACCACGACCAACTTTCATCCGGCTTAACCGGGTATCAACTTATATCACAACATTAACAGGTCAACTGTATCTCTAGGTTGAGCACTACAACACAAATAAATATCCTCGATTTCCTCACCACACATTCATCTCCCAACTTTTCAGAAATCACTGCCCAGCTCTAATCAGACATCAGCAGTCACAAATGTACATAAATCACAACCAACAACAGATTCAATAGTAAAATCAACTTACAGATAAATCATGTTCAATCAACCATAAGCATATAATAAACATAACATATATCACATATATCATATTAAATACCAATCACAGAGCATACATCCTCAACATACTGTAAAATCAACCTAACGGTCAAACGACCTCTAGTAGGGTTTGGGTCGCCCTACGCATATCAATATATATTATTTAAAGCTTGCCTCCCTAACGATATTGTGGTTCTTTCCCCCACCTTAGTGATGTTCCCGAGCGATTCCGGATACGGCTGCTGAACAGTCAATCGAGCGCGCGATCGAGCGTTTGAGTCCTCTCAGATTCTATACAGCAAAACACAACCAGAAATTAAAACAGTTAAATCAAAAACTCCCTAATTCCTTAGGATTAGCTACTGCCCCTATTTAATTAATAAGGCTAGGAATGTCTAAAAATTTCTAACTCTTGGATCAATGATCCTTAGGTATCCCTAAACATAATCAATGAAGGCATTAACTCAAAAAAACAAAGATTTCTCCTATTGCATTACCCGTAGGGTTCGGTCCTATTGAATGAAAAATATGAAAATTAGCTAGGGAGCTCCAAAAATTATCATTTCTTGGATAACACCCTAACTAAGTGTGACAACCCTAGATATCAACTCAAAACATCAAAAACCAACCAAAAACCCTACCCTACACTACAACGGGGTTTTGGCCTCTCCATAAAAAAATTAGCTAGAGATATTTCTTGGCTCTAATCTCTTGGATCATGCAAGTATGTCATGAACCTAGGCCATAGAAATTGGTTTGGTATTAAAATGATTTTTTCTACAATTTTTCATGGATTTTTGAAGATTTTGGGATAAAAACCCTAACATTTCTAATCATGAAAATTAGAGGAGAACAAAGAGAGATTGAGAGAGATAGAAAGAACTAGCTACCTCCTATGATGATCTCCTTCAAATTTGGTGAAAATTGCTTCACAAAATCTCCAAGTTTCAAGCTCCAAAATGGAGAAAATGGTGAGGAGAAAAAGAAAAAGAAGAGGATGAAGAAGAAGAGGTTGGGGCTGTTAGGGGCTGCTTGAAAAAATGGGGAAGAAAAGTGTGAATAATAGTGTATTTATTTAGTGACTTAAATTAAGGTTAAAAGTAATTAGTAAAAAATTAACCAAGGGCAATTTGGTCAATTCAAGTCCCATCATTTTGAAAAATCCTGATGACACTGGTAGGAGTCCCCAAATGATTTAACATATCCCTGGTATGAAAACTATCGACTCAAGGTTCTCGAAAAACCCTAAGACAGCTCGAATCGTCTACCCGATCGATTTTCGGCCAGAATATAAAATATTATTTATATTTTTGGACGTCAGGACACATTTTAGCAAAAAGGTAGAGGGTCGAATTCTAAGACTAATGGGTCTGACCGTTAGTCAAAATAAGGTCTTGATAGTAGAAAAACAGTCATCCAAAAAACATAGATCGGGCTCCGTTTGAGTTTTTGGCCCAAAACTTAACCATAGCCTCCTACAATGGCGTAGAGACTGACTATGACCTCGGAATAATTTATTAAATTTTCTAGACCCTCTAATAAAATACAATTACTTAAATACTGATTAATTAAAAGAATAAGAAAAATCGGGGTGTTACATCACTACCCCCTTAAAAAGAATTTCGTCCCGAAATTCGACGTACCTACTTAGAATAGGCTCGAATATTGATGTTGCATGTCCTCTTCGCGTTCCCAAGTAGCATCTCCAGTAACCTCGTCCCATATGATCTTGACCAACGGAATATGTTTACCTCGGAGTTCCTTTATCCATGTATCCGCGATCCTTACAGGTAGAGCCTCATACTCAAGGTTATCTCTTAATTGTATTGACTCTGGTTCTAAGACGTGTGATGGATCAGGATAATATTTTCTCAACCGAGAGACATGAAAGACGTCATGAAGGTTGGACAGGTTTGGGGGTAAAGCGATGTGATAGGCTATAGGACCAATCCGGTGAAGAATTTCAAAAGGTCCTATGAACCTAGGAGTAAGCTTTCTAGATTTTATTGCTCTGTCGATTCCAGTTCTCGGAGTTACTCTCAGAAAAACATGGTCTCCTTCATGGAATTCTAACGGTCTTCTCCTCTTATGGTTGTAAATCTTCTATCTGTCCTGTGCGATTTTCATCTTTTCCCGTATCCTCTTAATCTGTTCCGTCATCTGTTGTACTACCTCCGATCCTAGTACTTGACTTTCTCCCGTCTCGTACCAACACAATGGTGTTCTACACTTTCTGCCGTATAACGCTTTGTAAGGTGCCATACCTATACTTGAATGAAAACTATTGTTATAGGTGAACTCGATCAATTGTAAGAACTCTTCCCAACTTCCTGTTGCAACACCCTTTCCCGAGTGTCACATTCCCGAACGTTTATAAGGCCGAAAATATTGATTAATGCGGAAAATAAGGTTTTTTTTTTTCTTCTTTTCACAAAGATGTAATGGGATTAGTAAAGGTAAATAATACTAATAAATGAACATAGGTTCACCATGCATTTCTAGAACATAGTAACATGTATCCTTGAGCTCCTTCTCCCAAAGAAACGTTTACTTGGTTGGCAGTCAAAAATTTCGAATTCTCACAACTAGGGAAAACTAAGGTTTTATTTGCATAGTCTAACAGGATATGATTAGAAGATAACCAATCCATTCCTAAGATTACATCCATTTGCGAAAGAGGCAAACAGATCAAATCAATCAAAAATATTCTACCTTTAACAGAAATAGAACAGTTCAAACAAACTTTAGCAGTTATGACAGGCTTTGCAGTAGGCGTAGAAATTACCAAATCAAAAGGTAAAGAAGACACAGGTAATCCCAACAGATTTACACAGTCATAGGCAATAAAGCAATGCGTTGCGCCTGAACCAAACAGTACAGTTAAGGTTTTACCTCCCATGACACACTGACCTTGGATTAAGTCTTCATTTTGAGAAGCTTCAGGGCCTCCCATACTATAGACTCTGCCTTTCGCCTTAGGCCTCACAGCTTGGAAATTGTTGACAGAATGTTCCAATTTTTGTTGCATGCATTCTCGTGAGATATGTCCCGGCTTCCCACACTTGAAGTAGATAATCCCTTTGATCGAACAATCTATGGTGATGTGGCTGCTCTTTCCACACTTCATGCACTTGGTTGGGGCGTTTCCAGACTGACTGAAACTCCCACTGCTTCCTCCCGCAGAACGTTGTTGTTGATCTTGTTGCTTTGCATACGGCTTCCATCGAGATTTGTTGTCTCGACCACCGCTTCCCCTTTAGAACTTGGTCGGTCCAGAAATCTGTACCCGCTTGTCCTTGTGCTCCAAACTCTCGATCAGACGACACTTTTCCATCAGCTTCGGAAAAACAAAAATTTCTAATGGAACTACAGCTCTCTTCAAGTCGATCCTCAGACCTCCTTCGAATTTTCTGCACTTCCACTCCTCTCCTGGGTTGTCCAGAAAGTAATTTAAGAACTTTGCTAGACTTTCAAATTTGGCCCCGTATTTAGCTATGGTCATTCCCCCTTGTCTCAGCTGGAGGAACTCCATCTCTTTCTCGTGCCTTGCGCTCGCAGGAAAATACTTCTCCAGGAATTTTCCCTTAAAAGCATTCTAGTCAACAACTTGTTGATCGTGAATCAGCATCTGACGGGCTCCTTCCCACCAGTATTCATCATCCTCCACCAGCATATAGGTTGCATAGACAACCTTGTCATTCTCAGTGCATCTCATCGCTCCAAAGGCGTTCACAGCAGCAGTCAGGTTTTGAGCAGCCATTGCTACCTTCAAAACCAGCACTGTCAAACTTAAGAGAATAAAGCAAACAACATTATCCTCCTTGCGGAGATAACAACAGAGAAACACACAGAGAACACAACACATACAAGACAGACTATAACCTACAAACCCCAAAAAGACTCGGCCAGCTCTAATAACAAATAATGCAACACCCTTTCCCGAGTTTCACATTCCCGAACGTTATAAGGCCAAAAATATTGATTAATTGGGATTAGTAAAGATAAATAATACTAATAAATGAACTTAGGTTCACCATGCATTTCTAGAACATACATACTGTATTATAATACAGAAATAGAAATAACAGCATTACTATATACAGACATAAGTCTAATGTATGACTGACATAAGAAATACAATAAGTACTAGGAGTCGCAGCTCCCAAAAGGTACTACAAAAAATGACATAGTCTGGCCGATAACAAAAAAAAAAAAAAAGAACAACAAAAGAGTCCGCCTCCGGGCTCAAGGAAACTACTGAACTGAACCATCATCATGTCCATCTGTTCAAGCAACAACAGCAAGTACCAGCAGAAAACATACAAATATGGGTGAGATTCCCGTTCATCAACACAACAAAACAGCAGTAGTAAAAACGGGACGACTCACCGGGTAACAGCGTACCCAACATGCTTACAAGAATTCTCAATATAAAACATATTAAGCAATTGACAGCATAATATCATGTTAAGCAGTTAACAGCATAATATAAGGCATTCTTAAACAATACAGGGATGTATAACAATAAATGTAAACATCAACAGCCATGCAATGCAGTGCAATGTATATGACTCAATGCCAATGTCACTGGGTACTACTCTGACCCCTACTCCATGGAGCTAGCAAAACGTCGGAGAGAGTGAATGGGAGGACATGTTCCGGTTTTTGCCAGCCATGAGCAAGATGCTACAACATTCGTAACGTGCACGTATCTGGCTTTACGGAAACACTCTCGACCAAATGAAAAGTACGGCATCTACTAGAGGATATCATTGTATTGCACGGATTTGCCACGACACAGAAGAATCACCAACTGGTCACATGTCAGCCCTTCCAACCCTGATACCTCCAAAAAGACCATTGAAGATCGTCACCATAAGATTCGCACCCGCATCAAGGTGTAAGCTCAACTCCTAGGCTCAAGGCCTTACAACTATGCAAATGAAATGCCAATGCTTACACAAAGCAGATGTGATCAAGCAATGTCTACCTCCAGGGTAAACCTTGAGTTCCACTAAGGTTCTCTTCCTTAGGAACTATACGCGTCTTTGAAAAACAAAACCTTTATCCACAGGATAAATCTCTTGATCCCTCCGGGATCAAGTCATCACAAGACTGAAACAATTGAATGACTGATCGGGATCCGAATCACCGGTCCATCATCGAACTATTGATTCAAAACCCCAAAACGTTTCATGTTTGTGTTTATGTCTTATGAAGTCATTGATGTACTAAGTTATCAATGGTATAGTATATGGTCTTGTTCCACCACATACCATACTTAATTAACCCTTGTCTTTAACTCCAAGTTAATTATTTAACTTAGGTTTTAAAGCGTAAAACTTTACAGTTCGAGTTAAAAAAAACACTTTTTATAAACCAAAACCCTTTCTCGCGGGGCGAAGATATGTTTCGCGACGCGAGGCTGAGAGGTTTTCTTTACTGTTTAGACAGTCCTTCTGCTTCACGAGGCGAGGATTGTATCGCGACGCGAGGCCGAGAAGTTGCATCTTCACTGCCTAGACAGTCTTTCTGGTTCGTGTGGCGAGGACTACTTTGCGACGCGAAATCGAGAAGCTGCATCTTTGCTGCTCGGGCTAGCCCACTGTCTCTCGAGGCGAGGCAAGGTTAGCCTGGCGAATGCCTTGTTTTCCCCTGTCTTGCATGGCGAGACAAGGTTCGCTGGGCGAGTGCCCTATTTTCACTTTTCCCTAACTCCTTCATTAATTTTCTTTTTGAAACACTTTGTTTGATTAAAAGACCTATGGCTAAAGAAAAGGCATTTTCCCACTTGGTAACACACTTTAAAGGTTAAAACTTCATTTGATCTTTGCATCAAAATCACTTTTTGTTCCTCTTTGAAAACATAGGTTATGAAATCATGTTTTGTTACATCAAAACCTTGCCAAAACAAGAACAACACATGTTCTTATATTTTCCTCTTCCTAAGGCCACAAGTCTCCTCTGATGAAAAATGGAGACTTTGCTTCACCAACTAAGCAAATATAGCTCAACAGCTCACACCAATTATGACAAACCACAATTTCACCTTATTACATCATAATCAAAACATACAAGTCCATCACACCTCATGGTCTCATAATCAAGCATAAAAGTCCATAATTGATCTAGTGATCAAAGTAGGTTTTTCAACATACATGAAAATGATTTTCATTCCATCATCTCATCATCAACATATGCTAAAACACACTACAACATACTAAAGCATAAACTCATCATGACAATCTTGTTCTCCTAGAGAACTTAACAAAACTTAACAATTAAAAGTGAACCCAAACTAAAGGGTTTCACCCGCACATAAACTTAAACAACCATCTTCACCACCACCATCTTTGTGGGATGAGATTCACCCCCCATACCTATTGATGAGCAGATTCCCGGATCAAAGTCGGTTGATCGGTTTGCGAACCTCCTAACAATCGTCAACAACTACAACAACACAACAATCAAACATTAAACAACAATGAAAGCCAATCTCAACACTTCTAACAAAGAGGATTTCGACCACCCTAGGCTAAAGAGCTTAGGAATTGACCTTGGTTTTCCATTCATGGATTCAAAGGCAATAGGAAAGCTAAGGATGAAATCAAGTGTTAGAAATCAAAAATTGATGAAAAATACTATTCATCATCATCAAAAGGGTTCGGCCATATTGTGATTTTTGAGCTATGATGAGAGTTGAATCATAAGCTCTTGGGTTTAGGTAGAGAATGATGAGATGAGTTCAAAGAAATTGGTCTTACCTCAAAAGGATTTTTCTACAATTTCCTATGGATTTTCAAAGTTTTGGATCTAAGAAATTCTTTTCATGAAAATGAAGTTTGATCTTGAAATAAAGAGAGATTCAAGAAGCTAAGAGATCATAGAAGTGATCTTACCTTAAAATGAAGGAAGATTGCTCAAGGAATCAAGTTATTCCAACAAGAAATCAAGCTTTTTCAAGAACAACAATGGTGTTTCTTCAAGAGCAACTATGGTGTTCTAAAGGGGAGAGGGCTGTGCGAAAATGAGGGGGCTGCGGGGCTGAGTTCAGATCTTTAAAAGCTCACTTAAGGGTAAAAAGGTCATTTTCCAAAAGGGTAAAATGGCAAAAGTGTAAAAGACTAAGGTTAGGGGCATTTTGGTCATTTTGCATCCAGATATTTCTGAACGTCATGATGACTCTGGCATACTCTCCCAAGTGTCCTGGGATGATGTGATAACAAGATTATCCATTGGCGAGTCCCGTTAAATCCATATGTTGCTCAATTCGTCACCCGCTTGAGGATTCCGCTCGAACAGAGGTCAGGAAGTAATTTTTCTGAAGTTTTTGTGAAATTTAACCAAAACGTAGAGAATCGAATTCTAAGACTTATTGTCTCGTTCACGGGTCCATCTGAGGTCTCCTGAGCAGTAAAATCATACTGTTAGTGTAAAAACGCAGACCAGACTCCGTTTGAGTTTTTGACTCAAAACTTAATCGTAGCTTCCTACGATATCGTCGAGCATGACTATGGTGTAGGAATATTTTATTTCCATTCGTAAGACCTCGAATAAAATAAAGACATTAAAATACTGGAGAATTAGAAAACTTGAAAATCGGGACGTTACACCTGTTAGTTCGAAAACACAAGCTCTTAAGAGGTCTGCTAATAACTGAATTGTTCGTTCAGACTGACCATCTGTCTGGGGATGATAAGGAGAACTCAACCTTAACTCAGTTCCCAAAGCCTCATGTAACTGCTTGCAAAATCTAGACGTAAATCTAGGATCCCTGTCGAAAATAATACTAGAAGGCACTCCGTGCAACCTTACTACCTCTTGGATGTAGATTTGGGTTAACTTTTCCAACGTGTAACTTTCGTCAATAGGTAAGAAGTGAGCACACTTCGTCAACCTATCAACGATTACCCAAATGGCATCATGCCTCTTGTTACTCCTTGGCAATCCAACCACAAAATCCATAGATAATACCATCCCATTTCCATTCTGGGATGTCTAAAGATTGTAGCAGTCCCGCTGGCTTTTGGTGTTGTATGTTCGCCTTCGGACACACCAAGCAAGCTAATACATACTCAACTACCTCCTTCTTCATTCCAGGCCACCAAAACATTTTCTTTAAGTCTTGGTACATCTTGGTAGCTCCTGGATGAAAACTCAACCTACTCTTTTTCGCTTCCTCTAAGATCATTCTTCTTAGTTCTATATCCATTGGCACACAAATTCTATCTCCATACCTAAAGACTCCATCTTGATTCATCCTAAACTCAAAAGTTCTGCCTTCTGTTACTTGTTCCTTTACTTTGTGAAGATACTGATCAACCTCCTACTTCTCCTTGATCGTCTTCAAAAAAGTCGCTCGTTACTGTGACCATTCCTAGCTGTATCTTATCCCTACATAATTCCACACCCAGATTCAAATCTCTAAATTGTTCAACCAGTTCCAGTTCTTTAACTATCATAGCAAATACGTGCAAGGATTTCCTACTTAACGCATCTGCTACCACATTCGCTTTTCCTGGATAGTATTGTAGATCGAATTCATAATCCTTTATGAGTTCCATCCATATCCTTTGCCTCATATTTAAATCTTTCTGATCTAATAGATACCTTAAGCTCTTATGGTCACTATACACTATAAACTTAGCTCCATATAAATAGTGTCGCCATATCTTTAAGGCAAAAATTATAGCTGCTAGCTCCAAATCATGTGTCGGATAGTTCCTGTCATGAATTCTTAGCTGTCGTGAAGCATATGCTACCACTCTCCGATCTTGCATTAGGACACAACCTAACCCTTGGTATGATGCGTCACAGTATACGTCAAATGTCCTAAAGAATCTGGTAACGTCAATACTGGTGACGTAGTCAACCTCCTTTTCAGATCCTGAAAACTCTTCTCACATTTATCCGTCCAATCAAAGGATATTCCCTTCCTAGTTAGCTGCGTCATTGGCAACGCGATCTTCGAGAATCCTTCGATGAACCTTCGGTAATATCCAGCTAAGCCCAGAAAACTTCGTATTTCACTTACCGACTTAGGGCTTTCCCATTGCACTACAGCTTTAACCTTTGCTGGATCTACTGCTATCCCATTACGATTAATCACATTACCTAAGAATTGTACTTCTTATAACCAGAATTCACACTTGGAAAGCTTTGCATAAAGTTGTCGATCTTTTAACACTTGAAGTACGATCCTGAGACGTTCCTGATGTTCTTCCCGATTAAGGGAATAAATGAGGATGTCGTTAACAAACACAACAACAAACTTATCTAAGAACGGTCGGAAAATCCAGTTCATGTAATCTATGAACACCGCTGGAGCATTAGTTACACCAAAAGGCATAACTAGATACTCATAGTGTCCATACCGGCTCCTAAATGCCGTCTTTGGTATATCCTCCCTCTTGACTCGAATCTGGTGATAACCAGATCTTAAGTCAATCTTCGAAAACACTACCGCTCCTTTCAACTGGTCCATCAAATCGTCAATCCTAGGCAACGGATACTTATTCTTGATTGTTGCCTTGTTCAGCTATTGATAATCCACGCACAGCCTCGAACTTCCGTCCTTCTTTTTGACGAACAGCACCAGCGCTCCCCAAGGTGAAGCACTCGGTCTTATAAACTCCTTATCTAACATATTGTTCAATTGCTTTTTCAGCTCCATTAACTCCCCTGGAGCCATTCAATAAGGTGCTATCGAAATCGGTCCAGTTCCCGATACGAGATCTATAGCAAATTCTATTTCTCTCTCCGATGGTAAACCCGGAATGTCATCAAGGAAAATTTTCGAAAACTCCCGCACTACAGGCAACGAATCCAACGTAGGAGATTCCTTAGCTTCCATAGAGAGTAGCAACACGTGTTACTGAGATTTACTACCTAGCTTACTATCCTTGGCAGGAATTAATCTAGATTACTCAGGAAAAGATAAGGTCTTTTTAGAACAGTCTAACACTACATGGTTAGCCGAAAGTCAATCCATGCCTAAAATTATATCAAGTTGCTGCATAGGTAAGCAAATGAGATCAACAGAAAAAGTTCGATTCTCAATGACAATAAGACAATTTAAACAGACAGTTATGGTTGTCAAGGAATTACTGGTAGGAGTAGAAACAGTTAAGTCATGGGGAAATAAAGAAACAGGCAACTTTAAATGATCCACACACGCTTGGGATATGAAGGAATGAGTAGCTCCCGAGTCAAACAATACAGATAAGAGTTTACCTGACACTAGGCACATACCTTGTATCAGATTAGGGGATTAAGAGGATTCAGCTCCTCGTATGGTAAACACCCTTCCGGCGGCTTGTGGTCTCACTGCTTGTTGTCCGGTTCCTTGGGTTCTGGTCACTGGGCCCTGCCCGCCTGTGGTACCTCGCTCCTTGTGTACATTCTGGCGCTATGTGACCCACTTGGCCACATCGGAAACACTGGCGAGTCTCCTTTATAGGACAATCCCGAATTGTATGTGTTCCTCCACACCTGAAGCAGCCACTTGGTTGGAGTTGTCCTTCAGTTTGTCTTGCGGCATGACGGTCATAAGGCCTCCGTCCCGTCTGGAATCTTCCCTTTCCACCTCGACCTTTTTGGTAAAACCGGTGAGTAGATCCTCCAGTTCTGCCTTGCTGTAGCTCTCTCTTCTTGTTAATGTTCTAGATGACAGAACATCTCTCCAGCATCTCAGGCAGTCGGGTGATGTTCAGTGGTGCAATCACCCTTTGCAATTCGTATTTCAGGCCATCCTAAAAGCACCTGTGAACCCATTCTTCCTCAGAGAACCTCTGGTAAAATTCAGAAAATTTGAGCAACGCCTCAAATCTTGCAGAGTACTCCCCAACAGACATGGTCCCTTGCTTCAGACTCATAAACTCTTTTTCTTTTTCGCTTCTCATCATCCTGGGGAAATACTTCTCCAGAAAGCATTCCCGAAACAGCCCCCAATTGATGAGTCTGTCGTCAACTTCAAGCATCCTCTGGTTGCCTTTCCACCACAGTTCTGCACCTCCAATCAGCATGAAGGATGCATATGTTACCTTCCTATCCTCACGGCAGTGCATCGCCACAAATATTTTCTCCAGCTCTTGTATCCAGAGTTCAGCTCTTTCCGAGTTGAAGTCGCTATTGAATTACGACGGCTTCCCTTTCAGGAAAGTATTCAGTCCGTTGTCTTCCCTCACGACTTCACCTTGTTGGTTCTGTCTTTGTTGTTGTTGCATGGTCAACTGTAGTAGTTGAGCGTTCTGCTGTGTCTGATGCAGCATTGCAGTTGCCAGTTCCCTAACTGTTCTCAGGGTTTCAGTTGATTCTATCCCATCGACAGTGTGGGAACTTGCTTCATAACCAATCCCGAGTTCAGCGGCACTCACTGTGGCCCTTCCAGCACGTCCTCTAGGTTGTCCGCGAGCCATTTAATTCCTGTGGAAGAAATTATCAGCTCACATTTGTAAGACATACAAGACCATATTATTATATGCATGCATCATATGCCTCACAAATGCTCGAACAGTTACCACATATGGTAATTCGCGAATCGGACACTCTACCCAACTTCTAAACATAGTCAATACCCAATGCGAGTTTAACTAGACACGGCCAAAAATTACAACCTAACCCAAGCAGTCCTTGATTAAGAATCAAACTGCTCTGATACCAAAAAATGAGACAATGCCTTCTTAGGAGGTCCCATTGGTGACCCCACTTATAATTATTAGCGTTATAGCGTAGCTTAGTAGTATAAAATTTGCGAAAATATTAAAACATACAAGACATACTGATACCATAATAAAAGTATATATACATAATAGTACTGGCTCCATTAGTAGAGCCTACAACACTAATACTAAATATAAAAAGACTTCAGAGTATACAGTAAATAAAACTAAAAACATAGCAACGGAAATAAAGGTACATCAGACATCCTCTCCTGGCGCTCAAGGTGCATTGGGATCCGAGGCTCTCCCGCCGGCATCAGGCTCAACAGGTATGCCATCAATCTCCACTGGAAACTCCTCATCAGGGTCTTCTGGTGCAGTCGAGAATAAAGATAAAATATGACATAGCAAAATATAGGAGATAAGAAACAGTAATATGCCATACATGGGAAAAATAGCGATATATATAATGTATATAGATAGCAACACACCAAATCACAACAGTGACAACCAAAAAACTTCCGGATAATTTACTGTCTCTCACACTCATGCAACTAACGACTATATGGACGCGATCACAATGCGACATCCCCAACGGATCAAGGTGTCCCAATCATCACTATGCCACCCCCATAAGGTAGGGTTCGGTGTAAAGCCCGCAGGCCCAACTTGTCTCATGGATACGATATATTCCCCCGCCCACAGGCCAGGTCGGAATATTCGCCCGTTAACAACGCAACTTACGATAACGACATGTTCCCCTGCCCGCAGGCTAAGTCGGAGCACTCGTCCGTCCGTTAACAACTCAACTTTCGGTAACGACATATCCCCCCACCCGCAGGCTAGGTTGAGATATTCGCCCGTCCGTCTACAATTCGACTAACGGATATGACCATCTCCTCGCAGGTAAGATCGAAATCGCCCCTACGCCAAACTAATTTATACAACCATCTCCCCGCAGGCAAGATCGGAATCGCCCGTATGCCAACACAGTGATGAACAACAACTACGCAACATGAATCTCACTGACTCATCTCAGGATCAACACTTAGTGCCTCAACCACTACTTATAAACAACCACGACCAACTTTCATCCGGCTTAACCGGGTATTAACTTATATCACAACATTAACAGGTCAACTGTATCTCTAGGTTGAGCACTACGACACAAATAAATATCCTCGATTTCCTCACCAAACATTCATCTCCCAACTTATCAGAAATCAATGCCTAGCTCTAATCAGACATCAGCAGTCACAACAGTACATAAATCATAACCAACAACAGATTCAACAGTAAAATCAACTTACAGATAAATCATGTTCAATCAACCATAAGCATATAATAAACATAACATATATCACATATATCATATTAAATACCAATCACAGAGCATACATCCTCAATATACAGTAAAATCAACCTAATGGTCAAATGACCTCTAGTAGGGTTTCGGTCGCCCTACGCATATCAATATATATTATTTAAAGCTTGCCTCCCCGACGATATTGTGGTTCTTTCCCCCACCTTAGTGATGTTCCTGAGAGATTCCGGATGCGGCTCCAAAACAGTCAATCGAGTGCGCGATCGAACGTTCGGGTCCTGTCAGATTCTATACAGTTAAACACAACCAGAAATTAAAACAGTTAAATCAAAAACTCCCTAATTCTTTAGGATTAGCTACTGCCCCCATTTAATTAATTAGGCTAGGGATGTCTAAAAATTCCTAACTCTTGGATCAATGATCCTTAGGTATCTCTAAACATAATTAATGAAGGCATTAACTCAAAAAAAACAAAGATTTCTCCTATTACACTACCCCTAGGGTTCGGCACTATTGAATGAAAAATAGCTAGGGAGCTCCAAAAATTCTAATTTCTTGGATAACACCCTAACTAAGTGTGACAACCCTAGATATCAACTCAAAACATCAAAAACCAACCTAAAACCCTACCCTACACTATAAGGGGGTTTCGGCCTCTCCATAAAAAAAAATTAGCTAGAGAGATTTCTTGGCTCTAATCTCTTGTGCAAGTATGTCATGAACCTAGGCCATAGAAATTGGTTTGGTATTAAAATGATTTTTCTACAATTTTTCATGGATTTTTGAAGATTTGGGGATAAAAATCCTAACATTTCTAATCATGAAAATTAGAAAAGAAAAAAGAGAGATTAAGAGAGATAGAGAGAACTGGCTACCTCCTATGATGATCTCCTTCAAATTTGGTGAAGATTGCTTCACCAAATCTCCAAGTTTCAAGCTCCAAAATGGATAAAATGGTGAGGAGAAAAAGAGAAAGAAGAGGTTGGGGCTTTTAGGGGCTGTTCAAAAAAATGGGGAAGAAAAGTGTAAAGAATAGTGTATTTATTTAGTGACTTAAGTTAAGGAAAAAGGTAAAAAGTAATTAGTAAAAAATTAACCAAGGGCAATTTGGTCAATTCACGTCTCGTCATTTTGAAAAATCCTCACGACGTTGGTAGGAGTGCCCAAATGATTTAACATGTCCCTGGTATGAAAACTATCGGCTCAAGGTTCTCGAAAAACCCTAAGACAGCTCGAATCGTCTACTCGATCGATTTTCGGCTTGAATATAAAATATTATTTATATTTTTGGACGTTAGGACACATTTTAGCAAAAAGTTAGAGGGTCGAATTCTAAGACTAATGGTTCTGACCGTTAGTCAAAATGAGGTCTTGATAGTAGAAAAACAATATCATCCGAAAAACATAGATCGAGCTCCGTTTGAGTTTTCGGCCCAAAACTTAACCATAGCCTCCTACGATGGCGTAGAGAGTGACTATGGCCTCGGAATAATTTATTAAATTTTCTAGACCCTCTAATAAAATACAATTACTTAAATACTGATTAATTAAAAGAATAAGAAAAATTGGGGTGTTACAGATATCGTCGTGGTCATGACCATGGAGCTATGACTCCTGGATGCAAGGCATCGTGATGTTGATGTTGATATCGATGTGGATGTGGATGTAATGCATTGTGGCTGTGCCCGAGTGCTTAGGTGTGAGGTTCCGATATCAACCTGTGATGGATATTTGTTGCATATCATAGCATTGCATATGATATCATATTTGATCCCAATGGGGGATGTCCAAATGGGGGCGAAATGTGTACCACCGATCCCGAGGTGGGATGTCCAATTGGGGATGTGATGTTATTAATGCCGATGGGTATGTCCAACTGAGGACGTGATGAAATCGGCCGACATGTATATAGAGATGCCAACATGCATATATGGATTAGTATCCCTCATAGAGGTTTGATCTGAGAGAATGACTTTTGAGATGGTTGTGTTGTATGACTCGAGAGACGGTTGTTGGTGTGTTGTATGTTTTCTATGTGTTGTGTGCTACATGTTTATATGTTGTACTATTGCCCCTCTCCCATGTTTGATGATGCATGTTTCTTATCTCCCTGTCTTTCTTCTATGTGTTTCTTTTATTTTATGAGAAGACCCTGTGCAGGAACTAGTTGCTGAGTAGTTGGATGATACTTCTTACGAGCCTGATGCCGGTGGACGAGCCACAAACCCTAGCCTTGAGAGGTTTTGAGTTTTGTACCAGAAGTGTGGCTAGCATGAGAGTTTTCTTATCTTTTGATGTACTTTTGCTTATAGTCGGTACCAATGTACTCGGTATGTATACATTACTAGTGTAGCCCTACTGATGGAGCAACTCTTGTGAATATATGCCTTGACAGGATTACTTAAAGTTTTGATGGATGACAAAACGAAAAAATCCCAGAAGGACTAGATTACAAAAAGCGAAATAAGTTATCTCAGACGATCAAGTCTTTCAAAAGGGGTGAAGGGAATTTTAATATTTGTGTTGTGTGTTTCAGATCATGTTGTACATGGTAGATAAAGCTCTCAAAATCAATCACACACACACATAATATAAAGAATAAAAATAAAACTTAATTGGCCGTAAGATCTTTAATTGGTAAAATCAATTAATAGCCGTTAAGTTTAAGTTTAGATGGCTTCTAAACGAAAATAATGGATTATATGATTATCATAATCGATTAGCATATATCTGAAAATAAATTTCTCAAAATAGTGAAGATGTAATCGATTACCATAATCAATTGTATAGATAATCGATTATGCTCCAACGCGTAAAAATGGACTCTAAAACAGAGAACCCATAATCAATTATGATGTTACTGTCTCGTAACGCGTTTTGGCAAAAAGGGAATAATCGATTATTTAAACAAAATAATCCATTATTGTGCGCGAATCACATATGCTGGAGGAGCGCTTAACCTAATTCCTATGGGCCTAACTCTTTTCCTATAAATAGGATGCCTTAGGAAGTGTTTCAAGTTACAACACTTGCTTTCCTATTTCTTATTGCGCGAATACTCTGTCAAAATTATTTTTGTCACTCTCACTAATATTACACTTTCTTTACACTTACATTGAGAGAGAGCTTTATACTCCATATAAGTGAGATTGTAATTGTGCTTCAAGTTTTAATTTCTTATCTGCACTTTTGAGTGCTATATTTCTCTCTTATATTGTACTTATTTAGGTGTGAATCCCATAGTTTTTGAAAGGGAAGGTTTTTCTTTTGACTCTGTCACCGGGGTAGGTGATATCCCTGGTTTGTGAAGAGTGCTCTTATTTGTGAAGGTTTCTAGCTAAACCTGATTTAAAAGCTTGTTATTGAGTGAAAACCCTTGGTGGTTGACCTCGGGGACTAGACGTAGGCTACTGGGGTATTAGGTAGTCGAACCAGGATAAAACTGCGAGTCTCTCTTTTCTTCTTTACTTTTAATTATTGCAATTTATTTTACACCATTTACTTTCTGCAACTTTTAATTATTACAATTTATTCTATGCCATTTACTTTCTGCAACTTTTATATTATTGCAATTTATTTTACGCACTTTCCTTTCTTCTATCTTTTATTTTATTACAATTTATTCAACGCACTTTAAATACAAGTTATTTATTTCAAAAGTGCTCTGTTGTGAAAAGAGTTTTCAAAAATACACATTACACACAATTCACCCCCTCTTGTGTTTGGAGTCACTTGTCAACAACTCTTGCCTATATATATATCTTATATTTAATAGTTGTGTACTCTGATATGTTACGTGCCTTATTTTAGTTTTGTTTCCGCGTTTAATCTTTCTGCTTGGCTTCAATTTCATAAGGCTTGCTAACGGTTATAATACGGTTAAGGTTAGTTAATATCTTAGGTTCGTCAATGGGACAATAGGTCGTCTCACATTAAATTTATACTGGCACCTAAATCACATAATGCTTTTTCAAAATAAGAATTACCAAAAGAGCAAGGAATTGTAAAACTCCCTGGATCTTTTAATTTTGGTGGCAGTTTCTTAAGAACGATGGATGAACATTCCTCATTTAGTTTCACTATTTCGGAGACCTCTGATTTCTTTTTATTGGAAATTATTTCTTTTAAAAATTTTGCATATTTGGGCATTTGAGTAATGGCTTCAATAGAGGGAATATTGATATGCAACTTTTAGATATTTCTAAAAAAAATTTAAATTGCCTATCATTATCCCCATCTTTCAATCTTTCAGGGTAAGGGATTTTTACCTTTTTTGGCCCACTGATGGTTATTACCTGTTTCTGCTCACTAGGCAAGTTGCACGATCGTGCTATAGGTGCCGCACGGCCGTGCTCATCTTCAGAATCAATTCTTCAGTAGGAGCATCTTCTTCAATAGGTGTAGAGTCTTCCTTCTTGTGCTTTTGATTCAATTCCTTGTCACTCCTAGTAGTGATGACATTGACCCGTTCACTTGGATTAGGTTCAATTTGATTCTGTGATGCACTATGCAGTGTCTGAGTTAACAATTGAGCAATATTATATATCTGAGCTTCCATGGTACCTAATCTTCTCTATGTACTTCATCAAAGGATCCTCGGATTTTGGCTGCCTCTCCTCTTGGTTAGCCTGGTTTTGCAGATAAGGGGGCCTATTGAGACGACCCTCCATTCTCAGAAGGATAATCCCATTAGTCCCAAACTCCTATTAAAAAAGATATTAACTATACCTAGCCGTGCATAAAGCGATAGCGCGGTATTCAAACAGTGTTGCGGAAGCAAACAAGCAACAACGGAAAGCATAGAAAATCTATCAGAGTAAAAGCGCAACAACATAACAAAAGATATATAGATAACATGTGTAATTGTAGCTCGATCAGAAGGGCACTGTACATACATATACATACGGTGTAAGCAAAAAATGAAAATATATCAACAGCAAAAGAAAAAAAAGACTCTCGGAGCTCACCAGCACTACCCGTACCCACTCAAAAGGTACATAAAAAGCTCTCTGCTTACTACCAAGGATGCACTGGCAAGCTCCCACCATCAGCGGTGAGGTTGCCCTGAACTGCCATGGCCCTCGCCATGAGTACGCCCTTACCTCACCAAAGGCTCTTACTCCGATGACGAGCTGGACACAACAATCCTACGTCTGCAGTAGGTTCTCTGATACTGCTCCGTCCTCCGGTGCTGGCCTCGATAGACGTAGCCTTTCCTGTTGGTCACAACTGAGGACTGGGGTGCCACCCACATGTAGTCTCATTCTCTCTGCCTCGGAGGTCGGCACATCCTAGGGAAGGGAAGAAAATGGTACAAGCAATAGGGTCCAATGATGTCCACATACAGTGGCGTTCCGCTCCAAAAGATCAGACTGACGAGTCCTGTGTAAACCACCAAAAAGGTCGAGGGGTCCACCCGCCATCCCCTCTCATCGTGGTAGATGATCTCAATGTCGCCTAGCACAGGCATCCGCGGTGCCCCGGTGATGAACGGGTGAAGCCTCGGGTCCATCCTGTGGATCGGCTGGCTCGTCATCTTAAAGCAAACCCGAAAAAAACAGACAAACAGAGAAAACAGTAGGGCAATAAGAAATACAGTGCATAGCGAAGTCGGAAAACAACAACAATGCAGTAAACCACAACATATAGCATGTAGCAGGCATAACAGGTATAGCAGTTAATACATTCCAACAAACGTCTCTCGAGACAACACATGTAACAAGCATCAATCTCCATGAGTCTCATACTCAGATCAATCCTCTAGACCGGGATACGAATCCCATGCAGCGTGTCGGCCGAAAACTCACAAAGCTAGTTCACACTAGAACGGTTTCACATCCGAACAAGTCCACACCAGAACAAGTTCTGTGTCGGAACGGAGTTAGTTTGTCAAAGAAACTGAACCGCTCCCCATGACCAATAAGAGTGCATCCCCCTTCCACACCGGAATCAGGGTATCTTGATCGCCTCTGTAACGCCCCGATTTTCACGTTTTCTAATTCTCCAGTATTTTAACGTTTATATTTCATTGGAGGGTTTAGAGAGTGAAATAAAATATTCCGAGACCATAGTCATGCTTGACGATATCGTAGGAAGCTACGATTAAGTTTTAAGTCAAAAACTCAAACGGAGTCCGGTCTGCGTTTTTACACTGACAGTATGATTTTACTGCTCAGAAGACCTCAGATGGATCCGTGAACGAGACAGTAAGTCTTAGAATTTGATTCTCTACGTTTTGGTTAAATTTCGTAAAAATTTCAGAAAAATAACTTCCTGACCTTCGTTCGGGCGGAATTCTCAATCGGGTGACGAACGGAGCCACATATGGATTTACCGGGACTCGCCAACAGATAATCTTGATATCACAACATCCCAGGACACTTGGGAGAGTATGCCAGAGTCGTCATGATGATCGGGAAAATCTAGACGCGAAATGACCAAAATGCCCCTAACCTTAGTCTTTTGCACTTTTACCATTTTACCCTTTTGGCAAATGACCTTTTAGCCCTTAAGTGACTTGTTTTAAGGCTGAACTCAGCCCCATCCAGCCCCTCATTCACGAAATTACTGCCCAAAGAAGAACACCATTGTTGTTCTTAAAGAGAAACTCCATTTTTCTTCTTGAAAAGCTTGAATCACTTGTTAGAATCACTTGATTCCTTGAGCAATCTTCCTTCATTTCAAGGTAAGATCACTTCTATGATCTCTTAGCTTCTTGAATATCACTTTATTTCAAGATCAAGATCCATTTTCATGAAAAGAATTTCTTAGATCCAAAAGTTTGAAAATCCATAGGAAATTGTAGAAAAATCATTTTGATGTGAGACCAAGTTCTTTGAACTCACATCATTAATCTCTACCTAAACCCAAGAGCTTATGATTCAACTCTCATCATAGCTCAAAAAGCACATTAGGGCCGAACCCTTTTGAAGATGATGAATAGTGTTTTTCATCAATTTTAGATTTCTAACACTTGATTTTATTCTTAGCTTTCCTATGCCTTTGAATCCATGAAATGGAAAACCAAGATCAATTCCTAGCTTTATTCTCTTTAGGGTGGCCGAAACCCTCTTTGTGAGAATTGTTGAGTTTGGTTTGATTGTTGTTTAATGTTTGATTGTTTGGTTGTTTGTAGTTGGTGACAACTATCAGGAGGTTCACAAACCGATCAACCGACTTTGATCCGGGAATCTGCTCTTCAACAGGTATGGGGAGAAGAACCTCATCACACCAAGATGGTGGTGGTGAAGATGGTTGTTTACTTTATGTGTGGGTGAAACCCTTTAGTTTGGGTTCACTTTTAATTGTTATGTTTTGTTAAGTTCTCTTCAAGAACATGGTTGTCTTGATGAGTGTATGCTTTAGTATGTTGTAGTGTGCTTTAGCATATGTTGATGAAGATATGATTGAATGAAAATCATTTCCATGTATGTTGAAAAACCTACTTTGATCACTAGATCAAGTATGGACTTTTATGCTTGGTCATGAGACTATGATGGGTGATGGACTTGTATGTTTTGGTTATGATGTAATAAGGTGTAATTGTGGTTTGTCATAATTGGTGTGAGCTTTTGAGCTATATTTGCTTAGTTGGTGAAGCAAAGTCTCCATTTTTCATTGGAGTAGGCTTGTGGCCTTAGTAAGAGGAAAGATAAGGACATGTGTTGTTCTTGATCTAGCAAGGTTTTGAAGTAAGAAAAACATGATTTCATAACCTATGTTTTCAAAGAGAAACAAAAGTGATTTTGATCCAAAGATCAAATGAAGTTTTAACCTTTTAAGTGTGTCACCAAAGTGGAAAATGTCTTTTCTTTAGCCATAAGTTTGTTAATCAAACTAAGTGTTTCAAAAGAGAATTAATGAAGAAGTTAAGGAAAAGTGAAAACAGGGCACTCGCCCAGCGAACCCCGTCTCGCCTCGCGAGACAGAGGGAAGATAAGGCATTCGCCAGGCTAACATTGCCTCGCCTCGCGAGACAGTGGACTAGCCCGAGCAGCAAAGATGCAGCTTCTCAGCCTCGCATAGCGAAGTATTTCTCGCCCCGTGAACCGCCTAAGCAGTGAAGAATTGCAGCTCTGCCTCGCGACGCGAGACAATTATCGCCTCGCGATGCAGAAGGTCGGTTTGAAATACAGTTCTCTGCCTCGCGACGCGAGACAATATTCGCCTCGCGATACAGAGGATTTGTATAAGGAGCAAATATAACTCTCAGCCTCGTGACGCGAAACTTCTGTTCGCCCCGCGACAAAGGAATCACTACCTTAATATAGCTAAGCGAATGTACTCTCGCTAAGCGAATTTTATGTTTCAGAAAATGCTAGAAATGAAGTAAGTAGTTCAAATGTTGTTTTAAATCAAATGAGTTTTCAACTGTAAAAGTTGTTTGGTTTACAAAAAAAGTTTTCTAACTCAATCGTAAAGTTTTACGCGTGAAAAACCTAAGTTAAATAATTAACTTAGAGTTGAAGACAAGGGTTAATTAAGTATGGTATGTGGTGGAACAAGACCATGTACCATATACCATTGATGACTTAGTACATCAATGAGTTCATAAGACTTAAGTGAAATCAACACTTGTTTCCTTAATTGAAAAACAAGGGATTAATACCTTAGAAAGGCTTAAAGACTTATCTAAGAGGATTCTCAATCCTTATTCATAATGCTTAGGACTTGAGACATAATTCATAAGACGTAAACACAAACAAGAAACGTTTTGGTTTTCGAAACAGTAGTTCGATGACGGACCGATGATTCGGATCCAGGTTAATCGTTCAATTGTTTCTGTCTTGTGATAACTGGAATGAGAGAGATCCTGAGGCTGTGCAGGTATGGGACTGTACAGTGGAAGGAATCCTGAGGCTATGCAGGTATGGGACTGTATAGTTAAGGGAAGGCATATAAGAATTGATTGGTACTACCCATATCAACAAGATTTATCTTCTTTTCGGGAACTTAGAACATAAGAACTTTATAGTTAAGCGTGCTTGACTTAGAGTAATTATGGGATGGGTGACCTTCTGGGAAGTTTCCTAGAAAGCGTGTGAGTGAGGACAAAACACGCTGAAAAGACTTGTGTTGGTTTGTGGGGACAGTCGGCGATTCTGAAAGCAGTCTGGATCATTCCAAAGGAATCACGAGATATTTATCCGATGGATAAATGTTTTATAAAACAAGGATGTGTGTAGTTTCTAAGGAAGAGAACCTTAGTGAACCTTGAGGTCTATCCAATGGATAGACTTTGCTTTATCGCATCTGCTTTGTGTAAGCATTGTCATTTCATGTGCATAGTTGTAAGGCCTTGAGCCTAGGAGTTGAGCTTACACCTTGATGCGGGTGCGAATCTTACGGTGACGATCTTCAATGGTCTTTTTGGAGGTATCAGGGTTGGAAGGGCTGACATGTGACCAGTTGGTGATTCTTCTGTGTTGTGGCGAATCCGTGCAATACACTGATATCCTCTACTAGATGCCGTACTTTTCATGTTTGGTCGAGAGTGTTATCGTAAAGCCAGATACGTGCACGTTACGAATGTTGTAGCATCTTGCTCATGGCTGGCAGAAACCGGAACATGTCCTCCCATTCACTCTCTCCGACGTTTTGTTAGCTCCATGGAGTAGGGGTCAGAGTAGTACCCAGTGACATTGACATTGAGTCATATACATTGCATTGCATTGCATGGCTATTGATGTTTATGGCTATTGATGTTTACATTTACTGTTATACATCGCTGTATTGTTTAAGGATGCCTTATATTATGCTGTTAAATGTTTAGCATGCTATTATGTTGTTAACTGCTTAACATGATTTATATTGAGAACCTTGTAAGCATGTTGGGTATGCTGTTACCCGGTGAGTCGTCCCGTTTTTACTACTGCTGTTTTGTTGTGTTGATGAACGGGAATCTCACCCATATCTGTATGTTTTCTGCTGGTACTTGCTATTGCTGCTTGAACAGATGGACGCGACGATGGTTTCGTTCCGCAGTCCCTTTGAGTTCGGAGGTGGACTCTTTTGCTGTTTTAGTTTTGTTGTCGGCCAGACTATGTCAGTTTTTGTAGTACCTTTTGGGAGCTATGACTCCTAGTACTTATTGTATTTTCTTATGTCAGTCATACATTAGACTTATGTCTGTATATATAGTAATGTTGTTATTTCTGTTTCTGTTTTCTATTTTCTGTATTATAATACTGTATGTATGTCCTAGTAATGCATGGTGAACCTAAGTTCACTTATTAGTAATATTTATTACCTTTACTAATCCCATTACATCTTTATGAAAAGAAAAGAAAAAGAAAAATCGTATTTTTCCGCATTAATAAATATTTTCGGCCTTATAAACGTTCGGGAATGTGACACTCGGGAAAGGGTGTTGCAGCCTCAGAACATTAGCCTGGAACAATGGAAAGCTCTGGGATTAGTCGGGCAAACCAGACTGGATCGGGCGTCACGATAGGATAGGAGCTACCTCATCCGTCACTGTAAACTATTCCTGAGACCGGCAACATCCCCAAGGTCACTCACTTGACCGTCCCATCTACTTTCCGTAACCGCACTCAAGTACAACTAGCCTCGTATGACGCTGGCAGCCCATACTACCTGTCATACGGCCTCGCCACTTGGCAGCCGATAATAATATGCAACAAACATCCTCAACGGGATTGATACCGGATCTCACGCCTAAGCTCTCAATCAGAAATAACACGATGCCATTGCATCCACACGGCCACAGCCTCGACGCCATGCATCCATGAGCCACAGCTCAAACAACACGGCCATAGCCTCAAAAATTCAGCACTACAGCAATGGCACCATCCACGGTATCAACCCAACAACAACACGACACACAACCAAACTTAGTTCTACGGCATTCCGCCACCACATGCCAATTATCACATACAGCATAACAGCATCGATACCAACAACAGTAATATTAACAGCAGCACATCACATACCAAGCATCATATAGGCACTTTGACAAATAGCAACAACA
Source organism: Ammopiptanthus mongolicus (assembly GCA_039655645.1). Lineage (NCBI taxonomy): Eukaryota > Viridiplantae > Streptophyta > Magnoliopsida > Fabales > Fabaceae > Ammopiptanthus > Ammopiptanthus mongolicus. The sequence goes on from CM077350.1 coordinate 34,710,298, forward strand.
ACAGTCATCATCATAGCAGCAATCATAAGGAACAGATCATTCTCAATTTTTAACAATTCACTAACCTAGGGTTTCTAAACTTAACGGCGATAGCCCAAAGTAAGCTAAACCTAGGGCTTAGTTACTTTATCGAGGCTCAACCACTAGTAGGGTTAGGGCTTCCCTACACATAGCAGAAAACACAACTACACTACTCTTGCCTTCCCGACGGCAATAGTACTCTTTCTCCCCACCTGAACAGTCGGAGCACGAAGATCAACACGAACACCGACTCGCTCATCCAAGCTTGAGCTCGTAGCCTTTTCAATGGCCGTTCCAAGAATAACCACGGGCCACCTTGGTGCAGCCACGGTTCCTCCTTCGAATCGTACACTCACGAACACGAACGTTGCCCTAATCACGAGCACAATACATATACAACAGTGTTAGCCCTAGGGCAAGCTCAAAAGATCAAAGAAAGAGGTAAAGACTCGAAGAACACCAAGAACACGAAGAACGCGTGTTAGGGATTCAAGCTTACCTTTGGCATCTCGAGAAACCAATCCGTCAAAGTCGTAGCAGACTTGGTCGCAATCACAACGGTGTAGTCGGAATCGTTTTCTGATATTTTGATCGCCTCGAAACTAGCTTTCTCTCTCTAATAAGCTTTTTCCTCTCTCTAGAACTCTATGCACCTCGAGCTTGAAGAAGAGAAAATGGTTAAGTGTGGAAGAAAAGTGAAGACCTCCACTTAAGTGATCCTGCTGAGAATGCTTTAGCGTGGACTCTCAACACGCTTGAGCGTGCTAACGCTTGGGCATGAGGTTCTCTCCACGCTTTAGCGTGGAACCTTGTCCGCTTTGCCTTCACCTTGGCTTGACACGTGTAGCACACGAGTCAAAAAGCACACTAGCTGGCAAACGCACTCAGCACACTTGAGCATGCAACATACCAATGCTCAAGCATTGGCATGCTGAGGCATGCTCCTTTCCCACGCTTGAGCGTGATGTTCAACTGGGAAGAGCCTTCCAAACTTCTTGCTTCCACAGTTACTCGCTTAACACCTTAGGAACCTCCAACCTTGTTCAAGCCTATTCCTAAGCTTCAAACTGAGCCTTAAACTAGCACATAACAATTCACACAATCATCCAAAGCCCTAATCGAGATTAACCAGCTCGATCAAAGTCACAGAAAATCGGGATGTTACATTACCACACCCCTTTACAGAAAATTTCATACCCGAAATTTCCGTCGCATACTTGTAAACAGCTAGGGATGACTCTGGCGCATCTCATCTTCAAGTTCCCACGTTGAATCACCAGTCACTGGGTTTCATTCGACTCTAACTAACGGAATGTTCTTGCCGCACCTTTCCTTAATCCTTCTATCCACGATCCGAACAGGTAAAGCCTCGTACTCAAGGTTCTCTTTCAGTTGGATTGATTCGAGCTCTAACACGTGTGATGGATCAGGGTGATACTTTCTAAGTTGAGAGACGTGAAAGACATTGTGAAGATTTGACAGATTTGGTGGCAAAGCTATTTGATAGGCTCCTAGGCCGATTCGTCGAAGAATCTGAAACAGTCCTATAAATTTAGGTGTTAGCTTTCTGGATTTGATTGCCCTGCCCACTCCAAGTCTTGGGGTAACTCTCATGAAAACATGGTCGCCCTCTTGGAATTCCAAAGGTCTCCTCCTATTGTCGGTGTAGCTTTTCTGCCTATCCCTTGCAGCCTCACAATCTCCTTGATGTAAATATGAGTTAATTATTCTAGAGAGTAACTCTAGTTGATCAGTAAGAAGTGAGCACACTTCGTCAACCTGTCAATGATTACCCAGACTGAATCACACCTTTTCTGAGTTCTCGGCAACGCAAAAACAAAGTCCATGGCAATGCTATCCCACTTCCATTCTGGGACATCCAGCTATTGCAACAACCCTTCTAGCTTCTAGTGTTCAATCTTCGCTTTCTGACACACCAAGTAGGTTAGGACATACGCCGCCACATTTTTATTCATCCCCGGCCACCGAAGCAGCTTCTTCAGATCCTGATACATCTTGGTAGCCTCCGGATGGAAACTCATCTTGCTCTTGTGTGCTTCCACAAAGATCATATCCTTAACTTCTCTATCCATTGGCACACAAACACAATCACCATACCTAAGCAGACCATCAGTACCTCTTCTGAATTCCGAAGTCTTACCCTCTTCTATCAACTGATTCACACCCTCGAGGTACTTATCACCAGCTTGCTTCTCCATAAAAGTTTCAAGAAATCGCTAGTTACTCTAACCATCCCCAGATTCAGCTTATCCTCGACGATTTCCGCTTCCAGATTCAGATCTCTAAACGCCTCTAAAAGCTCTAGCTCCTTTACCATCATCGCAGATAAGTGTAGGGACTTCCTACTTAGCGCATCCGCTACTACAGTTGCCTTACATGGATGGTATTGCAAGTCGAATTCATAGTCCTTTCTGAATTCCATCCATCTCCGCTGCCTCATGTTCAACTTTCTCTGGTCGAACAGATACTTCAGGCTCTTATGGTCTCTAAACACACTGAATTTAGCACAATAAATATAGTGTCTCCATATCTTCAATGCAAACACTATCGCAGCCAATTCTAGATCATGCGTTGGGTAGTTCCGCTCATGTACTCTCAACTGCCTGGAGGCATATGCCACCACTTTTCCTTCTTGCATGAGCACACATCTCAAACCTTGATAAGATGCATCACATTAGACATCAAATCGTCCTAGTGGATCTGGTAGCACCAAGACAGGTGATCTTGTAAGTCTTTTCTTCAGCTCCTGGAAACTTTGCTCGCAAGCCTCTGACCACTCAAACGCCTTCCCCTTTCTCGTTAACTTTGTCATAGGTAACACAATCTTAGAGAATCCCTCGATCAACCTCCGATAGTAGCTAGCTAAACCAAGAAAGCTTCTCACCTCGCTTACAGACTTAGGGCTTTCCCAACTCACTACGGCCTCGACTTTCATAGGATCCACTACGATTCCATCCTTACTGATCACATGGCCTAGAGACTGAACTTCATCTAACCAAAACTCGAACTTCGACAGTTTAGCATACAACTGACGGTCCTTTAGCACTTGCTACACCGCCCTTAGGTGCTCTCGGTGTTCCTCCCTACTCGAAGAGTATACAAGCATGTCGTCGATAAACACAACAATAAACTTGTCAAGGAACAGTCAGAAGATCCTGTTCATATAGTCCATGAACACAGTTGGAGCATTAGTCACACCAAACGGCATAATTAAGTACTCGTAGTGACCATACTGACTCCGAAAAGCAGTCTTTGGAACATTCTCCTTCTTAACCCGGATCCGATGGTATCCAGATCGTAGATCGACCTTTTAAAACACAGCTGCTCCTTTCAGCTGATCCATCAAATCATCTATCCGTGGTAACAGATACTTGTTCTTTATCGTCATTTTGTTCAGCTGACGATAGTCTACACACAGCCTCGAGATACGGTCCTTCTTCTTCACAAACAGTACCAATGCTCCCCACGGAGATGCACTAGGTCTGATGAACTCTTTTCCTAGCATCTCGTCCAACTATTTCTTTAGCTCTGTCAGCTTAACTGGAGATATCCGATACGACGCTATTGGTATAGGCCCAGTCCTCGGTACAATATCTATAGCAAACTCCACCTCTCTCTCTGGTGGCAGTCCGAGAACATCATCCCGAAACAAATCCGGAAACTCTCACACGATAGGTCAAGCTTCAACACTAGGAGTCTCTTTTTCTTCTAAAGAGAACAGCACCACCCATTCGTCTGATCGTCTACCCGTCGGAATACTTTTGTTGACAGGCATCAATCCAGATCGCTCGGAAAAACTGAGGGCTTTGTTTGAACAGTCTAACATTACATGGCTGGCCGAAAGCCAGTCCATGCCTAGGATTACATCTATCTGTTGCACTCAAACAGATAAGGACGACAAGAAAATGATAGTTCTTTACCGTGATAAGACACTTCAGGCATACAGATATGGTAGTCAAAGAATCACCTGTAGGCATTGAGACAGTCAAACCATAGGGTAATACAGAAACAGGCAACCCTAGATGATCCATGCACTCTAATGATATGAAAGAATGAGTAGTCCCCGAATCAAACATAACTGCAAAATTTTACCAGAGACTAAGCATTTACCTTGTATCAGGTCAGAACTTTGAGAGGCTACAGAACCCCTCACGGCAAACACCCTTCCTGTCATCTATGGCCTACGTTGCTGACTTGCCACTACTGATCTTGCTCCGCCACTCTAAGCTCTACCACTCGACTGTTGAAACTGAGCCATTCTGCTAACTCTGGGCTTGCAATCTTATGCATAGTGACCCATCTGTTACAGTTGAAGCACCTAATGTATTGGGTCCTTGGATAGTTCTTGACTAGATGCAGTCCCCCACATCGAAAACAGCTGTTGATCTGCTGCTGCCCTTGACTCGAGCTGCTCCCTCCATGGTTGACATTAAACTAAGCCGGGCGATCATATGGTCTCGCCCTCTGCTGGAACTTGCCACTTCTGCTCCTCTGGTTGCTTCGAACAGGTCCACCACTTGTCACTTATTGTGGGACTGTCCTTGCTCGGTCATGCCCTTCCACTACTGTGCACTTCTCTACTAACTCAAGAAAAGAGTTAATACTTAGAGGTAGCATCGCTCGCTTCAACTCGTGTCTCAACCCGTCTTCAAACCTTCTGCAGACCCATTCTTCGTCTGGATGGATCTGATAGAACTGAGAGAATTTGAGTAGCGCTTCGAACCTCATCGCGCACTCACAGACTAAAAATTGTTGTTGTTTCAAACTCAAGAAGTTTTTTTCTTTCTCTTATTTGATGCTCCTCAAGAAGTACTTCTCCAGAAAGCACTCCCGGAACAATTGCCAAGTTAACATACTTCCTCAGGCCTCTAACAGTCTGGCCTTGATTCTCCACCAAGCTTCTGCTGCCCCAACCAGCATGAAAGCAACATACGTAACTTTCCTGTCCTCTCTGCAGTGTGTGGCCATGAATACCTTCTCTATCTCTTGCAACCATATCTCTGCAGCTTCAGAGTTGTATTCTTCGTGGAATTGGGGAGGATTTCCCTTCATGAATGCTTTGAGGCCAGTGTCCACTGCCTCGTTTCCTCTTACGGTGTGTATTTGATCCTATGTCGCTTCCCTCTCTTCTTGCCTCTGCATATACTGGGCAGTCTGCTGGGTTTGTTGCATCATTGCGGTAGCCAAGTCCCGCATGGCCCGTATTGCTTCAGAGGTGTCACCACCACTTCCTGTCCCTGAGTGGTCACCATTGTTGTTATTATTATCATTGCCTCCGGTCGCAGTCGACCTTCTACCGCTTCCTCTTCCACGTGCCATTTAGCTTCCTGTACAAGGAGCTATCAGTTCCAATTCGTAAGACATACAATAGCACTTAACAGTTAGACACATCATATGCCTTATGAATGAAAACAATTATCACACATTGATAACTAGCGCATCGGACACTCTACCCAAAACTAGACTCAGTTGATACACCCCGGGTATCAACCATCAAAGGCAGTACACTTTCCAAACTTGCAATAATGGTTCCAGTGCTAGCAATCCACTATTAGAGTCTCATGCTCAGTGGTAGCATGACACTCACACTAGACTGATAGGTGTTAAATTGATGCCCGATTGGCTCTAGTGTTAGTGGGAGATTGTTAGTGTAAGCCTTAGTGACCAATCTATTTTAAATAGATAATCATTTGTATCATGACTTTGATCATATATTTGATATATGTGTAAAGCATTCATTTATTAACACTAGTGCACAATATGCATTCCACGTCAGGGATTTACAATGGTTCTTTTTAATCTGTAGTAGAAAATAACGTGGTGGCAATTTTGTAATAAATTGCATTCTATTAAGAATTTCTACTATGGTTCCATATATGATCGTAGTAGAAAGTCATGTTTCATGGCCACGCTCACTTTCCCCTATGGTTGCATTTAGAACCGTAGTAGAAAGTAGTGTGGTGGCAGTATTGTAATATTCTGGACTACTCACAAAATGACTTTCTACAACAGTTACCTTTTGAACTGACTTAGAAAGTGTAATTTTGAAATAACCTAAATAATTCTATCCTTTATGCGCCATTACAACGTTATACTCTACACGCCCTTCTCTTCACACAGCAAACCCTCTTCTCCTTCACTCCTTCACCAACGAGGCAACCATCGTGAGTCTCTCTTCTGTCAAGTGAGTTGTCTTCTCTCTTCTCTCTTCTTTCCCATTCTCTTCTTCAAAATCTCATTCTTTTTTTCTTCATTCTCAAAGGTGCACGAACAGACACAGCCCTATTCATTCTCATAGGTGCACGAACAGGCTACATGCCCCTCCTCACTGTCCTTCAACCCTGATTCTCCATTTGGTTCATACATGGTAAGTGAAAAAATTCGTTTGATTTTTGAGTGGCGATAAACTTTTTAAATATTAATGGAGATAAAAAATTTTCATTTTTCCTTTTCTTGTGTTCTATTGTCAGAGTAAATTTGAGAAATTAAACTCTTGTGTTCTTGTGCTCTATTTATTTTTTCAGTTGGACTGAATTGTTCCTGTTGCTAGCTACCCCTTGCTGCTTCTCATTTATTTTTCATTTTTCAGCAAGGTATAACCCTTTCTGCTTTTAATTTGTTTTGTTTTTTTTATTAAAAACTCATAATGTTTTCTGTTTTTAATGTTAATAAATTAGCAAAGCCTTAGTTTCCCGTTTGAGATTCAATATTAATGAGCATGTGTACTTTTTTAAGGTGCCACTCATTGTATTGAATCTTGAATAGTCCAAGTTGGACAGTTTGGGGAAAAAAAATTTCTTCATTTAGTCAATAGTTATCCCTTAATTCTCATATGTTATACTTGATGAAAGTTTGGTCTGATGCATTTCCTTACATTCTCCGGATGCATACTTTATCGCGGTGGATGTCATCGCGTTCAAGTCGTGTACGTCAGAAAACGATGGGAAATGCTGTCGAAATTTCATTAAGTATGGGCATGAGAGTTAAAGAATAACTTTTAACTGAATGTTGGAAAAGTTTCTTCTCGATTGGGTGATAACTCTTTTTATGAAGAGTTATTTGTACCTTTTTCACTTGTGTTTTTGTGGTCTGAGTATTTCGAGTTTATGTTTTTAGTGTTTTAGTGTGATTTTGTGTAAAATGTGTTTTATAGAGTCTTTTGTGATTTTTCATGTTTTGGTGTCTTTTAGAACTGTTTTGGTGATTAATTGAGAGTTTTTCTGTGCAGAGCGATTTTTGGAGAATCAGGCGCTGAACTGGAGACATTGCTCTAGGATTTGTTGTAGCAATCGTAGCTAAAGTTGGTTTGGAAAAATGACAAAAGCTCAAAATATTCTCTTACATGATGAGTTGTTCTTCGCTGATAAGGACAGTGACCTACACACAGGGCTGGCATTTAGTGCATTAAACTTAGGGAATTGGGCCAAGGACACTTGTAGTACCCTACTTTTAGCCCAAAAAGGATGAGAGAGGAGAGGGCCTTGAGATATTTTTAGAAAACCCTAAATAGGGTATAGCCAAGGGAACAATCATCAGACATCATCTTCCTTATTGGAGCAATGACAGCAACTGCGCCCCTTTCTCTCTTTCTTCCATTATAAGGCTTTTTATTCCATTTATTGTTCTTCTTTTTGTTTTTGTAAGCTCAATATGAGCTAAACCTCTTGTAGCTGTGAGATGTTGAACTTGTAATGGATTTCTAATAAATGTTATGTTATGCTTTGCTATTACATTTTCTATAAATCTGATTTGGATTGTGTTCTAATTAAGCTTGATCACCTTAGTTAGAACTTGAGCTCATGGTTGCTTGGAAAATCTAAGTGTAGCATAACTGTTTTATAAATAAGAGTAAAATCATTAATTGGAAAATTATGATGAAGAATGATTGAGGAATGAATATTCTAACTCTTAGGATAGCTTGAACGAGCTTAAGTGAGGCATTAATGTAACTAATATGGACCTAGGAATAGAAGACGTTTAGTGAAGTTCATCTCAGAACTGTTGCAAAACAAACTTTCATTTCCTGGAGCCAATTGTTGTAGCACTGCAAATGCATAACTAAACTAGATTGAAGTTGCAAAGGATACTTCCCTATAGCTGTTTTACCCATTCTATTAGCAAATCCGTTTTTATTGCTCTAGCATTTATTTCCCAAAACTGTTCTAGACACATACACACCAACTATTTATTACTCTTTGTTAATCTTAATTAATAGAACCATTAATTCTAACTTGGTACTTGATTATAATCCTCGTGGGAACGATCTCACTTGCATTTTATTACTTGTTAAACGATTGTGTATACTTGCACATCATCCGTTTTTATCGCAACAAGTTTTTCATGCCGTTGCCGGGGATTGTAATGGTGTTTAATTAACAAGTTTTAGATATGTTACTTTCGATACCCCATCATGGCGGTAATAGTTCTATTAGTTAAGACAACTGATCTATTGAATGTTTTGCTATAGCAATAGGTACTCTTACTCTGTATGCGCAGTAATAGCGCTCCTGAGTTCCAACTAGACCCTGAGATTGAAAGAACATTCAGAAGGTTGAACATGCAGAACCAAGGTTTAGTTGAGTTGGGGAGACTGATTTTTGAATAACCTGACAGTTCCAACACTGCTACTAGTTCTGCAAAATTCTGAAATGGGTGATGAACCCAATAGCATGGCTTTAGCCAATGATAGAACTATTTCTATTAGAGGTTATGCCCTGTTTGATCCAGCAACAATGAACACAGGCACAGTGGTGCCTGAAATCATAGCTGAGCATTTTGAGTTCAAGCCTGTCATGTTCCAGATGTTACAAGCAATTGGGCAGTTTAGTGGTGCTGCAACCAAGGACCCTCATTTGCATCTGAAGCAGTTTCTTACTGTGGCTAATAACTTCAAAAACCCAGTAGTCACTGAGGATTGCTTTAGATTAAGACTGTTCCCATTTTCTCTGGTTGGCAAGGTTAAGAACTAGCTCAATTCTTTGTAGCCCAATTCTGTTGATACTTGGAATAGGATGGTTGAGAAGTTTTTGACCAAGTTCTTTCCTCCTATGAAGAATGCAAGGTTGAGAAATGACATAACTTCCTTCAAGCAACTTGATGATAAGCCTTTGTATGAGGCTTGGGAGAGATTTAAGGAGCTTTTGAAGAGATGTCCCCATCATATCATTCCAAAATGCATTCAGATGGAGCATTTTTACAATGGAGTGCTGCCAGCTGCTAGAATAATGCTTGATGCCTCTATAGGAGGCACTCTTCTGAACAAGTCTTATGATGAAGCATATGAGCTGATTGAAAGCATTGCTGCTATAAGTTATCATTGGCTTACTGCTAGGCTTACCTATGGAAAAAGCACAACTGCTGCAGGAATTCATGAAGTAAATGGAGTTACAACATTTACTACTCAGTTGGTTTCCTTGACTAACATGATGAAAAACTTAGCTATTACAAATCAGAGTAACCAGGCAGCTCAAGCAATTGTGACTAATCCAGCTGTAAATGAACAACAAATGCACCAAGATGAAGTTGTTTCTTGTGTGTATTGTGGAGGAGGACATCTGTTTGAGGACTGTTTCAGCAATCCTGTATCTGTTAACTATGTGAACTACATAGCAATAGGGGAGACAATCCCTATTCTAATACCTACAATCCAGGGTGGAGGCAACACCCCAATTTTTCATGGAGTAACAATGCTAATGCTGCAGCAGGGAACTCAAACTTTCCTGCAAGATTTACAAATGCTTCACCTGGATTCACAAATCAGCAACCAAGGCAACAACAGCAAGCCCCACCTGCACATCAAGAAATGTCCTTGGAAGCTGTCCTAAAAGCATTCATGTCAGAAACTAAGGCACAGTTCCATAGTCAAGGAGTGTCTATGGAGAACCTTGAAAATCAGGTAGGCCAGTTGGCCAATACACTGAAGAGCAGACCTAGTGGAACACTGCCTTCTTTTACTGAAACTCCTTCATCATCAAGCCCCCATGGTAAGGAGCACTGTAAGGCAATACACCTGAGAAGTGGAATTGATTTGCCAACTGTTGTAGATAAAAAGAGCAAGGTGAGAACTGAAGAGACTGAGACTGTTCCAATAACTGATGGAACTGTTGAGAAGACAGCAGAGAAAACTACTAAGAAGCTTGAGACTGTTCCAGAAGCTGAGCTCTTGCCTAAATTTGTTCCTGAAAGGTCTCGTCCTCCTTTTCCTCAAAGGTTGAGGAAGGTCCAACAAGACAAGCAGTTCATCAAGTTCATGGAAATTCTGAAGCAGTTGCACATCAATATACCTTTGGTTGAAGCTTTGCAGTAGATGCCTAATTATACAAAGTTCATGAAGGATGTGCTAACCAAGAGGAAAAGGCTTGGGGATTTTGAAACAGTTGCCATGACAAAAGAATGTAGCCTAATCCTCCAAGCCAAAGTACCTCCCAAATTGAAAGACCCTGGTAGTTTCACCATCCCTTGTTCCATTGGAGATAGCTACTATGGCAGAGCATTATGTGATCTAGGTGCTAGCATCAACTTAACGCTTATGTCCATTTTCAAAAAATTGGGCATTGGGGATGCTAGGCCTACCACTGTGATACTTCAACTAGAAGACAGTTCTAGTGCAAATCCAGAAGGAAAGATTGATGATGTGTTGAAAAAAGTAGATAAGTTTGTATTTCCTATGGATTTTATTATTCTGGACTGTGAAGCAGATAGGGAAGTTCTTATTATTCTGGGTAGGCCTTTCCTTGCTACAGGAAGAACTCTCATAGATGTACAGAAGGGAGAGTTGACCATGAGGGTTAATGAGCAACATGTGACTTTTAATGTGTTCAATGCCCTGAAGTATCCTGATGAGGGAGTGGAAGAATGTTCATTTGTGCAGTCATTTGATGATTTGTTGCAAGGACAATTCCTGATAGGCAGAACAGATTTGAGTAATGATGAGCTTGAATTAAGCCCTGATGATCCTTTGTTGGAAGAACTTACTGAAATAAAAGAAGGCACTGCAAGGCAACCTATATGAGCCATAAAATTTGAGTCATCGGAAGTCACTGATGACACTTTCAAAGTCAATATACCCTCAGTTGTGAAGCCACCTGTTCTAGAGCTAAAACAGCTCCCACCTCATTTGAAATGTTTATTTGGGAGACATGGAAACCTTGCCTGTGATTATTTCATCTTTCCTCACTACTGATCACAAGAAAGCAATTGGTTGGCAAATGGCAGATATTAAAGGCATCAACCCTATTGTGTTTATGTATCGAGTGAATCCTATCCTGAAGGAAGTGGTGAAGAAAGAGATGATCAAGTGGCTGGATGCTGGGATTATATACCCTATTTCTGACAGTGTTTGGGTAAGCCCAGTTCAGCGCGTGCCAAACGGGGAGTAACGGTTGTGGCTAATGAGAAAAATAAGCTAATCCCCACCAGAACAATCACAGGGTGGAGGATTTGTATGGATTATATGAAGTTGAATAAAGCCACCAGAAAAGACCACTTTTCCCTTGTCTTTTATTGATCAGATGCTGGATAGGCTTTTTGGGAAAAAGTTCTATTGCTTTTTGGATGGATTCTCTGGTTACAATCAAATTGTTGTAGTGATTGAAGACCAAGAGAAGACCACCTTTACTTGTCCCTATGGCACCTATGCCTTTAGAAGGATGCCATTTGACCTCTATAATGCTCCAGCAACATTCCAAAGATGCATGATGGCTATATTCTCTAATATTATTGAGAAATCCATGGAAATTTTTATGGATGACTTCCCAGTATTCGGAGAGTCATTCCAAGGATGCCTTGGAAATCTGAACAGGTCTTGGATCGTTGTGAGGAAACAAACTTGGTGTTAAACTGGGAAAAGTGTCACTTCATGGTTCAAGAAGGAATTATGTTGAGTCACAAGGTTTCTAAGAAGGGTATGGAGGTAGACAAAGCCAAGATAGAGGTCATTGAAAAGCTGCCACCACCTACCTCGGTTAAAGGAGTGAGAAGTTTCTTAGGACATGTTGGGTTCTATAGAAGATTTATCAAGGACTTCTCCAAAATCTCCAAACCTCTGTGCTAATTGCTAGAGCATGATAGGATTTTTGATTTCATGCCAGATTATTTGGAAGCTTTTGAGATTCTGAAGAAGGCTCTAATCACTGCCCCAGTCATAACTGCTCCAGATTGGTCTAGGCCATTTAAGTTGATGTGTGATGCTAGTGACTTTGCAGTGGGAGCAGTCCTGGGATAGAGGAAAGATAAGGTATTCCACTCTATATATTATGCTAGCAAAACATTGGTTGAAACTCAATTGAACTATACCACTATAGAGAAAGAGTTGTTAGCTGTTGTGTTTGCCTTTGACAAGTTCAGACCCTACCTTGTTTGCATAAAGGTCATTGTCTATACTGATCATACTGCCATCAAATACTTGATTGCCAAGACTGATTATATTGGTGCTTTTGTTGCAAGAGTTCGACTTGGAAATCAGGGATAAGAAGGGAGTTGAGAATCAGGTGGCAGACCACTTGTCAAGATTGTCTGAGGGGAATGAGGCCACAAAGAATTCTGAGATCAAAGAACTTTTACCTGATCAGTAGTTGCTTTCTATGGAAGATGCTAAAACACCATGGTATGCTGATCTAGTAAACTATCTAGCCAGTGGTATTGTCCCTGCAGATTTGAGTTCACAACAAAGAAAAAGGTTCTTCCATCAGGCAAAACAGTTCTACTGGGATGAGCCATACTTGTACAAGAACTGTGCTGACCATTTGCTTAGAAGGTGCGGGGCCGAAACGGAAGTCCCAGATATTCTCTTGCATTGTCATTCATCCCCACGTGGGAGACATTTTGGAGGAATGAAGATAGCTGCTAAAGACCTCCAGGTCGAGTATTTTTTACCTACATTATTCAAAGATGCTTACAGCTTTGTTAAGGGCTGCAACAGATGCCAACGCGTAGGGAACATTTCAGATAAAATGAGATGCCCCTCAATTCCATCTTGGAAGTTGAGTTGTTTGATGTATGAGGCATAGACTTCATGGGTCCCTTCCCCCTTTTTTTAGTAATCTGTAGATTTTGGTGGCTGTAGACTACGTGTCAAAATGGGTGGAGGCTGTAGCTCTTCCCACCATTGATGCTAGAGCTGTTGTCAAGTTTGTTCAGAAGCAGATTTTTACAAGATTTGGCACCCCTAGGGCATTCATCAATGATGAAGGTACTCACTTTTGTAATAAGCTATTCGATGGTGTCCTAGTAAAAATATGGGGTGAGGCATAAAGTTGCTACAGCATACCATCCACATACCAATGAGCAGGCTGAGCTGTCCAATAGGGAAATAAAAAGAATTTTGGAAAAAGTGGTGAACCTAAGCAGAAAAGACCGGTCCCTTCATTTGAAATATGCTCTTTGGGCATGCAGGACTGCCTACAAGACCCCTTTAGGAATGTCACCCTATAGGCTGGTCTATGGAAAGGTATGCCATTTGCCCATTGAGCTACAGCATAAAGCCTTCTGGGCAGTTAAAAAGCTCAATCTTGATCTAGCACAGGTTGGAGCAGCTCGCATGCTGCAGCTCAATGAGCTTGAGAAACACAGGCTTTTTTCATATGATGGAGCAGATGTTTACAAGGCCAAAACAAAGGCCTAGCATGATATAAAAATTAAGCAGAGAGACTTTGCAAAAGGAGAGCAAGTTTTGCTCTTCAATTCCAGGCTAAAGCTGTTCCCAGGGAAGCTGAAATCTAGATGGTCTGGACCTTTCACCATTGTTCATGTCCACTCTCATGGAGCCATTGAATTGTTTGATGCAGTTTCTGGTAGAACCTTTAAGGTAAATGGGCAAAGGGTCAACCATTACTGGGGTGAGCCATTTTCTAAAGCACAGGCCACCACAGTCATGGCTGATCCTTGATGTTCCACATGCTCTAAGTCAGGCTGAGGAGTTGTAAACCAAGCACTACTGGGAGGCAGCCTAGTAAAAAAAAAAAATTTTCCTTAGTTTATTTTGTTATTTTTTTTTTATTTTGCACTAACTCAATAAAAAGAAAACAAAGAGAATGGAAGTTGTGGATGTAAGTGGTATAATTGTCCTAGGTGGTGGTGTGGTTGTTCATTGGGCTGAAACAGGTTGGAGGCCCAAGTAACTGATTCAGGCCTCGACCTGGTTTTTGGGGGCAAGTCACATCAGTTTAAAATTTGGGTGAAAATTTTGAAAAAGTGGAAAAGAAAAAGGTGGAGCAATTTCTCGTGCACCTCTCACACCACTTATTCCCTCTTCATAACCGTGCCTCACCCTCACCACACTTTCTCAACCACCCCCATCAATCACCATCACTCACCCATCACTCCCCTCTCTATAAAACCGACCCACTCTCTTTGCCTTACTCACTCACCCACATTCTCTTCCACCTCTCTCCAACCCGAGCCTTAATTTCTCCAGCTTCCCCTAAATTTCTTCATCCCCAACCTTCACCCATTTCCTCCATCACTACTCCACCATGCCTCGCGTAAAGCATTGCACTGTAAAGAGGGCCAAGCCCACATCCAGTGATGAATTTGAGGCATATGAGGTGTTCGTGGATGCTGAAGCTGCAGCAAGGTACCACAATGTCACTATTCTAAGGGAATTCCATGCTAAAAATGGGTTCACCATCTCTAACAAAGCGCCCTATGGTCTCCCTGATGAAGTTGCTGTAGTGATTGACAAGCACAAGTGGAAGCGGTTCGCATGTCACCCAACTGGGTTTTGCACTCCCCTTGTCCGTGAGTTCTATACGAACATTGGAGGGGATGAGCAAACCTATTCCATGGTGCGTGGGTGCAAGATTAGCTTCTCTGCAAAAACCAACTTGAAGTTGCACTTCGCTGAAGAGGAAGATGCATACCAGCCTCTGCTGAAAAAGGCTACTGTGAAGCAGCTGACTGCTATGAAGGATGTTGTGACTGTCCTAGGGACACAATGGTTACCAACTTCTGGAAATCAAATGAAAATTTCCAGGTCTGCTCTGAAGCCCCTAGCCAAGGTTTGGTATCACTTTCTAAGGCACAAACTCTCCCCTACTGCTCATACTGAAACTGTGAAGAAGGAGCGTCTGGTGCTCCTCTACTGTATCTTAGAAGGAAAGAGGATCAATATAGGGTGATTGATTCAGTAGGAGATTTCCAATTGTGCCACAAGCACAAAAGGTCAATTGGTTTTCCCCTTCTTTATCACTGAACTATGTATGCGATGTGGCATAAAGTTTCACAAAGGGGAACGAGAGGAGAGAAACACAGGGAGCATTGATATTGGGCTGATCAATAGGTTTATCTCTAACTCAGCCAAAGCAACCCAGGCCAATGATAAGGCAAAGGTTATGGAATCAGGAGAGCCCTCAAAGCAGTAGGACTGCTCTGTGGGGCAAGAGCAAAAAGTGGAGTTTCTGACTCAAGTGCTGCAGTAACACATGTTGCAGCAACAACTGTACTGGAAGTTTTCCATGGACCATTTCAAATGGCAGCAGAGGTTGCTGGAGCTTAACCAGTGGAAGAAGGTGCACCCAATACCACAGTTTCCAATGCAGATTCTGCCTAAACAGCACCATACCTCAGAGCAAGCCACCCCTAAGAAGCATAACAGTCCTAGTGCCCAAGCAGTCCCGGATGCATCAGACTCCTTTGATTGGATGCCACCAGCACCTTCACAAGAACAACAACAACCCACCACCACCACTGAAGACCTAATCAGCAAGAAGAAAAAGAGAACTAAAAGCCCCTTGCAGGATTTGGGGGCTGAAAATGAAGAAGAAAATAAAGAAGCTGACCCTGAAGCAACAATAGCAACCCCTACCCCCTCTCAAACTCCCCATAAAAAGGCAGCAGAAACCCCTCTAAGGGATATGATCACAAAAATAGCTGTTGATTACCCTGCCTCTAATGAGGATGAAGAGGCCAATGTTCTTCTTGCAACCAGAAAGAGTAGGCTGCCTGAGCTAAGTTCCTCCAAAGGAAAGGGTAAAAAGCCAACTGCTACAATAACTGAGAGGGCAAGGGGAGTGAAGAGAGCACAGCAGCCTCAGAAACTGATGAAGAACAACAAGCAAACTTGGTCCTAGTGAAATAAGTGGGGTCCTCTACCCCTGCAAACAAGAAGACCACTGCTACAAAAGGAAGCAGGAAGAGCTCTCGCATCAAGAATTTGAGCACCTAAGCCCATCCGAGCAGGTTGCTACAGCATGTTGCAGCAACCCTATTAGGAGCTTCCTTGTTTTCCTTTAGTTCTTTCTTTTGGTTTCTAGTTTCCGTTTCTATAATTGTCGGTCTTTTGTCCTGTTGTTTGTTGCTTTTAGATTGTAGAATGTAGTTGAAAAGTGGGAGTCAGCTAACTTTGACCCCAACTGTTTTTCTGTTTGTACTTAGTGTCCCTTGTGTCTGACTCCACCATGTGCACAACAATCTCCATCATGGAGTTTTGTTTAATGAAACTTGTTTGTTTTGAAATTCCCCAAGTGCACCTTTTTGGCAGCTTTGACTTGATTGTTTTCTTTTGGGCTTATGTGATTGGATTTAATTGTTTGAAGCTCGAGGCACATGCTCTAGCAAAATCTGATCTACCTTGAGAGCTTTTGGGCCAAAACAGCTTTATCTTTCTTTCTATGTGAATACCATTCTTATGCATAATTCTCTGATTTTGCCTTGCTACTTTCATACTTGCACACATCTCTGCTGCACACACTTTTGCTAGAGGCACATTTTGTTTTCTTGAGCCTAGTATTGCCTAAATAGCCTACCCTTGGATATTACCTTTGTGTGAAAAACCAATGTCCTGACTAGTTGGAGTGGTTGGCATGCTTCCTGTGTTTACATGCTATAACATAAGTTTGGGGGTGCTCGAGGGCTAGCACAGTTTTAAGTTTGGGGGTGCTATGCAGCTGTTATGTGGTAGAATATTAGAAATTGAACTGTTGCTGGTAAAAAGCAATGGTTTACTAGTAAAAAAAAAGAGAGAAAGAAAGAAAAGGAAAACAGTAGAGCAATTGCAAGGGAAAATGTTGAAATGTTGCAACAACTGCTCTGAGGGTACAAAGGAGGAAACAGAATTCAAAGAAGTGTAAAAAAGGGAAAGGAATCAAACAAAATGAAAAAGATAAGAAAGTCCTCCCTAACTTGTGTGAGCTGGACCATGAAAGAAATAGTTGTGAAGCAAAAAGAGGAAGTATGCCTAAGCTCCATCTGGTGTAGACACCTTCCCAGAACTGTTCCTACTTGAACCCAAACCCCATTGTAACTAAATTAAGTCCTCTAGCTATATGCAGTACTGATTGTGGGTGGTGTGTTTAGAAACTTGTCAAGGTCATGAGTACCTATCTTAGATTGAGAAGAGAGGAAGAACACATTGTTTTGAGAGTGTAGTGCTATAGCATGTTGCTAAGAGTTGAAAATGAGGACATCCAGGAATGCCTGCTTGATTGAATTTCATGATTGTTGATGCATTGTCAAGTATGCCTTGTGAAGAAATTGGTTTGCAAAGAAGAAAGTTTTGTCTTTGAGCTAACTTGAGCTCATGTATGGAGGTTTAGAAAAATTTGTGTCTTTTCTTTGTAGTTTCTTTTGTTTCCATTACTTGGATATGTGAATATGAATTGTGGCATGGATGCCTTGAATTGGGATTTGATGTGTGTGTGTGTGTGTGTATATATATATATATATATATATATATATATATCCTGGACTGGTTAAGAGTATAGCATTGGCTATAGCTTGTTTTGAGGAATGAAAAGCTTCTAAGCTAAACGTTATAATGGCTGTTTTTATTGAAAAGTCACTAAGATTAAAAACTTTTAGGAAGTTGAGTGTTGGTGACGAAAATAGTGAAAAGTTGCTTTATCAATATTTTCTAAACATGTTGTACAAAGAAAAGAGAACCTTGAAAAGTATTTGATGTTCCGAAGATGAAAATGTCTTTTCATGAAAGTTAACATAGTTTTAATAAGATTAATATTTCTTTTACACTAACTTAGAATATGGTTTTACACTAAGTAAGGAAAAAAACCTTTCCAAGTTTGTTAAGGTATTTTACCTTAACCATGTAACAAAGTTCTTTAAACTTAATGTGTTTTCAATTAAGAAGGGTTTTGATTTACAAAGAGAGTTTTCATTTCAAATCATAAAGTTTTACATGTGAAAGCCTAAGTTAAAATAATTAATTTAGAGTTGAAGACAAGAGGTAATTAAATATGGTAGGTGGTGGAACAAGACCACGTACTATACCATTGATGGCTTAGTTCATCAATGACTTAATAAGTCTTAACTGAATCAACACTTATTTATTATTTGAAAACCAAGGAGTTAATATCTTAGAAGGGATGAAAGAATTATCTAAGAGGATTCTCAATCCTTCTTCATAACACTTAGGATTTGAGATGATTTGAGGTGTGATTCATAAGACATAAACACCAACATGAAACGTTTTGGGTTTTGGAACAGTAGTTCGATGACGGACCGGTGACTCGGTCAAGGTCTATCGTTCACTTGTTTCAGTCTTGTGATGACCGGAATGAGAGAGATCTGAGATTGTGCAGGTATGGGATTGTACAGTGGAAGGAATCCTGAGGCTGTGCAGGTATGGGATTGTATAGCTGAAGGAAGGTTTATAAGAATTGATTGGTACTACCTATACTGACAAGATTTATCTTCTTTTCGGGAGCCTACAACATAAGAACTTGATAGTTAAGCGTGCTTAACTTGGATTAATTGTGGGATGGGTGACCTTCTGGGAACTTTCCTAGAAAGCATGTGAGTGAGGACAAAACACACTGAAAAGACTTGTGTTGGTTTGTAGGGACAGTCGGTAATTCTGAAAGCAGTCCGGATCATTCCAAAGGAATTCCGTGATATTTATCCGGTGGATAAATGTTTTATATTACAAAGACGCGTATAATTCCTAAGGTAGAGAACCTTAGTGAACCTCGAGATTTATCCGGGGGATAAGCATTTATTTATCGCATCCGCTTTGTGTAAGCATTGGCATTTCATTGCATGAGTTTGTAAGGCCTTAAGACTAGAAGTTGAGCTTACACCTAGATGCTAGTGCGAATCTTACGGTGACGATTGATCGGTCTTGGAGGTATCAGGGTTGGAAGGGCTAACATGACACTAGTTGGTGATTCTTCTGTGTCGTGGCGAATCCGTGCAATACACTGATATCCTCCACTAGATGTCGTACTTTTCATGTTTGGTCGAGAGTGTTTCCGTAAAGTCAGATACGTGCACGTTACGAACGTTGTAGCATCTTGCTCATGGCCGGCAATAACCGGAACATGTCCTCCCATTCACTCTCTCCGACGATTTGTTAGCTCCATGGAGTAGGGGTCAGAGTTTTACCCTTGTGGCATATGGCATTGAGTCATGTACATCGCATTCCATTGCATGGCTATTGATGATTAAATTTACTTATTGTACATCATTATTCTGCTTTTCAAAGATGTCTTGTGCTGCTAATTGATTAATATGATATATTGCAATGTATGGTATTCTTGTGGACATGTTGTTACCTGGTGTGCTGTCCTGTGTTACTGCTGTTATTGTAACTATGTTGACGCATTATTTATATGTTGTTTTACTTGTGTCGCTATTATGATAAACTTGTGAAAGAGTATCTCACTCTTGCCTGTACATGTTGGACACTTTGTTGTGTTTATTGAATACATGTACAGATATTTTCCAGCGGTCCTCTGGGTCACTGCGGTTGAGTTCCTTGGTGTCAGCGACGAAGATGGTGGACTGTTACTGACAAGGTCCGGTATCTTTTGGGCGATGCATGCTAGGTAGTATGCTTATTTGTTCTTAGTGTTTTATTAGACCAGCTCTTAGGATTTTTATATTTAAAGTTAGGTCCATTGATCGTGACTCAGTATGATGTGTAATAAGAAAATGACTTGATGTATGCCTTAAGGCGAAGTGAATGAGTTTCATAAATGATGAGTTTGAATTTATTTCCTTGTTATTGTTAATGTTTAAATAGGTATCAGAATTTCTGCAATAGATCTAATAAATATTTTTGAAAAGGTTTTAATTAACCGAATCGCAAGGATTTTGGGTTACGATATGTGACACCTCGAGGGGGTGTTACAAAGATAGTTATTGGGCCTGCAATGAAACATGTTGAGGAACGTTAGTGATGTAGATAGGATTCGTCTATCCTACATAACAGGAGTAATGTCTATAGCTCTCTTGATGGTATGCGATGTACAAATGCATGGCCATGCTAAGGTGGGACAATATGAGATATTGGGCCCACGTTATCGTATGTCAATTGCTAGATCAAGAAATAAATAATTGGACTTAATAAGGATGACACATTTATGCCTTGTGTTCAATTAAGACATTGTGACGAAAGAACGTTGACTTCACATTATATATGGTTACAATATGGTCTTAATAGTATCACCAATATTCTAATTAATTAGGTAGCAATGATGTATTACTAGATGCCGCTCATTGTTTAAAATATTAATTGATTATTAATATGATTAATAATAATTAATATTCTTGCCAATTAAGTTAGAACCTATAGGGTCACACGCATAGAACAAATGTTCAGAGATTTAGCTTAATTGATTAATTAAATATGATTTAATTAATAATTACACATTGGGCCTGTAGCGTACAGTAGCCCAAATGGGTCAGGTTAAGTGAGTTACAACTATTAATAAGCTGCGCAGGTCACTTAAGCCCTAGAGAACACAGAGCACTCATAACGGCCGTTGTACTCTATTGACAGCAGCGCCTCCTTTCTCTTTCTGTGTG
Organism: Ammopiptanthus mongolicus; assembly: GCA_039655645.1. Lineage (NCBI taxonomy): Eukaryota > Viridiplantae > Streptophyta > Magnoliopsida > Fabales > Fabaceae > Ammopiptanthus > Ammopiptanthus mongolicus. Next base: position 34,731,100 of record CM077350.1, read on the forward strand.
CCACACTTCCTTCAATTCTGATAGCTAGCACTACGCTATCTCTGACGTTGGTTTGCTCGCATGGACTGAGTAGAGGTATTGCTACTTTGCAATACTGGTGATAGAGAAGAACCTCTCCCTTTGTGGTGATAGCAGAAGTGTTCCTTAGATCTGATACTCTGTAGCTGTGTAGATCAAGTTGCCATTCACACCGTAGCAGTGTCTGTGACTTACCAGTGCTGCTGACGCGCGCACAATGATCGTGGTTAAAGCTACGCTTCAATAGGTAAACACAATATCCTTGTGATTCATGTCCAATATGTGATCCTTTAGTAAAGGGGTTTTTCCACTAAAAAGGATTTTATAAATTGTTTTTAAAAATTATCCCCCTTGAAACCCCAACAGTGATATCAAAGCGTCTGGTCGTAGTTTGCCATGCATCCTAAGATTGTTTGCCATTGTATGATAACATGCTTATTGCTTTTAACTATGATTTGTATGTTTAAAAGCATGTTTGTATGATTTGTATTTGATATAAATCTCTTTGAACATGTGTTGTATGGTTGGTCGTGCTCCTAACATAAACAACTATTCGCTTCTGGAATCCTGTTGCGCCGTTTGGCACGGCCGTGCTCCCATTAGAACGGCCATGCACGTTTAAGTTAGCGTTAGTGAACGCATAGCACGGCCGTGTGCCGTTTGGCACAGCCGTGCCACTTTTGAACAGCGTCAGCGAGTTTTCAGCACGGTCGTGCGCCGTTTGGCACGGCCGTGCACATGTTGTACAGCGTCAGCAAGCTTTTGGCACGGCCGTGCTGATGGACAGAATGTGATTTTATCCCTTTTGCATATTTATAAATTGTTTATTAAATGTACGGAATATGGTTATCGTCCTAGTTTTGGTGTTTAATTTTATTTGACAAATACGACCTGCATGTCATGATTATTGTATTTATTTTATAAATATGGCCTGCGTGTCGTGACATTTACTTTATTTATTTTATTTTAAATTATGTAAATTGTTTCTGGTTGACATGGAGGCAACACCAGATCATGACGCCGGTGGGAGGAACTTTGGAAGTTTGCTCGTGAGTCAAAGATTGTATTAATTAGTTTTAATTATTGCACATTAGGAGGCCATAATCATAATACCTTTTATATGTCTTGTATGTTTATGTATGTGATGCATGAAATGTATGAGATATATGATTTAAATTTAGAATTTACATTGTATGATAGCATGTATGTCATTGTATGCTTAATATGTTTTGAATGTATGTAAGCTAGTATGCCATGTATGCTATGAGAGACGTTTATATGATAAACAAGCCGGGGAGATCACTTAATTATTAAATTCCCTCAATAAATTAAGTTATTAAATGCCTCCTAATGCGTCGCACTCGTCAAGGCCAGAATCATTTAAGTGTGGGTCATGCTACAACTGAGCACCTTAATATATTCCGGTGAGACGCGAAAGGTGAAATAACCTACTGCCAACCATTAGGTTGAACTTAACTAAGTGTATTCAATAGGATTGAAATGACTTAGAGGCATGGGGTTGGGCATTAATCCGTATGATGGATTAGAATAAGGAGTTATTCACCCAACTGGTCCAAGAATTATATTTGATGTAATTGGAAAGGAGTTTCCTACCTAAATAGCCAAGTTCTGGGAGATCAACCACAGCTGACTCAGAACGAGGTAAAATATGGATCTTGGTCCTACTAGAAAATCTTTCAACGAGATTTTCCGAGTCAATGATGAGGGTCATTGATTTGAGTAAAATAGTGGGAGCATATTTAATAAAGACCTATTAAATATGTTTTTAAAATCATGATACTTATACTTTGCATATTTGTTTTATGTAGATATCCATGGAACCAAACACAACTAATAATATATCATTGTGATCTGTCCTTGAGAAGGACAAGTTATCTGGAAGTAATTTTCTAGATTGGTACTGAAACTTGAGGATTGTCCTTAGGCAATAGAAAAAGTTGTATGTTCTTGAGGAGGCTGCTCCTGAACTACCCGAGGATGCTTCTAGGGCTGACAGAGATACTTACAAGAAGCATCAAGATGATGCCCTGGATGTTAGATGCCTCATGCTTGCCACCATGAGCTCTGTGCTTCAGAAGCAACATGAGAAAATGGAGGCATTCGATATGATCGAACGTGTCAAAATGCTCTACCAAGAGCAGCAAGGCATGAGCGCGTTGAAGTTTCCAAAGCCCTGTTTAATTGTAAGCTGGCAGAAGGAAGCCCAGTGGGACCTCATGTACTCCTTTTGATTGGGTAGAGAGCCTTGAAAGATTGGGTTTTCCACAAAGCCAAGAGTTGGCTACAGATGTAGTTCTGCAATCATTGCCAGAAAGCTACAGTCAATTTATCATGAATTACAACATGAATGACATTGACAAAACTCTGCCAGAACTGTTAGGCATGTTGAGAACTGCTGAACAGAACATTGATAAGGGAAAAGGTAAATCCATAATGATGGTTGATTCTGGAAAGAAGACTAAGAAGAAGCGTTGGAGCAAGCAAAAGGGCAAAGGCAAGAAAAATTTTAAGCTTATCACTTCTGGCTTGAAGGCAATTGCCACCATTGTGGCCAACCTGGCCACTGGAAGAAGAACTGCAAGAAATACCTGGAAGAGAAAAAGAAGGGAAGTGAGACTTCCGCTTCAGGTATTTATGTTATTGATGTTAATTTATCTACTTCAGCATCTTGGGTATTTGATACTGGATGTGGTGCTCACATTTGTAATAATGTGCATGGACTAAGAAGTAGGAGGAAATTGACTAAAGGTGAAGTGGACCTACGCGTCGAAAATGGAGCAAAAGTTGCTGCATTAGATGTAGGGACTTATGTTTTAACTTTACCTACTGGGCTTGTTTTGGAACGTGATAATTGTTATTATGTTCCCGTTATTAGCAAAAACATTATTTCTGTTTCTTGTTTGTACAAGAAGGGTTTTCATTTAATTTTTAAGGACAAATGTTGTTCTCTTTATTTGGATAATGTTTTGTTTGTTAATGCACCATTGAGTAATGGACTTTATATTCTTGATCTCGATGTGCCCATATATAACATAAATACGAAAAGGATCAAACCCAATGGTTTGAATCCTTCATAGCTTTGGCATTATCGTTCAGGCCATATTAATGAGAAACGCATCTCCAAACTCCATAAATATGGATTATTGGATTATTTTGATTATGAATCATTTGATACGTGCGAATCTTGTTTATTGGGAAAGATGACTAAGGCCCCATTTACTGGTAATAGTGAAAGGGCCAGTGATCTTTTGGGCTTGATACATAGTGATGTATGTGGGCCACTGAACAAAGCTGCTAGAGCTGGTTTTTCCTACTTTGTCACATTTACTGATGACTTCAGTAGATATGGATATGTGTATCTAATGAAACACAAATATGAAACCTTTGAAAAGTTCAAAGAGTTCAAGAATGAAGTAGAAAACCAACTGGGCAAGAGTATTAAAGCCATACGATCAGATCATGGTGGTGAATACCTTAGCCAGGAATTTGATGACTATATGAAAGAGTGTGGGATAGTATCCCAACTCACTCCTCCCGGAACTCCACAATGGAATGGCGTGTCCGAAAGAAGGAATCGCACCTTGTTGGACATGGTACGATCGCTGATGAATCACTCAGATCTTTCAGACTATTTTTGGGGTTACGCATTGCTTGCAGCAGCTTTCACAATTAACCGTGTTCCAACAAAGGCGGTAGAACAAACACTACATGGGATGTGGAAGGGGCGAAAGCCTAGTTTGTCTTTTATGAAGATTTGGGGATGTCATGTCTATGTCAAACGTTTAATCACAAATAAACTGAAACCCAAATCAGATAAATGTACTTTTGTGGGGTATCCCAAAGAAACGAAAGGATACTATTTCTATAAATCCACTGATGACAAAGTGTTTGTCGCCAGGACTGGAGTGTTTCTTGAAAAGGAATACATCTCTAAAGCAGACAGTAGGAGGACAGTAGAACTTGGAGAAATCCAGGCATCACAGAGTACTGACTCGTCTGCAACAGAACAAGAACCGAATCCACAAGATGTTGCTGTTCAAGAATCGGTTCAAGTATCACAAGAACCGCGTAGGTCAAACAGATCACGTATACAGCCTGAGAGATTTGGACTTCTCCTAACTCAAGAAGGTGATGTACTGCTTATGGATCAAGATGAGCCTATTACCTACCAGGAGGCCATAGCTGGCTCTGAATCTGAGAAGTGGCTAGAAGCCATGGAATCCAAAATGGAATCCATGTACATAAACCAAGTTTGGACCTTGGTGGAGCCACCCGAAGGGTTAAAACCCGTAGGGTGCAATGGGTCTTCATAAAGAAGATTGACATGGATGGAAAGGTTAATACCTTCAAAGCGCGACTGGTTGCAAAAGGTTCCAAGCAAGTTCATGGTGTAGACTATGATGAAACTTTCTCTCCAGTTGCAATGATCAAATCTGTTCGGATCCTACTTGCTATTGCTGCATACCATGATTATGAAATCTGGCATATGGATGTCAAAATTGCATTCCTTAACGGGAATCTTCTCGAGGATGTGTACATGACACAACCTGAGGGTTTTGTCGATTCAAAGGATGCTAGAAAGGTGTACAAATTGTAGAGGTCCATCTATGGACTCAAGCAAGCTTCTAGAAGCTGGAATCTTCATTTTGATGAAGCGGTAAGGCAGTTTGGATTCATCAAGAATGAAGATGAACCTTGTGTGTACAAGAAGGTTAGTGGGAGCATGATTGCTTTTCTCGTATTGTATGTGGATGACATACTTCTCATCGGAAACGACATTCCTACACTACAATATGTAAAGACATGGTTGGGGAATTGTTTCTCGATGAAGGACTTAGGCGAAGCTTCCTATGTACTGGGAATCAGGATCTATAGGGATAGATCATTGAAATTATTAGGCCTTAGTCAAGATACATATATTGACAAAATGCTTAGACGCTTCAATATGCATGATTCTAAGAAGGGTCTCTTGCCTATGTCACATGGCATACACTTGACCAAGGGACAGTGCCCTACTACATCTGATGAGAGGGAACGCATGAATAAGGTTCCATATACTTCGGCAATTGGATTTATCATGTATGCTATGATATGTACTAGACCAGATGTCTCGTATGACTTGAGCATGACGAGCAGGTACCAATCTGATCCAGGTGAGAGTCACTGGAAAGCAGTCAAGAATATCCTCAAGTACTTGAGAAGAACTAAGGACACATTCTTGGTCTATGGAGGTGAGGAAGAGCTCACTGTAAGAAGTTACACTGATGCTAGCTTCCAAATTGGTAAGGATGATTCCAGGTAGCAGTCAGGATTCGTGTTTTGCCTTAATGGAGGCGCTTTGAGTTGGAAGAGCTCAAAGCAGAAAACAGTTGCCGATTCTACAACGGAAGCCGAATATATTGCTGCATCCAATGCAGCAAAGGAGGTTGTTTGGATCAAGAAGTTCATCTCTGAACTTGGTATTGTTCCTAGCATTGCGGACCCGATTAACCTCTATTGTGATAACAATGGAGCAATCGCGCAAGCCAAGGAACCCAGATCTCACCAGAGATCCAAACACATACTCAGGCGTTTCCATCTCATTCGAGAGATTATCGATAGAGGAGATGTGAAGATATGCAGAGTTGATATACTAGACAATGTTGCTGACCCGCTTACCAAGCCTCTTGCTCAGCAAAAGCATGACGCTCATACTAGGTCGATGGGTATTAGATTTATGCCTAATTGGCACTAGTGCTAGTGACAGATTGTTGGTGTATGCCCTAGTGGCCAATATATATTTATGATTTATATATATTGTATCATGACTTTATTCTATATTTTATATATATGAGGCATTTATTTATTATGTTGTATTTGATGGTTATATTCATAGCATAATAAAGTCCTTTGAATAGGTAGTTCATTTAATGGAACGTCAAGTATGACTTGACCGTGAGATGCCATTAAATTATAGAACACTATTCTTAAATATCCACAGTCAAGTATTATTATTAATAAGGACAATAATAATACATTGAGACTATTATGTGAGTGTACTGATGACCACATCTCTCGGGTCATAGATATAAGATATCAAGTCTTCACATAGGTATAAATATTAGTGGAATATTTATACTAGAGTAACCCGCTATAAGAACGCTGCATAATAGTTATGTAAGTGTCATAAGCAACTCTCATAGTGACCATAATGAAGTAGTCCTTCGACTTGAAATCACTACGATTCCTGACATATGTAATTATAGGCTTTAATACTATTAAACATTGTCTGTAATAGGACAACTATAAAGATAGTTATTGGGCCTGCAATGAAACATGTTGAGAAATGTGAGTGATGTAGATAGGATTCGTCCATCCTACATAACATGAGCAATGTCTATACTCCTCTTAATGGCATGCGACATAGAAATGCATGGTCATGCTAAGGTGGGACAATATGAGATATTGGGCCCACATTATCGTAAGTCAATTACTAGATCAAGAAATAAATAATTGAACTTAACAAGGGTGACACATTTATGTCTTGTGTTCAATTAAGACATCATGACGAAAGGACATTGACTTCACATTATATATGCTTACAATATGGTTTTAATAGTATCACCAATATTCTAATTAATTGGGTAGAAATGATGTATTGCTAGATGCCGCTCATTGTTTATAATATTAATTGATTCTTAATATGATTAATTATAATTAATATTATTGCCAATTAAGTTAGAACCTATAGGGTCACACGCATAGAGCAAATGTTCAGAGAATTAGATTTATTGATTAATTAAATATGATTTAATTAATAATTAAATGGGATTGATTTAATTGATTAATTAAATATGATTTAGTTAATAATTAAGTGAGGATAAGTTTAATTGATTAATTAAATATGATTTAATTAATAATTAGACATTGGGCCTGTAGCGTACAGTAGCCCAAATGGGTTAGGTTAAGTGAGTGACAGCTATTAGTAAGCTGCGCAGGTCACTTAAGCCGTAGAGAACACAGAGCACTCATAACAGCCGCTGTACTTTATTGACAGCAGAGCCTCCTTTCTCTCTCTGTGTGTCGCGCCTCCTCCAATTCTAATATCTAGCACTACGCTATCTCTGACGTTGGTTTGCCCGCGTGGACTAAGTAGAGGTATTGCTACTTTGCAATACTAGTGATAGAGAAGAACCTCTCCCTTTGTGTTGATAGCAGCAGTGTTCCTCAAATCTGCTGCTCTGTAGCTGCGTAGATCAAGTTGCCATTCACATCGTAGCAGTGTCCATGACTTACCAATGCTGCTGACGCGCTCACAATGATCGTGGTAAAGCTACGCTTCAAGAGGTAAACACAATATCCTTGTGATTCATGTGCAATACGTGATCCTTTAGTAAAGGGGTTTTTCCGCTCAAGAGGTTTTTATAAATTGTTTTTAAAAATTATCCCTCTTGAAACCCCTACACATGCCAGTTGTGATGATCATCGTGAAGGATATGGGAGAATATTCCTACACGACCATAGGTTATGTTTTTTTTTTTATCCATATTGTAGTTATGTTTTTTTATTTATTTATTGGAGAACATGCCTACTTTGATATTTTAGTTATATTTTTTTTATTTATCCATGTTTTACTAATGTATTATTTTTTGTCTAAACAGGCACATGGATGATACATTGGTCATCCCTCCTTTGCATAGCAAGTCAGACACTCAGTCGGGCATCCCTCCTTCGCATAGCGGGTCGGACACTCAAGCGCCGTCAAGAAAAAGGGGTAGACATGCCATAACACTTAAAAAATTGACCCTTGCGTGTACTGGTGATCAGAAGTTACATATAGACTCTGATGAGCTTGGATAGCCGATAGGTCTAGAAGCTTCACGGTTTAAGACTTTTGTGGCCATCCAAGATAAAAGCAGGGCTAGCATTCTTTATGAGGATTGGGAAAGTGTGTCGGAGATGGTGAAGAACTAGATTTGGGAAAGTATCACGGTATATCACTATTACTATCTATGTTTGTATTTATTGTGTTTCGTCATAGTCTTATCACTAACTAATTTCTCCATTTTGTTGTGTAATGTAGCTCACCTACGATGTGTCGAATACCGAGCAAATGAAGAATAAATGGATTTCTTATGCGTGTGGGTGCTGGAGGCAGTTTAAGTCAGACCTCACTACCTATTCATATATAAGCAGTCGGACAAAACTGCTTGTGAGATGTACCCGTTCCTTGATGAGGATACGTGGAAGAGGTTTGTTGAGATCTGACGGACCCCTGCCTTTGAGGTTAGTTGCAGTTAATTATAGTTTTTTATTGTATCAGGCAAATTTATTTATTTTAACTGACTTCAGTTGTTCATGTGCTATTTATAACAAGAGAAAAGGAAAAAGGCTCAGGCAATCCATAAAAAGAATGTTCATCGTCATAGATTGTCTCGTGGGGGCTATAAAAAATTTAGGGATCAATTGATGGAAGAACAACGTCAGAAGGAATTAGAAAGGCAATCTGATCCTTCGCATGATCCTCCAATTTTTGTTGATCCTCCAGCTGCACCCCCACGCCATGTCACATGGATTAAAGCCCGACAAAAGCCATCTGGGGAGTATACATCTGAGTCGACATGCATTGTTGCTGACAAGATTGTAAGTAAATATTCAATTTTAATTGTAATTGTAACAAGCTTACACACCGTCTAACACATTTTGTGCATTATATGTTGTAGGAGTCTTTGGTTGAACAGAGCTCCTAAGGATCATTTGTTCCTAGTAGCTCGCGTCGAGATATCTTGGCTATCGCCCTTGGGAAGGAAGGCCACACTGATCGTGTCCTTGGTGTTGAAGGGTTTATAGCGTGCGGACATACCATGGAGCACGATCATGTCATGACGAACGCAGTGCCATATGAGAGGAGGTCAGACGGGAGGGCCTTCCACATGTTATTGCGAATGTTAGACAGGAGTTTCTTCCGCATATTATGGCAGACCTTAGACGGGAGGTTTATCCTGAGATGGTGGCGGAGTTTAGACATCTATGGGTCTTTCCCAAAAAACTCCGGGTGTCCAACCTTCTGCTAATGTGAGCACAAAGAGGAGCTGTGATGATACACATGTGTTAGTTGAGGAGCCTGAGCATGAGGATAATATAGATGAGGAGGACAAGGATCTCCATTAGCTACATGAGGATGAGGATGATGCACATGCACCAAAGGTATTAATTCATAATGTTTTATGTTTTTCAATTCGAATAACTTAATTAACTAATGTTTTATTGTTGTGTAGAATGTTGAGAAAGCTGGTCTACTTGAAATTTCTCCGTTATTACAATTGGCTGGAGTGGCGATGAAATATATGTCGGAAGATTTATTTCTGCCTTTGGAGCACGATGGCAGCGAGGCATTAAATGGGCTTTTTCTAATCGCTGGGAAAGATATGGCTGATTTATACATGGATAGATGGCTTTGCGTTAACATTCTACAATTATGGTGCACGTAAGTACTTTTATTTGTAAATCAGTTTTATAATTGATAAGTATCAATCTTTTATAATTAACATTAATTTATTTCTTTATCTTATAGGGCTGTGCATCGCCTAAGTGTCTCAAATGACACCAGCCACTTGTATGGATACCTGGACCCTAGCAAGATTCTGGGTAAGGTTATGAATGTGGGACTGAAGACATACATCATGCAAACGATTCGTAACAGTCAAAAAGAGTGTTATCTAGCCCCATTCCTCGACAAGGATAATTGGCAGTTAGCGATTCTTTGACCTCGTCGGAATGAAGTCGCCATCTTGTGTTCATTGCACTATACCCCATCTACAGTTCTTAAGGAAATAGCTGATACGTAAGCAAGCTTCTTTCACTCTTAATTTGTAATATTACATTTTTGTTTATCTATATGTATTAATACTTGATGTATCAATGTTTTTTTATCACAGAGCTATGCAGGCATGTAATAGCTTGGAAGGTAAAAGTAGGTTCGAGAGTAAAAAGCCTCAATGGATTTGCCCACGTATAAGTAGTTAATCCGTGATTCAATTAGAGGTTATATATATATATATATATATATATATATATATATATATATATATATATAATAGTAGTTATATAACCTTATATTAATTTATTTTTTTATCATTTGTAGTCTCATCGAGAAAATGGCGGCTGGGAGTGTGGATATTATGTCATGAGACATATGTTCACTATTATCTCCGCGAGTACTACTTCTCAATGGGCGGAGGTAATTATTAATAGAATTTTTAAGTACAAGAGTTAGTTAAATTATTATGTTTGTTTTATTACTTGATGAGAAAAATATTTAATTTAATTTTCTTATGTTATGTAAACTTGCAGACTTTCAACAATTCGGCTCCGCTATCTAACGATGATATTCGGGACATCAAGGAAAAATGAGCAAGCTTCTTTGCTAGCTATTGTAAATATCATAATGTAGCTTAGATGTATTTAATTAGTTTCACATTCATATAGGTTTTGTAGGAATCATATATATAGCTTAATTAGATGTATTTAGTTTTGACACATTGTTGCCATTTTTGTATATATATCTTTGTTAATACTGATTATATATATATATAACTGTTAACACTTGGTTTAGTATATCTGTTATTGCTGTTGGATTGGATCTGGCTGGTTGTATCAAACTGAATGAAAAAATTAGGAAAGGGAAGAAAGGAAAACAGAAGAGATTATTAAAAAAAAAAACACACTTTTTACTACGGTTGTGACGATAATCGTAGTAGAAATAAACTTTCTAATACGGATATGGTTACAACCGTAGTAGAAAGTTACTTTCTGGAAGTTTTTCTTCATCCAGAAAGTGACTTTCAACTACGGTTGGAAGACACAACCATAGTCGAAAGGTCACTTTCTACTATGGTTATGTCCCACAGCTGTAGTAGTAAGTCACATTCTAGATGACTTTCTTCGTCCAGAAAGTCACTTTCTACTATGGTGGTGATCATAACCGTAGTAGAAATGTAACTTTCCACTACGGTTCACCAACGGTAGTGGAAAGTTCCCACTTTCTACAACGCATCTTTCTGCTACGTTGGTCCAACCATAATAGAAAGTCAAAACCAATTGTAGTAGAAAGTGTGTTCAGCAGTAGTGTAAGTTGTATTTGATGATCATAGTTATAGCATAATAAAGTCCTTAAAATAGGTAATTCATTAATGGAACATCAAGTATGACTTGACCGTGACATGTTATTAAATTATTGAACATTATTCTTAGGTATCCATAGCCAAGTATTATTATTAATAAAGACAATGATAATACATTGATACTATTATGTGAGTGTACTGATGACCACATCTCACGGGTTATAGATATAAGATATCAAGTCCTCACATAGGTATAAATATTAGTTGAATATTTATACTGGAGTGACCCACTAAGAGAACGCTTATACTGGAGTGACCCATTAAGAGAACGCTGCATAATATTTATGTAAGTGTCACAAATGATTCTCATGGTGACCATAGTGAAGTAGTTCTTCGACTTGAAGTTATTACGTGTTATACCCGTAAAATCTTATTAATTAATTATAAACTTTAATCAGCAATATAAATAAAATATAATTTTTTTTCTTGTATAATTAATGCACCCGAAACTATTCTTAAAAAACTAATCTTTAAATTATTAATTATGTTATAAAATAATTCTTTTATGCAAGTACATTTATAAATTTATTAAAGGGTTTGCGTCATACATAGGGTAGTGTATAGTTTGACACACCTCAATGATACAATCAATAAATTTTTAATTAGCCAAAATGATTGTTGGATTTTCCCTAAATATTTTTGCTGTGAAGGGCATTTTATCTAAACTTTAGGAGTGTATTTAAATAAGGAAGGGGATTCCTTTATTTATTCGTTTTTTTCCGTGGCCTTTCACTAAGAAAAGAAAAAGTTCCACAACCCTTTTGGGGAAAAAGAAAGAAAGGAAGAAAGCAGAAGAGAGGGAAAGAAAGAAAGAAAAAGAAGAAGAGAAAGAAGAAGGGGAGGAAGCTCAAGGATCTTCAACCTAAGGTGTGGTAAATGGGAATTTGTGGGTTGAATCCTTGCTTGTTGCTGTTGTGGTAGGATTATTAGTGTAAGAGATTGATATATCATGGAGGGAATAATTAGGGGTTGGATTTTAGATATTCTAAAGTATATTTTGAGCTGTTGCAAGGATAACCCAAAGGTTCAATTTATTTTATTCATGCTTATTGCGATGTTCCATGAGTGGTGGAACTTGAGGAGCGAATTGTTAAGTATCTGTCAAGTAGTTCCATTGATGTATCCACATGTGAAGAGTCCTTGTTTGGTTTTGGATTTAAGCCTTGTAGTTGGTTTGGGTTATAACCTTTGATTTGTTTTTAGGACTATGTAAAATCTAAGTATGTTTAGTTTTACTCTCATAGATTTAGTTCATTATATTGTAATATTAATAAATGAAATCCTTTTTACTTTGGATGAGACATAATTAGTATGTCTGATAGGCTGCGAAGGGGAAAGGTTATCCTTTCTCTTTCGGCCGGTCATGACTACAAAAATCAGGTCATGACAAAGTTGGTATCAGAGCTTAGGTTACAGAGTTCTGAATAGGAATTAGCAATCATGGCATTTGTGAATGATTCTCGAACCCGGGCAAGGTATATGACAAAGGTTATCATGGTCTAATTCCAGTTTTTGATCTTTGAGAAATCATCTACTCCACATGACAACAAGGCAGTGGTATAAGTGTCATTTTATATTTTGCGTTTTTTTTTTACTCTGCTCTTGTGTAAATGCAAGCATTGTTCAATTGACATCTATTGTTGGTTCTTGATTTCTTTCAAGATATGTTGCATTTCCCTTTCATTGTTTTATTTTCTTTGATTGCACTAGTAAAGTAAACCTGTTGGGAATTGCCTTTCACAAATGTTGACAATGTGCTTTTGCTAACTTTGAAGGCTACCCATTCATGGGCTTTATTTGCATCCCTTGGAAGTGAATATGACATTAGTGATTATTTGTTGTTGCTTTTGTGGACTTCTTTCAATATAATTGACAGGCTAGGTTTCCCACAGTCAAGAATATAAGGTTAAAGACTTCTTTTTGCCTAATTGTTTGAAATTTTTAGGGCTGTTACATTGCTTGATCTTCCTTTGTGCTTGACAAATAGTCTTAGATTATGACTGATATAAGATTAAAGGCACTTGCATTCAAGTTTTACATGAGGAGTTTTCAAAGTCAAGTTTTAACAATGCTTTTGTTCACTGTTAGATATGTTACAATTAAAGTGGTTTTACTGATATACACAAATACTTAGGATAGTTTGATCACATGGTTTTATATTTAAAGTGTCTATCCCTTTGTTTTGGTGTAGGACTTTGTTAGTAGGAGGAGGTCTTGGTGAGATTTGATACACAGTGTTAGTCTTAGTCGGGTCCAGTATATTGGAGTCCATCATGCAGAAGCCATTCATTTTGAACAGATGTGCTAAGTATGGTACAACTTTTACTGTATTTTAGTTTTTCTCAATAATAATAAGTTTCATTTGTCTTTTATAAAAAAGGACACTTGCAGTCATGAATTAATATTGGATTACATGCTAATAATGAGAAATGAGATCTATGCTTTTTTTTTTAGCAAAACCAAAACTGATAAGAGGCTTTAGACAAATAAATTAAAAAAGAAAGGGGTTGTGATAATTATTGGATTCGAAAATGTTAGACAAAACTATTGAAGTTGATGTGGTACGAGAAGAAAATGCCTCTCTTGGCTGTTAATTAACGTAATAGTGATTTATTACCGTGGTATTGGCTAAAGATGCTTATAGTGTTGAATAAATATTTAGCATTGATAAAGCATGGGCTCATTTTATCTTCCATAAGAAACATTAACGGTTGATGTGGTGAGAGGATAATATTATTCATGCATGAAATGAGGAGTATGTGCATGTTTGGGTGATTGGTGTAGAATAAACTTTGAGTTACTATAGGGTGTTGGGTTAATTGCTATACTATTTGGTTTATAGGGGTTAGAATTCTTTGTAAAGTGGGTAAGATTGAGTAGCAATCATTGTGAGCTGAATGATAACAACCATAAATAATTACCAATCACAAACCATAACTTCACAAGATTAGAGATTGCTTCAATAACTAGCTTGCTACTAAAATTGGTAAAATATTGGTCTATATGCATTTTGCAGATTTTCAAGAATGTGAAAGCAAACATGAGTTACTTATAATTTGCTTTATAATATATAATAATAATAATAATAATAATAATAATAATAATAATAATAATAATAATAATAATAATAATAATAGAGAAATTTCTCTTTTGATATCTAAGTCATGTATTTATTTTTGGCATGAAGTTCTATGCTTCTTTCTTTTCTAATGATGTTGATTCTTTTCCTGAACTTTGTTATTTTATATCTTTGCTGGTTCTGGATCTTGGTGGGGACTCCATGAGCCAGTTAATTTTTTTCAGCTTGCTAATAAATCCAGAATTATGCTTAATAGTAACATAGATTTCTTGTTCTCTGGTTTACACCATTATCGTTTTGATTGATTGGATTCAAGCTTCATACTCTTTTAGGTGTCTGAATAAGCCTTAACTGACTAGGACTAAATTTTTACTGGTTTTGGCTAGTTAAAAATGCTTTACAAAACCAGGTATTTCATTTGTGATCAAATATAGTGCTCTTCATGTTTTTTTTTTGTTGGGGTTCATTTTTTTTTTTTGATATGTTTCCAATATATCCTTAATTATTGTTCTTTCCTAGCTTTATTAAGCGTTTGGTCTCAATAACTTTAATTAATTTATTAATAAACTTGGCTCTTATATATTGAGAAGCCATAATGTGTTCCAGTATTAGGATCAAGATTAGAAATGTCTTGAATAAATTGCCATTTGGAATATTCATTCACCTTCATGTTTTAGTATTATCTAGTGTGCAAAAGTTTAAGGCTCTGATTCCAAATTATGTCATATTCTCTTAAAAAAACAGCTCCACTAGCAGATTTAGTATTTCCATTATGATCTTTTGGGTGCTTCTATTGATTGAATATTAAAGAGTACGTTGTGCCTGTAATTGAAATTAACTCTTTCTTTTGTATGCATAGGTTGTAGTCTAACAAAGTTTTAAGTCTTCTGTTTTAACACCTTTTTGCATCATTCAAGCCACATACACATTGGAAGCTGCTATAATATGTTGATTACTATTTTCTTTGTACTACTTTCTGTTGAAGATATTGACACTAGTGCAAAATATGGATTCTACAACAGTTTTTTAGATCGGTTAACTAAAAACCGATTTAAAAAAGAGGTGGTGGCAATTTTGGAAATAAGTGAAAAACTTTTTACATCGGTTTAAATTTAACCCGATGTATAAAAAATTTAAGATCGGTTTTAGAGGACAACCGATGTAGAAAATTTAAATAAAAACCGATCTAATTATTTATTCCCGCCAAGTATTTACATCGGTTCTTACAAAACCGATCTCATTAGTATACTATCAAAATCGGTTATTTCACAACCGATCTCATTATTGTACTTTCAAAATCGGTTCTATTATCCAACCGATTTCAAATCTTCATTAAACCCATTTCATGTTCCAGCGTTCTTTCATATATTTCCCTCCTCACTGTTTGCCCTCTCTCTCGTTGTTGCTCCTTCTCCTTCATCCTTCACCACCGTAACCTAGCACCACCGCCACAAATCGTTGCTGCTCCTTCATCGCTGATACACTGCCCAGTCGCGCACGGCTTCACCCTCTCCTCTGAACCTCTGTACCAAACTTTGCCCACGGCTTCACCCTCTCCTCTCACAGGTTCTCTTTCTCTCTCTCTACATTGTTGTTGTTGTTTGCTACCTGTTACTTTGGTTTTGCAATGTACTTGATTAGTTTTACAGTATGGCATGTAACTTGATTCCAAGACTCACAGAAAGGAAATCCATACGTGACATTCTAATGAAGAAAAACACTTCTCCTTCTGATTAGATTTTCTTATGAAATTAAAGGGAGAAAAGAAGAGAAAAAGTATTAATGTATTAGAATTTACTATTTAGTTTGAAAATGTGGTTGATTCAACTTGAGTAAATATGCAAGGAAACATAAAACTCTTCTGCTCTCATTCTTCAATCATTGAACTGGAAGGCTCAGATTAGTAAATATCTTTAGCTGATTTACTCTCCACTGAATTAAGGGTATATTTGGATGAAGAATTTCAAGGAGGTAATATACTTGGTGAGAGGAATTTAAATATTTTAGTGTGAAATAACTTGTTAGGATATTAAACTGAAGAGTTTTAAAAATGATAGGTACATGACTTTGTTTGAGCTAAGTCTGAAATCAGAATCTTGATACCTCTTAGCTTGTTGCTGCTTCTTCTCCTTCATCGTGTTCATATTTTCTGTTTCTGTTCTATCAATGTAGATATGCATTGCCTCATATAACTACTTCATTCCTAGTTCTATTCTTTTGGCCAAATATTTTGTATTGCTTGGTTTATAAACACTTGGTGCATATTAGTTTGGCATATTAGTTAAGGATATTAGTTTAACATGAATGGTTTTTAAATGTTAGGTTAAAAAACCTCTCACAGTTCTCTCAAATTAACCCTCTCTTTGCTTTGTGTTTCTAATTTAGGGTGAAGGCAAGCCTCAACCCATCTCGAGCTCCCTCTCACTCATCACTCTCTATCTCCTCACTCTGAGCACAAGTAAGATATTTTATTCTAATGTTTTGTTTGCTGCTTTAACTTAGGGATTGGGCTGTTGGATTATCTTTTAGTGTTAATAAATTAGCAAAACCTTAGTTTCCCGTTTGAGATTCAATATTAATGAACATATGTGTACTTTATTAAGGTACTACTAATTTTATTGAATCTTGAATTGTCCAAGTTGGACAGTTTGGGGAAAACTTATTCTTCATTTGGTTAATACTTATTCCTTAATTCTCATATGTTATACTTGAAGAAATTTCGGTGTGATGCATTTCCTTTTGTTCTCCGAGTGCACACTTTGTCGCGGTGGATGTCACCGCGTTCAAGTCGTGTACGTCGGAGACCGATGGGAAATGCTGCCGAAATTTCGTTGAGTATGGGCATGAAAGTTAAGGATTAACTGTTAACTGAGTGTTGAAGAAGTTTCTTCTCGAATGGGATAGGGCCATACCCAGTGATAAAAAGGAGTTGAAGATCTTGGACTAAGTGAAGTTGTTGTTGTAGTTATGGATCGTAATTGGATCGATGCTAGACGCACAAGTCATGAGTATGAGAATGGAGTGGAAGAGTTTTTAGAATTTGCTAAAAGAAATGTTCCCGATAGTAATGGAAGGTTTTATTGTCCTTGTGTTAATTGTTTGAATGAGAGACGACTGGAAGCTGAGAAAATACGAGAGCATCTTATTTGTGAAGGGATATGCAAGAGTTATATAAGATGGATATGGCATGGTGAATTGTTAGACAAACCAAGTGTGTCCCAAAGAGAGGAGGTTGATGACGTAGATATGGATGATCGATTAGAGGACATGATCCGCGATATTGGACAAGAGCCATTTCAACGAGCAAATGTGTATGATTCTTTGTGCACTGATGCAGATAAGCCTTTGTATCCTGGGTGCTCTAATTTCACACGGTTGTCAGCGGTGTTAAGATTGGTAGTTGTGAAGGCGAGAAATGGGTGGAGTGATAAAAGCTTCACCGAATTGCTTGAGCTGTTGAAAGACATGCTTCCAGAAGGTAACACATTGCCGAACCGTAACTATGAGGCGAAGAAGATATTGTGTCCGATGGGTATGGAGTATAAGAAAATACATGCATGTCCTAATGATTGCATATTGTACAGGAATGACTTTGAAAAGATGCACGAGTGTCCAAGGTGTGGGGTATCATGCTACAAAGTGAACGATGGTGATTCAAATTGTGATGTGATCACTAAGGGTCCTCCTGCGAAGGTGTTATGGTATCTTCCAATAATTCCAAGGTTCAAGCGATTGTTCGCTAATGTAAATGACGCAAAAAACATTATGTGGCATGCAGATGAGAGAAAATGTGATGGACAGCTTCGCCATCCGGCTGATTCTTTGTAATGGAAGAAAATTGATAGTTTATTCCCAGATTTCGCCGATGAGAAAAGAAACCTTAGGCTTGGACTTGCTACCGATGGAAATCTGTATGGCACCTTAAGTAGTATTCATAGTTCATGGCCTGTTCTTCTGGTCATTTATAACCTACCTCCTTGGTTGTGCATGAAGCGCAAATACATTATGTTATCTATGATGATTTCAGGCCCAAAACAGCCAGGAAATGATTTAGATGTTTATCTAAGTCCCTTGATTGAAGACTTAAGAAAGCTGTGGGTGGAAGGCATTGATGTGTTTGACAGGTATTGCAATGAGACTTTGAAGATGCGTGCCATGTTATTTTGCACCATCAATGACTTTCCAGCGTATGGGAACTTGTCCGGATATAGTGTTAAGGGGCATAAAGCATGCCCTGTATGTGAAGAAGGCACATGCTACCATCAACTACAACATGGAAGGAAGACATTTTACCTTGGGCATCGAAAATTTCTCACACCTGATCACCCGTATCGTAGATTGAGAAAAGCTTTTAATGGATGCCAGGAGAATGAAATTGCTCTGACGGCCTTAATCGGAGATCAAGTTTATCAACGGGTTAAGGACATGGATATTATCTTTGGAAAGACCCATAAGAAGGCTACTGAGAAAAACATATAGAAGAAGAGGTCGATCTTCTTTGATCTTCCATACTGGTGCAAACTTGATGTAAAACATTGTATTGATGTGATGCATGTGGAGAAAAATGTGTGTGATAGTGTAGTCCGGACGCTTCTTAACATTTAAGGCAAGACAAAGGATGGTGTGAATGCTCGTTTAGTTCAAGTTGCGATGGGCATACGAGAGCAGTTAGCTCCATAATCAGTAGGGGTTAAGCGGACTTATTTTCCCCCAGCATGTCACACTTTATCAAAAAAAGAGAAAAAAGTTTTTGTGAGTGTCTACGGGGCGTCAAAGTGCCACAGGGTTACTCTTCAAATGTTAAGAGGCTTGTCTCAATGAAAGATCTCAAATTAGTTGGTTTAAAGTCTCATGATTGCCATGTCTTGATGCAACAACTACTGCCAGTGGCTATTCATGACATCTTGCCTAAAAAAGTGAGACATGCCATAACAAGGTTGTGCTTATTCTTCAATGCTATATGTAGCAAAGTCACTGACCTTCAAAACCTGGATGAGTTGGAAACTGAGGCTACTATTATCTTGTGTCAATTGGAGATGTATTTTCCTCCTCCATTTTTTGACATCATGGTTCACTTAATTGTTCATCTAGTGAGGGAGATTAGATTGTGTGGCCCCGTTCATTTAAGGTGGATGTACCCAGTTGAGCGATACATGAAGATCCTAAAAGGGTATGTGAAGAATCCACACCGTCCTGAAGCATCTATTGTTGAAAGGTATGTTGCAAAAGAAGCTATTGAGTTTTATACAGACTAAATGTTAGAAGCAGAACCTGTAGGGCTTCCTAAGTCTCGTCATGAGGGAAAATGTGATGGTAAGGGTACACGAGATATTACTGTTAAGAGCATGGGTCGAGAGGAAGTGCTTCAAGCACATTTGTATATATTGAATAACACTGATGAGGTTAATCCTTACTTATGTGATCACAAAACCATTATCAAGCAAAATTACCCTCGAGTGAACGAAAAATGGTTGTTGAACAAGCATAATAAGACTTTCTTAAACTGGTTTAAAGATCAAATTGCGGAGAATAATACTGCTTCTGATACATTAAAATGGTTAGCACATGTGCCTAACTTTGATGTCATATGTTGGAGTGGATACGATATCAATAAGTTTTCCTTCTATACAAAGTCCCAGGATGACAAGAGTACCGTGCAAAACAGTGGGGTTATGGTTGTAGCCGAGTCCATGCACTTCTCTAGTTCAAAAGATACAAACCCCGTTATGGCATCCATATCTTACTTTGGAGTCATTGAAGAGATTTGGGAGGTCGATTACACTAAATTTAGAGTACCTGTTTTTAAATGTAAGTGGGTTGATAGTAATAGTGGTGTACAAACCGATGAGTTAGGATTTACATTGGTAGACCTTGGCAAGGTAGGTTATACAGAAGAGCCTTTCATCATGGCTTTCCAAGCAAGGCAAGTGTTTTATATCTATGATCCTTCTAACAAAAGGTGGTCAGTGGTTTTCCAAGGAAAAAGCATGCATAATGGTAGTGAGGAAAATCAAGATTCAACTCTTGATATTTCCGATACTCCTTCTTTCTCAACACGGATGCCTACTTTCAATGAGGAAAATGAAGCGGACGATGTACATGCCATTCGTGATGATCATCATGAAGGGATATGGGAGAACATTACTACTTGACCATGGTGTAAGTTATGTTTAAAGTTATATTTATTAGTTAAGTTATGTTTATCTTGATAATTATAAGTTAAGTTTTTTTTTTGTTATTTAATTTGATATTTATATGTTAAGTTATAGTGTAAGTTATGTTTAAAGTGATATTTGTTATTTATCCATCTTTATTGACGTAGTTTATTATTTTTTGTATAAACAGGCATACATGGCAGATCCCTCGGACATCCATCCTACACGCAGCGGGTCGGATACCCCATTGACAAGTAAAAAAGGTAGACGCGCCACACGATTAAAAAAATTGGCCGTCAACCGTAGTGGTAATCAAAGGATGAGGGTTGAGTTTGATGGAGATTGCTTACCTATAGGGCCAATGGAAGATTAGTTTAGGAGTTTTGTGGCCGTCCTTGCCAAAAGCAAGGCTAGTATACTTATTGAGGATTGGGACCATGTAAGATATGGGATAGTATCATGGTATTTTACTTTTACCCTATTTGGTTGTATCTATTTTATTTCACCATATTATTTTCATATACACTAATTTCTCCATTTTGTTGTGTAATATAGCTCACCTTTGAAGTGCCGGATACCGAGCATATGAAGAAAAAATGGATTTCGTATGCGGGTGAGCGTTGGAGAGCATTTAAAACACAACTAAGCGGGAAATACATACATCGGCGTGCAGACAAATCTCCACTTGAGATGTACCCGTTCCTTGATCAAGAGACGTGGGATAGATTTGTTCAGATCCGATTGGACCCCTCCTTTCAGGTTAACTTGAGTTATATTGGTTAACTTGACCAACCAAATTGATTTTATTAATATACTGAATTCAGTTGATGTTATTTATAATAGGAGAAAAGGAAAAAGGCGCAGGAGATCCAGAATAAGAATGTCTACCCCCATCGTTTGCCTCATGGGGGATATAAAAAGCTAAGGAGGAAGATGATTGAAGAGAAGAAGAAACAACTTTTGGAAGAAGCATCCCAAGCTGATCCTACGGCTGATCCACCTCCAGAAGTTGTTGATCCACCTCCACCCCCACGCCACCATACATGGAAGAGAGCCCGACAAGGACCATCGGGACAATATACATCTGAGGAAGGCACGTCTTGTTGCTGAAAAGATTGTAAGTATATATTCAATTCTAATTGTAATTATAACATGCTTATCCATCATCTTACACAAATTAATGTGACAATTGTATGTTGTAGGATTCCTTGGACGAACAAAGCACACAAGGAACCTTTGTGTCTACTGGACGCAATGATGTCTTAGCTGTTGCGATTGGGAAAGAGGACAACCCAGGCCGTGTCCTTGGTGTTGGATGGGGTGTTGGAATTAGCCAATACCACGGACCATCTTCACATCATCGGAAGAGGGATGATATCGAGTCCATCAAGGCGCAGCTTCGAGAAGAAATAAAACAGGATCTTCTCTCAGAGTTGGCATCTTTGGGTTTTTCCTAGCAAAACACAAGTGCCCAACCGTCTGTACCTGTGAGCACTAACGGTTCATGTGATCATTCACATCAGCCTGATAAGGAGGACGATCAATGTGAGTTGTATGTTGATGATCATCATGATCGTCGGTTAGTGGCATTTGGGAGGGTACACAACTTGGGAAATACCTTACACCACCAGACATTAGAGGATGATCATGTGAGGGTGGTGGTTGAAGATGTTCGAGATGTTGATGCTCTAGTCCCTGTGCCCACCGAGGAGGTTATTACAGTTGGCCAGGCCCCCGATAATTTCATCCCTTGGCCGAGAAGACTTGTGAGGTTTTTTGTTTTAGCCAAGATATTCATGTAATTGTTCAATTACTTATGTTTTCTACATTTACAATTGAAATAACTTAATTGTGTTTACTAATGCTTTACCTCTGTTGTTTAGGATGATGGAAAAGATCATCGACCCAAAAGGCCTAGGTTGGATCCGAGAAAACTTGTGGCGTTTGGTTCATCGAAGGTATTCATATAATCATTCAATAAGTTAAGTTTTTTTATTTACAATTGAAATAACCTAACCGTGTTTACTAATGTTCTATATTTGCTGTTTAGGGTATTGACAAGGATGTTGAACTTGATGCTTTGGAACGTCTGACATTAGCGGCTGTGAAACTTGGGAGGGAGTCCGCTTTTATAAATTTGGAACACGATGGCAAGCCCGACACTTTCTATATTCCCCAGAGGGACATTATGGAGATATGCATGGATAGGGAAATGCTTTGCATGACAGTTGTCTCATTATGGTGCACGTCAGTATATTTTATTTCATCTAATTAATTTGTAAGTTAACTAATTAAGTTTTAACTATTATAATTAATATTTATTTCAATATCTTAGGTATCTGCATCGCCTGTGTATTGATAGGGGTAACCTCCATCTTTATGGATTCCTTGACCCTCAACTAATTCAGGGTGAGACACTTAGGTCAGACGAGATTACCGCGTACATGCGGCGTGTACTTGATGAAGGCAAAAAACAGTTCTTCCTAGCACCTTACCTCTATCTATAAGTACAAGTTTTACTAGTGATTTATAATTATCTGTGACTTGTCTCTAACTGTTTTCAAATGCAGTAAACATTGACAATTATTGATCATCTGTCATGGTATGAGTGTTGTGGTCTTCTTTTGTTCGTTGGGAAGGAAGCCGACGAAAGAAATCAAGCTTATTGTTGAAACGTAAGCTTTTAATTAATGTAATTTGTACTACATTTGCTTTATTAATTACTCTGAAATCTATAACATACTTTAAATTCATATTTTCATAATTATGATAGATCTATGAACGCAAGTCGTCTTTTGGATGGTGGTAGGCCCAAGCCTATTAGGTGGATTTACCCTAATGTAAGTAGTTTATTAGTACCCAAGATTCAATTGCAGTGTAAAATAGTTACTATTATGTTTTTACTCATTATATATTCAAATTGTGTATTCATTTGTAGTGTCATAGGCAACGTGGCGGCTGGGAGTGCGGATATTATGTCATGAAGTGGATATTCAATATTGTTTCCGCAAGTATCACAGATCGATGGAAGGAGGTAATTAACTAATAACATTTGTAAATAGTTATAGATTAATTATGTATAGTTATAGTTGATTAGTTATAATGTACAGATTTTCGACAATCCGGAAGCATTCTCTGAAGAGGACATTAAGGACATCAAGGAGCGTTGGGCAAACTTCTTTCTTGAGATGACTACTGAACATTAATTTATGGATGACATTTTATTTCTTTAATTAGTTTAATTTGTTATATATCTTTGTTGTTTCTTTGTTATGTATTTAATTAATTAGTTTGAATTTATTACATTATATAATTACTTGAGTTTGTTGAATCAAAAGAAGCTGACTTTTGTATAATCAATAAAGTAGTTTGGCTTACTTAGTATAGTGATTTAGATTATGTTATTGTTGGGATTCTATTTTGGCTGGGATTGTTCTGGTTATACATATATGAAACAGGGTTAAGGATTGCCACTGGTTTAAAACAGAGAATTTAAAAAAAAAATTGGACTATCAACATCGGTTACAATAGAGAACCGATGTTGAACTATCAATTTCAATCTGTTCTGAGTTATAACCGATGTGAAAAGTAAAACTTTCAAAATCGGTTACAAGACAAAACCGATGTTGAATTATAAATTTCAACATCGGTTCAATATTATAACCGATATTAAAAGTTCTTTTTCAATAATTATTAATCTGTTGAATAAGCACTTTCAAAATCGGTTTGGTTTATAACCGATGTGGAAATTTAACTTTCAACATCGGTTAAAAACCGATGTTAAAAAGTCTTACATTCTACATCATCTGTTTCTACATCGGTTCCATAACCGATTTAGAATGATATTTTTAACCGATTTAAAACATGTTAATTGCACTAGTGTGATAAGTGAATATTTTGATTAATGAATTGGAAAAGTTGACATCGCTGGCCTTGTGTTTTTTTTTTTCGGTTGAATCTTTATCTGCTTACTATAGTGGAGTGGGAGGATTAGGTTGTTACAGAACTTCACCACTAACAGTTTGTAGACTTTGTTGCATAAGTCGCAAGATAGATATCCAAATTAAGCGAAACAAGTTTTATTTGAAAGTTAAGATCCTAATGTTTATGTGTATGAAATTTCAGAATTTATGGGCCTATAGATTAGTACCAATTTTAATTTGAATTCAGACCACATCCTGCGGAACTTCTACCCGTAACAGGTTGCAATGTGGATTGCATATCTTTTAGCCTAGGCATCCAAATTACTGGGAGTTTATTCTATTTGAAAAACAATGCCCTTTTCTGCATAAAAACCTCATTAGATACTTCAATTACCATGTTAACTAGATTTAGTCATTAAAGCATGATTAACTTGGTATAAGTGAGACGACCCCATATATGTACACTACAAGAAAAGAGCTCATTACCGACGATACCAGTACCTTTCCGAAGAATTTTCGACGGCCTAAAATCCGTCGAAAATAGGCTTGTCAGTAATTATTACCAACGGCTAGACTGTCGGTATGTGGTGATGGTCAATACCGACGGCCAGACTGTCGGTGTATATAATTTTTATTTTAAATTTATATTTTAATTGATTAATTAATTATTATTTAATTATATTTTATATTTACTAAATATTTTTCTTTTTTATTAATTTTTCTTTTTTAAATATTTATGATCATCGAAAGAGTCCTCATCATTATCGGTCCTGGTGCGACTAGTCGGCTGAACTAGATAGGGGGCTGCTGCTGAGGGGGCTGTTGGTGCATTTGTTGTATGCTCAGTAGCATTTGCTCCATTTGACGCTCACACTCCTCGGCAAGCCGCCACGCTCCTCGGCACGTCGATCATGCTCCTCGGCACGATGCTCGGACTCAGCCAGTCTTCGCCTTAGCTCAGCAATCTCCTGATCAGCGTGGCGACTGGCTCCGGTGGATGATGTGGCGCTGATATCCAAGCGTGAAGACCCTTTCCGATAATTACCGGAAAGGTCTCCTGCACCGTAAAGACGACCTTTCTTCTGCCGCCAACAACCTCAGCCCAAACACGCAGTGCAAGCCACTGTTGCTCCTCGGGCTCAAGTGGAGTGGAGGAAGATGCTGTTGCCTGAGACATCCTCTCCTCGAACTCCTCCTGTTATACATAATCAAACAAATTAATCAAGACTATATATATATATATATATATATATATATATATATATATATATATATATATATATATATATATATATATATATATATATATATATATAATAAAACCATACATTTTAAAAGTATTAATAAATGAGGCATTACCTGAGTGCGCTTAGAGTGTAACACCCCCTCGGGGTGTCACATATCGTAACCCAAAATTCTTGTAATTCGGTTAATTAAAACCTTTTCGAAAATACTTATTAGATTTATTGCGGAAATTCTTATACCAAATTAAACATTAACAAAGGAATAAATTCAAACTCATCATTTATGAAACTCATTCACTTCGCCTTTAGGCATACATCACGTTACTTTCTTAATACACATAATCCATACTGAGTCACGGTCAAAGCACCTGACTTTAAATATAAAAATCCTAAGAGCTGGTCTAACAAAACTCTAAGAACAATAAAGCATACTACCTAGCATGCATCGCCCAAAAGATATTGGGCCTCGTCATCAACAGTCTACCATCTTCGTCATCGACACCAAGTAACTCAAACATAGGGTCCCGCAGTGACCCAGAGGACCGCTGTAAAATATCTGCACATGTATTCAAAAAACACAACAAGGGGTCCAACATGTACAATTAAGGGTGAGATACTCTTTCACAAGTTTATCATAATAGCCACACAAGTAAAACAACATATAAATAATGCATCAACACAGTCACGATAACAAAAGTATCACATGATGTCACACCAGGCAACAACATGTCCACAAGTATACCATAAATTGCAGTATATCATATTAATCATTTAGCAGCATAAGACATCTTTGAACGCAGAATAATGGTGTACAATAAGTGGATGTAATCATCAACAGCTATGCAATGCAATGCGATGTACATGACTCAATGACATATGCCATAAGGGTAAAACTATGACCCCTACTCCATGGAGCTAACAAATCGTCAGAGAGAGTGAATGAGAGGACATGTTTCGGTTATTGCCAGCCATGAGCAAGATGCTACAACATTCGTAACGTGCACGTATCTGACTTTACGGTAACAGTCTCGGCCAAACATGAAAAGTACGGCATCTAGTAGAGGATATCAGTGTATTGCACGAATTCGTCACGACACAGAAGAATCACCAACTGGTCACATGTCAGCCCTTCCAACCCTGATACCTCCTTAAAGACCATTGAAGATCGTCACCGTAAGATTCACACCCGCATCAAGGTGTAAGCTCAACTCCTAGGCTCAAGGCCTTACAACTATGCACATGAAATGCCGATGCTTACACAAAGCAGATGCGATAAAGGAATGTCTATCCATTGGATAAACCTCAAGGTTCACTAAAGTTCTACTTCTTAGGAACTATACGCATCTTTGTTTTATAAAACATTTATACATCGGATAAATACCTCGTGACTCCTTTGGAACGATCCGGACTACTATAGAATTACCGACTGTCCCTACAGACCAACACAAGCCTTTTCAGCGTGTTTTATCCTCATTCACACGCTTTCTAGGAAACTTCCCAGAAGGTCACCCATCCCATAATTAATCCAAGTCAAGCACGCTTAACTATGAAGTTCTTATATTCTAGGCTCCCGAAAAGAAGATAAATCTTGTCGGTATAGGTAGTACCAACCAATTCTGATAAGCCTTCCTTCAGCCATACAGTCCTATACCTGCACAGCCTCAGGATTCCTTCCTCTGTACAGTCCCATACCTGCACAGTCTCAGGATCTCTCTCGTTCCAGTCATCACAAAACTGAAACAATCGAACGATTGACCTAGATTCGAATTTACTGGTCCGTCATCGAACTACTGTTTCGAAACTCAAAACGTTTTGTGTTTGTGTTTATGTCTTATGAATCACCTCTCAAATCCGAAGTGTTATGAAGAAGGATTGAGAATCCTATTAGATAAGTCTTTGATCCTTTCTAAGATATTAATTCCTTCATTTTCAAATAATGAAACAAGTGTTAATTCACTTAAGTCTTATGAAGTCATTGATGAACTAAATCATCAATGGTATAGTACATGGTCTTGTTCCACCACATATCATACTTAACTTAGGTTTTCACGCGTAAAACTTTACGATATAAGTTAAAAACTCTCTTTGTAAACCAAAACGTTTACAATTTGAAAACTTGTTTTGTTTTTGGCATTTTTTGAAACGTGAATTTCGCTTAGCGAGATTCCATTCGTTTAGCAAAATTGAGCAGTGATGCCTCAAGTGAAATTCCCCTTAATCGCTTAGCGAAACAAAATTCGCTTAGCAAAATTCCATTGTATTCGCTTAGCGAAATGGAGGTAGTGATGCCTAGCTTAGAATTTCTCTGTATCGCTTAGCGAAATTTGCCTCAAGCAAAGCACTTTAACTAAATTTTGAAAAGAGTTTTTCCTTACTAGCCTAGTGTAAAAACAATGCTCTAAGTTAGTGTAAAAGAAATATAATCTCATTAAAAGCTATGTTAACTTTCATGAAAGATATTTTCGTCTTCTGAACATCAACTACTTTTTAGTAAAATTGGTCATTATAACGTTTAGCTTAGAAGCTTTTCATTCCTCAAAATCAAGCTATAGCCAATGCTATGCTCTTAACCAGTCTACACATCAAATCTCAATTCAAGGCATCCATGCCACAATTCATATTCACATCCAAGCATGTACTTTATAAAAATAATTCAAGTACATACACAACATATAGTCATCCAAAACTCAAATCAACATTATGCATATGTTCAATCCAAGGCAAAATGCCACAAGTCACCTCATAACCAACCTCATATGACTATCAAACTCATTGGAGCTAATCTCCCCTTACCATTTAGGAGTCCTCCTTCGAAGGTAAGTCGCCCGATCGGTCCACGAATTCTTCTGATTCCTCGTCCGATTATCCGACAACAACTACAGACACAAAACAAATCCAATCATCAACAATTAATATACAAAATTTCCTAATCCCTTAGGAACTAGGTTCGGCCAAAAATGATGAAATTGGCTAGGGATCACTTTTTGTTCCAAACTTTTGGATGGTTGGTTCTTAAGCTTAATGAACACTAGTGTAAGTCTTAAAACTCAAGAATGTGAAACAAAACTCAAAGTTCTTCACACTCTTTCGGCCATTTAGGGAAAACATGGCTAGGGATTGATTTGGTTTTCCATCACTTGGATTCAAAGACAATAGGAAAGGTTAGGATGGAATCAAGAGTTAGAAATCAAAAATTGAACAAAAACACTATTCATAATCTTTCCCTAGGTTTCGACCTCTTTTTGAAGAATAGGCTAGGATGAGAGTTGGATCATATGCTCTTGGGTTTAGGTAGAGGGTGATGAAGTGAGCTCAAAGAAATTGGTTTCCCATTAAAAGGATTTTTCTACTATTTCCTATGAATTTTCTAAGTTTTGGATCATAAAATGGATTTTCATGAAAACAAGATTTGATCTTGAGGTTGGAAAAGATTCAAGAAGCTAGGAGATCATAGAAGTAATCTTACCTAAAGATTGATGAAGATTGATCAAAGAATCAAGCTTTTCTCACAAGTTTTCAAGCTTTTTCTCAAGGATCAATGATGGTTTTCTCTAAGGTTGAAGATGGGTGTTCTTGGAGGGATGATCTGCGTGAATGGGGCTGAGAAAGGGCTGTTCCAGTCTTAAAAAAAGTCACTTAAGGGCAAAATTATCATTTGCTTCAAGGATAAAATGGTAAAAGTGTAAAAGACTTAGGTTAGGGGCATTTTGGTAATTTCGCGTCCAGATTTTTTCGACCGTCATGACGACTCTGGCATAATTTCCCAAGAGATCTAGCAAGATGTGGTATCAAGCTTATCCATCGTCGGGTCTCGTTGAATCCCTTTACGACTCCAAACGCCTCCCGGTTCGATTATACGGCCGAATATAATATATTATTATTACTTTTCAGACATCGGGACGAATTTTAACAAAGATGTAGGAAATTGAATCCTGAGACTTACTGTCTCGTTCACGAGTCCAAATTAGGTCTCGATAGTAGAAAAAGGCTACTATCCGTAAAAAACGCAAACCGGGCTCCGTTTGAGCTTTCGCCCGAAACTTAGCCATGGCTTCCTATGGTTGTGTAGGGCATTCCTATATTCTCAGAATATTTTATTTAACTCTCTAGACCCTCCAATAAAGTACAAATGTTAAAATACTGAATAATTATACAACTTGAAAATTGGGGCGTTACATAGAGCGCTCATCTACATACTTGCCAGTACCCTTGCTAGTATGGGTGTGACGGTGGAGCTCGTTAATCGGCGCTGGTCCCCTTCTGTCCCTAACCTGTACGTACGTAAACATAAATTATAAGTAAACAATAATTGAAAAGCAATATGGATAACATTTGTATTAAATATGACTGACTGTACTAGACGCTCAAAGTATTCCACTTGACAGATGGAACCTCCTATGTGCAGGCTCCCACCCTTCTCTAATGCCCTATTTTTCTTTGCTTGGGCTGATTTTTTCTGGAAATCAGCAGTAGCCCGGTAGCAGCATAGGGCATCCCAGACTGCATCTCCCATCCATGAGGGTCGCTCGCCCCTCATGCAAGCGTCCCTGAGCATATCGGATAGGCGATGCGAGTCCTTCATATGAAAGTTCCTCTCGACCAATGCTTCATGCTCGGCTCTCCAAGCAACTTTTGTCTACATTAGAAATACATAAATAGTGATTTATTATATTAATAATTTATATCAAATAATAAGCAAAAACATTAAGTAAATTGAAAATTACAACTTACTCTATAAGCGTCAAAGAAACTCCGCCTCTCATTGTCATTGCGCTATCCCATGTGAACCAAGGATAATGGAACATCGACTCAATAACAGCTGTGATGTTCTTCGAAGCTACCTTCGAAGGAAGTAACCTTAACAGTAAAAGTATGTGAATCAAAATCAAGTAAAAACATATAATTAAAATTGAATAAATTTATTTTATTAATTCTTACCCTTTACCAGATGGCCTGATGATAGGCCAACCATTGGCCATTGAGACGACCTGCCGTCCCATTGGAGAACCTAAGATATTAACTAATCTTAACCGCATTATAATCGTTATCACGCCTTATTAATACGAAGCGAAGTGGAAAAAATTGAGCGCGGAAGCAAAACAATTTACGGCACGCAACGCCTCAGAGTACACAGCTTTTATAATATAACGAAATATATCACATACATCACTTGCCCCATCAGTAGGGCTGCAGTATTAAAGTAATACATACAGAGTATATTAATAGAGACCAAAATAAAAGCATGAAAATAGGCCGAGAGACAACTCTTTAGCTAACCACGATCATTTCCCAACCTCTTGAGGTTAGGGTCCGTGGCACGTCCTCCGGCATCAAGCTCATAAGAAATGCCGTCTAGCTCCTCAGCAACTGGTTCCTCCTTGGGGTCTTCCCATAAAATAAAAGTAACACATACAGAAAAATGCAGGAGATAAGAAACATATATCATCAATATGGGAGAGGGGCATCAATACAACATATATATATATACATGCATCACGCATCACATATAAATTATACAACACAACATCACCTGCAACACCTTTTCCCGAGTGTCATATTCCCGAACGTTTATAAGGTCGAAAATATTTATTAATGCTGAAAATACGATTTTTCTTTTTCTTTTCTTTTCATAAAGATGTAATGGGATTAGTAAAGGTAAATAAATAATACTAATAAACGAACTTAGGTTCACCATGCATTTCTAGAACATACATACAGTATTATAATACAGAAACAGAAAAAGAAACAAAAATAACAACATTACTATATACAGACATAAGTCTAATGTATGACTGACATAAGAAATACAATAAGTACTAGGAGTCATAGCTCCCAAACGGTACTACAAAAACTGACATAGTCTGGCCGACAACAAAACTAAAACAGCAAAAGAGTCCACCTCTGAACTCAAAGGGACTGCTGAACCAAACCATCGTCGCGTCCATCTGTTCAAGCAGCAACAATAAGTACCAGCAGAAAACATACAGATATGGGTGAGATTCCCGTTCATCAACATAACAAAACAGCAGTAGTGAAAACGGGACGACTCACCAGGTAACAGCGTACCCGACATGTTAAATAGTTAAATAGCATACTAAAACTCTCAATATAGATCATGTTAAACAGTTAACGGTATAATATAATGCATTCTTAAACAGAACAACGATGTATAGCAGTAAATGTAAACATCAATAGCCATGCAATGCAGTGCAATGTACATGACTCAATGCCAATGTCACTGGGTACTACTCTGACCCCTACTCCATGGAGCTAACAAAAGATTCAGAGAGAGTGAATGGGAGGACATGTTCCGGTTTCTGCCAGCCATGAGCAAGACGCTACAACATTCGTAACGTGCACGTATCTGACTTTATGGTAACACTCTCGACCAAACATGAAAAGTACGACATCTATTAGAGGATATCAGTGTATTGCACGGATTCGCCACGACACAGAAGAATCACCAACTGGTCACATGTCAGCCCTTCCAACCCTAATACCTCCAAAAAGACCATTGAAGATCGTCACCGTAAGATTCGCACCCGCATCAAGGTGTAAGCTCAACTCCTAGGCTCAAGGCCTTACAACTATGCACATGAAATGCCAATGCTTACACAAAGCAGATTCGATAAAGCAATGTCTATCCATTGGATAGACCTCAAGGTTCACTAAGGTTCTCTTCCTTAGAAACTACACACATCTTTTGTTTTATAAAACATTTATCCATCGGATAAAACAATTATCCATCGGATAAATATCTCGTGATTCCTTTGGAATGATCCAGACTGCTTTCAGAATCGCCGACTGTCCTCACAAACCAACACAAGTCTTTTTAGCGTGTTTTGTCCTCACTCACACGCTTTCTAGGAAACTTCCCAGAAGGTCACCCATCCCGTAATTACTCTAAGTCAAGCACGCTTAACTATAAATTTCTTATGTTCTAACCTCCCGAAAAGAAGATAAATCTTGTTGGTATGGGTAGTACCAATCAATTCATATATGCCTTCCCTTAGCTATACAGTCCCATACCTGTATAGCCTCAGGATTCCTTCCACTGTACAGTCCCATACCTGCACAGTCTCAGGATCTCTCTCATTCCAGTTATCACAAGTCGGAAACAATTGAACGATTAACCTAGATCCGAATCATCGGTCCGTCATCGAACTACTGTTTCGAAAACCAAAACGTTTCGTGTTTATGTTTACGTCTTATGAATTATGTCTCAAGTCCTAAGCATTATGAATAAGGATTGAGAATCCTCTTAGACGAGTCTTTAAGCCTTTATAAGATATTAATCCTTGATTTTCAATTAAGGAAACAAGTGTTGATTTCACTTAAGTTTTATGAACTCATTGATGTACTAAGTCATCAATGGTATAGTACATGGTCTTGTTCCACCACATACCATACTTAATTAACCCTTGTCTTCAACTCTAAGTTAATTACTTAACTTAGGTTTTTCACGCGTAAAACTTTACGATTGAGTTAGAAAACTCCTTTTGTAAACCAAACAACTTTTACAATTGAAAACTCATTTGATTAGAAACAACATTTGAACTAATTACTTCACTTCTAGCATTTTCTGAAAGGTGAAATTCGCTTAGCGAGAGTAGATTCGCTTAGCGAAATTGAGGCAGTGATACCTCATTTGAAATTCCTTTCTCGCAGGGCGAACAGAAGTTTCGCGTCGCGAGGCTGAGAGCTGTATTTGCTCCTTATACAAATCCTCTGTATCGTGAGGCGAATATTGTCTCGCGTCGTGAGGCAGAGAACTGTATTTCAAACCGACCTTCTACATCGCGAGGCGGTAATTGTCTCGCGTCACGAGGCAGAGAGCTGTAATTCTTCACTGCTTAGGCGGTTCGCGGGGCGAGAACTACTTCGCTGCGCGAGGCCGAGAAGCTGCATCTTTGCTGCTCGGGCTAGCCCACTGTCTCGCGAGGGGAGGCAAGGTTAGCCGGGCGAATGCCTTGTTTTCCCTCTGTCTCGCAGGGCGAGACAGGGTTCGCTGGGCGAGTGCCCTGTTTTCACTTTTCCTTAACTTCTTCATTAATTCTATTATTGAAACACTTAGTTTGATTAAAAGACTTATGGCTAAAGAAAAGACATTTTCCCACTTTGGTGACACACTTAAAAGGTTAAAACTTCATTTGATCTTTGGATCAAAATCACTGTTGTTTCTCTTGAAAACATAGGTTATGAAATCATGTTTTGTTACATCAAAACCATGCTAGAACAAGAACAACACATGTTCTTATATTTTCCTCTTACTAAGGCCACAAGCCTACTCCAATGAAAAATGGAGACTTTGCTTCACCAACTAAGCAAATATAGCTCAAAAGCTCACACCAATTATGACAAACCACAATTACACCTTATTACATCATAACCAAAACATACAAGTCCATCACACATCATGGTCTCATAATCAAACATAAAAGTCCATACTTGATCTAGTGATCAAAGTAGGTTTTTCAACATACATGAAAATGATTTTCATTCAATCATCTCATCATCAACATATGCTAAAGCACACTACAACATACGAAAGCATAAACTCTTCATGACAATCTTGTTCTCCAAAAGAACTTAACAAAACTTAACACATAAAAGTGAACCCAAACTAAAGGGTTTCACCCACACATAAACTTAAACAACCATCTTCACCACCACCATCTTGGTGTGATGAGGTTCACCCCCATACCTGTTGAAGAGCAGATTCCCGGATCAAAATCGGTTGATCGGTTTGTGAACCTCCTGATAGTTGTCACCAACTACAAACAACCAAACAATCAAACATTAAACAACAATCAAACCAAATTCAACAATTCTACCTAAGGACTTCGGCCACCCTAAAGAGAATAAAGCTAGGAATTGATCTTGGTTTTCCATTTCATGGATTCAAAGGCATAGGAAAGCTAAGGATGAAATCAAGTGTTAGAAATCAAAAATTGATGAAAAACACTATTCATCATCACCTTGTAGGGTTCGGCCATATTGTGCTTTTTGAGCTATGATGAGAGTTGAATCATAAGCTCTTGGGTTTAGGTAGAGAATGATGAGGTGAGTTCAAAGAAATCGGTCTCACATCAAAATGATTTTTCTATAATTTCCTATGGATTTTCAAAGTTTTGGATCTAAGAAATGATTTTCATGAAAATGGATCTTGATCTTGAAATAGAAAGAGATTCAACAAGCTAAGAGATCATAGAAGTAATCTTATGTTAAAATGAAGGAAGATTGCTCAAGGAATCAAATGATTCCAACAAGAAACCAAGCTTTTCACAAGAACAACAATGGTGTTTTCTCTCTAAAGTTGAAGATGGTGTTCTTGACTCTTCAAGAGGGGCTGGGCTGCGTGAATGAGGGGCTGGATGGGGCTGGGTTCAGCCTTAAAACAAGTCACTTAAGGGCAAAAAGGTCATTTGCCAAAAGGGTAAAATGGTAAAAGTGCAAAAGACTAAGGTTAGAGGCATTTTGGTCATTTTGCGTCTAGATTTTCCCGATCGTCATGATGACTCTGGCATACTCTCCCAAGTGTCCTGGGATGATGTGATATCGAGCTTATCCGTTCTCGAGTCTCGTTGAATCCCTTTACGACTCCAAACGCCTCCTGGTTCGATTATACGACCGAATATAATATATTATTATTATTTTTCGGACGTCAGGACAGATTTTAACGAAGATGTAGAGAATAAAATCCCGAGACTTACTGTCTCATTTACTAGTCCAAATTAGGTCTCGATAGTAGAAAAAGGCTACTATCCGTGAAAAACACAGACCAGGCTCCGTTTGAGCTTTTGCCCGAAACTTAACCATGGCTTCCTATGGTTGCGTAGAACATTCCTATCTTCTCGGAATATTTTATTTCACTCTCTAAACCCTCCAATAAAATACAAACGTTAAAATACTGGAGAATTAGAAAACGTGAAAATCGGGGCGTTACATCACCCATCTCTTAAGTCACCCATCACAATCATCTCAAAAGTCATTCTCTCAGATAATCCTATAAGGGGGATACTAGTCCCTATGTATATGCTGACTTCCTTATATGCATGTCGATCGATACATCACGTCCCCAGTTGGACATCTCCATCAGGATTACATCACATCGCATCCTCCATTGGACATCCTGCCTGGGGTTTTGAACATAACGTCCCCAATTGGACATCCCCCTTTGGGACAAAATGTTGTGGTATGAAATGATATGAAAATGCAACAAACATCCATGGCAGGTTGATACTGGGACCTCACATCTAAGCACTCGTCCACAACCACGACCACGACCACGACACACTGCATCATATCAACATCAACATCAACAACATCATCAACATCAACATCAGCATTAGCATCACGACGCCTTGCGTCTACGAGCCACAGCTCCATGGTCGGGACCACAACGATATCAACCTGAATAACATCAACACTCACCATACTCTCATCAACATTCAACCAACCAAATCACAACAGAATATTACAACAGTACAGATATCATCATAAAGTAAGACAATAGTT
Source organism: Ammopiptanthus mongolicus (assembly GCA_039655645.1). NCBI lineage: Eukaryota > Viridiplantae > Streptophyta > Magnoliopsida > Fabales > Fabaceae > Ammopiptanthus > Ammopiptanthus mongolicus. The sequence goes on from CM077350.1 coordinate 34,767,220, forward strand.
TATCACGCAGGCAGTTCAACAAAATAAAACCAATAGATAACCAAATAAACAATTCATCACATCAACCTCAATCAATCACAATATCCATATTATAAACTTAATGGTGATAGCCCAAAAGTACTTACACCCAGGGTCCAGACACTTTATCCAGGGCTCAATCTCTAGTAGGGTTTAAGGGTTCCCGTACACATATATACTCTATACTAAGCTTGCCTTCCCGACGATATCAGTTCGTTCTCGCCACCTGAGAGCAGTCATCGCACGAACTCCAAGACAATCACCGGCATGTCGTCCCACGCACCCACGAACAAGAAGAACGGTCACGAACAACTCTAAGTCCCTTTTGGTAGCCGCGACCTCAAGTTTCAATCAGCAGGAAACCACCATCGCGAACTTTGCTCTAATCACAAGCACGATACATATATGATAGTGTTAGCCTTAAGGCAAGTTCAAAAGATCAAAGAAAGAGCTAAAGACTCGAAGAACGCCAAGAACACGAAGAACGTGTGTTAGGGATTCGAGTTTACCTTGGACGAATCAAGAAAGTAATCCGTTAAAGTTGAAGACAACTTAGCACCGATCACAACTGTGCAGTCAGAATCACGTCCCGACAGCTCGATCGTCTCGAACACTCACTTTCTCTCTCTCAGCCTTGTTCTCACTGTTTTTTGGGGAAAATTTCGTGCAAAAATACAACAGGCTTCTATTTATAGAAGTTGTTCCCAGCTGACACCGCTTAAGCGTCCGGGATCTCAATGCTTGAGCATTCTAACGCTTAAGCGTTGGCTCTCTCATCGCTTGAGCGTTGACAGTTCCGCACCGCCTCTCCAACGCCAGCTGTGACGCATTTCTGTCACGGGTCACTTTATGTCCCATCAGTGCCAAAGTGACTATGCTTGAGCGTCCACCCTGCCCCACGCTAAAGAGTTGGCATGCTTAAGCGTTGCCTTGCTCCACGCTTGAGCGTTCCGCTCCTGATTCCTTGTTCCTCATCCTTCTCTTATATAATTCATCCTTACTCTTGAGATATTCTCTAAGCATACTTGCAAGCCATAAAAGTAATTAACAAGAATATAATGACTCAATTTAAGTCATCTATCTCAATTAAGGTTTCGGGAAACAGGGATGTTAAAGCCATGAGCTCAACCTCGTCCTTTGCATCCGCATCTGAAGATGAGGGTGTATACCCTGGACTATACTCTTGCTCATGCTCCATAGACTGATGACCAGGTGACGATGCACCCACGCCAGCTGAACTAAAAGCGCCCCGATGTGTATGTGTCTCAAACACCGGGGTGGGAATCATATCGATCCCGGATGTTGTGAATGACGTAGGTAAAACCGGTGGAGAAGGTGAAGCCGGTGGAAGCGGTGTTGCCCGCAATGTATGTGGTCGCTGTGTAGGTGCAGGCGGGCGTGATGGGAGTTCAGACACCGTAGGGACAGATGTCGAAGGGATAGACATGAAACCGGCTGCAACGTCGCGAGTAACATTGCGAGAGTCGAACCAGGAGCAGTGTCGACACCTTTACTGTTACCACCTGTGGGTGGTATGGGTGGTGGATCATGTCCTCCAGATACCATGTGTCTATAGAGCAATTTAATGTAAAGATGAAATAATAAAATAAAATAATAAAATAATTAAGAATAATCATCTAAGATAGAACAATAATTATCGAAGTTCCATTCATAGTTTTGACAAGTTACATGATCTAATTATAAAGGTTACATGATCTTAAGTTTTATTCAGAAGTTGACAAAAAGTCTTCATCATCTTCAGATCTAATTTCAACATTTTATTCTCTTGAGTCAATGATTTCATCTTCTTCATCCAAATGCTCCTAAACGGATGACAAGTTATCAATATCCACTTCTTCACCAGCAGCTTTCAAGTCCTGTAAACCAGCAATACGCTCAACTTCAATGCCTTCATTTACACGAGACATTTCATCCACTTGATAAGGCACATCTTCCTGTTGATCATCACCTTCAATGCGACCCCTTGGTTTCGTCTTGACAACGATACACCAACCTCGTTTGTCATTTCGGGTTGTTGGGTATGGGACATAATACACTTGTCTCACATTCTGTGCTAGGATAAACGGATCAAAGTTATGATATCTGCTATCCATGCGGATGTCCACCGTATTATATTTGGGATTTAATTTTGTGCCTCTAATGGATGGATCAAATCAATTACAATAAAATAGAACTATTCTTTTAGTATAGTCTAAAGTCGTATACGCCAATTCATATATATGTTGGAATACTCCGTAGAAGTCATCTTCACCCCCTTCTATGATGCCCTTCACATAAAACCCGCTGTTAATTTTTTCTTTACCCTCCATCCATGAATGGGTATGAAATTTGTACCCGTTCACGAAGAATGTGTGCCATTCTTTGAAACATGAATAAGGACTGTCGGATAAGTTCCTTAAGTGTCTGTTGAGAGGAGTTGGTGCCTCACGAAAAACCTATGTATGGACAAATTCCTTATGTTAGATGCAAAAAAGTTATGTAATCCTACATAAAGAATTTGAATATACTTACTTGTTGCCTAAACCACAATGGAAAATCTGCATGTATACGAGCAGACTGTTCTTGCTCACTTATGTTTTCAGATAGCAAGAATGCTTTGTACAAATTGGACAATTCATATTTTTAGCAGAGTAGTATTTATTATTTTATGTAATTGAAAGAAAAATATATGCAATACATACTCAAGGTATGACTTAAATTTGGTGCAATTAATCAACACATGGACATGAGCTGACTTCCTTTCTGCATTCGTTAACCAGTGGGCCAACTCCTTCCCGGAATGATGACCTGGCTGACAAAAGACTGACAAGGCTAACAAATGTCTTTCACTTTCATTTTCCATTTCATTCCTACTATTTCTTAGTGACAACATGAAGTTGTTGAAATAATGAGAACAAAAATAAGTTGTCTCGCGATGTAAGTAAGACGCACAAATTGATCCTTCAACCCTACCCTTATTTTTCACCGTTCGTTTTGAATCACCCATGAATCTATAAAATAACACATTGATAGTTATATATATATATATATATATATATATATATATATATATATATATATATATATATATTACATTTAATTTCAAATGGAAACAAATCTATTTAAAATTGTATGATAGTTATATATACCTTTCAAATGGATACATCCACCTATATTGAATAGGTCCACCAAGCCTTGCTTCATATGCGAGATGAACTAGGAGATGTTCCATAGAATCAAAGAAGCCGGGGGAAATATTCTCTCCAATTTGCATAGAATGATTGGAATGTTCTGCTCCGTCCTTATCATTTTATCGTCCCTTAACGTTGCAGAACACAAATCCTTAAAGAATTGACTCAATTCAGTAAGCGGATTCAAGACATGGACTAGCAACGAACTAAAAGCAATAGGAAGTAAAGTTTTCATGAATACATGACAATCATGGCTTTTCATCCCATGCATCCTTCCCTTGCTGACATCGGCACATCTTGCCAAATTCGAAGAATAACCGTCTAGCATCCTTAGTTCTGTTATCTACTCACAAACTAACTTTGCTTCCTAAGCAGATAAACTATAATTGGCTTAGGGCTTTAACATTTTCCCATTAGCATGCCGCTTCATCTCCAAGTCTGGTCGCCTACAGTACAAAGCTAAGTCCATTCTTGCCTTCTCATTATCTTTGGTATTGCCACTCACATTCATGACTATGTTGAATATGTTTTCAAAAAAATTCTTCTCTATGTGCATGACATCGAGATTATGTCTCAACAAATTATCTTTCCAGTACGGGAGATCCCAAAAAATACTTCTTTTTGACCAATTATGCACCTCCTCGTATCCTGGTAATCTGGACACACGACCATTGTCAGTGACCTTGGGTAGTTCCATTACTCTCGTCCAAATCTGTTCTGGTGTAAACCTAGACGGCGACCCATCTCTTTCAACTTCTCCCTTTTTGAAGGCGTTCTTGTTTCATCTAAATGGATGATCTCTTGGTAAGAACCTACGATGCGAATCAAACCAGGAACTTTTCCCTCCGTGTTTTAAAGTAAAAGCCTTTGTATACTCCATGCAATGCGGACATGCAAATTTGCAGTGAGTAACCTAACCAGATAACATACCATAAGCAGGGAAGTCATTAATGGTCCACATCAAAGCTGCCTTCATTGTAAAATTTCGCATCTTTGCAATATCATACGTTTCCATGCCGGTACAAAACTTCTTCAGATCATCGATCAATGGCTGTAAATAAACATCAATACCAGCTTTCGGATTCGATGGATCCGGTATGAGATAAGTCAAAAACATATAAGGTTTTGACATGCACATTTCAGGAGGAAGATTATATGGGGTAACAATTACTGTCCAACAAGAATACCGCGTAGCCGACGCTTGAATATAAGGGGTAAAACAATCAGAGCATAAACCAAGTCTTATATTACGGGGATCCGCAGCAAAATTTGGATGTATCCGATCAAAGTGTTTCGATGCTTCGCCATCAGAAGGATGGCATAACACGCCTGAACTTCTTCTATTCTCATAGTGCCATGTCATTTTTCCTGCAGTTTGCATTGATGCAAACATTTTTTGTAGCCTTGGAATTATTAACAGATAGAACATTGCCTTAACAGGAACTGATTTGTTCTTACTTGTCCCGGTGTTACGAGGACAACACCTCAACGCTTGACAAAATCTGCATTCAAGCAGCGCACCTTTATTTTTGCCGAATTCATTATCGTAAAAAAGCATGCACCCATTCATACAACAGTCAACCCTCTTAGCCTGGAGTCCTAACTTGGATACTAACCTCTTCGCATCATAATAATTTTTGGGTAAACTGTCTTTTACAGGTGTCACGTCTAAAAGCATTTTGGAAAAATAATCCAAACACTTGTCGGCAACATTCCAATTGGACTTGCAAACTAACAGTCTAACGCACATCGATAATTTAGAGTCCGAGGCGCCTTGATACAACGGCTTATTTGTCTCAATCAAAAGATTAAAAAATTTGTGCTTCCTCATTCGGCAGTTTTTCGATGTTATTGTAATCATGCGCCTCATTCACTCTGAGAGCATCACCCACCATGTCCTGCATTGATGCAAATTGTTCCCCATATCCCATATCTACACAACTTCTTGAGCCACTCGTGCAATTCTCATCAACCCCTAAATCAACATTTGGCACTTCTTCACCATGATCAGTCCAAATCCAGTAATTGTCCTTAAACCTAAATTTATTCAAGTTTGTTTTCACCTCATCATCGCTCTTAATCCGTCGACATTAACATTTAAGGCACGGACATCTAATTCCCCCATCATCGATGAAACATTGTTGATGCTTCGCCCGAGCAACAAATTCTTCAACCCCATATACAAAGGATTGTTTCAGACCCCTTCTTCTCGGATATACCCTATTATACATCCAACTACGATTTGAAGGATAAAAATCCATCTTCTGCATGTTAAAAGAATGCAAAACCATTAAATTTGGACAATATGCCAACTTAGATATGTCCACATTCACTTTCTTTATTTGTTATGGCCTTATCCCATTCGAGAAGAATTTTTTTCAACACCCGATCCTAGTATTAATAGTTATTACCTAATTCACATGCCTTATATTTGGCGAAATTTTGGCAGCATTTCCCATTGGTCTCTAAGTACAATAGTTGACCGCAATATTGCTGTCAAGTTTGCACCCAGAGAACAAAAGAAAATGTATCGGACCGAAATTTCGTCAAATATAAAGCAGTAGAAGTAAACAATAACTATTATACGAGTGAAGAAAAAGTTTTTCCTAAACTGTCCTGCTTGGACAATTCAAGGTTCAATACAATGAGCGGCACCTCTATGCGAGTACACCTGCTCAATAATATCGAAACTCAAACAGGAAGCTAATGCTTTGGTCAAGTATTATCTCGTCTAATGTTACCTTTTGGACTTGAAATTCAAGTTCATAGAGTAAGCAATTGTTCAAATCCCCACACTTTATCAACATAAAGTGTGTAGGGACTAATAAAATAACCATTCATCTAAACAAACACATGCTATAAGTACGAAGAGAAATTAATATTATGAGACTTATTATTTTGGTAAGATGATATTATGAGACTTATGGTTTAATTAATTATTTATATTAATTATTTAATCTTTTAATTGATATTATTGTTTTTTTGTTTAAATCAAGTTTTATGAGACTTAACACATGTTATAAGTGCTAAGAGAAATTGGTATTATGAGTCATATGGTTTATTTATTATTTCATTTTAATTATTGAATCGTTTAATTTAATTACTTAAATATTTTAATTATTTAATCATCATTAGAGGTTTTCATTTTTATTATCTCCAGCTTTGACGCTCCTCATCTGACGTTGCTGCTGCACAAGCCATTTTTATTTTCATTATGTTTAGTTTATTTAATTATTTAAATAAATTTTTATTTAGTTATTAAATATTTAGTTATTTAAATAATTATTTAATTATTTAACTTATTAAGTATTATTATTTAGTCATTTTTGTTTAAGTTATTTTCGTTACGTCGCATGAGCCACTGCCAAATTTCCTACTCTTATTTTTAATTTATTATAATCACTTCATTACTTTATTTATTTGTTATTTAATTATCTTTATTTTAATTTCGAATTTTATTTATTTTAATTGAACTTCCTTAAATTTTATGAACTTGTCTTATGAAAATTCTCTTAAAGTCCTAATCATTAAACTAGTGTTCTACGATAAGTGTACTTGTTTGAATTAGTATTATTTAATTTAAATTATTTGATTATTTCATTTTAATTGTGAATTACATAATTTTAATTGGTAATAAATCATTTTTATCCAAATCCTCTGACATAAAACATCATGTTAAAAATATTAAAAACACCAAAACCAAAGAACATCAACCCTAAACATACAACAATCCAACAGTATTTTGGCAAAAAAAAAAAAAATAATCAACATAACAATGGTGACTGACATGAGATGAAATGATGTGGGAGTGGCGCTCGGTGGTGGTTGTACGAGAAAGCCACTGTCGGAGAAGGAGCTCTAACAAGGGGGTGGTCAAGTGGTGGTGGTGCTCTGATGGTTGTTCTGCAAAAATAAAAATAAAAATAAATAACAGAGGCAAAGAGATAAAAGAAAGACAAAGAGAAAGAGAGGGCTTACATTGGCCAGAGCTTGGGAGGAGAGGTGGCGTGCGGTGGCGGTGCGTGGTGGTGCAGTGGCGATGCTTGGCGCAAAACAGAGACCCTACACACGAAACAGAAAGGGCGGTGGTGGTCGGGAACAGTGGTAGTGGTGAAGAGCAGTGGCAGGAGCTTGGGATAGGGAGAGGAGAGGGTGCAGGAGTGGAGGGAAATGGCTGAGAGGGAGAGGGAGAGGAGACGACGCAGAGAGTGAGAGGGAGTTGTTCGCGCAGACGCTTAAGTGAAACTTATCGACGGGCAAGATCTTCGGTAAGGGAATTCACTCATTACCGACGGGTAAGGCCGTCGGTAACCTTAAAAATAGATGCTTGTGTCAGTAATACCAAACGGCAGTTACCGATGGGTAAGGCCGTCGGTAATAAGGGAATTCACTCATCACCGACGGGTAAGGCCGTCGGTAATGCCTAATTTCCCTTACTGACAGCCTTACCCACCGGAAATGTAGCGGGAGAATACTTACGCCAAAATTACTAACGAACTTACCGACGGCTTTGCCTTCGGTAATGTTATCGACGGTCCTGTCTGTCAGTATATTGGTCAGCTATACATACACTGGTTCCGACGGTCTAGGTCGACAGAAATCAAGATGTTATCGACGGTTTTTTGGCCGTAAAAAATAAGCCCTAGGTAACTAAGCGAATTCTTGTAGTGGTATTTATGTAGTCATCCCATTGGCTACAAAACTTTCTCAACACTCTGATACCACCAAAATGGCGACCCTCCTTTCTTTGAAGGATATTCCCATTAGTCCCAAGCTTATATTATTAACTATGCTTAACTGTATTATAGCGGTAGCGTGGTATTCAAATAGGTTGCGAAAACGAGCGCATAAAAGCATTCAATCATACAGAAAAGCATAGATCACATCATATCAGAGTAAATGCAGATAAAGATAACTATACAGATACCATGCTTAAACTTAGCCCCATCAGCAAGGCACTGTATGTAACATCCCAAAAACCCTATGTCTGTCTTTTAACTATTTGTGTGAATAACTTGACTGAGAACACAATTCGATTAATCATAATCATAATAATAGTTGATGATTGGAAATTCATATTTGATTTTCAATTATGAGCTTAGTAATCATAAGGTGTTGTTTTGAACCCAGTGTGCTGTTTTGAGCCGGAATCGGTAAAAATATATTATTTTTATTAGTGTCACTTTACCTTGTGATGCGTGTCAGGGTCGAGAAGTAATCTGGCCTGGGGTGGGGAAGTTGTTTTGGCCCAATGTCGGGAGTAGTTCATGGCTATATCTCATGCTTCACGAGACGTTGTCAACCATCCATCACCTTTTCATTCCTTTAACCAATGGATTAAGTTCTTATTACTCAGGGTTAATAACCTAGCATATTTTCCTTTTATGGAGAAAGCAAAATAACCTATTTATGGTTAATCTCTACACTTTACATGAGAGCTCAACACCTCTTTGCCCTTGTTTGATCATGGCCATCCATTTTCTTACATGTAATCACCTTTTATGACATAGCTAGTTGGATTGAAATTTGTTGCATAAATTGAAAAAGGCCTCACGGCCAAGTGACGTTTCCATCACTAAGTCACCTTGCCTTCTTTCATTTACAATAAACAAGCATAGTTCTTCAAGATACCTAAAACATTTTCTCTCTTCTCTTTCTCCTCTCACCCATTCGACCATCACTAGAACCCCATGTACAAAAACTTATTTCTAAATTCTAAGACAATAGCTATGTTAGTCTTGATCTCTAGATCAACTTTGGTGAAGAAAGTTTCTTGATTGGAGGAAGTTTGTTCTTGACCTTCAAGAACACTATCTTGATTTTCAAAGTGTTCTTCATTGGGTAAGCTTTGATCTGCACTTTTCTCTTCATATCTTTTCTTAGAATCATGAAACAACTTCTTTTAATTTATGATTTTTGTGAAACAAGTCCAAGATCTTACCTTTTCCTTTATGAATAGGTTCGGCCATCTTTGGCTTTTGGATGCTTGAGTTTTGATCATCCTAAAGATCTACAAGAGGTAATGGGGGAGTGAACCTCATCACACCACATTGGTGGTGGTAATGATGGTTTGTGGGTTTGGTTTTGGGGAAAACCCTAAACCAAGGGTTTCCTACTTTGTCTATTTCGTTCTCTATGAGAACAATGTTATAATAATTATTTTTGCTTGATTTGTGTTCATTGATGTGTTTGAATGGTTGAAAATAACTTTTATGTGAGGGAAAAACCCTAACCTAGAGTTCCTTCATCTTTTGTTGAAAAGAGTTTGTGAAATGTGATTTTCGGATCTGACCTTGTGTGAGTCATTTCGGTTTTTCTCTCAAACTAGATCTTGGATTTCAAAAGTTATTTTTGATCCTAAAACTAGATACCTTGGGCTTCATTTTGAGAACAAATTTGGTGTGATTTCATGAAGATTTGACCCTCGAAAACTTGTTTCAATCTAAGCATATAAATTCTGCCTTGGATTCTGACTCCAGTGATTTATGTCGTGAAACTGTACTAACTGAGTTATTGTTTGTGAAAATAAATTTTATATCCAAAAACTAGACATCCTAAGCTTTCATATGAGTTCTCATTTTCTCAAAACCGAGTTCCTTTGGTCAATCAAATGTGTGTCATAAGTTGATGCTTGAAATGCTGAAATTTTATGTATACGGGTTTTGGTGTTGACTTTTGGAATTGTAGGTTATGGTGTTGGTGTGACTATTTGTGTTTGAGTGTTAGTGTTGAAAATCATTTTGGAATGGTGAAAAACTATTCTTAGGTTCAAGACTAAGGATATGATTTTTGAATGAGGAACTTGTTCATGCTTTCAATACTTGATGAAATGACTATATGTTGAGATGATTTTCATGATGCTAGAATATCGTTGGATGGCTTGTATTTTGTTGAAAAACACCATGTATGGTTCGGCCTTGTTGAGTTAAAAAGGGAAGCCAAAGCTTCTTTATTCAATTAATGGTGTAATGGACTTAAATGATTCCAAGAAGGCATAAGAAATTAAAAAGATCTACCTTACTTACATGGAGGTATTCGGCCATACCATAGTAATTAGGGCTAGGAACCTAAAATGTTGATGCTAAGAGGCTTAATGTGTTTATACGAAAGTATAAAGGGAATAGAAATTAAAAGGGTTTTCCAAAAGAATTCAAGTTTTGGTTCCAAAGAACAAAGTGTTGTAAATTAAGTATTTTGATCTCGTGTGAAAAGTACTTAAGGATATGAGGGTTTGATGTTGACCAACCACTTATTTTATCATGTTGTTTCAAGGAAAATATTTTCAAGAACAAAGAGTTTTTTTTAAATGATTCATGTGGTTTCCAAAGGTTTTGGTTAGTAAACCTATTTTCAAGAGAAATGAGAATCTTTGTAAGTATTTTCTTTAAAACAATGAGTCCTTACACTACTATGATTAATTTTGGAATATTACCAAATAAAAGAGTTATAGTTTTCATTTGAAAATGAAAAGGTGATTTAAAGAAAAATATGTTTTCCCTTTTTACACTAAGTAAAGGAAATAAGTATTATTCTAAAGGAAGTTTTACGTTAGTTTGGCAAAAGATGAGGTACTACGTTAGTTTGGCAAAAGATGAGGTACTATGTATCTTGGGACTTTGAATACCTTACGATTATGTGTATAGATTTTCAAAACTATGTTTGGTAAAAGGGGATTTCATGAACCAGTTTACCACTAAGGAAAGTATTTTGAAGATCTTACTATAGTAGCATAATTATGTATTATCTTCAAAAAGGAAATTCAATGAATTCCATAATGTACTCACAAAGATTTAGTAAAAGACATACACTAACATCTAGTGGTCATGACAAAATCATGTTCCACACCCTTGATGATTTAGGTCATCTAAAGAATCCATAACATTTAAATCACTAAGAGTTACTTATAGAAATTAAGTAATATTCTTTTGGTAGACAAGATAGAAGATTGATGAAGGGGGTCCTTGTGGACCATGTCCTCCATAATATATCTAGGTTATGAACTAATGTATCATAAGACGTAAACATCCTTTTACGAATGACAAGGTGGTACGTGATCGCAAGGAACGGAACCAAGGATGGGCGACTGATGGCACGTCATGTGAAAGTGGGTCTCGTAAGGGTATCTTGTAGTTTATCAAGAGATAAACGTGGTACTACAGTGATGAGGTAGTACGTGGCTATATTGTGGTATTTCTTGACATGCATATGCATCTGCGCATGAGTTGGGCGTTATGCCTAGGAGTTGAGGTTACACCTTGGTGCAGGTGCGATTGTCTGAGGTGTCAATGATGAGGATCTGGGGGACGTTGTGGGTTGGGGAAGACACATGTGGCCAGAGAGTAGCTCCTCTGTGTCATGGATATCCATCGAAAAACACTGACGTTCTGACTAAAACACCGGGCAAGTCACGATTTGGGTAAAGAACGTTTGGCGTGAGCCGTAAAAGCAAATTCGCAATCTTGTTGAGATAGCACATGTTGGGTTGAGATAACGCAAATAATGTTCTCCCAATCACTCACTCCAGTTATATTAGCTCCATGGAGTAGGGGTCAAAGTCTTACCCTTGTGGCATATGGCATTGAGTCATGTACATCATATTGCATTGCATGACTATTGATGGATACATTTTTATGTTATACATTATTATCCTATGTTGATGATGTCTTATATTGTCGAATTGATAATATGAGATATTGAGAGGTATGCTATGCATGATTATTATGTTGTTATCTTGTGTGTCGTACCGTTTTTACTTCTACCATGTGTTGTGTTGATGAATGGGAATCTCACCTAATTATCTTGTATTGCATCGTGGTGTGCTTCTCTAGTGGTCTTCCAAGAAAGTCATGATATCGAGACTCCACCCGGCGCATCGGATGCATCTCTTTGTTGAGCCTTCCAGTGGTTACGACGTTTGGGACAGCTAGTCATGATGGGTTTCTAGTAACGTACGTGTGAAGAGTCGGACTCATCATCCACACCGGTTGTAGAGGAAGGGTTCTTAACCGCTTCACTGCTTGTCACTCGTCGTTTGCCATCAAGGTTGTGGTCGCAATGGAATGCTAGGTGGGCCCTTTCACTGCAGTGTTCAGTGCCTTCTCCCTCTGTTAGGGATTGGCTGCTTGTTGGCAAAGTTGCTTCTTGGACAATTTCTGCGATGTCTTCCATAGGAATTCCAGTGGTAGTCCCTGCTAGGATTCCTGTTAGGTCTCGTTTGATGGGTCCTGGTTGGAAGGCGATAAGTGAGGAGATTAGGAGGGAGGTGATCTATCCATGCCTCCTATTCCTTTCGCTTATCTCTTCATAAGGGAGGAGTCAGAGGAAGCATTTAGCGGTTGATCCGAGGGGTGTTTCCATGTGTAGTCTGTTGTTGGCCAGTATAGGGTGTCAGAGTGACTGTACCTTTCTTTTATCTTTTGTGGAGCTGCATCTCTAAGTATCTTGTGTTTAGGAGCCGCATCTCCAATCCTTTATGTTGAGTCTGTATCTTTCTACTTTGTTTCTGTAGACGGGTTGGGTTCTTATGTAAAGCCTTTATGAACTTATGAAGTTATATTATGAAATGTTTTATTTACCTTACACGCATAAACGGTTACAAGCTTTTACAATTATGTCTTGTGAAAAAGAAAAATTTACCCCCATCTTTCTTATGTTTTTAATTAACCCGTTTTTTGGCCTTTTAGCTTTTATAAAATGTCAGTAAATATGATGCCCTAGAAAGAGTGTTACACTTTACATAAGTATACAAAATGTCTAGACAGAAACAAAAAAAAAAAAAAAAAAACAAAACAAAAAGTACATCCACAGCCAAAAAGAAGAAAGGACTCTCAGAACTCGCCAGCACTCCCCCAAACCCCCGCTCAAAATGTGCCAATTTTTCACCATGCCCGTGCTAAAAGTTAGCACGCCCATGCTCTTCGCGCGCACTAGAAACACGTTTTGGGCTCTTTTGGTCAGCCTGTTTCATCCCAATCCTTTTTATACCATTTTTGCTCGACCTAAAACTCATAGCCGTCATTCTTAGAGTTAGAAATAGTCGTCTTTAACCTTTCTCTTGGGTTCCCATTGAATTCTTGAGCGTTCTTTAATCCTCGTTGGGTGTTCTTCGTCAAGAACACATCCTTGTGGTGTTTGCTATTGCGTTTGGGGTTAAGCTGCTAGCTTAGTGTTACTCTGAGGTAAGGTAACCAACCTTGTTAATCATTTTCTTTGAATCCTTCAGTTTAGTGTTGAATCGTTTTCTCCCTGTCAAACCAGACTTCGTTGTTCGTGTGCCAGTGCTATGAACGACAACTAGTATATTAGTTCCCCAAGGATCTAATCGAGGTATGTTTATATCCCTTGTGTTAATTCCCTTTTCTTTTCCTTGTTTGGGGAATTAACTTGTCCTTTTACCTTGGCGCTCTTGATCAAATCTCGTTGAACCTGTTGAACCCGTTTCGAGGAGTCAAGCGTAGACTTCGTTCTTGTTGGCTCTTAGGCTGAAATCGTCACGTCAGGTATGGGGAGAAGGGATTAGTATAACATATAGGTTCTAGGGTAGCGTAAGATGAGGGTTAACTCATGACCCTATTAGTGTGCGATATGCCTTAGTTGTGTTGTTATGGTTGTTAATACAGGATGATAATTGTTTAATTGATTGCATGACCATGGCATGACATTTATGATGTTGTTGATATGTCGTGGTTGTATGAATTGGTATGTTGAAATTGTTGTTAGTATAGTTTGGTTATGTTAGTTGTTTTCTAGCTCTAATATGTGACATCGGGATTTGGGCTTTATTTTATGTTTATGTTTTCAGCAATTAGTACTTATGTTTAAACGTTTTCGGATCATGTGGTACTTGCTACCTTTTATGTTAAAGTTTTTATTTAACTTGCATATTTATATTTATGGTATGCGGGGTAACAGGTGTCACACATCTCTGTGAGTACGCCTATAAACCTGCATAGGCTCATACTCGGATGAGGAAATAGAAACGACGATACAACGCTACCTGTAGGTCCTCAGGTACTGCTCGGTACGCCTCCTCTAACCTCTATAGACAAAGCCTCGCCTACTGGATACCACTGATGATTGTGGCGCTGCCCACCAATAGTCCTGCTCTCTCTACCTTGGTGGGTGCCAGATCCTCGAGAAAAGGGAGAAACTCCATGACTCTGAATGGTCCTATCATGTCCCCCACGTTCGACACCTCTCCTCTGAAAAGAATGCTCACTAGTCCAATATAGACCATCAGGTAAGTAAAGGGGTCCACTCGCCACCCTCTCTCGTCATGGTAGACGATCTCAATCAGCCCTAGTACCGGCATCCTCGGTACCGACATGATAAAGGGGTGTACTCTCGGGTCCATCAGCTGGCGCCTCGTCTTCATGCGAACCAAGAACCAAAAATAAATGCAAGAAGCAATAGGGTGATAAGAAATACAGTGCATCGCAAAGTCGGAATAGCAATAATAATGCAGTCAATGATAACAAGTAGTAGGTAGCAAATATAACAGATATAGCAATTAACGCACTCAAACAAACGTCTCTCGAGACAACACATGCAACAAGCATCCATCTCCATGAATCTCACACTCAGATCAATCCTCTAGACCGGAATACTAATCCCATGCAGCATGTCGGCTGAAAGCTCACAAAACCGGTTCCACCTCGAAATGGTTCCACACCCGAACAAGTCCACACCCGAACAGGTTCTGTGTCGGAATGGAGTTAGCTTGTCCAAGAAACCGAACCGCTCGCCATGACCAATAAGAGTGCTTACCCCTTCCATACAGGAACCGGGGTGTTTTGGTCGCCTCGGAACGTTAGCCTGGAACGTGGAAAGCTCAGGGATTAGTCGGGCATACCGGACTGGATCGGGCGTCACGACAGGATAGGAGCTACCTCATCCGTCACTGTAAACTATTCTCGAGACCGGCAACATCCCAAGGTCACTCACTTGACCGCCCCTTTTACTTTCCGTACCAGCACTCAGGTACAACTAATCTCGTATAACACGGGCAGCCCATACTACCTTTCATACGACCTCGCCACTTGGTAGCTGATGATATGCAACAAACATCCTCAACAGGCTTGATACCGGGTCTCACGCCTAAACACTCAATCAGGAACAACGGGATGCCACTGCATCCACATGGCCATAGCCTCGACGCCACACGTCCACAAGCCACAGCCTCAAGAAACCAGCATAACAACAACAGCACCATCCACAGTATCAACCCGATGACAACAGAGCACACAGCCAAACTTAACTCTAACGGCATTCCGCCACCACACAACAATTACCACAAATAGCATAACAGCAATAGTAATAATGTCAACAACAGTAATACCAACAGTAACATATAGCAACATATCACATATACCAAGTAGCATGTAGGCACTTAGACAGATAGCAACAACAGAAATCAACATTACCGCAGTTATACAAAGCAGATCATCCTCAATCAATAGTTCGCTAACCTAGGGTTCCCAAACATAACGGCAATAGCCCAAATTAAGCTAAACCTAGGGTTTAGGTACTTTATCGGGGCTCAACCACTAGTAGGGTTAGGGCTTCCCTACACATAGCAGAAAACACAACTACACTACTCTTGCCTTCCCGACGGCAGCAGTACTCTTTCTCCCCACCTGAACAGTCGGCACGAAAGCCAACACGAACACAGGCACGTTCTCCCATGCAGCCACAAACTCCAAGAACAAGCCCAAACAGCTTCACCAGCCGCGGCCTTGAGCTCCAATCCACGAGAAACTACGAGCATGAACTTTGCCATAATTACGAGCACAACATATATGCAATAGTGTTAGCCCTAGGGCAAGCTCGAAGATCAAGAGAAAAGGTAGAAACTCGAAGAACCATGAAGAACAGAAAGTGCAACACCCTTTCCCGAGTGTCACATTCCCGAACGTTTATAAGGATGAAAATATTTAGGCTAAAATACCATTTTGGTCCCTTAACTTATTTTTTAGTTTCAATTTGGTCCCTTAACTTTTAAAAGTTTCAATTTGGTCCCTTAACTTGTCTCTGTTAACACAAGTTAGTCCTCTCCGTCAATGACATAAACAAATGAATTTCAAATTGGTCCTTTAAATTGTTAAAAAGTTTCAAATTGGTCTTTTAACTTTTAAATGAGTTTCAAATTGGTCCCTTAAACTTTAAATGAGTTTCAAATTGATCCTTTAAATTGTTAACATATATGACACTTTCGTCACTTTTGCTTGTGTCATTGATTGAGGGGACTAACTTGGCTTCACAAAGACAAGTTAAGGGACCAAATTGAAACTAAAAAATAAGTTAAGGGACCAAAATGGTAATTTAGCCAAATATTTATTAATGCGGAAAATACGGTTTTCTTTTTTTGTCATAAAGAAGGAATGGGATTTAGTAAAGGTAAATAATACTAATAAACGAACTTAGGTTTGCCATGCATTTCTAGAACATACATACAGTATTATAATACAGAAACAGAAATAACAACATTACTATATACAGACATAAGTCTAATGTATGACTGACACAAGAAAATACAATAAGTACTAGGAGTCGTAGCTCCCAAAAGGTACTACAAAAACTGACATAGTCTGGCCGACAACAAAACTAAAACAGCAAAAAGAGTCTGCCTCTGGCTCAAGGAGACTACCGAACTGAACCATCGTCACGTCCATCTGCTCAAGCAGCAATAGCAAGAACCAGCAGAAAACATACAGATATGGGTGAGATTCCCGTTCATCAACACAACAAAACAGCAGTAGTAAAAACGGGACGACTCACCGGGTAACAACGTACCCAACATGCTTACAAAGGTTCTCAATATAAATCATGTTAAGCAGTCAACAACATAATATCATGCTAAACATTTAACAGCATAATATAAGGCATTCTTAAACAATACAGCGATGTATAACAGTAAATGTAAACATCAATAGCCATGCAATGCAATGCAATGTATATGACTCAATGTCAATGTCACGGGGTACTACTCTGACCCCTACTCCATGGAGCTAACAAAACATTCGGAGAGAGTGAATGGGAGGACATGTTCCGGTTTCTGCCAGCCATGAGCAAGATGCTACAACATTCGTAACGTGCACGTATCTGGCTTTACGGAAACACTCTCGACCAAACATGAAAAGTATGGCTTCTAGTAGAGGATATCAGTGTATTGCACGGATTTGCCACGACACAGAAGAATCACCAACTGGTCACATGTAAGCCCTTCCAACCCTGATAACTCCAAAAAGACCATTGAAGATCGTCACCGTAAGATTCGCACCCGCATCAAGGTGTAAGATTAACTCCTAGGCTCAAGGCCTTACAACTATGCAAATGAAATGCCAATGCTTACACAAAGCAGATGCAATCAAGCAATGTCTATCCCCCGGATAAATCTCGAAGTCTACTAAGGTTCTCTTCCTCAGGAACTATTCGTGACTTTGAAAAACAAAACCTTTATCCACAGGATAAATCTCGTGATCCCTCCGAGATTGAGTCATCACAAGACTGAAACAATTGAACGACTGATCGGGGTCCGAATCACCGGTTCGTCATCGAACTACTATTTCAAAACCCAAAACGTTTAATGTTTGTGTATATGGCTTATGAAGTCATTGATGTACTACGTCATCAATGGTATAGTATATGGTCTTGTTTCACCACATATTATACTTAATTATCCCTTGTCTTCAACTCTAAGTCAATTACTTAACTTAGGTTTTTAATGCGTAAAACTTTACAGTTACAGTTTGAGTTGAAAAAACACTCTTTATAAACAAACCATTTCTCGTGAGGCGAAGGTCTATGTCGCGATGCGAGGCTGAGAAGTTATCTTTACTGTTTAGACAGTCTTTCTGCTTCGCGAGGCAAGGATTATATCGCGACGCGAGGTAGAGAAGCTGCATCTTCACTGCTTAGGCGATTCGCGGGGCGAGAACTACTTCGCTACGCAAGGCCGAGAAGCTGCATCTTTGCTGCTCGGGCTAGCCCACTGTCTCGCAAGGCGAGGCAAGGTTAGCCTGGCAAATGCCTTATTTTCTTTCTGTCTCGCAGGGCGAGACGGGGTTCGCTGGGCGAGTGCCCTCTTTTTCATTTTCCCTAACTCCTTCATTAATTCTCCTATTGAAACACTTAGTTTGATTAAATGACCTATGGCTAAAGAAAAGACATTTTCCCACTTTGATGACACACTTTAAAGGTTAAAACTTCATTTGATCTTTGGATCAAAATCACTTTTGTTTCTCTTGAAAACATAGGTTATGAAATCATGTTTTTCTTACTTCAAAACCTTGCTAGAACAAGAACAACACATGTTCTTATATTTTCCTCTTACTAAGGCCACAAGCCTACTCCAATGAAGAATGGAGACTTTGCTTCACCAACAAAGCAAATGTAGCTCAAAATCTCACACAATTATGATAAATCACAATACACATTACTACATCATAATCAAACATATAAGTCCATCACACATCATGGTCTCATAATCAAGCATAAAAGTCCATACTTTATCTAGTGATCAAAGTAGGTTTTTCAACATACATGAAAATGATTTTCCTTCAATCATCTCATCATCAACATATGCTAAAGCACACTACAACATACGAAAGCATAAACTCATCATGACAATCTTGTTCTCCAAGAGAACTTAACAAAACTTAACACATAAAAGTGAACCCAAACTAAAGGGTTTCACCCACACATAAACTTAAACAACCATATTCACTACCACCATCTTGGTGTGATGAGGTTCATCCCCCCATACCTGTTGATGAGCAGATTCTCGGATCAAAGTCAGTTGATCGGTTTGTGAACCTCCTGATAATCGTCAACAACTACAACAACATAACAATCAAACATTAAACAACAATCAAAGCCAATCTCAACTATTCTAACAAAGAGGATTTTCGGCCACCTTAGGTTAAAAAGGTTAGGAATTTATCTTGGTTTCCCATTTCATGGATTCAAAGGCATAGGAAAGCTAAGGATGAAATCAAGTGTTAAAAATCAAAAATTGATGAAAACACTATTCATCATCATCAAATAGGGTTCGGCCAAAAAGTGCTTTTTGAGCTATGATGAGATTTGAACCATAAGCTCTTGAGTTTAGATAGAGATTGATGATGTGAGTTCTTTTTTCTACAATTTCCTATGGATTTTCAAAGTTTTGGATCTAAGAAATTATTTTCATGAAAATGAAGATTGATCTTGAAATAAAGAAAGATTCAAGAAGTTAAGAGATCATAGAAGTGATCTTACCTTGAAATGAAGGAAGATTGCTCATGGAATCAAGTGATTCCAGCAAGAAATCAAGGAGCTTCAAGACCAACAATGGTGTTTTCTCTCAAGAACAACTATGGAGCTCTATGTTTGGAGGGGCTATGCGAAAATGAGAGAGTGAGGGGCTGAGTTCAGCCTCTTAAGAGCTCACGTAAGGGTAAAAAGGTCATTTGCCTAAAAGGGTAAAATGGTAAAAGTGTAAAAAACTAAGGTTAGGGGCATTTTGGTCATTTTGCGTCCAGATATTTCCGAATGTCATGACCACTTTGGCATACTCTCCCAAGTGTCCTGGGATGATGTGATATCAATATTATCCGTTGGCGAGTCCTGGTAAATCGATATGTGGCTCAGTTCGTCACCCGATTAAGGATTTCGCTCGAACGAAGGTCCGGAAGTTATTTTTATGAAATTTTTACGAAATTTAACCAAAACGTAGATAATCGAATTCTAAGACTTACTGTCTCATTCACGGGTCCATCTGAGGTCTTCTGAGCAATAAAATCATACTGTCAGTGTAAAAAAGCAGACCGGACTCCATTTGAGTTTTTGACTCAAAACTTAATCGTAGCTTCCTACGATATCGCCGATCATGACTATGGTCTCGGAATATTTTATTTCTATTCCTAAGACCTCGAATAAAATAAATATATTAAAATACTGAAGAATCAGAAAACGTGAAAATCGGGGCGTTACAGAAAGAACACGTGTTAAGGATTCGAGTTTACCTTTGGCGAATCGAGAAACCAATCCGTGAAAGTCATAGATAACTTTGTCGCGATGACAACCGTGTAGTAGGAATCGCGTTCCAGTACTTCGATTGCCTCGAAACAAGCTTTCTCTCTCTAAAATCTCAGAGTCTTTCTCTCCATCGCTCTGCACTTCGTGCTCAATAACGGGGAAAATGACCAAGTGAATTAGAAAATGAAAACCTTCGCTCAAGTGATCTTGTTGCGAACGCTAAAGTGTGGCAAACTTGCACGCCTGAGCATGGAACCTTGTCCACTCCGCTTTCACCCTGGATGACACGTGTAGTACATGCGTCAAAAAGCACACCAGCTAGCAAACGCATTCAGCATGCTTGAGCATGCAACATGCCAACGCTTGAGTGTTGGCACGCTAGGACGTGCTCCCTTCCCACGCTTGAGCGTTCTGCTCAGCTGGGAAGAGCCTGCCAAACTCTTGACTTTCACAGTTTCTCGTTTAACACCTTAGGCACTTCCAATCTTGTTTAAGCCTATTCCTAATTTTCCAACTAGGTCTTAAACTAACACAAAACATTCACAAAAGCATCCAAAGCCCTAATCGAGGTTAACTAACTCGATTAGAGTTACATAAAATCAAGATGTTACATTACCACCCCCCTTACAGAAAATTTTCATCCCCGAAATTTCCGTCACATACCTGTGAACAGATAAGGATGACTCTAGCGCATCTTAGCTTCGTGTTCCCATGTTGAATCTCATGTCACCAGGTTCCACTCCACTCTTACTAACGGAATGTGCTTGCCGTGCAGTTCCTTGATCCTTCTATCCATGATCTGAACAGGTGAAGCCTCGTACTCAAGGTTCTTTTTCAGTTGGATTGATTCGAGCTCTAGCACGTGTCATGGATCAGGGTGGTACTTTCTGAGTTGAGAGACGTGAAAGACGTCGTGATGATTTGACAGATTTGGTGGCAAAGCTATCTGATAGGCTACATGACCAATTCTTCAAAGAATCTGAAACGGTCATATGAATTTAGGTGTTAGCTTTCTGGATTTGATTGCCCTGCCCACTCCAGCTCTTTTTGTGACTCTAATGAAGACATGGCCGCCCTCTTGAAATTCTAAGGGTCTTCTCCTTTTATCGGCGTAGCTCTTCTGCCTATCCCTTGCGGCCTTCATCTTTTCCCGTATCTTACGGACTTGTTCCGTTGTTTGATGTACTAGCTCCGGACCTAACACCTGACTTTCTCCAATCTCAAACCAGCACAACGGAGTCCTGCACTTACGTCCATACAGTGCCTCTTACGGCGCCATGCCAATACTTAAATGGAAACTATTGTTATAAGTAAACTCGATCAATGGAAGGAACTCATCCCAACTTCCCGTGTTCTCCAACATGTACGCTCGTAAGAGATGCTCCAATGAATGAATTGTTCGTTCAGATTGACCATCCGTTTGAGGATGATAAGCAGAACTGATACTCAGCTTAGTTCCCATTGCACAATGTAAGCTCTTCCAAAACCTTGAGGTAAACCTTGGATCAATATCCGAAATGATGCTTGAAGGTATCACATGCAGCCTCGCAACCTCCTTGATGTAGATCTGAGTCAATCGCTCTGGAGAGTAACTCTGTTTGATTGATAAGAAGTGACCACACTTCGTCAACCTGTCAATGATCACCCAGACTGCATCACACCTTTTCTGAGTTCTCAGCAACCCAAAAACAAAGTCCATGGCAATGCTATCCCATTTCCATTCTGGGACGTCTAGCGATTGCAACAACCCTGCTGGTTTCTGGTGTTCAATCTTCATTCTTTGACACACCCAATAGATTAGGACATACATCGCCACCTCTTTCTTCATTCTTGGCCACCAGAACAACTTCTTCATGTCCTGATGCATCTTGGTAGCCCTCGGATGAAAACTCAGCTTGCTCTTGTGTGCTTCCTCTAAGATCGTATTCTTACCTTCTCTATCCGCTGGCACACAAACCCGGTCACCATACCTAAGCAGACCATCAATACCTCTTCTGAATTCTGAAGTCTTACCTTCCTCTATTAACCAATTCACGCCCTCGAGGTACTTATCCTCAGCTTGCTTCTTCCATAATAGTTTTAGGAAATCGCTAGTTACTCTAACCATCCCCAGATTCATCTTATCCTCGACGATTTCCGCTTCCAGATTCAGATCTCTCAACACCTCTAAGATCTCTAGATCCTTTACCATCATGGCAAATACGTGTAGGGATTTCCTACTGAGCGCATCCGCTACTACATTCACCTTACCTGGATGGTATTCAATGAGTAGAGGTATTGCTACTTTGCAATATTGGTGATAGAGAAGGCTTTCCTTATGGTGGTTATGACCAAACAGTTATGGTAATCTCATGATCCGAGATTCGTTAACCGTTGGATCGGGTTGAAATTTGTACAGCAGGTTCGTGACATGTGGTTCTGCATCTTCAACATTCCGTTTTTCGATGCGATGTCTGGAGCGAGATATATGAGCATCGCACAGTAGCCGTGAATTTGGCTAACCGGTATTGTTGATGCGTTCATACTGTTCGCGATAAAGCTACAGTTCAAGAGGTAAACACAATATCCTTGTGATTCATGGGCAATGCGCGGTCCTTTTGTAAAGGGGTTTTTCAATTCAAGAGGTTTTTGAATTATCCCTCTTGATTCCCCAATAGTGGTATCAGAGCTAGGTCGTAGTTTGCCATGTATCCTAGGATTGTTTGCCATTGTATGATAACATGTTTATTACTTTTAAATGTGATTTGTATGTTTAAAAGCATGTTTTTATGATTTGTATGTGATATAAATCTGTTTAAACTTGTTTATTTACTTGGTTGAGCTTCTGACACAAAAGAGGATTCGCTTCTAGAATCTTGCTGCGACGCGGAGCACAGCAGTGCACCCAGTTGCACGGTCATGCACGTTTGAATCTGCGTTAGTGAATGCGAAGTACGACCGTGCGCTGTTTGGCACGATCGTGCTACTTTCAAACAGCATCCATGAACTTTGAGGACGGCCGTGCACACGTTGAACAACGTCAGCGAGTTTTCAGCACGACCGTGCTTAGTGAAGCACAACCGCGCTGATGGACAGAATATGATTTTGTCCCCATTTTACATATTTATAAATTGTTTATTAAATGTGGGGTATATGGTTATGACCCTGGTTTTGGTGTTTAATTTTATTTGGTAAATACGGCTAGCGTGAGGTAATTTATTGTGTTTATTTTATAAATACGGCCTGCATGTCGTGACATTTAATTCTTGTATTTTATATTTAAATTTTGTAAATTGCTCGGGTTGACATGGAGGCAACACCAGATCTTGACGCCAGTGGGAGGAACTTTGGAAGTTTGCTCGAGAGTTAAAGATTGTAATAATTAGTTTTAATTATTGCACATTAGGAAGCCATAATCATAGTACCTTTTGTATGTCTTGTATGTTTATGTATGTAATGCATGAAATGTATGAGATATATGATTTAAATTTTGATTTAAATTGTATGATAGCATGTATGTCATTGTTTGCTTAATATATTTTGAATGTATGTAAGCTTGTATTCCATGTATGCTATAAGAGACGTTTATATGATAAACAAGCCGGTGAGATCATTTAATTATTAAATTCCCTCCATAAATTAAGTTATTAAATGCCTCCTGATGCATGGCACTCGTCAAGGTCAGAATCATTTAGGTGTGGGTCATGCTACAGCTGAGCACCTTAATATATTCTTGGTGAGGCGCGAAAGGTGAAATAACCTACTTCCAACCATTGGGTTGAACTTAACTAAGTGTATTCAATAGGATTGAAATGGCTTTGAGGCATGGAGTTGGGCATTAATCCATATGATGGATTTGATTAAGGAGTTATTCCTCCAACTGGTCCAAGAATTACATTGGATGTAATTAGAAAGGAGTTTCCTACGTAAATAGTTGAGTTCTGGGCGATTTGCCACAACTGACTCAGAACGAGGTGAAATATGGATCTTGGTCCCACAAGAAAATCTTTGAACGGGTTTTTCCGAGTCAATGATGAGGGTCATTGATTTGAGTAGAATAGTGGGAGCGTATTTCATAAAAGACCAATTAAATATGTTTTAATCATGATAATTATATTCTGTATGTTTTTGTGTTAAATAATCATGGCTACAAACATAACTAGTATTTTATCGTTGCGATACTTCCTTAAGAAGGATGAGTTATCTAGAATTAATTTTCTAGATTGCTACAAATTTTGAGGATTGTCCAAAAGTACGAGAAAAGAACTGTGTTATTGAGCAATTAATTTTCAAGCAATTTGTTGCTACTGCCATAAGGATCGAAAGGGATGCTTAATAAAAGCATCAAGCCGATGCCATTGGTGTACGATATCTCAGTCTTGCAATCGTAGAGACATATGATATGATCATACACCTTATGATAGTCTAACAAGA
This sequence comes from Ammopiptanthus mongolicus, assembly GCA_039655645.1. NCBI lineage: Eukaryota > Viridiplantae > Streptophyta > Magnoliopsida > Fabales > Fabaceae > Ammopiptanthus > Ammopiptanthus mongolicus. The sequence goes on from CM077350.1 coordinate 34,791,858, forward strand.
GCTAGCAAGGCATAAAAGGTACTAGAAAGAGTGTAAAGACAAGAAAGGAAGTATGACTTCTTGTTCAGGCATATTTGTTATAAAAGTCAACATGTCTACTCCAACATTATGGGTATTGGATAACACATATGGATCTCACATTAATGTGAAGGATCAAAGGGAATAGAACATTTGTTACATCCACTACCCAGCATAAAATAAAATATAAATAAAATCATACATGTCTTTAAAAATTATAATAATTAAAATAAAAAAAACATTTCCTCAAGGGTAATGTGCATCACATCATCTATAACTAAAACGTAGGAATCCGAAATAATCAAAATCCTTTAAAAACAAATTGCGGAAAACATTAATAATAACATAACCCAAATCCCGATGTCACATATCAGAGCTGGTATACATATACCGATAATACATCAGAATGAAACTAGACAACTGAACATAAATCCTAATTACTACTACTAAGAGAGATCTCCACGGGATCACTCCTCGTCGGCATGCTCACCCTCCTCTGCGCATACAACATCATATGCACAAGAACAACAAAAGATAGGGGTGACAAATACGATTATAAATATATGTAAATTGAATGGAATAGTAACTAAGATGACATACAACATACATCAATTAACACATGTATAATCAATATATATATATATATATATATATATATATATCAAAGATGCATGTCAATGCAAATGCAACATCACCACTCCGTATGCATGTGGCCAACAACTCTAACTCTGGAAAGACGATTAGGAGTACATGTCCGGTTATCAACGTGGATGATATGCCAGACCATGGGCCATTCCCGAACACTCTCACTAATCCTGATAACGTATAGTGGCTAGTCAGGGTACTCAAGCTTATTCATTAGGTCACTGCGATAATAGGTAGCTAGCCCATGTCACCTGGAACTTCTATACCCAATGTACCCACAAGGCCGGGTTAACACCCATCGTGGCCTCCACTATCGCGATTCATTGTTTGCTTTCCACCCAACATATCAACTTCAACGTATGATGCATGCAATGTTCATCAATATGCAAACACATGTCCAACCATCCATCATCAACACCATTACATGGCTATTAACTTTGACCAACAAGCATCAAAGATGATTTATCAACATCAAACTTGACCAATAAGCATCAAGAATGATTTAACCAACGACATCTGTAACAGTACATCGTTACCAATAACATCGTCGTCTTATTAATTGTTCTTTAAGTCTTAACTTAAAAATACCTTTATTAAGTATTATACTTAATCTTATTATCTAAACCTCAATTCATATTTTATTAAGATTATAACTTAACCTTAATATTTAAACCTCAAGTCAAATATTTATTAAGATTATAACTTAATCTTAATATCTAAACCACAATTCATATCTTATTAAAATCACAACTTAATCTTAATATCTAAACCACAATTCATATCTTATTAAGATTATAACAAGCCTATATAACACTATCCATCAAGTAAAAGGGGTCAAAACTGCTCCTGGGAACGTGAGAATCGATTTCCAATCTCTGGAATCGATTTCTCAAGTCTTCAAATCGATTTCCAATCTCTGGAAATCGATTTCAACATGTTCAAATCGATTTCCCCAATCGATTTTGAACAAGGAAAATCGATTCTAGAAATCGATTTCTACAAGGCCAAATCGATTTCCACACCTTGGAAATCGATTGTTGGAGGATTCAAATCGATTTTCATGTGCTGGAAATCGATTTCTGGGTGTCAAATCATACAGCAGCGGGTTTTCTCCGCTATCGGACCAGTCTATGTTCTCTAATTAAAATATCATTCGAGCCTTAGCTATTTATCTCCAATTTGATTAGCCCAACACTCATAAATCATAACCTAAGGGTTCTCAAACTAATCCTTGGTCATCAATCTCACATTGCCTTTTTATTTTCTCACTATAACTATGTTCTAATAGCATAAGGTTAACAAAACACCATATCATGGCATAAACAACATGCTCATCATCATCAATTCATCAACAATCATATAAATCATGAACTCATAGTTATAAACATGTTATAACATCAGATTATTCATCAATCAATACTCATATAGCCAGAAAACAACATAACAACATTCATAGGCATACGCAGGCATACATAGGGGTCGTGGGTTAATCCCTTCATCTTAACCTATCCCAAAACCCACATATTCATGACCAATTTTCTCCCCCCATACCTGGTATGACGATTCACAGACTAAGGGAAAAAGAACAGAGCCAAGTTCTGCTACGGTTCCTTCTTACGGGTTCAGCACTTGATCACGATCGCAACACTGGAAAGCAGAGTCGATCTTTAAGTTAAGGATTGAAAGGGAAAACAAACCTAGGATTAGAAACTCACCTTGGTTTCTAACTTAGGAGATTAACTTTAGCAGCAGGGATAGACTAGCCAAACAACGGCGTGTTCTTGACGAAGAAAACCAAAGCAGGATTCGTCCTTTGGGTTTTCTAGAGCAAGAGATCAATTAGAGCTCTTAGGGATGAGAAGAGGCAAAAAGTGTGTACAATAGGGTGTGGATACTAGGTTTAGGTCATATGTTGGGTATATATAACTGTTAGGGACGTTTTTGGACGAATGGGTCGTACACAGCATAGCCCGGTAACCCAAACGCGTACACAAGCTCTGACACGCATGGGAATCGATTCCACAACCATGGAAATCAATTTTCCATTGGCCAAATCGATTTTCTTATCAAAGAAATCGATTTTACCCTTTAAACAATCGATTTCCACTTTCTGGAAATCGATTTCTTCACCTGGAAATTGATTTCCCAAATCGATTTCCCTGTCAGAAAATGTGTTTTTGGCATCGACACTTGCATAAGACTTGTAGATAATCCTCTAAGCTTTCCAACGCATCCTAGATCATGTCGATCGGATGTCTAGAACTCATGATATGGCCAAAACCGTGAAATAGGTTATTTAGACTCGGATGGATCGATTATTCTAAAGGCTGAACTATTACAACTATGGACTTATGCACCAAAAACAAGCAAAAACAACATATGCAAACATCTATAAGCAAGTATTAACACATATATACACAGAAGTGAAAAAGCAGGGTGTTACAATTCCACCCCCCTTATAAAAAAATTTCATCCTCGAAATTTCTACTCACCTTGAGTAAACAGATGCGGGTATGACTCCTTCATCTTGCTCTCCAACTCCCACGTAGCACTTTCTTCTGTAGCTCCACTCCAAATGAACTTGACCAAGGGAATTTCCTTCCCTCTCAGCTGCTTGACCCTTCGATCTTCAACCCGAAGTGGTAACACCTCAAAGGTCATGTTATCCTTTAGTAGAATAACATCGGGTACTATCACATGGCTTGGATCATGAACATACTTTCGAAGTTGAGACACCTGAAACACATTATGAAGGTTTGACAAGAACGGGGGTAAGGCTATCTAGTAGGCGACTTCACTGACTCTTTTTAGAATTTGGTAAGGGCCAATGAATCTAGGAGTAAGTTTCCTCGCTTTGATTACTCTGCCAACCCCAGTTGTTGGAGTAACTCGCAAGAACACATGATCCCCCTCCTGGAATTCGAGAGTTTTTCTTCTCTTATCATGGTAACTCTTTTGCCTACTCTGTGCCACTCTTATCTTATCTTGTATCATCCTCACTTTCTCTGTAGTCTCCTGCACTACCTCAGGTCCTAACACAACATTCTCTCCGGGCTCATTCCAACACAAGGGTGTCCTACACCTCCTCCCATACAAAGCATCATAAGGTGCCATCCCAATACTGGAATGGAAGCTATTGTTTTAGGTGAACTCTATAAGGGGTAAAAACTTATCCCAACTACCCGACTGCTCTAGCACACACGCCCTCAACAAGTCTTCTAAGGATTGGATTGTTCTCTCAGACTGACCATCGGTCTGTGGGTGGTAAGCTGAACTCATTGTGAGCTTAGTTCCTAAGGCCTTATGCAAACTATTCCAAAATCTAGAGGTAAATCTAGGATCTCTGTCTGAAACTATGCTAGAGGGTACACCATGCAACCTAACTACTTCTCTGATATACAACCCAGTCAACTTCTCTAATGGATATTCCATGTTCATAGGAATGAAATGGGCAGCTTTGGTTAACCTGTCCACAACAACCCATATGGCATCACAACCAGCTGGAGTCCTAGGGAGTCCAGACACAAAATCCATAGAGATACTATCCCATTTCCACTCAGGAATACTCAAAGGTTGCAACTTACCTGAAGGTTTCTGGTGCTCTATCTTAGCCTTCTGACACACTAGGCAAGCATAAACAAACTCTATCTGGGAACCTCAAAATTCCATCTGTCCCATCCTTAAAACTGAGATTTCTACCTTGAGCAATCAACTCTCTCTGGTCTAAAAGGTATACATCTATCTTCTGCCCTTCTCTAATCTGATCCATCAAACTGCAAGTGATTTTCAACATTCCTAGCTTAATGCCCTTAGGGGTAACTTCCCAAGCTAAACTCAAATCTCTAAACTCCTCTATCAAATCCATCTCTCTAACCATCAAGGCTGAAATATGTAAGGTTTTTCTACTCAAAGCATCAGCCATTACATTGGCCTTACCTGGGTGGTAACTCAACTCAAACTCATAATCCTTAAGAAATTCCATCCACCTACGCTGTCTCATATTCAGCTCCTTTTGGTCAAACAGGTATTGCAAACTCTTATGATCACTAAATACCTCAAATCTAGCTCCATAGAGGTAATGCCTCCAAATTTTTAAGGCAAACACTACAGCTCCTAACTCCAAGTCATGAGTAGGGTAGTTCTTCTCATGGGTCTTAAGCTGCCTAGAAGCATAAGCTACTACCTGACCATTCTGCATCAACACACCACCTAAACCTTGCTTCGAAGCATCACAGTACACTACAAAAGGTTCACTAGGATTGGGTAACACTAACACAGGTGCAGATGTCAACCTATTCTTCAACTCCTGAAAACTTTCCTCACACTTAGAGTCCCACAGGAAGATCTGACCTTTCTTAGTAAGGCGGGTCATAGGCAAAGCTATCTTAGAGAATCCTTCTATAAACCTCCTATAGTACCCGGCCAAACCCAAGAAACTTCTAACCTCGGTCACTGACTTAGGTGCTTCCCAATGGAGCACGGTTTCTACCTTAGCTGGGTCCACGGCTATCCCTCCTTTAGAGATGATGTGTCCTAAGAAACACACCTCTTCTAACCAAAACTCACACTTGGACAACTTGGCATACAACTGTTTTTCCTTAAGGGTTTCCAAAACTATCCTCAAGTGTTCCTCATGTTCTTCCTTAGTCTTAGAGTATACTAGGATATCATTTATGAAGACAACTACAAACCTATCCAAGTATGGATGGAAGATCTTGTTCATGTAGTCCATGAACACAGCAGGGGCATTAGTCACACCAAAAGGCATAACTAGATACTCATAATGACCATAGCATCTTCCGAACGCAGTCTTTGGAATGTCCTCAGACTTAACCCGAATTTGGTGATAGCCTGATCTCAAATCTATCTTAGAAAACACACAAGCTCCTATCAGCTGGTCCATAAGATCATCTATCCTAGGAAGAGGATACCTGTTCTTAATAGTCACCTTGTTGAGCTGTCGGTAATCGACACACAACCTCATGCTGCCATCTTTCTTCTTCACCAACAACACTGGCGCTCCCCACGGAGGCATACTAGGCCTAACAAACTGCTTCTGGAGCAATTCCTCTAACCGTTTCTTCAACTCAGCTAGCTCTAGAGGGGACATCCTATAAGGCGTTATGGATATAGGTCCTGTACCTGGCACTAAGTCTATGCTAAACTCAACCTCTCTCTCAGGTGTCAAAGTACAAATATCCTCAGGAAAAACTTCTGGGAACTCTCTCACAACCGGCACATCCTTGACCTCAGCCTTTCTCTCTACTTCCAGGGAAGATAAGATCATGTATACTTGGGCTTCTTCTCTAATAGAAGCCTTGACTTGGTTGGCAGTCAGAAAACTCGGATCCTTAGGATCGACAACAGTTCCAAAAACAACAGTTTTATCAAAGCAATTTAGTAGGACATGATTGGCAAATAACCAGTCCATACCAAGAATAACATCAAGTTGTTTAAGGGGTAAGCATATAAGATCAACTATGAAATTTCTATCATCAATGACAATGGAACAACCTTTACTAATATGTGAGGTAACAACAGGCTTATTGGTAGGGGTAGCAACAACTAGATCATATTCAAGTTAGGCAACAAGTAATCTAAGGTACTCAACACAGTCATGTGATATAAAGGAATGCGACGCACCCGAATCAAACAATACTATTAAAGGAGTCCCTTTGATGAGGCACTTACCTTGAATCAGGTCTTCAGATTCTGAGGCTTCATCTCCACTGAGAGTGAAGACTCTTCCACTTGTCCTCAGTCGATTGGCTTGAGAACTCTTGCTGGCACTCTGTGGCTCCATCTTTGCTCCACTACAATCCTTACTGATATGACCGGGCTTCCCACACTTGAAGCAGATTATGTCTGTCTCCTTGCAGTCACGAGTAAAGTGCTCCTTACCACACTTGCCACACATGATTGGCCTAGAAGAGGCAAATCCTCGGCCATTGGCTGGTCCCGATGTATACTGCGGTTTCTTGCCGGCGAACTTGAATCCACGACCAACTGGTGCCAACTGTTGTTTTCCTTTGTCCTGTTGGGTCGTCCTCTTGCTACCTTGGGGACCAGAACTCTTGAACTGAGAAACTCTGGACTTGTAGTCTTCCTCAAAGATTCTGCACTTGTTCACCAAGGTGGGGAAAACACGGATCTCCTGGTAGCTGATGGCTTGCTTAATCTCTGGACGCAAACCATTCTCGAACTTCACACACTTGGAGCGATCATCATTACAATATTGGTAGAGTGGATAGTAACGTGACAGCTCTTCAAACTTAGCGGCATAATCCCCAACAGACATGTTTCCCTGAGTCAAAGCCAGAAACTCCATCTCCTTCTTGTCGCGTATATCAGCAGGGAAATACTTCCCCAAGAATCTCTCCTTGAAAGCATCCCAAGTAACAACGGTGCCTTCAGCTTCTAAATGTTGGCGGCAATTCTCCCACCAATGTTCAGCTTCCTCTACCAACATGAAGGTAGCAAAGGTAACCTTCTGAGCATTGGTGCATGCCATGGCTCGAAAGATCTTCTCAAGCTCTCGGATCCATGTCTGAGCACCTTCAGGGTCATAAGCTCCCTTGAAGGATGGCAGATTATTTCTCTGGAACTTATCCAAACCCTAAAATTTAGTAGGTCCACCTCCGTTGTGATTTTGATTCTGCCCTATGGCATTAGCTAATGCTTCCAGGGCATCAGCAATCGCACGATCAATTCTACCCGCCATAACTTCCTGCATCAATCAAGCAAACTGCTCAATATCGGAAGTTAAGCAAAGCAAAACTAAACACTTAATACTCTATACCATCGTCATAGACAATCATATAAGAGAACATAGAAGAGAACACAACACACTCAAAACCCGGCCTGTAGACAGACCGGCTCTGATACCACTAAATATGACACCCACTACCCCGCATAAAATAAAATATAAATAAAATCATACATGTCTTTAAAAAATATAATAATTAAAATAAAAAACATTTCCTCAAGGGTAATGTGCATCACTTCATCTATAACTCAAACGTAGGAATCCGAAATAATCAAAATCCTTTAAAAACAAATTGCGGAAAACATAAATAATAACATAACCCAAATCCCGATGTCACATATTAGAGCTGGTATAATATACCGATAATACATCGGAATGAAACAAGACAACTGAACGTAAATCCTAACTACTATTACTAAGAGAGATCTCCACGGGATCACTCCTCGTCGGCATGCTCACCCTCCTTTGCGCATGCAACATCATATGCACAAGAACAACAAAAGATAGGGGTGAGAAATACGATCATAAATATATGTAAACAGAATGGAATAGTAACTAAGATGACATACAACATACATCAATCAACACATGTATAATCAATATATATATCAAAGATGCATGTCAATGCGAATGCAACATCACCACTCCGTATGCATGTGGCCAACAACTCTAACTCTGGAAAGATGATTAGGAGTACATGTCCGGTTATCAATGTGGATGATATGCCAGACCATGGGCCACCCCTGAACACTCTCACTAATTCTGATAACGTATAGTGGCTAGTCAGGGTACTCAAGCTTATTCATTAGGTCACTCCGACAATAGGTAGCTAGCCCATGTCACCTGGAACTTCCATACCCAATGTACCCGCAAGGCCGGGTTAACACCCATCGTGGCCTCCACTATCGCGATTCATCATTTGCTTTCCACCCAACATATCAACTTCAACGTATGATGCGTGCAACGTTCATCAATATGCAAACACATGTCCAACCATCCATCATCAACACCATTACATGGCTATCAACTTTGACCAACAAGCATCAAAGATGATTTATCAACATCAAACTTGACCAATAAGCATCAAGAATGATTTAACCAACGACATCGGTAACAGTACGTCGTTACCAATAACATCGTCGTCTTATTAATTGTTCTTTAAGTCTTAACTTAACAATACCTTTATTAAGTATTATAATTAATGTTATTATCTAAACCTCAATTCATATTTTATTAAGATTATAACTTAACCTTAATATTTAAACCTCAAGTCATATATTTATTAAGATTATAACTTAATCTTAATATCTAAACCACAATTCATATCTTATTAAAATCATAACTTAATCTTAATATCTAAACCACAATTCATATCTTATTAAGATTATAACAAGCCTATATAACACTATCCATCAAGCAAAAGGGGTCAAAACTGCTCCTTGGAACGTGAGAATCGATTTCCAATCTCTGGAATCGATTTCTCTAGTCTTCAAATCGATTTCCAATCTCTGGAAATCGATTTCAACATGTTCAAATCGATTTCCCCAATCAATTTTGAACAAGGAAAATCGATTCTAGAAATTGATTTCTACAAGCCCAAATCGATTTCCACACCTTGGAAATCGATTCTTGGAGGATTCAAATCGATTTCCATGTGCTGGAAATCGATTTCTGGGTGTCAAATCATACAGCAGTGGGTTTTCTCCGCTATCGGACCAGTCTACGTTCTCTAATTAAAATATCATTCGAGCCTTAGCTATTTATCTCCAATTTGATTAGTCCAACACTCATAAATCATAACCTACGGGTTCTTAAACTAATCCTTGGTCATCAATCTCATATTGCCTTTTTATTTTCTCCCTATAACTATGTTCTAATAGCATAAGGTTAACAAAATACCATATCATGGCATAAACAACATGCTCATCATCATCAATTCATCAACAATCATATAAATCATGAACTCATAGTTATAAACATGTTATAACATCAGATTATTCATCAATCAATACTCATATAGCCAGAAAACAACATAACAACATTCATAGGCATACGCAGGCATACATAGGGGTCGTGGGTTAATCCCTTCATCTTAACCTATCCCAAAACCCACATATTCATGACCAATTTTCTCCCCCCATACCTGGTATGACGATTCACATCCTAAGGGAAAAAGAACAGAGCCAAGTTCTGCTACGGTTCCTTCTTACGGGTTCAGCACTTGATCACGATCGCAACACTGGAAAGCAGAGTCGATCTTTAAGTTAAGGATTGAAAGGGAAAACAAATCTAGGATTAGAAACTCACCTTGGTTTCTAACGTAGGAGATTAACTCTAGCAGCAGGGATAGACTAGCCAAACAACGGCGTGTTCTTGACGAAGAACACCAAAGCATGATTCGTCCTTTGGGTTTTCTAGAGCAAGAGATCAATTAAAGCTCTTAGGGATGAGAAGAGGCAAAAAGTGTGTACAATAGGGTGTGGATACTAGGTTTAGGTCATATGCTGGGTATATATAACTGTTAGGGACGTTTTAGGACGAATGGGCCGTACACAGCATAGCCCGATAACCCAAACGCGTACACAAGCTCTGACACGCATGGGAATCGATTCCACAACCGTGGAAATCGATTTTCCGTTGGCCAAATCGATTTTACCCTTTAAACAATCGATTTCCACTTTCTGGAAATCGATTTCTTCACGTGGAAATCGATTTCCCAAATCGATTTCCCTTTTATAAAACGTGTTTTTGCCATCGACACCTTAATAATACTTGAAGATAATCCTCTAAGCTTTCCAACGCATCCTAGATCATCTCAATCGGATGTCTAGAACTCAAGATATGGCCAAAACCATGAAATAGGTTATTTTGACTCGGATGGATCGATTATTCTAAAGGCTGAACTATTACAACTATGGACTTATGCACCAAAAACAAGCAAAAACAACATATGCAAACATATATAAGCAAGTATTAACACATATATACATAGAAGTGAAAAAGCAGGGTGTTACAACATTGACTAAAGGTAAATGTCTGCTCTATGAGTGAAAATGAAGCAAAAGTTGCTACATTGACTATTGGAATTTGAATTTACCATTAGGTAAGGTCTACTCTATTTATGGAAATGCAGCAAAAGTTGCTACATTAACTATAAAAGTTTGAATTTGCCTTATGAGCGTTAATGGAAGTAAATAATTGTTATTTTATTCCAGTTGATAATAGAAACATCATTTCTATATCTTGTATAGACATAAAAGGATTTTAAGTTGCAATAAATGCATAATTGTTGTTCCATTTATTCAATTGATGTCTTCTATGCTAGTATTCGTATGAGATATGGACTTTGAGTCCTTGATCAATATGCCCATCTATAACATTGATGCGAATTGTAACACCCCCCTTGGGCATTACATGAAGAACACGTGCGGAAATTAAATTTAAAAGAAAATTCCTGGTTGCTTTGGGAAAAAGGATAATTTACTTTAAGTCAGAAAACTCGGGTGTAAAAAGTTTTCGGCATAATAGTTCAGAAAGTGATATACACATCACAATAGTAAAATCACACCATTCTTGACAATAGACATAACTGGGTCTATTCACAGACCCTAAACCATCACATAAAAGTTTTCTTGAAATTGTCTTTCATACAGAAGTTCCAAACTATACAGAGGTTTTCAAAACCACATACATCGGCTTTCTCAACATTATACATTAAAATCCTAAGAGCTGGTTTGATAAAAGAACTCTACGGACAATAGAGTTTACTACCAAGTATGCATCATACCAATGAGACTGGGTCTCGTCGTCGACAGTCCACACATCTTCGTCGTCGGCATCGAGAAACACAAGCTACAGGTCCTGAAGTGACGCAAATGACCATTGAGAAATATCTGTACACGTATCCAAAAACACAACAGGGTGTCCAACATGTACAGGCAAAGGTGAGTAACCAATATATGGATTTAAATGCGATAACTACATGCACGACACACAAAACAGCATATGAACATATGTAGTATCAACACAGCATAATAGCAGAAGTAACACAGGGCGATGTACCAAGTAATCACATGCTCAACATGCATACCATAAATTGCAATATATCATATTAATCAATTAGCAGCATAAGACATCTTGAAAGCAAAATGGTGATGTACACTAAGCAAATGTAATCATCAACAGCCATACAATGCAATGCAATGTTCATGACTCAATGCCATATGCCACAAGGGTAAAACTCTGACCCCTACTCCATGGAGCTAACAAACAGTCGGAGAGAGTGAATGGGAGGACATGTTCCGGTTATTGCCAGCCATGAGCAAGATGCTACAACATTCGTAACGTGCACGTATCTGGCTTTACGGAAACACTGTCGACCAAACATGAAAAATACGGCATCTAGTTGAGGATATCAGTGTATTGCTCGGATTCGCCACGACCCATAAGAGCTACCAACTGGTCACATGTCAGCCCTTCCAACCCTGATACCTCCAAAAAGACCATTGAAGATTGTCACGGTAAGATTCACACCCGCATCAAGGTGTAAGCTCAACTCCTAGGCTCAAGGCCTTACAACTATGCAAATGAAATGCCAAGGCTTACACAAAGCAGATGCGATAAAGAAATGTCTATCCATTGGATAAACCTCAAGGTTCTCTTTCATAGGAACTATGAGTGTCTTTGTATTATAAAGCATTTATCCATCAGATAATTATCTTGTGATTCCTTTGGATTGATCTGGGCTGCTTTCGGAATTGCCGAATGTCCCCACAAACCAACACAAATCTTTTCAGCATGCTTTGTCCTCACTCACACGCTTTCTAGGAAACTTCCCAAAAGGTCACCCATCCCACAATTCCTCCAAGTCAAGCACGCTTAACTATGGAGTTCTTATGTTCTAGGTTTTTGAAAAAAAAGACGAATCTTGTTGGTATAGGTAGTACCAATCAATTCTCATAAGCTTTCCTTCAACTATATAGTCCCATACCTGCATAGCCTCCAGATTCCTTTAACTGTATAGTCCCATACCTGCACAGCCTCAGGGTCCCTCTCGTCCCAATTATCACAAGACTGAAACAATCGAACGATTGTTTCAAAACCCAAAATGTTTCTTCTTTGTGTTTGTGTCTTATGAATCACATCTCAAACCCTAAGTATTATGAAGAAGGATTGAAAATCCTCTTAGATAAGTCTTTGATCCTTTCTAAGATATTACTCCTTGATTTTCAGTCAATGAAATAAATGTTGATTCATTTAAGTCTTATGAAGTCATTGATGCATTAAGTCATCAATGGTATAGTACATGGTCTTGTTCCACCACATACTATACTTAATTATCCCTTGTCTTCAACTCTAAGTTAATTACTTAACTTAGGTTTTCACGCGTAAAACTATACGATTAAGAGTTAAAAACTCTCTTTGTATCAAAACTATTCTCATTTGAAAACTCATTTGATTTGAAATACGTTGCACTTGCCTCAAGCAAAGTACCTTAACTATTTTTGAAAAGAGTTCTTCTTTACTAACTTAGTGTAAAACCATGTTCTAAGTTAATGGAAAGGAAATGTAATCTCATCTAACTTCCTTAACTATGATTCATTTAATCATCTTAAGGATAAAAGGTCTCCATTATGTTTGAAAAAGAACATTGTCTTCGTTTTAAGATAAAGGAAATGCCTTATGAAACTATGTTTAACTTTTCATGAAAACACTTCTTTATTTTACTTTTAAATCACTTGATCACTTAGATAAACTAAGGTTAAAGTAAAAGACATGTTTCAATTTGGTGAAGACACTTAAAAGTTGAAACTTTACTTATTCTTTGGATCAAATCACTTATTGTTTTCCTTTGAAACATAAGTTATTAAAAACATTTCTTACTTCAAGAACTTTAAATGTTCAAGAACAACAAGTGTTCTTCCTTTTTCTTTGGTCATGGCCGAATGCTCCCTCAATGGGATGTGAAGATTTTGCTTCACCTATTTAACAAGTTATAGCTCAAAAGCTCATAATATAATGATGAACAATAATCATGCATCATTCAATCATAATCAAGCATAAAAATCCTTATTTTCCATCTAGAGATCAAAGTATGGTTTTCAACATACATGAAAACATTTTCCATCCAAGCATACATCATCATAAACATATGCTAAAACATAGTAAAGCATACTAAGCATAGATCCTTATCACAATAACAACGAAGCTCCAACAGAGCTACACAAATCAATCACAGATAACATATAGTTATCGTAAAATCCCTTAGGCAAACTCCCCTTATCCGTTGTAGTTATCCTCCGAGCTATCCTCCGATCAAAAGTCGTCCGATCGGCTCGCGAATCCTCCTGATTCCTCGTCCGATCAACCAATCACAGCTACATACACATAATCAATCCAAACATCAATATTACATAACACAAATCTCCCTATTCCTACCTATATAGGATTCGGCCATGGAGCTATAAAAATAGCTAGTGATGTCCAAAAATTCCTATCTCTTGGATTCCATCCTTACTAGTTGTGCTAAGGCTAGATCAAAGCCTATTACTGCAAAACTTGAACGAAAATACCATCCACAAACACATGGAGGCTTCGGCCAAGAAAACCCATATGAGCTAGCAAGCTCATTTGGTTTCCAACTCTTGGATCCATGATCCTCAAGTACACATAACACTAGATTAAGTCTTATTACTCAAAACTTGAATAAAAAACTCACCCTTTCTTACCATGAAGATTTCGGCCACCTTAAGAAGATATGGCTAGAAAACTTATTTGATTTCATGCTCTTGGATAATGAAAGAGAATGATGAAACTAGATCATAGAAATTGATTTGGTATCAAAAGGATTTTTCTATATTTTTCTATGAATTTTCAAAGTTTATGGATCAAAGTTGGATCTTCATGAATCAAGAGATTCAAGAGATGAAATAGAGTGATTAAGAAAGCTAGGATGGAGTTAATACCTCCAAGATTCAAAGTCTTGAAGAGAAACAACTTGATTTCACCAAAAACTTTCAAGTTTCAAGATCAAAATGAAGAAAAGTGTGAAGAACATATGAAGAACAAAGAGAGGAAATGAAGAACAAGTGAGAGAAGAGTGAGATAGAGAGAGAAAGAGAAGGGCCGAAATTGCCAAGAGAGAGAGAGAAGGTGAGATTTTATTTTGTCTCAATGGCAAGCTTGTAAATAACCAAAAGGGTAATTTGGTAACTCTTTAAAAGACAAGGGGTGTAAATGTCATTTTCCCTATAAATATCTAGATATTTCTAGAAAGGTAATGATGACATGGTGAGTCACAGGGTCAAAATGGTTATTCCATAAATTTCAGGGGCAAAACGGTCTTTTCATTCAAGGGCAAATGGTAATTATGGAAAAGGTCAGGGGCATTTTGGTCTTTTCGTGTCCATATATTTTCTAAACGTAATCATTACACTGATGAGTCATGGCACGCTTTCCTAGGTGATGTAACATCAACCTTATCCGTTAGCGGGTCCCGATAAATCCGTTTTTAGCTCCATTATTCACCCGATTTAGGTTTTCGCCCAAGAAAGTCGTGAGAACTTATTTATTTTGAATTTTTTTCAAAATCGCCGATCCCGTTCGCAATTTTATTTAAAACCGAACTGTTTCGTTAACGATTCAAAATTAGGTCTTGGTAGTAGTAAAATACTACCTGTCAATGAAAACGCAGACCGGGCTCTGTTTGAGCTTTCGTCCGAAACTTAACCATGGCTTCCTATGGTTATGTAAGGCATGCCTATGTTCTCAGAATATTTTATTTCGTTCTCTAAACCCTCCAATAAAATACAAACGTTTAAGTACTGAAGAATTTTAAAATGTGAAAATCGAGGCGTTACACGAATAGGCTCAACCAAGTGATTTGGACCCTCTATGTCTTTAGCAATATCTTTTAGACCATATAAGTAAGAAACACATTTCCAAGCTCCACTAATATGGACTCTCAGACTCATCCAATTATGAATTGTTTGAGGTCCGTAAATCTTACTTTTTTGGAAAGATGACTAAGATACATTCACTAGTAAGGTGAATGGGCTGGTAATCTTTTGGCATGATACATAGATGTATAAAGCCTCTATATAAGTTTTCTAAAAGGAAAGTTTCAGTACTTCGTCTCATTTACCGATGACTTTAGTAAAGATAGATTTGTGAATGACACAGGTCAAAAATCTTTGAAAGGTTCAAAGAATTCAAGAACAAGTGGAGAACTAATTTTGGAAAATTATTAAGGTCATACAATAAGATCGTGGTGGTAAGTACTTAAGCCAGCTGTTTGATAACTATCTGAAGGAATGTGAGATTATATCTCAACTCAATCCTCCTGGAATACCATAATGGAATGGTGTCTCCGAGAGGAGAAATCTCACCTTGTTGGACATGGTACGATCTATGATGAGTCAATCAGACTTCTCTAACTCTTTCAGGGGATATGCTTTACATACAACAGCTTTCGCACCTAACCGTGTTCAATCTAAGACAACTGAAAGACACCATATGAGATATGGACTGGTATGCGACCAAGTATGTTTTACAATAAGATTTGGGGTGGCAAGTTTATAGAAGCATTTAGTCTTAAATAAACTTTGACCTAAGTATGACAAATGTATCTGTATGAGGTGTCCTAAGGAAAGAAATGGATATTATTTCTACAACACCTCCGAGGGCAAAATGTTTGTCGCTAGGACTAGAGTGTTCCTTAAGAAGGAACATATCTCCAAGGGAGACAGTGTGAGGAATGTAGAACTTGAATAAATCCAAGCACCACAGAGTACTGACCCGCTTGCAATGGAGCAAGAATCGGTTCCACAAGATGTTGTGGTCCAACCACCAATTCAAGTAACACAAGACTCGTGTAGGTGAAACAATACACATCATCAATCTGAGAGATATGGAATGCTCCTAACTCAAGAAGTTGATGAACCGCTCATGGATCATGATGAGCTTGTGACTTACCAGGAGGCCGTCATTGCCCTAGATTCTGAGAAGTGGCTAAGAACCATTGGATCCGAAGTAGAATCCATGTACACCAACTGGGTATGGACCTTGGCTGAGTCACCTGAAAAGGGTAAAGTACGGTTATCTCGATAGGACCCTAAGTCTTTCCAGCTGCCAGTGGATCTCCCGAAAAGGCCCTGATAGCCCTCCCTGCCAGGGACAGTGGAGTGCTGATGCACTCTTATGGGTCACAGCGAGCGGAACGGATTATTGGAACAAACTAACTTGTCTGATGTGCAAATGTACATGATATTTGTCCAAGCGGGACATGTAGTATCAGCCAACATGCATGGAAAGAGAATATCTGCATCTAGTTTAGGAGATGATAGTAGTTTTAGTATACTGGGGAGATGTTTATGTTTGTTATATACATTGTTGTTCCTTACCCCTGTCTATGATGCGTTATGATTCTTATCTTCCTGTCTTTTTTCTGTATGTTTTTTGTGGTTCATCATTGAGAAGACCTACACGATGAGGATGGATCCATGTAAGAGGCTTCTAGACGTGGTGCCGCAGATCCCGCTGCTGGGGGATCTAAAGTTGATCTATCATGACGCTGACGGATGGCAGTGGACCCTGCTAAATTTCTCATCTTGTATACAAGACTCATGAGTATACGGTTTAGGTTTGGAGCTCTGCCTTTCGGTGACATCATCGGCCTTTTTCGAGTCATCAGTTCTTACGGTTCACTCAGATGTGGCATCTTTCATGACTTAGTACCCATGCTCACATGTGGGACGTACCAGAGTCTTCGCACATCACCAGCAGGAGAGGTTTCGTCTAGTGAGGGCGTAGATAGCGCAGTGAGATATACTTGCGGTCTTGCCGGAGGAGGAGGATTGTGCTGTCTAGCTCCTTATCAGACTATGTGCCTAAGAGGGTGTAATAGTGCACATAACACCACTGAGGGTGTAATACTGCCAGTGCGTCCGTCCTAGGCGTGTGACATGAGCTTATTTTGATGTACTTTTGAGTGTGGGCGGGCTGAGTGCTGGTGAGGTTTTGAGAGCTTTCTACAGAGTCCTCTTGTTGTACTTTTGTTTATGTTTAGTTTTATTGTACAGCGTATGTATACCTTACTATAGCCCTATTAATAGGGCAAGTGATGCACGTTTATGTATATAGTTATCTTCTCATAGCTGCGTATTTACTCTGACGTGCTTTTACGTGTTTATGCTTGTATGCTTTAATCGTTTTTGTTTCGTTTTAATAAACGCATTAACGTTATGATACGGTTTAAGGAATAGTTAATACTTAAATGGGACTAATGGGATTGCCTCATGTACTTGGGGTCGTCTCATCCAACACCTTATGGCACGAAATTGTCATGTAAAACTAGGCTAGGAAGTTAATTCAAAAAGAAAATAATTAAGTGTAAGAGATCCAATGACTTAGAATTAAAGAGATGGACATTTATTGATCATAGAATTAAAGGAAGGTAAATTAACCAAAAATGGTTAATTTTCTTTTCCATAAAAGGAAATGGCGAAAGTGGCAGTATAGTGGTAAGTATTCCCAGGGTTACCCGGTTATGATCCTCGGCAACAGTGCCACAAACTTGTTGGTTGAAAATGTGATATGTGCAAGTATACACAATCGTAACAAGTAATAAAAAGATTGTTCCCACAAGGATTAAATGGTATTTAGCTCTCAAGTTTAAATAAATGGTTCTATTAAGTTAAGATTCACAAAGGTAACAAAATATATGTGTGTCTGTGTTCAGCTTAAGTATAAAATAATAGGAATAAAGGCAGATCAAGAAGGTTTTAGTAAACAAACATGGTAAAACAGCTATGGGTATGTAATCCTTGTAACTTCAAACTAGTGACAGTTATGTTCTGAGATGCTCTAGCATATGGCTCCAG
Source organism: Ammopiptanthus mongolicus (assembly GCA_039655645.1). Lineage (NCBI taxonomy): Eukaryota > Viridiplantae > Streptophyta > Magnoliopsida > Fabales > Fabaceae > Ammopiptanthus > Ammopiptanthus mongolicus. The sequence continues at coordinate 34,810,167 of CM077350.1, forward strand.
GAAATGTTCTTATTCCTAGGTCCAAATTATTTACACTCTCTTCTTATGAAGCATGTTCCAGCTAGCCTAAGGAATTGAATGATTATTCCTAATACCTTCAAGATTAACTAATTTTCCAATTAGCAACTCAACCCTTATCTCCTAAACAAGTCCACTTACTTTACCTTTCCAAGTTTAGCAAGCAGAAGTTTTATTTAAGGTGATTAAGCTCAAATAAACTGGAATTAAAACAGAATAAGAGAAAATACAGAAGCAAATCATCACATAATAATACTAGAAATTCATTACAATTTCAACAAACCCATAGCTACAGCAGTTTTAGCTCATTATTATGAGCTTACGAGAATAAAGGGAAAAGTAGAAAATGGTAGAAGAAGCCATTACCATGGAGGACGGAGATGAGGTAGGAGAGGACGTAGCTGTTGTACTCTAACTTGGAATAATGTGTACTAGGGTTCAGGGAATGTTCCCCTATGTTTTATTAAAGGTCTTCTAGAAGGCCCTTTTTCTCTTTCTTTCATTTTGGGCCAAAAAGGTTGGTACAATTAAAGTCATTGCCCAATTCCCTAAGTACAACTGCACTAAATCTAAGGCCACGTTTAGGCACCTCTTCTTTCCTTTTAGGACACCTCATCATAAAAGAGAATGTTACGATCTGTGATCCTTTCTTTAGCAAGCTTCAGCTACAAATGCTATAGCACGCCCAAAGCATTACTTCCAGTTCAGCGTTCATTTAACCAAAAACTGTTATGCATAAGAAAACACATAATAGACTTCTACACTCACCAAAATATAAAGACTCATACAAGAACACACCCAACTTTAAACTAAGCTAAAACACACAAAAACACTTACACAAAACACTCAAAGATTACTAAAACTCAAGCTAGGAAAGAGTAGATAACTCTCATTTCTAAGAGTTGTTAGTTATTAACCAAGAGTTAATAAATTTTAGTAATATATGATAGTTGGTAGTATATTTGTATCTTAATTACACATGAAGAGAATTAAAAGAATTCAAGTGTAATACTTGTTGCGTTCAAAACACACTTAAGGGTAGTATACCTTGTTGCGGAAGTAATATAGGACAGAAGTCCATATATCATACCCAAGAAATTAATTTAGATAACTAAGTGATAAAGCAAGTACTGGAATGGGGAAATCCTGATGCTATTCAGACTAATAAAGAACTTAAAAAAATATATAATAATAAAGCAATGGTAAAAGATGATAAAAGAAGATAAAAAGAGAGTTTAGAAATCAAGAGTAAAAGAGCCTAGAGCCGTGGTTTCACTTATGTTTTCGATACCCCCCAAATCCTAATTCTATTCAATTTCGCAGTTGCTCTTCGAATATCAATCCCTCTACGAAAACTATTAATTGTTTGTCAGACAATTAATATTCTTTTCCCCAAATAAACCCAATGGTTGTCAGGTAAAGAGTTTAAATGATTAGAAAGCATAAAGCATAAAGAGGTTGAATGGTTGAAAGGAATAAATCACGTTTTTGCAAATCTAGATATTAAACCCCGGTTATCCTATAGGTCTACCAATTTAATTGGGCTTGATAGCCAAAATGTCAATCAATTGATTAAGCAAACCAAGGGTGAGCAATCCTAGTATGGGATGAAGAACAACAAAATAACATTATTCAAATTGCAACCTTGAAACCAAATAGAATTGAATTAAAACTAAGACAAAACGAAAAGGGTTTCTACTAACACAAGATCCACCACAACTCTAGTAATAGAGAAAACCAAAATCAACAATGGAAAACGCATCTTGGATAATTGAAGTGGAGAAGTTGTCTCGAACTTAATTTCCAGGTGCTAAATCCTACTCTAGAAATCAAAACTCTGAAAGCTAAAAAACTAGAAAGCTAAGAAAAGAGTTCAAAGATAAAAAGATGAAAAGAAGTAAAGATGCCAAAGATATCTCTTAAGCGGCACAGAGGGCCTCTATTTAGAACAAAATATATGGACCGGGCCTTGAATCAGATCTTCTGTGCCATCAGCACAGGCGTGCCAATCAGTTGGCACGTGCGTGCTCTTCCCTCAGCACGGTCATGCTTAATTGTGTCAAGGCTTACTAACTTCGTAGAACAACGTTCTAGTGCACGAGCTGTAGCACGGGCGTGCTCTTTGAGATTGGGACCGTGCTAGCTTCTGTCAAGCCTTGCTTCTCTGAGTCAGGCCTTTCTTCACTTTAGCGCAGGCGTGCTGATGTTTGGTACGACCATGCTTGAGACGAGCCTCCTTTCTCCGAAGGATATTCCCATTAGTCCCAAACTTATATTATTAACTATGCCTTGCCGTACGTATTCAAACAACGTAGCGGAAACACGCGCATTTAAAACATGCAAACATACGGAAAGCATAGATCACATCATATCACAGTAAACATAGATAAAAGTAACTATACAGCTACCATGCATAATTGTAGCCCCATCAGTACGACACTGTACATACGTATACAAACTGTGCAAAACAAAACCAAAAGGAACAAAAAGTGCATCCAAAAGCAGAAGACAGAAACCCTCGCAGCTCACCAGTACTACCCGTCCCACACTGAAAAAGGTACATGAAAAGCTCTCAGCTCACAAACTAGGATGCACTAGCAGGCACCCACTATCAGTGGTGAGGATGCCTTGAACTACCCTGGCCCTCGCCATGAGTACGCCTATACCGCACCAAGGGCTCATACTCTAATGACGAGCTGGACACAACACCCTACGCTGACGGTAGGTCCTCAAATATTGCTCTGTCCACCGGCGCTGGCCTCGATACACGTTGCCTTTCGACTGGACGCATACGATGATGCTGGCTCGACCTAGGTGTAGTCCCGCTCATGACACCTAGGCGGCAGCCACATACGTGCAAAAGGTTAGAACTGCATAACTCTGAAAGGTCCCACGATGTCCTCCCTATGTGATGCCCCTCCTCAAAACAGTATTCTCACCGGCCCTGTGTAAACCGTCAGAAAGGTCGAGGGGTCCACGTGCCACCCTTGATCATCATGATAGATGATCTTGATTAGGCCCAACACCGGCATCCTCAGCGCCGATGTGATCTAACGGTGCGCCCTCGAATCCATCAGCTAGCTCCTCGTCTTCAAGCGAACCGAGAATCAAACAGATATGAAAAAAGCAATAGGGAGATAAGAAATACAGTGCAGGCAAAGTCGAAAAACAACAATAATGCAGTAAACAACATGTAGCATGTAGAAAATATAACAGATATAGCAGTTACTACACTCCAACAAACGTCTCTCGAGACAACACATGCCACAAGCATCCATCTCCATGAGTCTCACTCTCAAATCAATCCTCTAGACTAGGATGCTAATCCCATCGAGCATGTCGGTCGAAAGCTCACAAAAACTGGTTCGACACCGGAACAGTTCCACACCAGAATAAATCCACAATGGAACAAGTTCTGTGTCGGAATGGAGTTAGTTTGTCCAAGAAACCGAACCGCTTGCCGTGACCAATAAGAGTGCATCCCCCTTCCACACTGGAACTGCGGTATCGGGTTGCCTCAGAATGTTAGCCTAAAACATGGAAAGCTTTGGGATTAGTCGGGCAAACTGGACTGGATCAGGCGTCACGATAGGATAGGAGCTACCTCATCCATCACTGTAAACTATTCCCGAGATCGGAAACATCCCTAAGGTCACTCACTTGACTACCCCATCTATTTTCTGTACCCGCACTCAGATAAAACTAACCTCGTATGTGCTGCTATAAAATGGTTTGCTTGTGCAATTATACACAATCGTTTAACAAGTAATAAAGTGTAAGAGAGATCGTTCCCACTAGGATTATATGGTGAATCAAGTACCAAGTTTGAATTAATGGTTCTATTAATTAAGATTACCAAAGAGTAACAAATAGTTGGTGTGTGTGTGTGTCTAGAACAGTTTTGGGAAATAAATGCTAGAGCAATAAAAACGGTTTTATTCACAGAATAGGTAAAATACCTATGGGGAAATCTCCCTTGCAACTTCAATATAGTTCAGTTATGCGTTTGCAGTGCTACGACAATTTGGCTCCAGGAAATGAAAGTTTGTTTTCCAACAGTTCCGAGATGAACTTCACTAAACGTCTCCTATTCCTAGGTCCATATTAGTTACATTCACGCCTCTCTTAAGCTCATTCCAACTAGCCTAAGAGTTAGAATGTTCATTCCTAAATCATTCTTCATCATAATTTTCCAATTAATGATTTTACTCTTATCTGTAGCTTTTCCAAGTAGCCGTGAGCTCAAGTTCTAACTAAGGTGATCAAGCTTAATTAAAACACAATCCATATCAGATTTATAGAAAATGCAATAGCAAAGCATAACATAACAATTACTAGAAATCCATTACAAGTTCAACATCCCATAGCTACAAGAGGTTTAGCTTATATTGAGCTTACAAAAACAAAGAGAAAAACAAGAAATGGAAGAAGAAGCCATTACAATGGAGGTGAGAGAGAAAGGGGCGCAGCAGCTGTCCTTCTCCAATAGGGAAGATGATGTCTGATAATTGTTCCCATGGCTGTCCCCTATTTAGGGTTTTTTTTCAAAATATCTCAAGCCCCTTTCCTCTTTGATCCTTTTTGGCTAAAAGTTGGCTAGTACAAGTGGCCTTGACGTAACTCACTAACTTTAATGCACTGAATGCCAACCCCACGTGTCGGTCACTGTCCTTATCAGCGAAGGACAACTCATCATGTAAGAGAATGTTTTGAGCTTTTGTCCTTTTCCCAAATCAGCTTCAGCTACGATTGCTATAGCAAATCCTAGAGCAACGTCTCCAGTTCAGCGCCTAATTCTCCAAAAACTGCCCTGCACAGAAAACTCTCAATTAATCACCAAAAATAGTTCTAAAAGACACTAAAACATTAAAACTCATAAAAGACTCTTATAAAACACACTTTACACAAAATCACACTAAAATACTAAAAATATGAACTCGAAATACTTAAGAACCACAAAACAAAAGTGAAAAAGGTACAAATAACTCTTCATAAAAAGAGTTATCATACCCCCAAACATTAATCATTGCTTGTCCTAAAGAAATGGAAATAAAAGAAACTAAAAATAAAAGACACAAATTTTCCTAAACCTCTACACATGTGCTCAACTTAGCTCAAACACAAAATATATTATTATTTTATTTTTATAGCAAAAAAAAAAATCCAATTTCTTCACAAAGCAAACTTGACAATGCATCAACAATCATGAAATTCAAGCAAGCAAGCATTCATGGATGTCCTCATTTTCAACTCTCAGCAACATGCTACAACATTACACTCCCAGAACAGTGTGTTCTTCCTTTCTTCTCAAGCTAAGATAGGTACTCCCAATCATCATTCAAATGCACACTCAAACACGACCTTGACAAGCTTCTAAACATACCACTCACAATCAAAACTGCACACTACTAGAGGACTTTATTTGGTTGCAATGGGGCTTAGGTTTAGGTAGGAACAATTCTGGGAAGGTGGGTACACTAGATGGAACTTAGGCATGCTTTACAACTATTTCTTTAATGGCCCAGCTCACATAATTTAGGGAGGACTTTTTGATCTTTTTCATTTTGTTTGATTCCTTTCCCTTTTTTACACCTCTTTGAATTCGATTTCCTCTTTTGTACCCTCAAAGAAGTTGTTGCAATATTTTAGCATTTTTCCTTGCAACTGCTCTGCTGTTTTCCTTTTCTTTCTCTCTTTGTTTTTTTTTTTTTAGCAAACCATTGCTTTTTATCAGTAACAGTTCAATTTCTGATATTTTGTCCACATAACAGCTGCATAGCACCCCCCAAACTTAAAATTGTGCTAGCCCTCGAGCGCCCCCAAACTTATGTTACAGCATGTAAACATAGGAAGCACACCAGCCACTCCAACTAGTTAGGACATTGGTTTTTCAGGATATGGCTTGTAATGTGGGTTTATTAGAAACAAAGGGCTTGCAGGCTCAAAGGGGTTCACACAAAGGTAGTATCCAAGGGTAGGATATTTAGGCAATACTAGGCTCAAGAAAGCAAAATGTGCCTCTAGCAAAAGTGTGTGCAACAGAGATGTGTGCAAGTATGAAAGCAGCAAGGCAAAATCAGATAAGCATGCATAAGAATGGTACTCACATAAAGAGAAAGATAAAATTGTTTTGGCCCACAAGCTCACAAGGTATATCAGAATTGCTACAGCATATGCCTCGAGCTTTAAACAATTAAATCCAATCACACAAGCCCAAAAGAAAACAATCAAGTTAAAGGTGCCAAAAAGGTGCACTTGTGGAATTTCTAAACAGCTAATTTTCATTAAACAAAACCCCATGATGGGGATGGTTGTGCACATGGTGGAGTTAAACATAAAGGATACTAGGTGCAAAAAGAAAACAGGTGGGGTCAAAGTCAGCTGAACCCCACTTTTCAACTACTTCATACAATTCAAAAATAGCAACAAATAAGACAAGACACCATCATGTATAGAAACTTAAACTAAAAGGAAATAAGGAAACTTCGGATAGGGTTGCTGCAACAGGCTACAGCAACCTGCTCTGATTGGCTCAAGTGCTCAGAATCCTGATGCGGGAGCTCTTCCTACTCCCTTTTGCAGCAGTGGTCTTCTTGCTTGCTGGGGTAGAAGATCCCACTTATTTCAGTAGGACTAAGTCTGCTTGTTCCTCTTCATTAGTTTCGGAGGCTGTTGTGCTTTCTTCACTCCACCTCGCCCTCTCAGTTGCTGCAGTAGCTGGCTTTTTACCCTTGCATTTTGAGGCACTTGGCTCAGGCAGCCTACTCTTTCTGCTTGAAAGAGGAACATTGTCCTCTTCATCCTCATCGGAGGCAGTGTAATCAGCAGCTATTTTTGTGATCACATCCCATAGAGGGGTGTCTGTTACTTTTTTCTTGGGAGTTTGAGAGGGGTTAGGCGTTGCTGTCGTTGCTTCAGGGTCAGCTTCGTCATGTTCTTCTTTAGTTTCAGCCCCCAAATCCTGCAAGGGGCTTTCAGTTCTGTTTCTCTTCTTGCTTCTTAGGTCTTCAGTAGTGGTGGTGGGTTGTTATTGCTGTGAAGGTGCTGGTGGCATCTGTGATGCTCCCAAAAACATAACCTCACTTTCTCTGATACCTTAAGCAAGCAGATATGGTTTAATAGAAACTTAAGAAAATAAACAGTTATTACAGTCCAATTACAGATCAGAGTTTCACTTGGAAGCCATGGCGCAAAAACATCAACAACAAAAACAGATGCCCCACTGGCCGTGTTATAACTCACAGGAGACTCAACGGTGCCTCAGAGATCTCTCTTCTTCTACTCGAGAAGCGCGAACATCAAACTTGTTGATCGAGATGGAGTCCGCCTCGACTCAGCTTCACCCGCCATAGCACTTCCGACCACCAACCAACACCTCCGCCTTCGGATCACGACCCAAACCACAACATACGCAAAGAAGCAAGCACAGGAGGTAAGAAATGCTACAATATCATGCAAAGGGAGATCATGTAGCATATAATATATCAACATACACAACAGCGAGCACAACCGGCAAGCACATTCATCTCTCGAGTTCATCAACAGTTAACCTACAAGCTGTCACAACTAGGGATCAACGCTTATTCTACATGAACAACTGAGTCTACATGATTCTCCGATTCTACAACGCACACTCTTACAATGGGAATACAACAGTCAACCTCCAACTGCGAGGAATGACAATCCAATCTCCAATTGCGAGGGTGGATGTTCACCAGGCAAGGATGGCCCCTCCAACTGTGAGGAGTCGGACGTTCAAGTAACCGTCTCCTGAGTTTCCAAGACAGTGCAACAGTGTTTCCTCCAACTTTAGGGAGCATTGCCTCCCCGAGCCCCTCCAACTGTGAGAAGACTCGAGAAATTCTCCAACTGCGAGAAAGCACCTGCATGCCTCCAACTGTGAGTTCAACCATCTTGGTCGCCTCGGAGTGTCCACCTCAAACACCAACCTCATGTGACAACCACTCAAATCGTAGTTGCAGTTGTACACACGGCTTTCACCATAACAATGCAAATGCTATGATATGCGCCCATCACCTCGACAACATCTTAATAACAACTTAACCAACGTCTCGAGGTTCACATCCTCCAACTGTAAGGATGTCGCTCTCCAATTATGAGAGCCAACTCCAACTTTGGTCAACTGGCTTACAACGTCGACTACAAATCTAATAACACCAACCTCTCTATTCTTCTAACAACACATCAACCGTCTCCACAGTCAATCAAGATCACATCATTCACAATCACATCAACGTATTATAGTATAGCAGCATATCATCATGGCAGGCATACTAAATAGCAATTAAGCATGTTATCACAACAAGCATATCATCTAGCATGTTATCATATATGACATCATTTACTCATGTTATCAATTACTGCATATAAGCACACATCCTCAATCAGCATATAACACAGATCGATCCTACAGCGATAGCCCAAAGTAAACTAAACCTAGGTTTTAGGTACTTTATCGGGACTCAGCCACTAGTAGGGTTTGAGGAGCCCTACACATGTTAACAATTATACACTGCGCCTACGATTCCTAGATATATGTGATTTCTTCCTCCTCACCTGACAATTCGTCCCGATATGCTCATGTATCCACGGACAACCCTGACCGTCGATCTCGCGAACACAGCGAACACAACCACAACTGCTACGAGCTTACCACGCAACTCCCAACACTGCCAAAGGCACCCCCGGTATGCACGTTGGGCCAACAATCGCCTCGAGTACATGTACAGGGTCCAGAAGCAACCAGGAACTCAGAAATAATAACAAATCCAACAACAGAGAATCGAATAATGATGAATCAAAGTAAGCAAGTGGCAGCCACGAAAATCAAGGGAAAACTCACCTATAATGGCTGCTCCTCGCAGCTGCCTTCAATGATGGGTCCTCGCGCGACTCCTAGAACGATTTCTCAAACAAAACACCCGTAGAGCCTTAATGTGTTAGCAAAACATCATTACGTCGGAGTAGGAGAAAGAAAAAGATACCAATCAAGACAAATAGCAAAAAAGAACTTAGGGTCGACGATGTCAACACCTAGGCTTACCTCAACAAAGCTCGAAACCAAAGCCACACCCTAGGTGAATCCGAAACTACGAGCACAGAAATGTAGTCGGAATAGGGTTTCGAGGAACGATCAAAGCTTAATCACCCAAAGACTCAAAGAACTCTCTTTGGACCTCTCTCAAGCTCATGGACGCAGAGAAATCAAGAAGTTTTCATGTGAAAATGAAATGAAATGAAATGAACTTAACATTTTAGAAAACTAATCAGCATGCTTTAGCGTGCAGAACCTTCCACGATTGAGCGTTCCCACACTCTAGTGTTGGCTCCCTCCACGCTTGAGCGTGGAGCCTCGTCCACACCGCCTTCACCTTGGCCTGCCACGTGCTCTACACGAGTCAAAACTCAGAATAACTGGCAACCCACTCAGAACGCTTGGGCGTGCAAGCTCCCAACGTCTAAGCATTGCACGCTTGAGCGTGGAGTCCTCCCATGCTTGAGCGCTCTGCTCAGCTGGGAAGGGACTTGCAGCCTTCTGATCTCCTCTGTTTCTCATGTTACGCCTTAAGCACTTCCAAGTTGATTCAAGCCTGGTTCCAAACATTCAACTAGACTTCTAACTAACACACAACCCAACACACACACATTAAGCGAAGACACGATTAAGATTATCCATCTTAATTAGGGTTACCGAAACTAGGATGCTATATTACCATCCCTTAAAAGAATTTCGTCCTCGAAATTCGGTAGCAAATAAGAGTACATATATGTTAGTTCATCCAAGATAGAGAAAACAAACTGTACAACCTTTCTTGAAACATACGCTTGTCACATCAGTGCGAGACATATATACAGACGGTGATGTAGTCATTACACTTATCATTTCAAAACTACTGTTCTTTTAGTACATCCAAACAAAAGATCATCCTGAGAAGGATGTTACAAACTGTTTCCAAAAAGATACACTTGTAGCTTCTGCTCAAGGTTGAGAAGTCCCAGCTCCTCGTCTCACAAACACGCGTCCCGTCGTTGGAAATCTCTCTGTCCTTTCTTCTTGTCTTGTACTAGTGTTAGGCCCCGTTGCTACTCTCTGTCTGCATTCTCAGGCTATGTGCCTCGACTTCCCACATCGGAAACACACTGAGTCTCTTGCCCGGCAATCCTTGATCAAGTGCGCTTCTCCACATCTAAAACATCTGAGCCTTCTCTGTCCTTCTTCTCCCGTCACCACAACTTGCGGCCTAGGACGGTCGTACGGTTTGTGCTCTTGCTGAGGTTTTTCCCTCTTTCCTCCTGATGATTTTTTTGTTGGCCTTTTGTTCTTCTTTTGCTGACGAGCTTCCACCCACTTATTAAGATTTTCCACTGCAGCACATCTTTCGAGCATCTCTGGGAACCTGGTAATCCCCAAAGGTAACACTGCCCTTTGCAGCTCATGACGTAGCCCATCCTCAAATCTTCTACATACCCAGTGCTCATCTGGGCGCACTTGGTAAAACTTGGAAAATTTGAGTAAGGACTCAAACTTCATGGCATACTCGTCAACCGACAGGTTCCCTTGCTTCAAACTAAGGAATTCTTTTCCTTTTCATGCCGAAGGGTTTCAGAGAAATACTTTTCCATAAAGCAGGTTCTGAATAGCTCCTATATAATCACTCTTCCATCTGACACCAGCATTCTCTGCCGATTCTTCCACCAGGACTCTGCTCCTCCTACCAGCATAAAAGACGCGTAGGTGACTTTTCGATCTTCCTTACAGTGCATTGCCACAAAGATCTTCTCCACCTCCTGTATCCATAACTCGGCTCCTTCTGGATTGTACTCGCCATGAAACTGAGGTGGCTTGCCCGTCATGAATGCTACCAAACCTGCATCCACTACCCCTTCTTCTCTTCCTCGATTCTGCGCCCTCTGCAGATATTCTTGCTGTAACTGCATCAGCTGCGTATTCTATTGCGACTGCTGCAACATAGCTGCCGCCATGTCCCTCAAAGTTCTCATGACCTCAAAATCAGCTCCTTCAGCCCTAGAAGGTCCATTGATCTCAATTCCTGCATCCTCATCTCTATCGCTTCCTTCACTGCGAGTCCTTCGAACCATCGCTTCTTGGAAAAAGCAACTGTTAACTCATATTCATAAGACGTATAATATAGCCAACATGTAAATACATATCTTATGAATAGTTGAGATAGTTGTCATGGCTCCTCAACCTAGAAACAATGGACAACTCACGGATCAGACACTTTACCCAACTTCTAAACATAGCCAATACCTTGTGCGGGTTCAACTAGACACGGCCAGTAACAACATTATAACCTCACAGTCTGGATAGAACCGAACTGCTTTGATACAACCTAATTTGATGCTCCCAAAAACATAATGTAACACCCCCTCGCAGGTGCTACATACACAAACTCTAATGCGGAATAAAACAAGAAAATAAAATGCTGATTGCTTTCGGAAAATACTTTAATTAAGTAGCTACGTTCGAAAACGGGGTTCTAAAAATTTTCTGCATGCATAGGCAAACAACTCAAGACGAAGAAATAAATTTCACATCACACATTGATATTCACTGTTCATAAAAACATAAACATAATGTAAAACCTGGTCTAATGTATAACATATTACAGACTTAGAAATAATTCAACATGTGTGCAGTAATATAATATAAGACAACTCAAAACAAAAGACCCCTAAGCTGCTCGGCTAAAAGTAGCCATTGGGGTACAACCTAATGTCAACTTCATCTGGACGCTCCGCCATCCGAGTCCTCACGTCTCCGCAGGGACCTCTGATAAACATCTGTACATGTGTTCCAAAAACACAACAAGGTGTCCAACATGGACAGGCAAAGGTGAGATACTCATATAAAGTTATCACGATAGCCACACAAGCGACAAACAACAGTATAAACATCCACAGATAAATACAGTTATATGAATAGTTATTTATATAATACAGTACAACATCTCAAACACTATCATCAGTTATAATAATGCATGAGACTTCAATATTATCTTTCTAATTCATGTACTCCGGAGATTCTAACTTCCCAACATCGAGCGATAGGCCGTAGTAACACCCGCAACAATTGTTCTCATGAGTCGGCCTCTCTATTTAGGTCCGAACTCCAATTGTTCCAGGGTACCACGTCACACCGTATCTTGAATACTCCAGTCTCTGATCGAGTTCATTCTTGTTTGGCCGCCGATTTACCACGGGACGGGGTTGCTACGCCACCGGCCACTTGTGGGATCTCGAACACAGAATGCTCCTATAGACCCAGTGGTCTTAACTGGCTGAATTCTCAACTACGAAAGTTGTAGCTCGGTTCCAAATGGCACGTCTGCCGGTTCATGCATGTACACAGAAAGTTTTCTGTTTTCTTTGCGTTCATTCTTTAAAATGTCAAGACATGAAGTCCACGACTCGTTTCAAAAAGGCATTAAGCCCACTCAAATAAAAAACACAGGACATGAAGTCTGAGTGCTCAATCCACAAAACACTAGCCCCGACGTCTCGGCCACTAGGTTCGGGTTCGTCTCAAAGGTTCATCATTTTTCCTTTTCGATCAAACTTTCTCAAAACAACCTTGGGAAACAAAACATAATTTGGTTTTCTTGAAACAAAACATCCTTTTTGATCAAGAGAATGTTTTTCTGTGAAAAACACCTTTTTTGAAAACAAAAACCGTTTTCTAAGGTTTCACGTCTTTTTAAAACGCTTTACCGAAATAAAACATGCTTTGCAGGACTTTTCACAAAACCACTTTTTACTTTTCAAAATAAAATACTTTTCAACAAGAAAGACAACTTTTCTTGAAAAAGCAACACGTTTTCCCAAAAACCACTTTTTAATTTCAAACACGGTTTTCAAAACATAGATTTAGGATTTCGAGTCTTTTAATAAATTATCGAGACATAGCCAGTCCTATGCTCATCTAGGGTATATATATATATATATATATATATATATATATATATATATATATATATATATATATATATATATATAGACATCAACAATCCATAATCATCATCATAATATCAACTAAGGCATCCGTGCCACAAATTATCAACAAGAGTGCAATTATGTTTTATTAAGTAAAACAAATCCATACATCATTCAAACTCATCTTCAATTCAACAATCAAGTCATCATAATACATATACCAAACATGCACTATGAAGCTACTCAAACTTAAATGACTACCTCCATTTACCTCACAAAGGAAGTTCAATGCAAACTCGATCGGTTCTCGGCTCCGGCTTCGGTTCCGTTCGCGACGCCTAGAACAATCAAACACAATTCAATTCAAACAACAAATCAACATCAATCTATAACATAAGAACACAAGTTTTCCTTCCCCTAAAAGGTATAGGGTTCAGCCATGAAAGTTAAAAAGGGTTAGGGATTTCATTTGGTTCCAAACTTTTGGATGGTAGGTTCATGAACTTAGTTAAGATCATTTCAAGTCCTATGATTCAAAAATGTGAAAAAACACTCATGGATTTTCCCCATGAAGCTCTCAGCCATATTGGGCAAATTAGGCTAGGAATTGATTTGGTTTTCCATCACTTGGATTCAAAGACACTAGGAAAGCTAAGGATGGAATCAAGAGTTAGAAATCAAAAATTTGATGAAAAACACTATTCATCATCACTCTTAGGTTTCGGCCACTTTGGGGTTTTACAGCTACGATGAGACTTGGATCATGAGCTCTTGGGTTTAGATAGAGGGTGATGAGGTGAGTTCAAAGAACTTGGTTTCACCTCCAAAGGATTTTCCTACAATTTCCTATGGATTTTCAAAGTTTTGGACCTAAGAATGAGTTTCATGAAAATGGAGGTTTGATCTTGATATTGAAAGAGATTCAAGAATATATGAGACCATATAAGTGATCTTACCTTAAAATGGAGGAAGATTGGTTAAGAAATCAAGTGATTTCAACAAGATTTCAAGGTTTTCTCAAGGATTCAATGGAAGTTTTTTCTCTAAGGAAGATGAAGTGTTCTTGGTGTTCTTGGGGGGCTGGGCTGCGTGGAATGAGGGGCTGAGTGGGCTGTTCCAGCCTTCTAAAGAGTTCATTAAGGTTAAAAAGGTCATTTGGTTCAAAGGGTACAATGGTAAAAGGTGAAAAGGCTTAAATTAGGGGTACTTTGGTAATTTCGCGTCCCGAAATTCCCGATCGTCATGACGACTCTAGCATGTTCTCCCAAGTGAGTTGACATGATGTGATATCAATATTAATGGTCGTCGGGTCTTGGTATGTCCATACGCGGCTCCGTTCTCCACCCGATTGAAGATTTCGCTCGAACGGAGGTCAGGAAGTGATTTTTTTGAAATTTTTATGAAATTTAACCAAAACGTAGAGAATCGAATCCTAAGACTTACTGTCTCGTTCACGGGTCCATCTGAGGTCTCCTGAGCAGTAAAATCATAATGTCAGTGTAAAAACGTAGACCGGACTCCATTTGAGTTTTCGACTCAAAACTTAATCGTAGCTTCCTACGATGTCGCTGAGCATGATTATGGTCTCGGAATATTTTACATCCCTTTCTAAGACCTCGAATAAAATATAAGTTCATAATACTAATTAAAAGAAAAACTCGAAAATCAGGGTGTTACATTACTACCCCTCTAAAAAAAATTTCGTCCTCGAAATTACGTGCCTTGAAAAAGATCGGGATACTGTAACTTCATCTTGTCCTCGAGCTCCCACGTTGCGTCTCCAGTTGCTTCGTTCCAAACGACTTTGACTAAGGGAACTTGTTTCCCCTGAGTTGCTTGATCCTCTTATCAACGGTTCGCACAAGCGATGTCTCATAAGACAAGTTTTCTCGTAAATGTACTATATCAGGTTCGATTACATAAGACGGATCAGGAATATACTTCCGAAGTTGTGAGACATGAAAAACATTGTGAATGTTGGACAGAAAAAGTGTTAAAGCAATATGGTAAGCTACTGGACCAATACGCCGAAGAATCTGGTAAGGTCCAATGAATTTGGGAGTGAGTTTTCTGGACTTAATCGCTCTACCTACCCCAGTCGTAGATGTGACTCTCAGGAACACGTGTTCACCTTCTTGAAACTCGAGGGGTCGTCTTCTCTTATCTGAGTAGCTCTTTTGTCTGCTCTGTGCCATTTTCATCTTTTCTCGGATCTGTTTAATCTTTTCCGCTGTTTGTTGCACAAGTTATGAGCCTACGATCATATTTTCTCCATCCTGGTACCAACACAACGGTGTCTGGCACTTTCGTCCATATAAGGTTTCGTAGGGTGCCATCCCTATACTAGAATGGTAGCTGTTGTTGTAGGTGAATTCTATAAGAGGCAACAGATCGTCCCAACTTCCACCATGGTCTAGAACACAAGCTCTCAGCAAATCTTCCAACGACTGTATCGTTCTCTCTGTCTGTCCATCAGTTTGACGGTGATAGGCTGAACTTAGCCTTAACTTTGTTCCTAAAGCTTGATGCAGACTTTGCCAAAAACGTGACGTAAACTTTGGGTCTCTATCAGAGACTATGCTTGAAGACACTCCATGTAGTCTGATTACTTCTCTGATATACAGCTCAGTTAACTTCTCCACTGAGTAGTTGATCTTAATAGGTAAGAAGTGTGCTGACTTCATTAACCTATCAACGATCACCCAAATTGAATCAAAACTCTTGGAAGTTCTCAGTAATCCTACCATAAAATCCATTGAAATGCTCTCCCATTTCCATTCGGGTACATCCAAGGATTGAAGCATCCCTCCAGGTCGTTGATGTTCTATGTTCTCTTTCTGACAGGTCAAACATGACGCTACATACTTCGCCACTTGCTTCTTCATTCCTGGCCACCAAAACTTTTGTCTCAGATCTTGGTACATTTTGGTTGATCCAGGGTGAATACTCAGCTTGCTCTTGTTTCCTTCCTCTAGAATCATTTTCCTCATCTCCGGGTTGCTAGGCACACAAACTCGTCCATTGCATCTCAAGATACTCGTCCATTGCATCTCAAGATACCATCAGTTCCCATACTGAACTCTGCAGCTTTTTCTTGTCCAAGTAACTCCTTTTTCTCTTGGAGATACTCATCAGTTACTTGTTGTTCGCGGATCATCTCCATCAGTCCACTAGATACCTTGATCATTCCCAAGCTAATCCTCTCGTAGTTCACTTCCACAGATAGATTGAGATCACGAAACTGTTCTATCAATTCTAGCTCTTTGACCATCATTACAGAGATGTGAAGGGTCTTCCGGCTCAAAGCGTCTGCAACGACATTTGCTTTCCCAGGGTGGTACAGCAAAGTGAAGTCGTAATCTTTAAGAAACTCCATCCAACGTCTCTGCCTCATGTTAAGTTCCTTCTGATCGAACAGGTACTTCAAACTTTTGTGGTCACTGAAGATATCAAACTTTGATCCATACAAGTAATGTCTCCAGATCTTCAGGGAAAAAACCACAGCAGCTAACTCAAGGTCGTGCGTCGGGTAATTCCTCTCATGAATCTTCAACTGGCGTGAAGCATACGCAACAACCTTCCGATGTTGCATAAGCACACATCCTAAACCTTGATGCGAGGCATCACAGTACACTTCGTACGGTTCGTCTGGCTTAGGTAGTACTAACACTGGTGAGGTTGTCAAACGTTCCTTCATCGTCTGAAAACTTTCCTCACACTTGTCAATCCACATAAACGGTTGGTCCTTCCTCGTAAGTTGAGTCAACGGCGCAACAATCTTCAAAAATCCTTCGATGAACCTCTTGTAATAACCAGCTAGTCCAACGAAACTACGGATTTCTGTCACAGTCTTGGGTCTCTCCCATAGAAGTACTGCTTCTACTTTCGTAGGATCGATGGCAATTCCTTCCTTCGAAATCACATGTCCTAAGAATTTGACTTCATCCAGCCAAAATTCACACTTGGGTAGCTTTGCGTACAACTTCTCCTTGTGAAGGATTTGTAAAACTTGTCGTAGATGTTCCTCATGCTCCTCGGGACTTTTCGAGTAGATGAGAATATCGTCTATAAACACGACGACAAACTGATCCAAAAACGGACGAAAAATCCTATTCATATAGTCCATGAAGATAGCAGGCGCATTCGTCACTCCGAAAGGCATCACGAGGTACTCATAGTGACCATAACGAGTCCTGAAAGCAGTCTTGGGTACGTCCTCGTTCTTCACTCTGATCTGGTGATGATCGGATCTCAGATCTATCTTTGAAAAGACAGCAACTCCTTGAAGTTGATCCATCAAGTCAGCTATGTGGGGTAGAGGACACTTGTTCTTGATCGTTATCTTGTTGAGTTGACGATAATCCACACAGAGTCTTGAACTCCCGTCCCTCTTCTTTACCAACAACACTGGTGCTCCCCACGGGGACACACTTGGCCTCACAAACCACTTGGACATCAGATCCTCTAGTTGAGTCTTCAACTCGGCTAACTTCGTAGATGACATCCTATAAGGAGCTATAGAGATCGGATCGGATCCTGGAACTAAGTTGATCGCAAACTCGATGTCCCTCACAGGTGGCATACCTAGTACGTCCTCTGGAAAAACTTCCAAAAAATCTTTGACAACCGGCACATCGCTCAAGACAACGTCCCTCTCGATTTCTAAACAGGATAGAAGCATGTATCCTTGATCTCCTTCTTTCAAAGAAGCTCTTACTTGGTTGGCAGTTATAAATCCAGAAATCTCAGGGTCAGGAAAAACTAGGGTTCTATGTGTACAGTCTAAAAGGATATGGTTGGAAGATAACCAATCCATGCCTAGGTTCACATCCAATTAAGTCAAAGGCAAACATATTAAGTCAACAAGAAAGTTCCTACCATGAACAATAACAGGACAATTCAAACATACTGTATTAACAATAACAAGCTTAGCAGTTGGAGTTGCAACAATCAAATCAAAAGACAGCGAAGAAACAGGCAACTCTAATTGTCTCACACAATTCAAAGAGATAAACAAATGTGTCACACCCGAATCAAATAGTACAGTTAGGAGATTACCAGCTATGATGCAACTACCTTGTATGAGATCATCAGATTTGGAAGCATCAACGCCACTCATGGTATAAACCCTTCCCCTCGCTGTGGGTCTAGCAGTCCGCATATTGTTGACAGTCGGCTCGGACTTTAGTGTAGGGCATTCCCTCGCAAAATGCCCTATCTCTCCGCATTGGAAACATAGAACTCCTTTCAACTTGCACTATCAGCTGGGTGTCCGGGTTGCCCACACTTGAAACATCTCAGGGCTCGGCCCTGGTTCTGGTCATTTCTGCTCCCACCACCGTCAGCAGAAGCAACAGGACGATAAGGTTGTTGTTTCTGACTATTCCCCTGAGGTTTGGAATATGGCTTCTTCTGGGACTGCTTCCCTTTCTGGTGCTGGTACTGGTTCGGGTCCCTTGTCCTAGATGGTCCTCCTGTAGTACCCTTGTTCTCTCTTCCACTTCTCATCTTTTCCACTTTTCTGCACTTCTCCACCAAGGCTTGGAAGGTATGGATCTCCAGTGGTAACACCGACTCCTTGATCTCGAAGCGCTGACCGCCTTCGAATCTCTCGCATTTCCATTCCTCGTCAGGCTGAGGTTGGAAAAGCGGACATATTTGGCGAGTGATTCAAACTTCGCCGCATATTCCCCGACAGTCATATCCCTCTGCTGCAGCTTCAGAAATTCTTGCTCCTTCTCGGTTCTGGCACTTTGGGGAAAGTACTTGTCCAGAAACTTGGTGCGAAATACTCCCCAAGTGATCCCTTGGTTGTTGGGTTCCAGCAGTTGTCTGGTTCCTCCCCACCAATACTCTGCGTCACCCAGGAATAGGAATGTGGCATAGTCCACCTTCACTTCTTCGGGGCAGTGCAGAACAGCAAAAATCTTCTCTATTTCTTGCAGCCACAGGTCAGCCTTTTTTGGGTCACAGTCCCTGTGAAACTGTGGAGGATCATGACGCCGAAAATCAACTAACCCTCTGGCACTAGCAGCAAGATCAGCTCTCTGTTGGTTCTGTTGATTCTGTTGAGCCATCGTTGCTATCTGTTGAGCAACAGTAGCCGCCATATCAGCCATGGCCTGGATAGCCCGATTCATGTTGTTGTCATCAGCATTGTTGTCAGCAGTGCCGCGACCTCCACCACGACCACCTCTAAGATTCATGTCTCCCTACAAGGCAAACCACACATACCTTAATAAGGAAACATAAATCAAAACTAGTGTGTCAACACAAATTTGCTTCAACAGCAATTCAAACAAGGTTCACAGAGATCACACAACATAAACATAAGAGACTCACTTCCTAAGGATTCCCGAAAGACTCGACCAGCTCTAATACCACTAATGTAACACCCCCCTCGCGGGTGCTATATACACGGACTCTAATGTGGAATAAAATAAGAAAATAAAACTCTGGTTGCTTTCGGAAAATACTTTAATTAAGTAGCTACGTTCGAAAATGCGGTTCGAAAAATTTTCTGCATGCATAGGCAAACAACTCAAGACGAAGAAATAAATTTCACATCACACATTGATATTCACTGTTCATAAAAAAATAAACTTAACGTAAAACCTGGTCTAATGTATAACATATTACAGACTTAGAAATAATTCAACATGTGTAAAGTAATATAATATAAGACTACTCAAAACAAAAGACCCCTAAGCTGGTCAGCTAAAAGTAGCCATTGGGGTACAACCCAACGTCAACTTCATCTGGATGCTCCGTCATCCAAGTCCTCCCGTCTCCGCGGGGACCTATGATCAACATCTGTACATATGTTCCAAAAACACAACAAGGTGTCCAACACGTACAGGCAAAGGTGAGATACTCATATAAAGTCATCACGATAGCCGCACAAGTGACAAACAGCAAGATAAACATCCACAGATAAATACAGTTATATGAACAGTTATTTATATAATACAGTACAACATCTTAAACACTATCATCAGTTATAATAATGCATGAGAGTTCAATATAATCTTTCTAATTCATGTACTTCGGAGATTCTAACTTCTCAACATCGAGCGATAGGCCATAGTAACACCCGTAACACAATTGTTCTCATGAGTCGGCCTCTCTATTTAGGTCCGAACTCCAATTGTTCCAGGGTGCCACGTCACACCATATCATGAATACTCCAGTCTCTGATCGAGTTCATTCGTGTTTGGCAGCCGATTTACGACGGCACGGGGTTGCCATGCCACCGGCCACTTGTGGGATCTCGAACACAGAATGCCCCTATAGACCCAGTGGTCTTAACTGGCTGAATTCTCAACTACGAAAGTTGTAGCTCGGTTCCAAATGGCACGTCTGCCGGTTCATGCATGTACACAGAAAGTTTTCTGTTTTCTTTGCGTTCATTCTTCCAAATGTCGAGACATGAAGTCCACGACTCGTTTCAAAAAGGCATTAAGCCCACTCAAATCAAAAACACAGGACACAAAGTCCGAGTGCTCAATCCACAAAACACTAGCCCCGACGTCTTGGCCATTGGGTTCGGGTTCGTCTCAAAGGTTCATCATTTTTCCTTTTCGATCAAACTTTCTCAAAACAACCTTGGGAAACAAAACATACTTTGTTTTTCTTGAAACAAAACATCCTTTTTGATCAAGAGAACGTTTTTCCGTGAAAAACACCTTTCTTGAAAACAAAAACCATTTTCTAAGGTTTCACATCTTTTTAAAACGCTTTACCGAAATAAAACACGATTTGCACGACTTTTCACTAAACCACTTTTTACTTTTCAAAAGAAAATACTTTTCAACAAGAAAGACAACTTTTCTTGAAAAAGTAACATGTTTTCCCAAAAATCACTTTTTAATTTGAAACACGGTTTTCAAAACATAGATTTAGGATTTCGAGTCTTTTAATAAATTATCGAGACATAGCCAGTCCTATGCTCATCTAGGGTATATATATATATATATATATATATATATATATATATATATATATATATATATATATATATATATATAGACATCAACAATCCATAATCATCATCATAATATCAACTAAGGCATCCATGCCACAAATTATCAACAAGAGTGCAATTATGTTTCATGAAGTAAAACAAATTCATACATCATTCAAACTCATCTCCAATTCAACAATCAAGTCATCATAATACATATACCAAACATGCACTATGAAGCTACTCAAACTTAAATGACTACTGTAACACCCCGTTTTCCGTATGAGTTTGTATATGTTGCTATAATTATATGTATTATTATTATTATCGTTATTATTAGTATAATATTTGATAATTTGCTTGTTTACATTGTCACTGCATTTTATAAGTATCTATATGAATGTATATTTATGTGTGTATATTTTAAGTGATAACATGCACGCTTATGTTTGTATGATTATAAGTATGTTTACATTTTAATATTAAAATGTTGTTGTTGTTATTATTATTATTATTATTATTATTATTATTATTATTATTATTATTATTATTATTATTTATTTAATATGTAATTGATTCTTATTGATATGTAAATGATTTATATTAATTATACTTATATTAATATACGATTGATTGTGTTAATAGATAATTGTGCATAAATATATTTATATTATTAATTAAGAATTATACTGCATGTATTAATACATGATCTTATCTATATGAATATATAATTGATTATATTAGTATGTAAGTCTGTGATCTCGTGTGCTTATATGTGGTCTTGTATGGACTAATATGATATGTGTAATTAATGTTTGATCGTATATTTATTTACATGTCATCAATTATATATATGTTTTTATATTAACACTGGATCACGTGTATTAATGCACAATAGAATTATATTAATATAAGATACCTATATTTATGATAATTGTAGTTGTGTTGGTATATGATCAATTAGATGTCATAGAGATTCAATCATTGAATAGATAAGATTATCTTATCTTAATCTCCTACAAAATCCTATCTAGAAACAACTATCTTTTTTATGCTGAACTTATATCATATTTTTGACCCTGTTAGAGTCCGAATTAGGAATAGATCGTGAAACATGATTTTGTACAAAATTCACTTAGCTTTCCAACGCCACCAAGAACACCTAAATCGGACACTCTTAGCTCAAGTTAGAGCCAAACCAGTGAGCATGCGTTTTGGGCTCTTCGGTTAGCCCGTTTCGCTCTAATCCTTTTTATACCTCTTTTGCTCGACCTAAAACTCATAGCCATCTTTCCTAGAGTTAGAAACAGCCATCTTTTACCTTTCTCTTAGGTTCCCTATTGAGTCCTTGAGCGTCCTCAATCCTTGTTTGAGTGTTCTTCGTCAAGAACATATCCCTGTGGCATTTGTTGTTGCGCTTGGGGTTAAGCTGCTAGCTTAGTGTTACTTTGAGGTAAGGTAACCAACACTTGTTCATCCTTTCTTGGAATCCCTTTAGTTAATGTTGAACCGTTTTGTCTCTGTCAAACCAGACTTCGTTGTTCATGCGCCAGTGTTGTGAACGGGTGCTAGCAGATTAGTTCCCCAGAAATCTAATCGAGGTATATGCATAACTAATGTGTTAATTCCCTTCCCTTTCTTTGTTTGGGAATTAACTACCTTTGTCCTTTCTTGTTGTTCTTGGTCAAAGCTCGCTGAACCTGTTGAACCCGTTTGGAGGAGTCACGCA
The DNA here is from genome assembly GCA_039655645.1 of Ammopiptanthus mongolicus. Taxonomy (NCBI): domain Eukaryota; kingdom Viridiplantae; phylum Streptophyta; class Magnoliopsida; order Fabales; family Fabaceae; genus Ammopiptanthus; species Ammopiptanthus mongolicus. Next base: position 34,832,852 of record CM077350.1, read on the forward strand.
TGGACTTCACTCTTGTTGGCTCATAGGTTGGAATCATCACGTCTGGTATGGGGAGAAGGGATTAGTATAACATAAAGGTTCTAGGGTAGCGTAAGATGAGGGTTAACCCATGACCCTATTTGTGTGCTATATGCCTTAATTGCCGTGTGAAATTATTATGGTTGTTTATACTTGTTGTTAATTGTTTAAATGATTTGTATGATCTTGGCATAACGTTTATGATGTTGTTTATGACGTTGTTTATGATGATGATGATATTTCATGATTGTATGAGTTGGTATGTTGGAACTGCCGTTAAATCTATGTTAATAAAAGACATAAAGATGTTAGCGCTAAGCCTAAAACTAGGATTAGTCCAATTGATGTTCATAAACATGAGGATATGAATTGTGGTTTAGATATTAAGATTAAGTTATAATCTTAATAACTATATGATTTGAGGTTTAAATATTAAGATTAAGTTATAATCTTAATAAGATATGAATTGTGGTTTAGATATTAAGATTAAGTTATAATCTTAATAACTATATGATTTGAGGTTTAAATATTAAGATTAAGTTATAATCTTATAACTATATGATTTGAGGATTAGATATTAAGATTAAGTTATAATCTTAATAAGATACGAATTGAGATTTAAATATTAAGATTAAGATATGAATTGTGGTTTCGATATTAAGAATAAGTTATAATTTTAATAACTGTATGACTTGTGGTTTAGATATTAAGATTAAGTTATAATCTTAATAAGATATGAATTGAGGTTTAGATATTAAGGTTAAGTTATAATCTTAATAAATATATGACTTGGGGTTTAAATATTAAGATTAAGTTATAATCTTAATAAGATATGAGTTGTGGTTTATATATTAAGATTAAGTTATAATCTTAATAACTATATGATTTGAGGTTTAAATACTAATATTAAGTTATAATCTTATAACTATATGATTTGAGGTTTAGATATTAAGATTAAGTTATAATCTTAATAAGAGATGAATTGAGATTTAAATATTAAGATTAAGATATGAATTGTGGTTTAGAAATTAAGAATAAGTTATAATTTTAATAACTATTTGACTTGAGGTTTAGATATTAGGATTAAGTTATAATCTTAATAAATATATGACTTGAGATTTAAATATTAGGATTAAGTTATAATCTTAATAAATATATGACTTGAGGTTTAAATATTAAGGTTAAGTTATAATCTTAATAAAATATGAATTGAGGTTTAGATAATAAGATTAAGTATAATACTTAATAAAGATAATGTTAAGTTAAAACTTAACAAAGAGAACAATTAATAAGACGATGATGTTATTGGTAACGACGTACTGTTACCGATGTTGCTGGTTAAATCATTCTTGATGCTTATTGGTCAAGTTTGATGTTGTTAAATCATCTTTGATGCTTGTTGGTCAAAGTTGATAGACATGTAATGGTGTTGATGATGGATGGTTGGACATGTGTTTGCATGTTGTTGAGCATAGCATGCATCATACGTTGACGTTGATATGTTGGGTGGAAAGCAAACGATGAATCGCGATAGTGGAGGTCACGATGGGTGTTATGCCGGCCTTGCGGGTATATTGGGTAGGGAAATTCCAGGTGACATGGGCTAGCTACCTATTGTCGGAGTGACCTAAAGGATAAGCTTGAGTACCCTGACTAGCCACTATACGTTATCAGGATTAGTGAGAGTGTTCGGGGATGGCCCATGGTCTGGCATATCATCCATGTTGATAACCGAACATGTACTCCTAATCGTCTTTCCAGAGTTAGAGTTGTTGGCCACAATGCATATGGAGTAGTGGAGTAGTTATGCATCGCATAGCATGTTTATAACGTGATATGATGGAATGTGTTCTAACATGTATGTTGTATTATGATGTTTATATGCTACATGATCATCTTGCTAACTGCTCTATTACCATTTATGTTTATACGTATAGTTCCTTACTCCTTATCTGTTGTTGTTGTGTTTTGCATGTACCTTTGGTTATGCAGAGGATGGTGAGCTGCCAGCTGAGGAGTGATCCCAAGGAGATCGCTTGCTCATAGTATAGTTTGGTTTATGTTTAGTATGTTAGTTGTTTTCCGATGTAATAACGGTAGTGGTTACCAGCTCTGATTATTTGACATCTGGTTTCGGGTTTTGTTTATGGTAACGTTTTTCCGCAGTTGTTTTATGTTTAAAACGTTTTCGGATCATGTGGTACTTGCTACCTTTTATGTTAAAGTTTTATTTAACTTGCATGCTTTATTTTATTTTATCGTATGCGGGGTAGCGGGTGTCACATTAAGTGGTATCAGAGCCGGTCTGTCCTTCAGGCCGGGGTATGTGTCTGTTGTGTTTTCTTCTGTGTACTCTTATATGATTCTCTATGACTATGGTATAGAGTATTAAGTGTTTGGTGTTTGTTTTGACTTAACTTTTATGTTAAGTGATTTGTTGTGGACTAGCTGTCTATCAACCAAGTCCGAGCTTGTAGAAATTTCGAGGACGAAATTTTTATAAGGGGGTGGAATTGTAACACCCCGTTTTCTGTATGAGTTTGTATATGTTGCTATAATTATATGTATTATTATTATTATTATCGTTATTATTAGTATAATATTTGATAATTTGCTTGTTTACATTGTCACTGCATTTTATAATTATCTATATGAATGTATATTTATGTGTGTATATTTTAAGTGATAACATGCATGCTTATGTTTGTATGATTATAAGTATGTTTACATTTTAATATTAAAATGTTGTTGTTGTTGTTATTATTATTATTATTATTATTATTATTATTATTATTATTATTATTATTATTTATTTATTTAATATGTAATTGATTCTTATTGATATGTAAATGATTTATATTAATTATACTTATATTAATATACGATTGATTGTGTTAATAGATAATTGTGCATAAATATATCTATATTATTAATTAAGAATTATACTGCATGTATTAATACATGATCTTATCTATATGAATATATAATTGATTATATTAGTATGTAAGTCTGTGATCTCGTGTGCTTATATGTGGCCTTGTATGGACTAATATGATATGTGTAATTAATGTTTTATCGTATATTTATTTACATGTCATCAATTATATATATGTTTATATTAACACTGGATCACTTGTATTAATGCACAATAGAATTATATTAATATAAGATACCTATATTTATGATAATTGTAGTTGTGTTGGTATAAGATCAATTAGATGTCATAGAGATTCAATCATTGAATAGATAAGATTATCTTATCTTAATCTCCTACAAAATCCTATTTAGAAACAACTATCTTTTTTATGCTGAACTTATATCATATTTTTGACCCTGTTAGAGTCCGAATTAGGAATAGATCGTGAAACATGATTTTGTACAGAATTCACTTAGCTTTCCAACGCCACCAAGAACACCTAAATCGGACACTCTTAGCTCAAGTTAGAGCCAAACCAGTGAGCATACGTTTTGGGCTCTTCGGTTAGCCCGTTTCGCTCTAATCCTTTTTATACCACTTTTGCTCGACCTAAAACTCATAGCCATCTTTCCTAGAGTTAGAAACAGCCATCTTTTACCTTTCTCTTAGGTTCCCTATTGAATCCTTGAGCGTCCTCAATCCTTGTTTGAGTGTTCTTCGTCAAGAATATATCCCTGTGGCGTTTGTTGTTGCGTTTGGGGTTAAGCTGCTAGCTTAGTGTTACTTTGAGGTAAGGTAACCAACACTTGTTCATCCTTTCTTGGAATCCCTTTGGTTAATGTTGAACCGTTTTGTCTCTGTCAAACCAGACTTCGTTGTTCATGCGCCAGTGTTGTGAACGGGTGCTAGCAGATTAGTTCCCCATGAATCTAATCGAGGTATATGCATAACCATTGTGTTAATTCCATTCCTTTCTTTGTTTGGGAATTAACTACCTTTGTCCTTTCTTGTTGTTCTTGGTCAAAGCTCGCTGAACCTGTTGAACCCGTTTGGAGGAGTCACGCATGGACTTCACTCTTATTGGCTCATAGGTTGGAATCGTCACGCCAGGTATGGGGAGAAGGGATTAGTATAACATATAGGTTCTAGGGTAGCGTAAGATGAGGGTTAACCCATGACCCTATTTGTGTGCTATATGCCTTAATTGCCGTGTGAAATTATTATGGTTGTTTATACTTGTTGTTAATTGTTTAAATGGTTTGTATGATCTTGGCATAACGTTTATGATGTTGTTTATGACGTTGTTTATGATGATGATGATATTTCATGATTGTATGAGTTGGTATGTTGGAACTGCCGTTAAATCTATGTTAATAAAAGACATAAAGATGTTAGCGCTAAGCCTAAAACTAGGATTAGTCCAATTGATGTTCATAAACATGAGGATATGAATTGTGGTTTAGATATTAAGATTAAGTTGTAATCTTAATAACTATATGATTTGAGGTTTAAATATTAAGATTAAGTTATAATCTTATAACTATATGATTTGAGGTTTAAATATTAAGATTAAGTTATAATCTTAATAAGATATGAATTGTGGTTTAGATATTAAGATTAAGTTATAATCTTAATAACTATATGATTTGAGGTTTAAATATTAAGATTAAGTTATAATCTTATAACTCTATGATTTGAGGATTAGATATTAAGATTAAGTTATAATCTTAATAAGATATGAATTGAGATTTAAATATTAAGATTAAGATATGAATTGTGGTTTCGATATTAAGAATAAGTTATAATTTTAATAACTATATGACTTGTGGTTTAGATATTAAGATTAAGTTATAATCTTAATAAGATATGAATTGAGGTTTAGATATTAAGGTTAAGTTATAATCTTAATAAATATATGACTTGGGGTTTAAATATTAAGATTAAGTTATAGTCTTAATAAGATATGAGTTGTGGTTTATATATTAAGATTAAGTTATAATCTTAATAACTATATGATTTGAGGTTTAAATACTAATATTAAGTTATAATCTTATAACTATATGATTTGAGGTTTAGATATTAAGATTAAGTTATAATCTTAATAAGATATGAATTGAGATTTAAATATTAAGATTAAGATATGAATTGTGGTTTAGATATTAAGAATAAGTTATAATTTTAATAACTATTTGACCTGTGGTTTAGATATTAAGATTAAGTTATAATCTTAATAAGATATGAATTGAGGTTTAGATATTAGGATTAAGTTACAATCTTAATAAATATATGACTTGAGGTTTAAATATTAGGATTAAGTTATAATCTTAATAAATATATGACTTGAGGTTTAAATATTAAGGTTAAGTTATAATCTTAATAAAATATGAATTGAGGTTTCGATAATAAGATTAAGTATAATACTTAATAAAGATAATGTTAAGTTAAGACTTAACAGAGAGAATAATTAATAAGACGATAATGTTATTGGTAACGACGTACGGTTACCGATGTTGCTGGTTAAATCATTCTTGATGCTTATTGGTCAAGTTTGATGTTGTTAAATCATCTTTGATGCTTGTTGGTCAAAGTTGATAGACATGTAATGGTTTTGATGATGTTGTTGAGCATAGCATGCATCATACGTTGACATTGATATGTTGGGTAGAAAGCAAACGATGAATCGCGATAGTGGAGGTCACGGTGGGTGTTATCCCGGCCTTGCGGGTATATTGGGTAGGGAAATTCCAGGTGACATGGGCTAGCTACCTATTGTCGGAGTGACCTAAAGGATAAGCTTGAGTACCCTGACTAGCCACTATACGTTATCAGGATTAGTGAGAGTGTTCGGGGATGGCCCATGGTCTGGCATATCATCCACGTTGATAACCGAACATGTACTCCTAATCGTCTTTCCAGAGTTAGAGTTGTTGGCCACAATGCATATGGAGTAGTGGAGTAGTTATGCATCGCATAGCATGTTTATAACGTGATATGATGGAATGTGTTCTAACATGTATGTTGTATTATGATGTTTATATGCTACATGATCATCTTGCTAACTGCTCTATTGCCATTTATGTTTATACATACAGTTCCTTACTCCCTATCTGTTGTTGTTGTGTTTTGCATGTACCTTTGGTTATGCAGAGGATGGTGAGCTGCCAGCTGAGGAGTGATCCCAAGGAGATCGCTTGCTTATAGTATAGTTTGGTTTATGTTTAGTATGTTAGTTGTTTTCCGATGTAATATCGGTAGTGGTTATCAGCTCTGATTATGTGACATCTGGTTTCGGGTTTTGTTTATGGTAACGTTTTTCCGCAGTTGTTTTATGTTTAAAACGTTTTCGGATCATGTGGTACTTGCTACCTTTTATGTTAAAGTTTTATTTAACTTGCATGCTTTATTTTATTTTATCGTATGCGGGGTAGCGGGTGTCACAACTACCTCCCTTTACCTCACAAAGGAAGTTCAATGCAAACTCGATCGGTTCTCGGCTCCTGCTCCGGTTCCATTCGCGTCGCCTAAAACAATCAAACATAATTCATCAAACAACAAATCAACATCAATATATAACATAAGAACACAAGTTTTCCTTCCCCTAAAAGGTATAGGGTTCGGCCATGAAAGGTAAAAAGGGTTAGGGATTTCATTTGGTTCGAAACTTTTCGATGGTAGGTTCATGAACTTAGTTAACACCATTTCAAGTTCTACGACTCAAAAATGTGAAACAACACTCATGGATTTTCCCCATGAAGCTCTCGGCCATATTGGGCAAATTAGGCTAGGAATTGATTTGGTTTTCCATCACTTCGATTCAAGGACACTAGGAAAGCTAAGGATGGAATCAAGAGTTAGAAATCAAAAATTTGATGAAAAACACTATTCATCATCACTCTTAGGTTTCGGCCACTTTGGGGTTTTAGAGCTAGGATGAGACTTGGATCATGAGCTCTTGGGTTTAGATAGAGGGTGATAAGGTGAGTTCAAAGAACTTGGTTTCACCTTCAAAGGATTTTCCTACAATTTCCTATGGATTTTCAAAGTTTTGGATCTAAGAATGAGTTTCATGAAAATGGAGGTTTGATCTTGATATTGAAAGAGATTCAAGAAGATATGAGACCATGGAAGTGATCTTACCTTAAAATGGAGGAAGATTGGTCAAGAAATCAAGTGATTTCAACAAGATTTCAAGGTTTTCTCAAGGATTCAATGGAGGTTTTTTCTCTAAGGAAGATGAAGTGTTCTTGGTGTTTTTGGGGGGCTGGGCTGCGTGGAATGAGGGGCTGAGAGTGCTGTTCCAGCCTTCTAAAGATTTCATTAAGGGTAAAAAGGTCATTTGGTTCAAAGGGTAAAATGGTAAAAGGTGAAAAGGCTTAAATTAGGGGTACTTTGGTAATTTCGCGTCCCGAAATTCCCGATCGTCATGACGACTCTGGCATGCTCTCCCAAGTGAGTTGACATGATGTGATATCAATTTTATCCGTTGTCGGGTCCTGGTAAGTCCATACGCGGCTCCGTTCTCCACCCGATTGAAGATTTCGCTCGAACGGAGGTCAGGAAGTGATTTTTTTGAAATTTTTCTGAAATTTAACCAAAACTTAGAGAATCGAATCCTAAGACTTACTGTGTCGTTCACAGGTCCATCTGAGGTCTCCTGAGTAGTAAAATCATACTGTCAGTGTAAAAACGCAGACCGGACTGCGTTTGAGTTTTCGACTCAAAACTTAATCGTAGCTTCCTACGATATCGCTGAGCATGATTATGGTCTGAGAATATTTTATATCCCTTTCTAAGACCTTGAATAAAATATAAGTTCATAAATACTGACTAAAAGAAAAACTCGAAAATTGGGGTGTTACACATAACCTCACTTTCTCTGATACCTTAAGCATGCAGATACGGTTTAATAGAAACTTGAGCAAATAAACAGTTATTACAGTCCAATTACACATCAGAGTTTCGCCTAGAAGCCATGGCGCAAAAATATCAAGAACAAAAACAGACGCCCCACTGGCCGTGGTACAACTCACAGGAGACTCAACAGTGCCTCGGAGATCTCTCTTCTTCTACTCGAGAAGCGCGAACATCAAACTTGTTGCTCGAGATGGAGTCCGCCTCGACTCAACTTCACCCGACGCAGCACTTCCGACCTCCAACCAACACCTCCGCCTTCGGATCACGACCCGAACAACAACATACATGTAAAACGTAGAGAAGCATGCACAGGAGGTAAGAAACGCTACAATATCATACAAAGGGAGATCATGTAGCCTATAATACATCAACATACACAAAAGCGAGCACAATTGGCAAGCACATTCATCTCTCGAGTTCATCATAACAGTCAACCTCCAAGATGTCACAACTAGGGATCACCGCTTATTCTACATGCATAACTGAGTCTACATGATTGGCCAATTCTACAACGCGCATTCTTACCATAGGAATACAACTGTCAACCTCCAACTGCGAGGGTGGATGTTCACCAGATAAGAATGGCTACTCCAACTGCGAGGAGTCGGACATTTAGGTAACCGCCTCCTGAGTTTCCAACACAGTGCAAAAGTGGTTCCTCCAACTGCGAGGAGCACTGCCTCCCCGAGACCCTCCAACTGTGAGAAGACCCGAAAAGTTCTACAACTGCGAGAAAGCACCTGCAACCCTCCAACTATGAGTTCAGCCATCTTGGTCGCCCCGGAGTGTCCACCTCGAACACCAACCTCATGTGACAACTACTCAAACTATTGTTGCAGTTGTACACACAGCTTTCACCACAACAATGCAAATGCTATGATATGCACCCATCACCTCGACAACGTCTTAAAACTTAACCAACGTCTCAAGGTTCACATCCTCCAACTGTAAGGATGTCGCTTTCCAACTATGAGAGCCAACTCCAACTTAGATCAACTGGCTTACAACGTCGACTACGAATCCAATAACACCAACCTCTCTATTCTTCTAACAACACATCAATCGTCTCCATAGTCAATCAAGATCACATCATTCACAATCACATCAACGTATTATAGTATAGCAGCATATCATCATGGCAGGCATACTAAATAGCAATTAAGCATGTTATCACAACAGGCATCTCATCTAGCATGTTATCATATATGACATCATTTACTCATGTTATCAATTACTACATATAAGCACACATCCTCAATCAACATATAACACAGATCGACCCTACGGCGATAGCCCAAAGTAAACTAAACCTAAGGTTTAGGTACTTTATCGGTGCTTAGCCACTAGTAGGGTTTGAGGAGCCCAACACATGTTAACAATTATACACTACGCCTACGATTCCTAGAGATATGTGGTTTCTTCCTCCTCACCTGACAATTCGTCTTGATATGCTCCTGTATCCACGGACAGCCCTGACCCTCGATCTCGAGAATACAGCCAACATAGCCACAACCGCTACGAGCTCACCACGCAGCTCCCAACACTGCCAAAGGCACCCCTGGTATGCACGTTGGGCCAACAATCACCACGAGTACATGTACGGGGTCCAGAAACAACAAGGAACTTAGAAACAATAACGAATCCAACAACAAACAATCGAACAACGATGAATCAAAGCAAGCAAGTGGCAGCCACGAAAATCAAGTGAAAACTCACCAACAATGGCTGCTCCTCGCAGCTGCCTTCAGTGATGGGTCCTCATGCGACTCCTCGAACGATTTCTCGAACAAAACACCCGTAGAGCCCTAATGTGTTAGCAAAACATCATTACGTCGGAGTAGGAGAAAGAAAAAGATACCAATTAAGAGAAATACAAAAAAAAGAACTTAGGGTCGACGATGTCGGCACCTAGGCTTACCTCAAAAAAGCTCGAAACCAAAGCCGCACCCTAGGCGAATCTGAAGCTATGAGCACAGAAATGTTGTCGGAATAAGGTTTCGACGAACGATCAAAGCTTAATCACTCAAAGACTCAAAGAACTCTCTTTGGACCTCTCTTAAGATCAGGGACGCAGAGAATTCAAGAAGTTTTCATGTGAAAATGAAATGAAATGAAATGAACTTAGCATTTTAGAGAACTAATCAGCATGCTTTAGCATGCCCAACTTACCACGATTGAGCGTTCCCACGCTCTAGCGTTGGCTCCCTCCACTCTTGAGCGTGGGGCCTCGTCCACACCGCCTTCACCTTGGCCTGGCACATGTTCTACACCCGTCAAAACTCAAAAAAGCTGGCAATGCACTCAGAACGATTGGACATGTAAGCTCCCAACGTCTAAGCATTGCCACGCTTGAGCGTGGAATCCTCCCACGCTTGAGCGCTCTGCTTAGCTGGGAAGGGACTTCCAGCCTTCTGATCTCCTCCGTTTCTCGTGTTACGCCTTAAGCACTTCCAACTTGATTCAAGCCTAGTTCCAAACATTCAACTACACTTATAACCAACACACACACCTTAAGCGAAGACCCGATTAAGATTATCCATCTTAATTAGGCTTACTGAAAACAGAGATGTTACAGCATCCAATCAGAGGAGTCTGAGGCATCCGGGACTACTGTGGCACAGGGACTATTATGCTTCTCAGGGGTGTCTTGCTATGAGGTGTGGTGTTGCTCAAGTAGAATCTTCATTGGAAACTTTGGTATTGGGTGCACCTTCTTCCATTGGTTAAGCTCACCTTTTGCTGCCAATTGAAATGGTCCAGGGAAAACTGCCAATATAGTTGTTGCTGCAGCATGTGTTGCTGCAGCGCATGAGTCAAAATCTCCATCTTTTGCTCTAGCCCTATAGAGCGGTCCTACTGCTTTGAGGGCTCTCCTGGTTCCATAACCTGCTCTTTTTCCTTGGCATGGGTTGCTTTGGCTGAGTTGGATATAAACCTATTGATCAACCCAATATTAATGTTCCCTGAGTTCCTCTCCTCCACTTCCCCTTTGTGAAGCTTTATGCCACATCATATGCATAGTTCAATGATAAAGCAGGGGAAGACCAATTGACCTTTTGTGCTTGTGGCACAATTGGAAATCTCCTGCTGAATCAATCTCTCTACATTTATCTTCTTTCCCTCCAAGATGCAGTAAAGGAGCACTAGACGCTCCTTCTTAACAGTTTCAGTATGAGCAGTGGCGGAGAGTTTGTATCTTAGGAAGTGATACCAAACCTTAGCTAAGGGTTTCAGGGCAGACCTGGCGACTTTCAATTGATTTCCAGAAGTTGGCATCCATTGCGTCCCTGGGACAGTCACAACATGCTTCATAGCAGTTAGCTGCTTCATAGTAGCCTTCTTCAGTAGAGGCTGGTACTCATCTTCCTCTTTAGCCAGGTTTAGCTTTAAGTTGATGGTCTTTGCAGAGAAACTGACCTTGCACCCACGCACCATGGAATATGTTTGCTCAGCCCCTCCAATGTTCACATAGAACTCGCGGACAAGGGGAGTGCAAAACCCAGTTGGGTGACCAGCAAAACGTTTCCACTTATGTTGGTCAATCACAACAGCAACATCATCAGGGAGACCATAGGAGGCCTTGTTAGAGATGGTGAACCCCTTCTCAGCATGAAGTTCCCTTAGCGCAGTGACATTGTTGTACCGGGCTACTGCCTCAGCATCCACAAACACCTCATATGCCTCATACTCATCATTTGATGTGGGCATGCTCTTTTTCACAGCGCAATGCTTCACGCGAGGCATGGTGGAGCAGTGATGGGGAGAAGAGATGAAGGTGGGAGATCAAGAAATTTGGGGAAAACTGGAGAAATTAAGGCTCGAGTAGGGGAAAAGGTGGGTGAGGGTGTGGGTGTGTAATGGTTAAAGGGAGAATGGGTTGGCTTTATAGAGAGAGGGATGATGGGTGAGTGATGGTGATTGACGCTGGTGGTTGAGAATGTGTGGTTAGGGAGAGGTGCAGTTATCGAGAGAGAATAAATGGTGAGAGGGATGCTTCGGAAGTTGTGACTGTACGGAGAGTTGCTCCACCTTTTCTCTTTCAACTTTTTGACTTTGTTTTATCCAACTTTCGAACTGATGTGACTTTCCCCCAAAAACCAACGCAAAGCCTGAATCAGTTATTTGGGCCTCCAACCTATTTCAACCCAATGAACAACCACACCACCATCTGAGACAGTTATACCTTCTGCATCCACAACTTCCATTCTCTTTGTTTTCTGTTTATTGAGTTAGTGCCAAATAAAAAAATAAAAACAAAAATAACAATATAAAGTAAGGAAATTTTTGCTGGGTTGCTTCCCAGTAGCGCTTGGTTTACAAGTCCTCAGCCTGACTTAGAGTATGTTGAACATCAAGGATCAGCCATGACTGTGGTGGCCAGTGCCTTAGCAAATGGATCACCCCAGTAATGCTTGACCCTTTGCCCGTTTAACTTAAAGGTTCTACCAGAAGCTGCATCAAGCAATTCAATGGTTCCATGAGAGTGGACATGAACAATGGTGAAGGGTCCAGACCATTTAGATTTGAGCTTCCTAAGGAACAGCTTCTGTCTTGAATTGAAGAGCAAAACTTGCTCTCCTTTTGCAAGGTCTCTCTTTTGAATTTTTCTATCATGCCAGGCCTTTGTTTTGGCCTTGTAAACTTCTGCTCCCTCATATGAAAACAGCATGTGTTCTTCAAGCTCATTGAGCTGCAGCATGCGAACTGCTCCAGCCTGTGCTAGATCAAGATTGAGCTTTTTAAATCCCCAGAAGGCTTTATGCTGCAGCTCAATAGGCAAATGGCATGCCTTTCCATAGACCAACCTATAGGGTGACATTCCTAAGGGGGTCTTATAGGAAGTTCTATATGCCCAATAAGCATCTTTCAAATGAAGGGACCAGTCTTTTCTGGTTAGGTTCACCACTTTTTCCAAAATTCTTTTTATTTCCCTATTAGACAGCTCAGCCTGCCCATTGGTCTGTGGCTGGTATGTTGTAGTAACTTTATACCTTAGCCCATATTTTGTTAGGACTCCATCAAACAACTTGTTGCAAAAGTGAGCACCTTCATCATTGATAAATGCCATAGAGGTGCCAAATCTTGTAAAAATCTGCTTTTGAACAAACTTCAAAATAGCTCTAGCATCATTTGTGGGAAGAGCTATAGCCTCCACCCATTTTGACGCGTAGTCTACAGCCACCAAAATATACAGATTACCAAAAGAAAGGGGAAAGGGACCCATGAAGTCTATGCCTCATACATCAAACAACTCAACTTCCAAGATGGAATTAAGGGGCATCTCATTTCTATCTGAAATATTGCCTACCCTTTGGCATCTATTGCAACCGCTTAGCCAAACTGTAAGTATCTTTAAATAACGTAGGCCAAAAATACTCAGCCTGGAGGACTTTAGCAGCCGTCCTCATTCCTCCAAAATGTCCCCCACATGGGGATGAATGACAATACAAGAGAATATCTGGGACATCTGTTTCGGCCACACACCTTCTAAGAAAATTGTCAGTGCAGTTCTTGTATAAGTATGGCTCATCCCAGCAGAACTGCTTTTCCTGATGGAATAACCTTTTTCTTTGTTGTGGACTTAAATCTGCAAGGACAATACAACTTGCTAGATAGTTTATTAGGTCAGCATACCGGGCTGTTTCAGCATCTTCCATAGACTGCAACTGCTCATCAGGAAACAGTTCTTTGATCTCAGAATTCTTTGTGGCCTCATTCCCCTCAGACAGTCTTGACAAGTGGTCTGCCACCTGATTCTCAACTCCCTTCTTATCCCTGATTTCCAAGTTGAACTATTGCAACAAAAGCACCCATCTAATCAGTCTTGGCTTTGCATCGTTCTTGGCAATCAAGTATTTGATGGTAGCGTGATCAGTATAAACAATGACCTTTGTGCCAACAAGGTAGGGTCTAAACTTGTCAAAGGCAAACACAACAGCCAACAACTCTTTCTCTATAGTGGTATAGTTCAATTGAGCTTCAACCAATGTTTTGCTGGCATAATATATAGAGTGAAATACCTTATCTTTCCTCTGGCCCAGGACTGCTCCCACTGCGAAGTCACTAGCATCACACATCAACTCAAATGGCCTAGACCAATCTGGAGCAGTTATGACTGGTGCAGTGATTAGAGCCTTCTTCAGAATTTCAAATGCTTCCAAATTGTTTGGTGTGAAATCAAAGATTCTATCATGCTCTAACAACTGGCATAGAGGTTTGGAGATTTTGGAGAAGTCCTTGATGCTCACTCCTTTAACTAAGATAGGTGGTGGCAGCTTTTCAATGACCTCTATCTTGGCTTTGTCTACCTCCATACCCTTCTTAGACACCTTGTGACCCAGCACAATTCCTTCCTGAACCATGAAGTGACACTTTTCCCAGTTTAACACCAAGTTTACCTCCTCACAACGATCTAAGACCTGTTCCAGATTTCCAAGGCATCCCTGGAATGACTCTCCAAATAGTGAGAAGTCATCCACAAAGGATTTCTCGATAATATCGGAGAATATGGCCATCATGCATATTTGGAACGTTGCTCGAGCATTACATAAGCCAAATGGCATCCTTCAAAAGGCAAAAGTGCCATAGAGACAAGTAAAAGCGGTCTTCTCTTGGTCTTCGGGTGCTACAGCAATTTGATTGTAACCAGAGTATCCATCCAAAAAGCAACAGAACTCCTTCCCAGAAAGTCTATCTAGCATTTGCTCAATAAAAGGCAAGGGAAAGTGGTCTTTTCTGGTGGCTTTATTCAACTTCCTATAATCCATACAAATCCTCCACCCCGTGACTGTTCTGGTGGGGATTAGTTCATTTTTCTCATTAGCCACAACTGTTACTCCCCTTTCTTTGGCATACACTGGATTGGGCTTACCCAAACACTGTCAGAAATAGGGTATATAATCCCAGCATCCAGCCACTTGATCACCTCTTTCTTCACCACTTCCTTCATGATAGGATTCAGTCTCCTCTGGCTCTCTATACTATTCTTGGCTTCAGGCTCTAACAATATTTGATGCATGCACATAGTAGGACTGATGCCTTTAATGTCTGCCATTTGCCAACCAATTGCTTTCTTGTGCCTCTTCAAGGTTTCTATCAAACTGTTCTCTTGATTAGTAGTTAGGAAAGATGAAATAATCACAGGCAAGGTTACATGTCTCCCAAATAAACATACTTCAAATGAGTTGGGAGCTATTTCAGCTCCAGAACGGGTGGCTTCACAACTGAGGGTATATTGTCTTTGAAAGTCTCATCAGTGACTTCCAATGACTCAAATTTTCTAGCCCACATAGGTTGCCTTGCAGTGCATTCCTTTATTTCAGTAAGTTCTTCCAACAAGGAATCATCAAGACCCAATTCAAGCTCATCATCACTTAATTCTGTTCTTCCTGTCAGGAACTGTCTTTGCAACAGATTATCAAATGATTGCACAAATGAACATTCTTTCACTCCCTCACCAGGATACTTCAGGGCATTGAACACATTAAAAGTCACATGTTGCTCATTAACCCTCATGGTCAACTCTCCCTTCTGTACATCTATGAGAGTTCTTCCTGTAGAAAGGAAAGGCCTACCCAGAATAATAGGAACTTCCCTATCTACTTCACAGTCCAGAATAATAAAATCCACAGGAAATACAAATTTATCTACTTTTATCAACACATCATCAATCTTTCCTTCGGGATATGCAATAGAGCTGTTTGCTAGTTGAAGTATCACAGTGGTAGACCAGCATCCCCAATGCCCAGTTGTTTAAAAATTGACATAGGCATTAAGTTGATGCTAGCACCTAGATCACATAATGCTCTGCCACCATAGGTATCTCCAATGGAACAACGGATGGTGAAACTTCCAAGGTCATTCAACTTGGGAGGTACTTTGGCTTATAGCATTAGGCTACATTCCTTTGTCATGGCAACTATTTCAAACTCCCCAAGCCTTCTCCTCTTGGTTAGCACATCCTTCATGAACTTTGTATAATTAGGCATTTGCTACAAAGCTTCAACCAAAGGTATGTTGATGTGCAACTGCTTCAGAATTTCCATTAACTTGCTAAACTGCTTGTCTTGTTGGACCTTCCTCAACCTTTGAGGAAAAGGAGGAGGAGGCCTTTCTGGAATAAATTTAGGCAAGGGTTCAGCTTCTAAACAAGTCTCAAGCTTCTTAGCAATTTTCTTAGCTGTCTTCTCAATAGTTTCATTAGTTGCTCGAACAGTCTCAGTCTCTTCAGTTCGCTTTTTCTCTATAGCAGCTAGTAACTCAGTTCCACTTCTCAGGTGTATTACCTTGCAGTGCTCCTTACCATGTGGGCTTGATGATGAATGAGTTTCAATAGAAGAAGGTAGTGTGTATAACACCCCAATTTTTACCGCTTTCTGAATTTCAATGGCAAAATTGTAATTCTATGGACTTTCCTTTATGAAATATCAAGATATTTTGGAGAAGTAATCATGATTACTTTAGAAAAGTAATCATGACATGGATGACTCATGGTGGTGAGTCATGGTTGCAACACCCTTTCCTGAGTGTCACATTCCCGAACGTTTATAAGGCCGAAAATATTTCTTAATGCGGAAAATACGGTTTTCTTTTTTTTTTTTTTTCTTTTCACAAGATGCAATGGGATTTAGTAAAGGTAAATAATACAAATAACGAACTTAGGTTCGCCATGCATTTCTAGAACATAATGCATAATAAATACAGGGACATAAACAGAAAAGAAAAATACTATATCCAGAAATAGGTCTAATGTATAACTGATACAATAAGTACTAGGAGTTGTAGCTCCCCAAAAGTACTACAAAACTGACATAGTCTGGCCGACAACAAAACTAGACCACAAAAAGAAGGTCCGCCTCAGGGCTCGAGGAAACTACTGGGCTGAACCATCGTCACGTCCATCTGTTCAAACAGCAACAGCAAGTACCAACAGAAAACATACAGATATGGGTGAGATTCCCGTTCATCAACACAACAAAACAGCAGTAGCAAAAACGGGACGACTCACCGGGTAACAGCGTACCCAACATGCTTACAAGACGTCTCAATGTCAAACATATTAAGCAGTTGACAGCATAATATCATGTTAAGCAGTTAACAGCATAAAATAAGGTATTCTTAAACAATACAACGATGTATAACAGTAAATGTAAACATCAATAGCCATGCAATGCAATGCAATGTATATGACTCAATGTCAATGTCACTGGGTACTACTCTGACCCCTACTCCATGGAGCTAACAAAACATTCAGAGAGAGTGAATAGGAGGACATGTTCCGTGCGCGCCAGCCTTGGGCAAGATGCTACAACATTCGTAACGTGCACGTATCTGGCTTTTACGGAAACACTCTCGACCAAACATGAAAAGTACGGCATCTAGTAGAGGATATCAGTGTAGTGCACGGATTCGCCACGACACAGAAGAGCTACCAACTGGTCACATGTAAGCCCTTCCAACCCTGATACCTCCAAAAAGACCATTGAAGATCGTCACCGTAAGATTCGCACCCGCATCAAGGTGTAAGCTCAACTCCTAGGCTCAAGGCCTTACGACTAAGCAAATAAAATGCCAATGCTTACACAAAGCAGATGCGATCAAGCAATGTCTATCCCCCGGATAAACCTCGAAGTCTACTAAGGTTCTCTTCCTTAGGAACTATACGCGTCTTTTGAAAAACAAAACTTCTATCCACCGGATAAATCTCGTGATTCATCCGTGATCGAGTCATCACAAGACTGAAACAATTGAACGACTGATCGGGATCCGAATCACCGGTCCATCATCGAACTACTGTTTCAAAACCCAAAACGTTTGTAAACCAGAATAACTTCTCAATTGAAAACTCATTTGAGTTGAAACAATTTTTGAAACACTTACTTACTCTATTTTTAGCATTTTCTGAACATGGAATTCGCTTAGCGAAATTACATTCGCTTAGCGAAATTGAAACAATAATGCCTCTTTTGGAACTCCTCTGGATCGCTCGGCGAGACACAAATCGTGTAGCGAAATGTATTGGATTCGCTTAGCGAATATGAATTCGCTTAGCGCAAGTTCAGACGGTTACACCTCTTTGGAAACACCTCTGGATCGCTCGGCGAAACAGAATTCGTGTAGCGAAATTTCACTTTCTTCGCTTAGCGAGTATAATTTCGCTTAGTGAAATGGAGGCGGTTATACCTCCTTTGGAGACTTCTCTGGATCGCTCAGCGAGACGTAATTCGCGTAGCGAAACTCGTTTGGTTAGCTTAGCGAATATGAATTCGCTTAGCGAAATTTAGGCAGTGATGCCCAACTTAGACTTTCCCTGTTTTCGCTTAGCGAAAGTAAATTCGCTTAGCGAAAAGTTGCCTTAAAACAAGACATCAACCTTAGGGAACCATTTTGATTCTCTTCATGAAACCACTTCTTTTCTCATTTTGAGTCACTTGATTAGCTAGATGAACTAAGGATAAGGTATAAAACATGTTTCACTTTGGTGAAACACTTTGAGATTTAATTCCGTTCAAAGTCACTTAGGGTCCATTCAAAGTCACTTAGGGTTTTTCTTTGAAAAACACAAGTTATTGAAAACACTTTCTTTACATCAAAACTTGACTTGACCAAGAACTATTCATACCCTTCCTTTCCTCAAGGTCATGGCTAATAGTCAACTAGGAATCAATGTGAAGTTTTACTTCATCAACCAATCAAAGTATGGCTCGCAATACTTACACAATCATGATAACCATAATACACATTACTACATCATAACCAAACATCCAAGTCCATCACACATTATGGTCTCATAATCAACAGTAAAAGTCCATACTTGATCTAGTGATCAAAGTAGGTTTTCCAACATACATGAAAATGGTTTTTCATTCAATCATATCTTCATCAACATATGCTAAAGCACACTACAACATACTCAAGCATAAACTCATCATGACAATCTTGTTCTCCAAGAGAACTTAACAAAACTTAACATATAAAAGTGAACCCAAACTAAAGGGTTTCACCCACACATAAAATTAAACAACCATTCTCACTACCACCATCTTGGTGTGATGAGGTTCTTCTCCCCATACCTGTTGAAGAGCAGATTCCCGGATCAAAGTCGGTTGATCGGTTTGTGAACCTCCTGATAATCGTCAACAACTACAACAACACAACAATCCAACATTAAACAACAATCAAAGCCAATCTCAACTATCATAACAAAGAGGATTTCGGCCACCCTAGGTTAAAAAGGTTAGGAATTGGTTTTGGTTTTCCATTTCATGGATTCAAAGGCATTAGGAAAGCTAAGGATGAAATCAAGTGTTACAAATCAAAAATTGATGAAAACACTATTCATCATCTTCAAGTAGGGTTCAGCCAAAAGTGCTTTTTGAGCTATGATGAGAGTTGAATCATAAGCTCTTGGGTTTAGGTAGAGATTGATGATGTGAGTTCAAAGAACTTGGTCTTACCTCAAAAGGGTTTTTCTACAATTTCCTATGGATTTTCAAAGTTTTGGATCTAAGAAATTCTTTTCATAAAAATGAAGATTGATCTTGAAATAAATAAAGATTCAAGAAGCTAAGAGATCATAGAAGTGATCTTACCTTGAAATGAAGAAAGATTGCTCAAGGAATAAAGTGAATCCAACAAAAACTCAAGCTTTTCTAGGTGAAAATGGAGTTTTCTCTCAAGAACAACTATGGAACTCTAAAGGAAGAGGGGCTGTGCGAAAATGATGAAGTGAGGGGCTGAGTTCAGCCTCTTAAAAGTTCACTTAAGGGTAAAAAGGTCATTTGCCAAAAGGGTATAATGGTAAAAGTGTAAAAGACTAAGGTTAGGGGCATTTTGGTCATTTTGCGTCCAGAAATTTCCGAACGTCATGACGACTCTGGCATACTCTCCCAAGTGTCCTGGGATGATGTGATATCAAGATTATTTGTTGGCGAGTCCCGGTAAATCCATATGTGGCTCCGTTCGTCACCCGATTGAGGATTCCGCCCGAACGAAGGTCAGGAAGTGATTTTTCTAAAATTTTTACAAAATTTAACCAAAACGTAGAGAATCGAATTCTAAGACTTACTGTCTCGTTCACGGGTCCATCTGAGGTCTTCTGAGCAGTAAAATCATACTGTCAGTGTAAAAACGCAGACCGGACTCCGTTTGAGTTTTCGACTCAAAACTTAATCATAGCTTCCTACGATATCGTCGAGCATGACTATGATCTCGGAATATTTTATTTCCATTCCTAAGACCTCGAATAAAATAAAGATATTAAAATACTAAAGAAATAGAAAACGTGAAAATCGGGGCGTTACAATGGTGGAGTAATCATGATAGTGATGAGTCATGGTGATGACTCACCCACTAACTCATGGTGATGACTCACCCACTGACTCATCATATTCAGGAACCACGTTTCTCGACCGATGCTTAATTTTATCTCTACGTATCCACTTTTTTGGATACAATACAGATATTATTCTACTCTACATTGCTAGTAGAGAATTATGGTTAAGGTTTGGGTTGAAGACTCAAACGAAACCTGGTCTGCATACGAGACTACCGGAACCGGTAACGGATAAGCGTAAGGTTTCTTTCAAAGCCACCTCACCTTATCCTATCTCTAACAGAATGATTACATAGTGACTCACCTAGGTGAGTCACCATGCTAATGATGGCAAAGGTTGAGTCACATAGGTGACTCACCATAGTAATGATGATGGCATAGAAAATGACAATTTTGCCCCTAAAGAAAATGACCTTTTTACCCTTAAGTAACTTTTATACAATCCTTACCCTTCCTTCACATAACCCCACGCCATTGATAGATATATATTCTATCTCATATTTCTTTCTCCTTCACTTTATTCTTTAAGTTCAAGTGTTGAAGTTTCTAGTACAACTTTGATACAATTCCAATTTTGTTCCTAGGTGAAGTTACTTTTCTACCCTTAAATGATAATTATCATATCCTTATCCTTTCTCTTTATATGGGCCACGAAATTTCCTCTTTCATTCTCATTCTCACATTTCATTCTTAACCTTTAAGTATTCAAGTTAATTTTTAATAGAATCCTAATTTTGTTCTTAAGGACAATTATCCTTTCTAACATTAATTCTATCATATCCTTATCTTTCTATCCTTATCCTTATCACATCTTTATCCTTTCTTGGTCATAAACCTCACGCTACTCTCCCTTTATCTTTCTCTCTCACTTTTCTTTCTTCTTCTCCTCATTCTCCACTCAAAGACTTCAAGCTTCTACCTCCATTTTCTCTCCATTCTTCAAGGATTTTCCACAATCTTTGAGAAGCAAAGTTGTTCATCTTGATCTTCTCTATCATCTAAGAGGTAGAACTCACTTCTTTGAGCTCTTAATCTCTACTTCTATTCATTGAAACTCTATGTGTTCATAGTTGTTCTTGAACTTCAAAAAGTCATGAAAATTTGTAGAAAAATCATTTTGATGTCAAACCAATTTTGTTGATCTAAATTCATTGTTTTCTATCATAATCCTAAGAGTTTGTACTCATTAAAGCTCTCTAACCCCTAGGGTTATGAGTGGCCGAATTCCCTATGTTGTGGAATCATGAAGTTTTGTTTCAATATTTGCTAAAATAGTGTTGATTTGATCCTATTACACTTATATGCCTTTGAATCCTCAAAGAATTGAATCAAAAACCTTTCCTAGCCTTATGTACCTAAAGAGGGCCGAAATCTATGATGTGAAGAATCTTGAATTGTGTTTCAAATTCTTGAATTCCATGACTTACAGGAGTGTTATCTATGCTTAAGGATCATAGATCCGAGAGTTTGTTCAATTTTAACACTTCTAGTAATTTTGTCTATATGGGGCCGAAACCTAGCTCATGAGACCTAGGTGTGTTTTGTTTGATTTTACTAATTGTGATTATGATTTGTGATAAAGGATTAGACCGTATTTCATCGTTCAAAAGCGTATACGGGTACCAGTGGAAGAACGGGGCTGCGGCTGTGAGCAAGTGCTCGTGGATTCGTGAAAGTTACCACATTGCTCTAAGGTGGGGGGAAAGAATCTCACATCCATCTGGAAGGCAAGAGTAGAATAATGTATATTGACATGTGTAGGGGAGCCCTAAACCCTACTAGAGGTTGAGCCCTGACAAAGTACCTAGACCCTAGGTGTAGGTATCTTTGGGCTATCACCACTAAGAATACACACTAGGCTAGGTGACTATGATTGGATGGATGATTGACATGTTTGGTGTGATTGTGAATGTATGCTCTATATGCTTTATGTGTTTATGAGCTTAGAATGATATGCTTGATATGAGCTTAGAATGATATGCTTGATAATATGAATTGTATGATGTTATATGTTTGAGTTAGTATGCTGAGATATTGAATATCATGTATGCATGTTTTATGATTGATAATGCTAATGCAGATAGTGAATCAAAGTGCCACAATGCATATGTGAGGAAAAGTGATGGATATTGATAAAGTGATGGATACAATGGTATCATGAATAAAGTGATTTGAGGATTGAGATGAATATTGAGATATTGGTGGCACAAGTGATGGTTTACATGCATAGCATACTCATGTGCCAAGTGGCGAGCCGTGTGATATGGGACACACGAGGTTAGTGTACCTGAGTGCGGGTACGGAAGAGGGAAGGGACGATCTTGGTGATCTTGGGGATGTAATCGGGTTCGGGACTTATCACAAGAGACGGATAGGGTTGCTCCTATCGTGTCGTGTTGCCTGCTGGAACCTGGTTATCCCGACTGGACCCTCAATCTTCCACGTCGCAGGTGGACTTTCCGAGGAGACCAAGATACCTCTCCCGAGAGTTGGAGCGGGATGCACTCTTATTGGTCACGGTAAGCGGAAAGGGCCCCTGGACAACTAACTATGGTTCTCGAGATTGAGAAAGAGATTTGAGATATCGGCCGACATGCATGTAGAAATGAGATATATGTCGCATAAATGTTGATCATGAGTGATATGATTGGGAGACGATTGTGTATATGTTTCTGTGATGTTTATATATGTGATGTTGATATATGTTATTCTATGGTTTCTTTCCCATCCATGATGTTTGTGTTAGATCCTTATCTCCCTATATTTTTCTATGTATGTTTTTTCTTTTATGGCTCGTGGAGAAGACACTGCAGCTGAGGATTTTATTTCTGAAGAGGATGGCATCCCTTATGAACATGATGCAGACGAAAGATCCGTTGATGTTAGCGGTGAAGGATTTAGGATAGAGGAGAGTTTATATTAGTGTCTGGCTAGTACAGTATGTATGAGAGTTTTGAGTATTTACATCTGAGTATGTATCGTTCTTATTGTATGTTAAAGGTCGTTATTTTACAGAAGCGCACTCTGATATATGCAATTAAGGATGATGGTACGTATACATATGTAAGATGTTATTAGCAATGGATTTCTTGTATTATTTTTATGGATCTTAAGTTTTAAATTTTCATATGTTTTAGTATTAGATAATTAGGTTACAATGGGATTATCCTATGTAAGTGGGGTTGTCTCAGTGTGCCACTAGGTCTGTTGTTCGGTGCATTTGCCAGCTGGCTTACCTGATTTTCAAGGTTCCTCATGGATACTCCTTGACTCTGGAACTGTGCCTTAGTTTCTAACATGAATGCCTTTAAGACAGCTACCAAGGACAGTTCTTGATTTGCTGGTGGTGCTTGCTGCTGTTGCCTTGGTTGCTTATTTGTGAATTCAGATGGAGCATTTGTGGATCTGGCAGGAAAGTTTGAGTTCCCTGCTGGAGCATTAGCATTGTTACTCCATGAAAAATTGGGATGTTACCTCCACCCTGGATTGTAGGTATTAGAATAGGGATTGTCTCCCTTATTGTTGGATCAGTCACAATTGTTTTAGCTGCCTGGTTACTCTGATTTGTAGTAGCTAAGTTTTTCATCATGTTAGTCAAGGAAACCAACTGAGCAGTATATGTTGTAACTCCATTTACTTTATGAATTCCTGCAGCAGTTGTGCTTTTTCCAGAGGTAAGCCTTGTAACGCCCCGATTTTCAAAATTTTATAATTGTTCAATATTTAAATGTTTGTATTTTATTGAAGGGTCTAGAGAGTGAAATAAAATATTCTGAGACCATAGTTATACTTTACGCTATCGTAGGAAGCTATGGTTAAGTTTTGGGCGAAAACTCAAACGGAGCTCGGCCTACGTTTTTCACGGGCTGTAGTGTTTTTCTTCTATCGAGACCTAATTTGGACTCGTGAACAAGATAGTAAGTCTCAGGATTTAATTCTCTACGTTTTGGTTAAATTTCAAAAAAAAATCACTTCTTGACCTTTTTTCGAGCGAAATCCTCAATCGAGTAACGAACGGAGCCGCATACGGACTCATTGGGACCCGCCAACGGATAATCTTGATATCACATCGTGTTATATCACTTGGGGGAACATGCCAGAGTTGTCATGACGTTCGGAAATGTTTGGACGGAAAATGGCCAAAATACCCCTAACATTTTCCTTAATGACATTTTGGTCCTTGAGGGAAAAGACCAAAATGCCCTTAAGTGAGTTCATTTAAGGACATTTCAGCCCCCCATTCTGCATGCAAGGCAGCCCCTTGATGAGCCCCAAAAACTTCATCTTCCTCCTTCACAAAAAACCACCATTTTCATGAAAGATAAGCTTGAATCCATGGAAGAAAAGCTTGATTCCTTGATCAATCTTCATCAATCTTTAGGTAAAATCACTTCTATGATCTCTAATCTTCATGAATCTCTTTCTATTTCAAGATCAAATCTTGTTTTCATGAAAATCAAGTTTATGATCCAAAACTTCAAAAATTCATAGGAAATTGTAGAAAAATCCTTTTAATGAGAAACCAATTTCTTTGAACTAACTTCATCATCCTCTATCTAAACCCAAGAGCTTATGATCTAACTCTCATCCTAACCTAATTACCCAAAAGTGGCCGAACCCTTGTTGAAGATGATGAATAGTGTTTTGTTCAATTTTTGATTTCTAACTCTTGATTCCATCCTTAACTCTCCTATTGTCTTTGAATCCAATTGATGGAAAACCAAATCAATCCCTAGCCTTGTTTTCACTTTTAAGGCCGAGACCCTCAATGTGAAGAACATTGAGTTTTGTTTCATACCTTTGAGTATAATTAGGACTTGATTTAGTGTTAATCAAGCTTTAGAACCAACCATCCAAAAGATTGGAACCAAATGTGATCCCTAGCCAATTTCATCAATTTTGGCCGAACCTAGCTTATAGGGGATTAGGGAGATTTGTGTATTAATTGTTGATTATTGGATTGGTTTTGTGTCTGTAGTCATTGTCGGATAATCGGACGAGGAATCGGGAGAATTCGCGGACCGATCGGGCGACTTACCTTCGGAGGATGACTCCTAAAGGTAAGGGGAGATTAGCTCCAATGAGTTTGATAGTCACATGAGGTTGGTTGTGATTTGAATTGTGGCATTTTACCTTGGACTGAACATATGCATGATGTTGATTTGTGTTTTGAATGATTATATGTTGTGTATGTACTTGATTTATTTTTATGAAGTACATGCTTGGATATGTGAATATGAATTGTGGCATGGATGCCTTGAATTGAGATTTGATGTGTATATATCTATATATCCTAGACTAATTAAGAGCATAGCATTGGCTATAGCTTGATTTTGAGGAATGAAAAGCTTCTAAGTTAAATGTTATAATGACCGATGTTATTAAAAAGTCACTAAGTTGGGAAACCAAGATGATTTTGAATAAGACTTAGGAAGTTGAGTGCTGGTGAGGAAAATAGTGAAAAGTTTCTTTATCATTATTTTCTAAACACGGTGTACAAAGAAAAGTATTTAGTTTGTCAAAGAAAGATCTTCTGAAAGTATTTGGTGTTCCGAAAACGAAAATGTCCTATAATGAAAGTTAACATAGATTTTAATGAGATTATATTTCTTTTACACTAACTCAGAACATGGTTTTACACTAAGTTAGTAAGGAAAAACCTTTCCAAGTTTGTTAAGGTACTTTACCTTAACCATGTAACAAAGTTCTTTAAAATTAATGTGTTTTCAATTAAGAAGGGTTTTGGTTTACAACGAGAGTTTTTAACTCAAATCGTAAAGTTTTTACGCGTGAAAACCTAAGTTGAGTAATTAACTTGGAGTTGAAAACAAGGGATAATTAAGTATGGTATGTGTTGGAACATGACCATGTATTATACCATTGATGACTTAGTACATCAATGACTTCATAAGACTTAAGTGAATCAACACTTATTTCATTACTTGAAAATCAAGGAGTTAATATCTTAGAAAGGATCAAAGACTTATCTAAGAGTATTCTTAATCCTTCTTCATAACACTTACGACTTGAGGTGTGATTCCAAAGACATAAACACAAACATGAAACATTTTGGGTTTTGAAACAGTAGTTTGATGACGGACTGGGGATTCGGATCCAGGTTAGACGTCCAATTGTTTCAATCTTGTGATGACCGGAACGAGTGAGGTCCTGAGACTGTGCAGGTATAGTATAACGCTCCGATTTTCACGTTTTCTATTTCTTCAATATTTTAACGTCTTTATTTTATTCGAGGTCTTAGGAATGGAAACAAAATATTCTGAGACCATAATCATGCTCGACGATATCGTAGGAAGCTACGATTAAGTTTTGAGTCGAAAACTCAAACGGAGTCCGGTCTGCGTTTTTACACTGACATTATGATTTTACTGCTCAGGAGACCTCAGATGGACTCGTGAACGAGACAATAAGTCTTAGAATTCGATTCTCTATGTTTTGGTTAAATTTCACAAAAACTTCAGAAAAATCACTTCCTGACATTCGTTCGAGCGGAATCCTCAATCGGGTGACGAACGGAGCCACATATGGATTTACCGGGACTCGCCAACAGATAATCTTGATATCTCCTCATCCCAGGACACTTGGGAGAGTATGCCAGAGTCGTCATGACGTTCGGAAATATCTGGACGCAAAATGACCAAAATGCCCCTAACCTTAGCCTTTTACACTTTTACCATTTTACCCTTTTGGCAAATGACCTTTTTACCCTTAAGTGAGCTCTTAAGAGGCTGAACTCAGCCCCTCACTCTCTCATTTTCGCACAGCCCTCTCCCCTTTAGAGCTCCATAGTTGTTCTTGAGAGAAACTCCATTTTCATCCTTGAAAAGCTTGAATCACTTGTTGGAAACACTTGATTCCTTGAGCAATCTTCCTTCATTTCAAGGTAAGAACACTCCTATGATCTCTTAGCTTCTTGGATCTTTCTTTATTTCAAGATCAATCTTCATTTTGATGAAAAGAAATTCTTAGATCAAAAACTTTGAAAATCCATAGGAAATTGTAGAAAAATCCTTTTGAGGTAAGACCAAGTTCTTTGAACTCACATCATCATTCTCTACCTAAACCCAAGAGCTTATGATTTAGCTCCCATCATGGCCCAAAATCCCTTTTTGGCCGAACCCCATTTGATGATGATGAATAGTGTTTTCATCAATTTTTGATTTCTAACACTTGATTTCATCCTTAGCTTTCCTAATGCCTTTGAATCCATGAAATGGGAAACCAAGATCAATTCCTAACCTTTTTAACCCAGGGTGGAATAAATCCTCTTTGTTAGAATAGTTGAGATTGGCTTTGATTGTTGTTTAATGTTTGATTGTTGTGTTGTTGTAGTTGTTGACGACTGCCAGGAGGTTCACAAACCGATCAACCGACTTTGATCTGGGAATCTGCTCATCAACAGGTATGGGGGGTGAACCTCATCACACCAAGATGGTGGTAGTGAAGATGGTTGTTTAAGTTATGTGTGGGTGAAACCCTTTAGTTTGGGTTCACTTTTAATGGTTAAGTTGTGTTAAGTTCTCTTGGAGAACAGTGTGTAATATTTGTAGTTATGCTTGTATGCCTTATCATGTGTCTTATGATGATGTTGTCTAGGTGAGAAAATGATTTCTTGCATGATGAAAAACCTATTTTGATCACTAGATCAAGTATGGGCTTTTGTGCTTATGTGGTTAATTATGATGCAATGTTCTGTCTTATTGTTCATCATAATTGTGTAAGTTTTGTGAGCTATAATTTGATTAGTTGGTGAAGTAAATCTTCACATTGGTTCCTAGTTAGCTTTTAGCCATGACCTTGAGAAAAGGAAGAACATGTGTAGTTCTTGAATAAATCAAGTTTTGATGAAAAGAAAGTGTTTTTAATAACTTATGTTCTTCAAAGAAAAACCCTAAGTGACTTTGATCCAAAGATCGAATGGAATTAAATCTCAAAGTGTTTTCACCAAAGTGAAACATGTTTTATACCGTATCCTTAGTCCATCTAGTTAATCAGGTGACTCAAAATGGGAAAAGAAGTGGTTTCATGAAGAGAATCAAAATGGTTCCATAAAGTTAATGTCTTGTTTTAAGTCAACTTTTCGTTAAGCAAATTTACCTTCGGTAAGCGAAAATAGAGGAATTCTAAGTTGGGCATCATTGCCTCACTTTCGCTAAGCGAATTAATATTCGCTAAGCGATTACAGAGAATTTCGTTAAGTGAATTATATTTCGCCGAGCGATCTAGAGGAGTTTCAAAAGAGGTGTAACCGCCTCCATTTTCGCTAAGCGAATCCATATTCGATAAGCGAATACAACACATTTCGCTACGCAATTTATGTTTCGCCGAGCGATGCAGAGGAGTTCTAAAGGAGGCATTTCTGCCTCAATTTCGCTAAGCGAATGTAATACCGCTAAGCGAAGTTCATGTTTCAGAAAATGCTAAAAGTAGAGTAAGTAAGTGGCTCAAAAAAATTGTTTCAAATCAAATGAGTTTGCAATTGAGAAGTTGTTTGGGTTTACAGAGGAGTTTTTAACTCAACTCGTGAAGTTTTACATATAAAAACCTAAGTTAAGTATTTAACTTAGAGTTGAAGACAAGGGTTAATTATGTATGGTATGTGGTGGAACAAGACCATATACTATACCATTGATGACTTAGTACATCAATGACTTCATAAGACATAAACACAAACATGAAACGTTTTGGTTTTTTAAACAGTAGTTAGAAGACGGACCGGTGATTCGGACCCCGATCAGTCATTCAATTGTTTCAGTCTTGCGATGACCCGATCCCGGAGTGATCACGAGATTTATCCGGTGAATAAAGGTTTTGTTTTTCAAAGATGCATATAGTTTCTAAGGAAGAGAACCTTAATGGACCTCGAGATTTACCCAGGGGTAAATATTTCTTTTTCGCATCTGCTTTGTGTAAGCATTGGCATTTCATTTGCATAGTTGTAAGGCCTTGAGCCAAGGAGTTGAGCTTACACCTTGATGCGGGTGCGAATCTTACGTTAATGATCTTCAATGGTCTTTTTGGAGGTATCAGGGTTGGAAGGGCTTACATGTGACCAGTTGGTAGCTCTCCTGTGTCGTGGCGAATCTGTGCAATACACTAATATCCTCTACTAGATGCCATACATTTCATGTTTGGTCGAGAGTGTTTCCGTAAAGCCAGATACGTGCACGTTACGAATGTTGTAGCATCTTGCTCATGGCTGGCAGAAACCGGAACATGTCCTCCCATTCACTATCTCCGACGTTTTGTTAGCTGCATGGAGTAGGGGTCAGAGTAGTACCCAGTGACATTGACATTGAGTCATATACATTGCATTGCATTGCATGGCTATAGATGTTCACATTTACTGTTATACATCGCTGTACTGTTTAAGAGTGCCTTATTTTATGATGTTAACTGCTTAAAATGATTTTATGCTGTCAATTGCTTAATATGTTTGACATTGAGAATTCTTGTAAGCATGTTGGGTACGCTGATACCCGGTGAGTCGTCCCGTTTTTGACTACTGCTGTTTTGTCGTGTTGATGAACGGGAATCTCACCCATATCTGTATGTTTTCTGCTGGTACTTGTTGTTGCTGCTTGAACAGATGGACGTGACGATGGTTCAATTCAGTAGTCTCCTTGAGCCCGGAGGCGGACTCCTTTTGCTGTTTTAGTTTTGTTGTCGGCCAGACTATGTCAGTTTTTGTAGTACCTTTTGGGAGCTACGACTCCTAGTACTTATTTTATTTCTTATGTCAGTTATACATTAGAATTATGTCTGTATACAATAATGTTGACGTTTCTGTTTTTGTTTCTGTTCTGTTTTTATTATACAGTATGTTCTAGAAATGCATGGCGAACCTAAGTTCGTTTATTAGTATTATTTACCTTTACTAATCCCATTACATCTTTGTGAAAAGAAAAAAAAAAAGAAAATCGTATTTTCCACATTAATAAATATTTTCGGCCTTATAAACGTTCGGGAATGTGACACTCGGGAAAGGGTGTTGCATTGTTTGGTATCAGAGCTGGCCGAGTCGTTTTCGGGTTTGTAGGTTATGATCTGTCTTGTTTGTGTTGTGTTCTCTGTGTGTTTCTCTATGGTTTGCTTTAGTTTTGTTGTGGTTTCTTAAGTTTTACAGTTCTGGTTTTGAAGGTAGCAATGGCTGCTCAAAACCTGACCACTGCTGTGAACGCCATACGGGAAATGGCTGCTGCTGTGGTTCAACGTGATGAACGAGCTGCCGGAGGTAGAGGACTGGAAGAATTTCTTCATAGGAATCCACCTCAATTCCAGGACGAATTCAATCCTGAGTTAGCTGAACGCTGGATCCAGACGCTGGAAAAGATCTTTGGAGCGATGAGGTGCACTGAGAATGACTAGGTTGTCTATGCAACCTATATGCTGGTGGAGGATGCTAAATACTGGTGGGAACGAGCCCGTTAGATGCTGATTCACGATCAACAAGCTGTGGATTGGAATGCTTTTAAGGGAAAATTCCTGGAGAAGTATTTTCCTGCGAGTGCAAGGCACGAGAAAGAGATGGAATTCCTCCAGCTGAGATAAGGGCGAATGACCGTAGCCGAATACGGGGCCAAATTTGAAAGTCTAGCAAAGTTTTCAAATTACTTTCTGGACAACCCAAGAGAGGAGTGGAAGTGCAGAAAATTTGAAGGAGGTTTGAGGATCGACTTGAAAAGAGCTGTTGTTCCTCTAGAAATTTCTTTTTTTTCGAGACTAATGGAGAAGTGTCGTCTGATCGAGAGCTTGGAGCCCAAGGACAAGCGGGTACCGAGTTCTGGACCGAGCAAGTTCCAGAGAGGAAGCGGTGGTCGAGACAACAAATCTCGATGGAAGCCGTATGCAAAGCAACAAGATCGACAACAACGTTCTGTTGGAGGAAGCAGTGGGAGTTTCAGTCAGTCTGGAAACGCCCCAACCAAGTGCATGAAGTGTGGGAAGAGCAACCACATCACCAGAGACTGTTCGATCAAAGGGATTATCTGCTTCAAGTGTGGGAAGCCGGGACACATCTCACGTGAATGCATGCAACCAAAATTGGAACATTCTGTCAGCAATATCCAAGCTGCAAGGCCTAAGGCAAGAGGCAGAGTCTACACTATGGGTGCTGTTGAAGCTTCTTAGAATGAAGACTTAATCCAAGGTCAGTGTGTCATGGGAGGTAAAACCTTAACTGTACTGTTTGATTCAGGCACAACGCATTCCTTTATTGCCTATGACTGTGTGAATTTGTTGGGATTACCTGTGTCTTATTTACCTTTTGATTTGGTGATTTCTACGCCTACCGCAAAGCCTGTTATAACTGCTTAAGTTTTTTTGAACTGTTCTATTTATGTTAAAGATAAAACATTTTTGATTGATTTAATCTGTTTGCCTCTTTCGCAAATGGATGTATAGGAATGGATTGGTTATCTTCTAATCATATCCGGTTAGACTATGCAAATAAAACCTTAGTTTTCCCTAGTTGTGAGAATTCGGTTTTTTTGACTGCCAACCAAGTAAACGCTTCTTTCAGAGAAGGGGCTCAAGGATACATGTTACTATCTTCTTTGGAGGTCAAGAGCGAGCTAGTCTTAGAGCGCGTACCTGTCGTGAACGAGTTTCCGGAAGTCTTTCCTAAAGACATACTAGGTTTGCCGCCAGTTCGGGACATCGAGTTTGCGATCGATCTTGTACCAGGAACAGGACCAGTGTCTATGGCACCGTATCGTATGGCACCTGCTGAGTTGGAAACTTTGAAGGAACAATTGGTAGACTTATTGGGGAAACAGTTCGTTAGACCCAGTGTGTCGCCGTGAGGAGCACCTGTGCTGTTGGTGAAAAAGATAGATGGAACATCTCGCCTATGTGTGTATTATCGCCAGTTGAATAAGGTTACTATTAAGAACAAGTATCCAGTTCCAAGGATAGATGACTTGATGGATCAGTTGAGGGGAGCGGTAGTTTTCTCCAAGATTGATTTTCGATCGGGTTATCACCAGATTCGTGTGAAGGCAGAGGATGTACCGAAAACAGCGTTTTGAACACGCTATGGGCACTACGAGTATCTTGTGATGCCGTTTGGTGTGGCGAATGCTCCAGCTATATTCATAGATTATATGAATAGGATCTTTCGTCCATACCTAGATCAGTTTGTTGTTGTCTTCATAGACGACATACTCATCTATTCGCGAGACCATGAAGAACATGTTGAACATCTTAGTGTGATTCTTCAGGTTCTGAAAGAGAGACAGCTGTATGCAAAACTGTCTAAGTGTGAGTTTTTGGCTCGACGAAGTGCAGTTTTTGGGTCATGTAATTTCAAAGTAAAGAATTGATGTAGATCCGTCGAAAGTTGACACAGTTCTTGAGTGGGAAAGGCCAACCACAGTGACTAAGATACGCAGTTTTGTGGGTTTGGCTGGGTATTATCGGAGGTTCATTGAGGGATTTTCTAAGATTGTAGGACCTCTTACCCAATTGACGAGGAAGGACAAAGCATTTGAATGGACCGAAGCCTGTGAGCAGAGTTTTCAAGAGCTGAAAAAGAGGCTGACTACATCGCCAGTGTTGATATTGCCAGATCCAAGTGAACATTTTGAAGTGTACTGTGACGCTTCATACCAAGGATTAGGCTGTGTTCTGATGTAGAATCGGAAGGTGGTAGCGTATGCCTCAAGACAGTTGAAAGTGCACGAGAAGAACTACCTAACTCATGATCTGGAGTTAGCAGCGGTAGTCCTTGCGTTGAAGATTTGTAGGCACTACTTATATGGTTCGACATTCAATGTTTTCAGTGATCATAAGAGCTTGAAGTATCAGTTCGATCAGAAAGAGCTCAATATGAGACAAAGACGGTGGCTGGAATTTTTAAGGATTATGACTTCCATTTGCAGTATCATCCGGGAAAAGCTAATGTGGTAGCGGATGTGCTGAGTAGAAAAGTGGTACATGTGTCTGCCATGATGGTTAAGGAACACGAGCTGTTGGAACAGTTCAGGGATATGCATCTGTCCGTGGCTAGTATGCCATAAAGACTATGTGTGGGTATGGTTACAGTATCTTGTGATCTAATGGATTAGATTCGGGAGAAACAAGTATACGACCAGTATCTGGAGAAAGAGTGAATGAATCTAAAGAAAGGGATGACGTCTGAATACAAGGAAGGAGTAGATGGGATCCTAAGACGAGGAGAATGGGTTTGTTTGCCAAACAACCCAGAGATGAGAAGGTTAATTCTGGACGAAGCTCATAGAAGCAAGTTGAGTATGCATCCAGGTCAACCAAGATGTACCAAGACCTGAAGCGGTTGTTTTGGTGGCAAGGCATGAAAAGAGATGTAGCTGATTATGTGGCATCTTGCTTGGTGTGTCAAAAAGCAAAGGTTGAACATCAAAGGCCAGCGGGAATGT
Source organism: Ammopiptanthus mongolicus (assembly GCA_039655645.1). Taxonomy (NCBI): domain Eukaryota; kingdom Viridiplantae; phylum Streptophyta; class Magnoliopsida; order Fabales; family Fabaceae; genus Ammopiptanthus; species Ammopiptanthus mongolicus. The sequence continues at coordinate 34,866,450 of CM077350.1, forward strand.
TACTTCCGTTGGATATCCCAGAGTGGAAATGGGACGACATAGAGATGGATTTCGTAACAAGTTTGCCAAGGACACCTAAAGGAAACGATTCCATTTGGGTTATAATTGATAGGCTTACGAAATCAGCTCATTTTCTACCGATTAATCTCAAATATTCCATGGAAAAGCTTACTCAGATTTATATCAGTGAGATTGTGAGACTGCGTGGAGTACCTTCAAGTATCATATCGGATAGAGACCCGCGTTTTACTTCGCGTTTTTGGCAAAATTTACATGAAGCTTTAGGGACGAAGTTACAACTAAGTTCGACTTACCATCCTCAAACTGATGGACAATCGGAAAGGACGATCCAGTATTTAGAGGATCAGTTAAGGGCGTGTGTGTTGGAACATGCCGGAAGTTGGGAGAATTTCCTACCGTTGATAGAATTCACCTACAACAACAGTTATCATTCGAGTATAGGGATGGCACCCTACGAAGATTTATACGGACGACGTTGCAGAACACCTTTGTGTTGGTACCAAGATGGAGAAAGTGCTTCATTAGGACCTGAACTAGTGCAACAAACAACCGAGAAGGTGAAACTGATTCAAGAAAAGATGAGGACGACTCAGAGCCGACAGAAGAGTTATGCGGATAAAAGACGTAGTCCACTTGAGTTCGAGGAAGGGGATCATGTGTTTTTGAGAGTCACTCCGATGATTGGGGTGGGCAGGGTCTTGAAGTCTAGAAAACTCACTCCAAAATTCATTGGACCTTATCAAATTCTTCGTCAGATAGGTCCAGTAGCTTACCAAATAGCTTTACCGCCTTTTCTATCCAACCTTCATAATGTTTTTCATGTTCCGCAATTGCGAAAGTATATTCTTGCTCCCAGTCACGTCATAGAGTCTGATTCAGTACAGCTAAAGGATAACCTAACCTATGAGATATTGCCGGTTAAGATCGAGGATAGAAGAATAAAGAAACTGCGAGGGAAGGAGATAGCTTTGGTCAAAGTTATCTGGAACGAGACTACAAGTGATGCTACCTGGGAAAGAAAGGAGGACATGCAACAACAGTATCCAAGTTTGTTTTAAGAGGTATGTATAATTTCGAGGATGAAATTCTTTTAAGAGGAGTAGGAATGTAACGCCCCGATTTTCACGTTTTCTATTTCTTCAGTATTTTAACGTCTTTATTTTATTTGAGTTCTTAGGAATGGAAATAAAATATTCCGAGACCATAGTCATGCTCGACAATATCGTAGGAAGCTGCGATTAAGTTTTGAGTCGAAAACTCAAACGGAGTCCGGTCTGCGTTTTTACATTGACAATATGATTTTAATGCTCAAGAGACCTCAGATGGACCCGTGAACAAGACAATAAGTCTTAGAATTCGATTCTCTAGGTTTTGGTTAAATTTCACAAAAACTTCAGAAAAATCACTTCCTGACTTTCGTTCGAGCGGAATCCTCAATCGAGTGACGAACGGAGCCACATATGGATTTACTGGGACTCGCCAACAGATAATCTTGATATCACCTCATCCCAAGACACTTGGGAGAGTATGCCAGAGTCGTCATGACGTTCGGAAATATCTGGACGCAAAATGACCAAAATGCGCCTAACCTTAGTCTTTTACACTTACCATTTTACCCTTTTGGCAAATGACCTTCTTACCCTTAAGTGAGCTCTTAAGAGGCTGAACTCAGCCCCTCACTCTCTCATTTTTGCACAGCCCTCTCCCCTTTAGAGCTCCATAGTTGTTCTTGAGAGAAACTCCATTTTCATCCTTGAAAAGCTTGAATCACTTGTTGGTATCACTTGATTCCTTGAGCAATCTTCCTTCATTTCAAGGTAAGATCATGCCTATGATCTCTTAGCTTCTTGAATCTTTCTTTATTTCAAGATCAATCTTCATTTTCATGAAAAGAAATTCTTAGATCCAAAACTTTGAAAATCCATAGGAAATTGTAGAAAAATCCTTTTGAGGTAAGACCAAGTTCTTTGAACTCACATCATCATTCTCTACCTAAACCCAAGAGCTTATGATTCAACTCCCATCATAGCCCAAAATCCCTTTTTGGCGAAACCCCATTTGATGATGATGAATAGTGTTTTCATCAATTTTTGATTTATACCACTTGATTTCATCCTTAGCTTTCCTAATGCCTTTGAATCCATGAAATGGGAAACCAAGATCAATTCCTAACCTTTTTAACCTAGGGTGGCCGAAATCCTCTTTGTTAGAATAGTTGAGATTGGCTTTGATTGTTGTTTAATGTTTGATTGTTGTGTTGTTGTAGTTGTTGACGATTGTCAGGAGGTTCACAAACTGATCAACCGACTTTGATCCTGGAATCTGCTCATCAATAGGTATGGGGGTGAACCTCATCACACCAAGATGGTGGTAGTGAAGATGGTTGTTTAAGTTATGTGTGGGTGAAACCCTTTAGTTTGGGTTCACTTTTAATGGTTAAGTTGTGTTAAGTTCTCTTGGAGAACAATGTGTAATATTTGTAGTTATGCTTGTATGCCTTATCATGTGTCTTATGATGATGTTGTCTAGGTGAGAAAATGATTTCTTGCATGATGAAAAACCTACTTTTATCACTAGATCAAGTATGGGCTTTTGTGCTTATGTGCTTAATTATGATGCAATGTTGTGTGTTATTGTTCATCATAATTTTGTAAGTTTTGTGAGCCATAATTTGATTAGTTGGTGAAGTAAATCTTCACATTGGTTCCTAGTTGGCTTTTAGCCATGACCTTGAGAAAAGGAAGAACATGTGTAGTTCTTGAATAAATCAAGTTTTGATGTAAAAAAGTGTTTTTAATAACTTATGTTTTTCAAAGAAAAACCCTAAGTAACTTTGATCCAAAGATCGAATGGAATTAAATCTCAAAGTGTTTTCACCAAATTGAAACATGTTTTATACCTTATCCTTTGTCCATCTAGTTAATCAGGTGACTCAAAATGAGAAAAGAAGTGGTTTCATGAAGAGAATCAAAATGGTTCCATAAGGTTAATGTCTTGTTTTAAGGCAACTTTTCGCTAACCGAATTTACCTTCGCTAAGCGAAAACAGAGGAATTCTAAGTTGGGCATCATTGCCTCACTTTCGCTAAGCGATTACAGAGAATTTCGCTACACGAATTATGTTTCGCCGAGCGATCCAGAGGAGTTTCAAAAGAGGTGTAACTGCCTCCATTTTCGCTAAGTGAATCCATATTCGCTAAGCGAATACAACTCATTTCGCTACGCAATTCATGTTTCGTCGAGCGATGCAAAGGAGTTCCAAAGGAGGCATTTCTGCCTCAATTTCGCTAAGCTAACCTAATTCCGCTATTCGAATTTCATGTTTCATAAAATGCTAAAAAGAGAGTAAGTAAGTGGTTGAAAAAAAAAATGTTTCAAAACAAATGAGTTTTCGATTGAGAAGTTGTTTTGGTTTACAGAAGAGTTTTTAACTCAACTCGTGAAGTTTTACATATAAAAACCTAAGTTAAGTAATTAACTTAGAGTTGAAGACAAGGGTTAATTATGTATGGTATGTGGTGGAACAAGACCATATACTATACCATTGATGACTTAGTACATCAATGACTTCATAAGACATAAACACAAACATGAAATGTTTTGGGTTTTGAAACAGTAGTTCGAAGACGGACCGGTGATTCGGACCCCAATCAGTCGTTCAATTGTTTCAGTCATGTGATGACTTGATCCCGGAGGGATCACGAGATTTATCCAGTGAATAAAGGTTTTGTTTTTCAAAGACGCGTATAGTTTCTAAGGAAGAGAACCTTAGTGGACCTCGAGGTTTACCCGGGGGGTGAACATTGCTTTTTCACATTTGCTTTGTGTAAGCATTGGCATTTCATTTGCATAGTTGTAAGGCCTTGAGCCTAGGAGTTGAGCTTACACCTTGATGCGGGTGCGAATCTTACGGTGACGATCTTCAATGGTCTTTTTGGAGGTATTAGGGTTGGAAGGGCTTACATGTGACCAGTTGGTAGCTCTTCTGTGTCGTGGCGAATCCGTGCAATACACTGATATCCTCTACTAGATGCCGTACTTTTCATGTTTGGTCGAGAGTGTTTCCGTAAAGCCAGATACGTGCACGTTACGAATGTTGTATCATCTTGCTCATGGCTGGTAGAAACCCGAACATGTCCTCCCATTCACTCTCTCCGACGTTTTTTTAGCCATGGAGTAGGGGCCAGAGTAGTACCCAGTGACATTGACATTGAGTCATATACAGTGCATTGCATTGCATTGCTATTGATGTTTACATTTACTGTTATACATCGTTGTACTGTTTAAGAGTGCCTTATTTTATGCTCTTAACTGCTTAACATGATTTTATGCTGTCAACTGCTTAATATGTTTGACATTGAGAATTATTGTAAGCATGTTGGGCACGCTGATACCTGGTGAGTCGTCCCGTTTTTACTACTGCTGTTTTGTCGTGTTGATGAATGGGAATCTCACCCATATCTGTATGTTTTCTGCTGGTACTTGCTGTTGCTGCTTGAATAGATGGACGTGACGATGGTTCAGTTCAGTAGTCTCCTTGAGCCCAGAGGCGGACTTTTTTTGCTGTTTTAGTTTTGTTGTCGGCCAGACTATGTCAGTTTTTGTAGTACCTTTTGGGAGCTACGACTCCTAGTACTTATTGTATTTCTTATGTCAGTTATACATTAGACTTATGTCTGTATACAGTAATGTTGACGTTTCTATTTCTGTTTCTTTTCTGTGTTTATTATACAGTATGTTCTAGAAATGCATGGCGAACCTAAGTTCGTTTATTAGAATTATTTACCTTTACTAATCCCATTATATCTTTGTGAAAAGAAAAAAAAAATCGTATTTTCCTCATTAATAAATATTTTAGGCCTTATAAACGTTCGGAAATGTGACACTCGGGAAAGGGTGTTGCATATAGGACTATATAGTGGAAGGAATCCTGAGGCTGTGCAGGTATGGTACTGTATAGCTGAAGGAAGGCTTGTAAAGATTGATTGGTACTACCTATGCTGACAAGATTTATCTTCTTTTTGGGAGCCTAGAACATAAGAACTCCATAGTTAAGCGTGCTTGACTTGGAGTAATTGTGGGATGGGTGACCTTCTGGAAAGTTTCCTAGAAAGCGTGTGAGTGAGGACAAAACACGCTGAAAAGACTGGTGTTGGTTTGTGGGGACAGTCAGTAATTCTAAAAGCAGTCTGGATCATTCCAAAGGAATCACGAGATATTTATCCGAATGGATAAATGTTTTATAATACAAAGACGCGTATAGTTCCTAAGGAATAGAACCTTAGTGAATCTTGAGGTTTATCCGAGTGATAGACATTACTTTATCGCATCTGCTTTGTGTAAGCATTGGCATTTTATTTGCATAGTTGTAAGGCCTTGAGCCTAGGAGTTGAGCTTACACCTTAATGCGGGTGAAAATCTTACGTTGACGATCTTCAATGGTCTTTTAGAGGTATCAGGGTTGGAAGGGCTGGCATGAGAGCGGTTGGTGATTCTTCTGTGTCGTGGCGAATTCGTGCAATACACTGATAGCCTCTACTAGATGCCTTACTTTTCATGTTTGGTCGAGAGTGTTTCCGTAAAGCGGGATACGTGCACGTTACGAATGTTGTAGCATGTTGCTCATGGCTGGCAATAACCGGAACATGTCCTCCCATTCACTCTCTCCGATTGTTAGTTAGCTCCATGGAGTAGGGGTCAGAGTTTTACCTATGTTACATATGGCATTGACTCATGTACATCGCATTGCATTGCATGGCTGTTGATGATTACATTTGCTTATTGTACATCACCATTTTGCTTTCAAAGATGTCTTATGCTGCTAATTGATTAATGTGATATATTGCAATTTATGGTATACTTGTGGACATGTTGTTACCTGGTGAGCTGTCCTGTGTTACTTCTGTTATTGTGACTGTGTTGATGCATTAATTATATGCTGTTTTACTTGTGTGGCCATTATGATAAACTTGTGAAAGAGTGTCTCACCCTTGCCTAAACATGTTGGACACCCTATTATGTTTTATGAACACATGTATAGATATTTTCCAACGGTCCTCTGGGTCACTGCGGGACCCTGCGTTTGAGTTACTTGGTGTCGACAACGAAGACGGTGGACTGTTGATGACGAGGCCCAGTATCTTTTAGGCAATGCATGCTAGGTTGTATGCTTTATTGTTCTTAGGGTTTTGTTAGACCAGCTCTTAGGATTTTGATATTTAAAGTTAGGTCCATTGACCGTGACTCAGTATGATATGTATTAAAAAAGTAACGTGATGTATGCCTTAATTGTGAAGTGAATGAGTTTCATAAATGATGAGCTTGAATTTATTCCTTTGTTAACATTATATTGGTATCAGAATTTTCACAATAAATATAATAAGAAATTTAGAAAAGGTTTTAATTAACCGAATCATAAGAATTTTGGGTTACGATATGTGACACCTCGAGGGGGTGTTACAAGCCTAGCAGTTGGCCACTGATAACTGTTAGCAGCAATGGTTTCAATCAGTTCATAAGCTTCATCGTAGGACTTGTTCAGAAGAGTGCCTCCTGCAGAGGCATCAAGCATCATTCTAGTAGCTGGCAGCACTCCATTGTAAAAGTGCTCCATCTGAATGCATATTGGAATGCTATGATGGGGGCACCTCTTCAAAAGCTCCTTAAATCTCTCCCAAGCTTCATACAAAGGCTTATCATCAAGTTGTTTGAAGGAGGTTATATCATTTCTCAGCTTTGCATTTTTCATAGGAGGAAAGAATTTGGTCAAAAACTTCTCAGCCATCCTATTCCAAGTATTAACAGAGTTAGGCTCCAAAGAATTGAGCCAGTTCCTAGCCTTGCCAGCCAGAAAAAATGGGAACAGTCTTAATCTGAAGGAATCCTCAGTGACTCCTGGATTTCTGAAGTTATTAGCCATAGTAAGAAACTACTTCAGATGCAAATGAGGGTTCTCAGTTGTAGCACCACTGAACTGCCCAATTGCTTGCAGTATCTGGAACATGACAGGCTTAAGCTCAAAATGCCCAGCTGTGATTTTGGGCACCACTATGCTTATGTTCATTGTTGATGGATCTAAAAGGGCATAACCTCTGATAGAACTGGTTCTATCATTAGCTAAAGCCATGCTGTTAGGTTCATCACCCATTTCAGAATTTGCAGAACTAGTCGTAGTATTGGAACTATCAGGGCATTCAGAAATCAGTCTCCTCAACTCAACTAAGCCTTGGTTATGCCTGTTCAACCTTCTAAATGTTCTTTCAATTTCAGGGTCTAGTTGGAACTCAGGAGCACTATGCCTGCGCATGCAGAGTAAGAGTACCTGTTGCTATAGCAATACACTCCACAGATCAGTTGTCTCAACTAATAGAACTATCATTCTAAAACTTGTTAATTAAACACCATTACAATCCCCGGCAACGACGCCAAAAACTTGTTGTTGTAAAAGTGGTTTGCTTGTGCAAGTATACACAATTGTTTAACAAGTAATAAAGTGTAAGAGAGATCGTTCCCACGAGGATTATATGGTGAATCAAGTACCAAGTTTGAATTAATGGTTCTATTAATTAAGATTAACAAAGAGTAACAAATAGTTGGTGTGTGTGTGTCCAGAACAGTTTTGGAAAATAAATGCTAGAGCAATAAAAACGGTTTTGTTCACACAATGGGTAAAACAGCTATGGGGAAGTCTCCCTTGCAATGTCAATCTTGTTCAGTTATACGTTTGCAGTGCTATGGCAATTTGGCTCCAGGAAATGAAAGTTTGTTTTCCAACAGTTATGAGATGAACTTCACTAAACGTCTCTTATTCCTAGGTCCATATTAGTTACATTCACATCTCACTTAAGCTCGTTCCAGCTAGCCTAAGAGTTACAATGTTCATTCCTAAATCATTCTTCATCATAATTTTCCAATCAATTATTTTACTCTTATCTATAAAACAGTTATGCTACAATTAGCTTTTCCAAGCAACCGTGAGCTCAAGTTCTAACTAAGGTGATCAAGCTTAATTAAAACACAATCCATATCAGATTTATAGAAAATGCAATAGCAAAGCATAACATAACAATTACTAGAAATCCATTACAAGTTCAACATCCCATGACTACAAGAGGTTTGGCTCATATTGAGCTTACAAAAACAAAGAGAAAAACAAGAAATGGAAGAGGAAGCCATTATAATGGAGGGGAGAGACAAAGGGGTGCAGTTGCTGTCCTTCTCCAATAGGGAAGATGATGTCCGATAATTATTCCCTTGGCTGTCCCCTATTTAGGGCTTTTTTCAAAAATATCTCAAGGCCCTTTCCTCTCTCATCCTTTTTAGGCTAAAAGTTGGCAAGTACAAGCGTCCTTGGCCCAATCCCATAACTTTAATGCACTGAATGCCAGCCCCACGTGTAGTTCACTATCCTTATCAGCGAAGGACAACTCATCATGTAAGAGAATGTTTTGAGATTTTGTCTTTTTCCCAAATCAGCTTCAGCTACGATTGCTACAGCAAATCCCAGAGCAACGTCTCCAGTTCAGCGCCTGATTCTCCAAAAACTGCCCTGCACAGAAAACTCTCAATTAATCACCAAAAATAGTTCTAAAAGACACCAAAACATTAAAACTCACAAAAGACTCTTATAAAACACATTTAAAAAAAAATCACACTAAAATACTAAAAATATGAACTCGACATACTCAAAGACCACAAAAACACAAGTGAAAAAGGTACAAATAACTCTTCATAAAAAGAGTTACCAGTATGACGCTACCAACCTATACTACCTGTCATATGGCCTTACCACTTGGCAGCTGATGATATGCAACAAACATCCTCAACGGGCTTGTTACTGGATCTCACGCCTAAACGCTCAATCAGCAACAACACGATGCTACTGCATCCACATGACCACAGCCTCGACGCCACACCTCCACGAGCCACAATATCAAGAAAACCAGCATAATAGCAACAGCACTATCCACGGTATCAAACCGATAACAACATGGCACAAAGCCTGTAACACCCCCTCGCGGGTGCTACGTACTCGAACTCAAAGTGCGGAATAAATGACGAGAATAAAACGCTGGTTGCTTTCGGAAAATACTTTAATTGAGTAGCTACGTTCGAAAACGCGGTTCTAAAACTTTTTTGCATGCATAGGTAAAACAAACTCAAGATAAAGAAATAAACTCCTTATAGCACATCAGTATTCACTGTTCATAAATCATAAGGGTAACATAACTCCAGGTCTAATATATAACATATTACAGACTTGAAAACATAAGTTCAAATACGTGCAGTAATAATGTAAGATTGCTTCAAAATAAAAGACTCCTAAACTGGTCGGCTAAAAGTAGCCATTGGGATACAACCCAAAGTCAACTTCTTCAACAGGCTCCGTCATCCGAGTCCTCACGTGCCCGCGGGGACCTATGAACAACATCTGTACATGTGTTCCAAAAACACAACAGGGTGTACAACATGTACAGGCAAAGGTGAGATACTCATATAATAAGTTTATCACGATAACCGCACAGGCAACAAACAGCAGAAATATCAACAAATAAATATAGTTTTAAGAACAGTTATCTATATAACACAATATAATATCTCAAACACCATCATGAGTTATAATAATGCATGAGACTTCAAAATCATCTTTCTATTTCATGTACTCCGAAGATTCTAACTTCCCAACATCGAGCGATAAGCCGTAGTAACACCGGTAACACAATTGTCCTCATGAGTCGGCCTCTCTATTTAGGTCCGAACTCCAATTGTTCCAGGGTACCACATCATAACCATATCCTGAATACTCCAGTCTCTGAACGAGTTCATTCGTGTTTGGCAACTGATTTACCATGGCACGGGGTTGCTACGCCACCGGCCACTTGTGGGATCTCAAACACAGAATTCCCCCATATACCTAGTGGTCTTAACTAGTTAAATTCTCAACTACTAGAGTTGTAGCTCGGTTCCAAATGGCACGTCTGCCGGTTCATGCATATACACAGAAAGTTTTCTGTTTTCTTTGCGTTCATTCTTTCAAATGTCGAGACACAAAGTCCACGACACGTTTCAAAAGGCATTAAGCCCACTCAAATAAAAAAAACATAGGACACGAGGTCCGAGTGCTCAATCCACAAAACACTAGCCCCGACGTCTCGGCCACTAGGTTTTGGTTCATCTCAAAGGTTCATCATTTTTCTTTTGGTTTCATTTTCTAAAAACACTTTGAAAAACAAAACACACTTTGATTTTCTTGAAACAAAACATCTTTTTTATCAAAAGAAATTTTTTTCGGGAAAAACACCTTTCTTGAAGAAAAATACCGTTTTCTAAGGTTTCACGTCTTTTTAAAATGATATACTGAAATAAAACACATTTTGCACGGCTTTCCACAAAACCACTTTTTCTTTTCAAAGGAACATAACTTTTCTTGAAAAGCAACACGTTTTCCAAAAACCACTTTTTCATTTCAAAACTTGTTTTTCAAAACTTTGATTTAGGATTTCGAGTCTTTTAATAATTTATCGAGACATAATCAATCCTATGCTCATCCAGGATATATATATATATATATCAACAGTCCATAATCATCATCATAATATCAACCAAGGCATCCATGCCACAAATTATCAACAAGTATGCAAATATGTTTCTTTAAGTCAAACAATACCATATATCATTCAAAGTCATCTCCAATTCAATAATCAAAGTCATCATAATACATATACCAAACATGCACTATGAAGCTACCAAACTTAAATGACTACCTCCCTTTACCTCACAAAAGTGTTCAATCCAAACTCGATCAGTTCTCGGCTCCGACTCCGGTTTTGCTTGCGTCGCCTAAAACAATCAAACACAATACAATTCAAACCACAAATCAACATCAATCTATAACATCAAAATATAAATTTTCCTTCCCCTAAAAGGTATAAGGTTCGACCATGAGTGGTAAAAAGTGTTAGGATCTCATTTGGTTCCAAACTTTTGGATGGTTGGTTCATGAACTTTGTTAACACTAATACAAGTCCTATGACTCAAAAATGTGAAACATTTCCCATGGCTTTTTCTCATGAAGGTCTCAGCCATTTTGTGCAAAAGAGGTTAGAAATTGATTCGGTTTTCCATCACTTGGATTCAAGGACAAATGGAAAGCTAAGGATGGCATCAAGAGTTAGGAATCAAAAATTTGATGAAAAACACTATTCATCTTCTCTCTTAGGGTTCGGCCATATTGGGGGTTAGGAGCTAGGATGATAATTGAATCATAAGCTTTTGGGTTTAAGTAGAGAATGATGAAGTGAGTTCAAAGAAATTGGTTTCCCATTAAAATGATTTTTCTACAATTTTCTATGAATTTTCAAACATTTGGATCTCAAAATGGATTTTCATGAAAATGGATTTTGATCATGAGATTGAGAGAGATTCAAGAAGCTAGGAGATCATAGAATTTATCTTACCCAAGAATGGATGAAGATTGATCAAAGATTCAAGGTTTTTCTTCCAGGATTCAAGGATTTCTCAAGGATTTCAATGAAGGTTTTCAAGGAGGAAGAAGATGGTGTTCTTGGGGCTGTGTGGTGCGTGAATGAGGCTGGCCAAGGGCTGTTCCAGCCTTCTAAAGAGTTCATTAAGTGTAAAAAGGTCATTTGGTTCAAGGGCAAAATGGTAAATGGTGAAAAAGCTTAAGTTAGGGGTATTTTGATAATTTCGCGTCCCGAAATTCCCGATCATCGTGATGACTCTGACATACTCTTCCAAGTGATCTAGCAGGATGTGGTATCAAGCTTATCCATTGTCGGGTCTCGTTGAATCCCTTTACGACTCCAAACACCCCTCAGTTCGATTATACGGCCGAATATAATATATTATTTTTATTTTTCGGACGTCAGGACAGACTTTTTCGAAAATGTATGAAACGTGATTCTAAAACTAACTGTCTCGTTCCGAGGCAAAATTAGGTCTTGATAGCAATAAAACACTACTGTCAATGAAAAACGTAGACCGGGCTCCGTCTGAGTTTTCGACCCAAAAGTTGACTACAGCTTCATACGATATCATTGAGCATGACTATGGCCTCATAATATTTTATTTCCATTCCTAAGACCTAGAATAAAATATGAGTTCATAAATACTGATTAATTAAGAAAACTCAAAAATCGGGGTGTTATATTACTACCCCTCTAAAAAAAATTTTCGTCCTCGAAATTACGTACCTTGAAAAAGATCAGGATACTGTAATTTCATCTTGTCCTCGATGTCCCACGTTGTGTCTCCAGTTGCTTCGTTCCAAACGACTTTGACTAAGGGAACTTGTATTCCCCTGAGTTGCTTGATCCTCTTATCAACGATTCGCACAGGCGATGTCTCATAAGACAAGTTTTCTTGTAAATGTACTATATTAGGTTCGATTACATGGGACGAATCAGGAATATACTTCCGAAGTTGTGAGACATGAAAAACATTATGAATATTCGACAGAAAAGGTGGTAAAGCAATCTGGTAAGCTACTGGACCAATACGACGAAGAATATGGTAAGATCCAATGAATTTAAGAGTGAGTTTTCTGGACTTAATAGCTCTACCCACCCCAGTCGTAGGCGTGACTCTCAGGAACACGTGTTCACCTTCTTGAAACACGAGGGGTCGTCTTCTTTTATCCGAGTAGCTCTTTTGTCTGCTCTGTGCCGTTTTCATCTTTTCCCGGATCTGCTTAATCTTTTCCGTTGTTTGTTGCACAAGTTCTGGGCCTACGATCATATTCTCTCCATCCTGGTACCAACACAACAGTGTCTGGCACTTTTGTCCATACAAGGCTTCATAGGGCGCCATCCCTATGCTAGAATGATAGCTGTTGTTGTAGGTGAACTCTATAAGAGGCAACATATCATCCTAACTTCCACCATGGTCTAGAACACAAGCTCTCAGCAGATCTTCTAAAGATTGTATCGTTCTCTCTGTCTGCCCATCATTTTAAGGGTGATAGGCTGAACTCAGCCTCAGCCTTGTTCCTAAAGCTTGATGCAGACTTTGCCAAAAACATGACATAAACTTTGGGTCTCTATCAGAGACTAGGCTTGACGGCACTCCGTGTAGTCTGATTACTTCTCTGATATACAGCTCAGTTAGCTTTTCCACTGAGTAGTTGATCTTAACAGGTAAGAAGTGTACTGACTTTGTTAACCCATCAACGATCACCCAAAATGAATCAAAACTCTTGGAAGTTCTTGGTAGTCCTACCACAAAATCCATTGAGATGCTCTCCCATTTCCATTCGGGTACGTCCAAGGATTGAAGCATTCCTTCAGGTCGTTGATGTTCCACCTTTGCTTTCTGACAGGTTAAACATGATGCTACATACTCAGCCACTTGCTTCTTCATTCCTGGCCACTAAAACTTCTGTTTCAGATCTTGGTACATTTTGGTTGATCCAGGGTGAATGCTCAACTTGATCTTATATCCTTCTTCCAGTATCATTTTCCTCATCTTCGAGTTGCTCAGTACACAAACTCGTCCATTGCATCTCAAGATACCATCAGTTCCCAAACTGAATTCTGCAGCTTTTTCTTGTCCCAGTAACTCCTTTTTCTCTTGAAGGTACTCATCAGCTGCTTATTGTTCACGGATCATCTCCTTCAGTCCACTTGATACCTTGATCATTCCCAAACTAATCTTCTCGTGGTTCACTTCCACAGCTAGGTTGAGATCACGAAACTGTTCTATCAATTCTAGCTCTCTAACCATCATTGCAAAGATGTGCAGGGTCTTCCGGATCAGAGCGTCGGCAATGACATTTGCTTTCCCAGGGTGGTATATCAAAGTAAAGTCGTAGTCATTAAGAAATTCCATCCAACGTCTCTGCCTCATGTTAAGTTCCTTCTGGTCGAACAGGTACTTTAGACTTTTGTTGGCGCTGAAGACATCGAACTTCGATCCATACAAGTAATGTCTCTAGATCTTCAGTGTAAAAACCACAGCAGCTAACTCAAGGTCGTGCATCGGGTAATTCCTCTCATGAGTATTCAACTGGCGCGAAGCATACGCTACCACCTTTCGATGTTGCATAAGCACACATCCTAGTCCCTGATGTGAAGCATCACAGTACACTTCATATGGTTCGTCTAGTTTAGGTAACACTAACACTGGTGAGGTTGTCAAACGTTCCTTCATTGTCTGAAAACTTTCCTCACATTTGTCAGTCCATATAAACAGTTGATCCTTCCTCGTCAGTTGAGTCAACGGCGCAACAATCTTCAAAAATCCTTCAATGAATCTCCTGTAGTAACCAGCCAGACCAACAAAACTGCGAATTTCCATCACAGTCTTGGGTCTCTCCCATAGAAGTACAACTTCTACTTTTGTAGGATCGACAGCAATCCCTTCATTCGTAATCACGTGTCCTAAGAATTTGACTTCATCCAGCCAAAACTCGCACTTGGGCAGCTTTGTGTACAACTTCTCCTTGTGAAGGATCTGTAAAACTTGTCTTAGATGTTCCTCATTCTCCTTGGGACTTTTCGAGTATATGAGAATATCGTCGATAAACACGACATAAAACTGATCCAGAAATGGATGGAAAATCCTGTTCATTTAGTCCATGAAGATAGCAGGCGTGTTCGTCACTTCGAAAGGCATCACGAGGTACTCATAGTGATCATAACGAGTCCTGAATGCAGTCTTGGATACATCCTCGTTCTTTACTCTGATCTAATAATAACCAGATCTCAGATCTATCTTTGAAAAGACAGCGGCTCCCTGAAGTTGATCCATCAAGTCATCTATACGGGGTAGAGGATACTTGTTATGATCGTTATCTTGTTGAGTTAACGGTAATCCACGCAGAGTCTTGAACTCCCGTTCTTCTTTTTCACCAAGAACAATGGTGCTCCCCACGAGGACACACTTTGCCTCACAAACCGCTTGGACATCAGATCCTCTAGTTGATTCTTCAGTTCGGCTAACTCCATAGGTGACATCCTACAAGGAGCTATAGAGATCGGACCGGATCCTGGATCTAAGTCGATCGCAAACTCGATGTCCCTCATAGGTGGCAAGCCTGGTACGTCCTCTGGAAAAACTTCCTGAAAATCTTTCACAACCGGCACATCGCTCAAGACAACGTCCCTCTCGATTTCTAAACAGGATAGAAGCATGCATCCTTGAGCTCCTTCTTTCAAAGAAGCTCTTACTTGGTTGGCAGTAATAAATCCAGAAATCTCAAGGTCAGGAAAAACTAGGGTTCTATGTGCACAGTCTAAAAGGATATGGTTAGAAGATAACCAATCCATGCCTAGGATCACATCCAATTGAGTCAAATGCAAGCATATTAAGTCAACAAGAAAGTTCCTATCATGAATAGTAATAGGACAGTTCAAACATATTGTATTAAAAGTAACTGGCTTAGCAGTTGGAGTTGTAACAATCAAATCAAAAGACAACGAAGAAACAGGCAAGTCTAATTGTCTCACACAATTCAAAGAGATGAACGAATGTGTCGCACCTGAATCAAATAATACAGTTAGGAGATTACTAGCTATGATGCAACTACCTTGTATGAGATCATCAGATTTGGAGGCATCAGCGTCACTCATGGTATAAACCCTTCCCCTCGCCGTGGGTCTAGTAGTCTGCATGTTGTTGACAGTCGGCTCGGGCTTGGGCTTAGGGCATTCCCTCGTAAAATGTCCCATCTCTCCGCATTGGAAACATAGAACTCCTTTCAGCTTGCAGCTCTCAGCTAGGTGTCCGGGTTGCCCACACTTGAAACATCTCCGGACTTGGCCTTGGTTCTGGTCGTTTCCACTTCCACCGCCGTAAGCAGAAGCAACAAGACGATATGATTGTTGTTTCTGACTATTCCCGATGGGGTCGGGAATATGGCTTCTTCTGGGACTGCTTCCCTTTCTGGTGCTGGTATTGGTTCATATTCCTTAACCTAGACGGTCCTCCTGCAATACTCTTGTTTTCCCTTCTGCTTCTCATCTTTTCTACTATTCTGCACTTCTCCACCAGAGCTTGAAAGTTACAGATCTCCAGTGGTAACACTGACTCCTTGATCTCGAAGCGCAGACCGCCTTCGAACCTCTCGCACTTCTAGTCCTCATCAGGTTGGGCTTGGAAAAAGCGGAAATATTTGGTGAGTGATTCAAACTTCGCCGCATATTCCCCAACAGTTATATCCCTCTGCTGCAGTTTCAGAAATTCTTGCTCTTTCTCGGTCCTGGCACTTTGGGGAAAGTACTTGTCCAGAAACTTGGTGCGAAATACTCCCCAAGTGATCTCTTGGTTGTTGGCTTCCAGCAGTTGTCTGGTTCCTCCCCACCAATACTCTGCATCACCCAAGAGCAGGAATGTGGCATAGTCCACCTTCACTTCCTCGGGGCATTGCAGAACAGCAAAAGTCTTCTCAATCTCTTACAGCCATAAGTCAGGCTTTTCCAGGTCACAGTCCCCGTGAAACTGTGGAGGATCATGACGCCGAAAATCGACTAACCCTCTGGCACCAGCAGTAAGGTCAGCCTTCTGTTGATTCTGTTGAGCCATCGTTGCCGTCTGTTGAGCAACAGCAGCCGCCATATCAGCCATGGCCTGGATAGCCCAATTAATGTTGTTGTCATCAGCATTGTTGTCAGCAGTGCCGCGACCTCTACCACGTCCACCTCGAAGATTCATGTTTCCCTACAAGGCAAAACAATGATACCTTAATAAGGAAACATAAATTCGTGCGTTAAGTGCTAGTGTGTTAAGTAACAGTGTGCTAGTGTGTCAAAACACATTGCTTCAACACAGAAACAATTCAAACAAAGTTCACACAGAGATCACACATCACAAACATAACAGACTCACTTCCCAAGGGTTCCCAAAAGACTCGATCAGCCCTGATACCACTAATGTAACACCCCCCTCACGGGTGCTACGTACTCGAACTCAAAGTGCGGAATAAATCACTAGAATAAAACGCTGGTTGCTTTCGGAAAATACTTTAATTGAGCAGCTACGTTCGAAAACGCGTTTCTAAAAATTTTCTACATGCATAGGTAAAACAAACTCAAGATAAAGAAATAAACTCCTAATAGCACATCAGTATTCACTGTTCATAAAACATAAACGTAACATAACTCCTGGTCTAATATATAACATATTACAAACTTGAAAACATAAGTTCAAATAAGTGTGGTAATAATGTAAGACTGCTTCAAAATAAAAGACTCCTAAGCTGGTCGGCTAAAAGTAGCCATTGGGATACAACCCAAAGTCAACTTCTTCAACAGGCTCCGTCATCCAAGTCCTCACGTGCCCGTGGGGACCTATGAACAACATCTGTACATGTGTTCCAAAAACACAACAGGGTGTACAACATGTACAAGCAAAGGTGAGATACTCATATAATAAGTTTATCACGATAGCCGCACAGGCGACAAACAGCAGAAATATCAACAGATAAATATATTTATAAGAACAGTTATCTATATAACACAATATAATATCTCAAACACCATCATGAGTTATAATAATGCATGAGACTTCAATATCATCTTTCTGTTTCATGTACTCCGGAGATTCTAACTTCCCAACATCGAGCAATAGGCCGTAGTAACACCCGTGACACAATTGTCCTCATGAGTCGGCCTCTCTATTTAGGTCCGAACTCCAATTTTTCCAGGGTACAACGTCATAACCATCCTGAATACTCCAGTCTCTCATCGAGTTCATTCATGTTTGGCAACCGATTTACCATGGGACGGGGTTGCTACGCCACCGGCAACTTGTGGGATCTCGAACACAGAATGCCCCTATAGACCTAGTGGTCTTAACTGGTTAAATTCTCAACTACTAGAGTTGTAGCTCGGTTCCAAATGGCACGTCTGTCGGTTCATGCATGTACACAGAAAGTTTTCTGTTTTCTTTTGCATTCATTCTTTCAAATGTCGAGACACAAAATCCACGACACGTTTCAAAAGGCATTAAGCCCACTCAAATAAAAAACACAGGACACGAGGTCCGAGTGCTCAATCCGCAAAACACTAGCCCCGACGTCTCGATCACTAGGTTTGGGTTCATCTCAAAGGTTCATCATTTTTCTTTTGGTTTCATTTTCTCAAAACACTTTGGAAAACAAAATACACTTTGGTTTTCTAGAAACAAAACATCTTTTTGATCAAGGGAACATTTTTCCGGGAAAAACACCTTTCTTGAAAACAAAAAGCCGTTTTCTAAGGTTTCACATCATTTTAAAACGCTTTACTGAAATAAAACACGTTTTTCACGACTTTCCACAAAACTACTTTTTCTTTTCAAAGGAATGTAACTTTTTCAAAAAGGAAACTTAACTTTTCTTGAAAAGCAACACATTTTCCAAAAATCACTTTTTGATTTCAAAATGTGTTTTTCAAAACTTTGATATAGGATTTCGAGTCTTTTAATAATTTATCGTGACATAATCAGTCCTATGCTCATCCAGGATATATATATATATATATATATATATATATATATATATATATATATATATATATATATATATATATATATATTAACAGTCCATAATCATCATCATAATATCAACCAAGGCATCCATGCCACAAATTATCAACAAGTATGCAAATATGTTTCATTAAGTCAAACAATACCATATATCTTTCAAAGTCATCTCCAATTCAATAATCAAAGTCATCATAATACATATACCAAACTTGCACTATGAAGCTACCAAACTTAAATGACTACCTCCCTTTACCTCACAAAAATGTTCAATCCAAACTCGATCGGTTCTCGGCTCCGACTCCGGTTTTCCTCGCATCGCCTAAAACAATCAAACACAATACAATTCAAACCACAAATCAACATCAATCTCTAACATCAAAACATAAATTTTCCTTCCCCAAAAAGGTATAAGATTCGGACATGAGGGATAAAAAGTGTTAAGGATCTCATTTAGTTCCAAACTTTTGGATGGTCGGTTCATGAACTTTGTTAACACTAATACAAGTCCTATGACTCAAAAATGTGAAACATTGCCCATGGCTTTTTCTCATGAAGGTCTCGGCCATTTTGTGCAAAAGAGGTTAGAAATTGATTTGGTTTTCCATCACTTGGATTCAAGGACAAAAGGAAAGCTAAGGATGGAATCAAGTGTTAGGAATCAAAAATTTGATGAAAAACACTATTCATCATCTCTGTTAGGGTTCGGCCATATTGGGGGTTAGGAGCTAGGATGATAATTGAATCATAAGCTCTTGGGTTTAAGTAGAGAATGATGAAGTGAGTTCAAAGAAATTGGTTTCCCATTAAAAGGATTTTTCTACAATTTCCTATGAATTTTCAAACATTTGGATCTCAAAATGGATTTTCATGAAAATGGATTTTGATCATGTGATTGAGAGAGATTCAAGAAGCTAGGAGATCGTAGAAGTGATCTTACCCAAGAATGGATGAAGATTGATCATAGATTCAAGGTTTTTCTTCAAGGATTCAAGGATTTCTCAAGGATTTCAATGATGGTTTTCAAGGAGGAAGAAGATGGTGTTCTTGGGGCTGTGTGGTGCGTGAATGAGGCTGGCCAAGGGCTGTTCCAGCCTTCTAAAGAGTTCATTAAGGTAAAAAGGTCATTTTGTTCAAGGGCAAAATGGTAAATGGTGAAAAAGCTTAAGTTAGGGGTATTTTGGTAATTTCGCGTCCCGAAATTCCCGATCGTCATGATGATGCTGGCATACTCTCCCAAGTTATCTAATATGATGTGGTATCAAGCTTATCCGTTGTCGGGTCTCGTTGAATCCCTTTACGACTCCAAACACCCCTCAGTTCGATTATACGGCAGAATATAATATATTATTTTTATTTTTCGGACGTCATGACAGATTTTTTCGAAAATGTATGAAACGTGATTCTAAGACTAACTGTCTCGTTCACGGGTCAAAATTAGGTCTTGATAGCTGTAAAACACTACTGTCAATGAAAAACGTAGACCGGGCTCCGTTTGAGTTTTCGACCCAAAAATTGACTACAACTTCATACGATATCATTGAGCATAACTATGGTCTCAGAATATTTTATTTCCATTCCTAAGACCTCTAATAAAATACGAGTTCATAAATACTGATTAATTAAGAAAACTCGAAAATCGGGGTGTTACAAAGCCAAACTCAACTCTGTTGCATTCCGCCACCACACAACAATTACCGCAACAGCATGATAGCAACATCAATAATATCAACAATAGCACATAGCAGCATATAGGCGCTTAGACAGATTGCAGCAATAGCAACCAATCATAATGAGACAATCATACGAAGCAGATCATCCTCAATCAACAGTTTGCTAACCTAGGGTTTCCAAACTTAATGATGATAGCCCAAAGTAAGCTAAACCTAGGGTTTAGGTACTTTATTGGGGCTCAACCAATAGTAGGGTTAGGGCTTCCCTACACATAGCAGAAAGCACAACTACACTACTCTTGCCTTCCCGACGGCAGCAATACTCTTTCTCCCCACCTGAACAGTTGGCGCAAAGATCAACACAATCACCGACTCACCAAGCTCGCAGTCTCAAGCTCCAATCTGCAAGAAATCACGAGCGTGAACTTAGCCCTAATCACGAACACGATACATATGCAATAGTGTTCGCCCTAGGGCAAGCCCAAAAGTTAAAGGAGAAAGGTAAAGACTTGAAGAACCATGAAGAACACATGTTAGGTATTCGAGTTTACCTTTGGCGAATCGAGAAACCAATCCGTCAAAGTTGTAGATAACTTCGCCGCGATCACTACCGTGTAGTCGGAATCGTGTTCTTGTACTTTGATCGCCTTGAAACCTTGCTTTCTCACTCTAAAATTTCAGTCTCTCTCTCTCTAGAACGCAGGAAAAGCTCTCTGGACTCTCCAAGTTTCGTGCAAGAAATAGAGAAAGGAAACAAACTCGTCCATCTTGATCTGCAGAGCACACTTTAGCCTGGACATCTAACATGCTTGAGCGTGGGGTTCCCTCTACGCTTGAGCGTGGAGCCTTGTCCACTCCGCCTTCACCCTGGCCTGACACGTGTAGCACACGCGTCAAAAAGCACACCAGCTGGCAAACGCACTCAGCACGCTTGAGCGTGCAACATGCCAATGCTTAAGTGTTGGCATGCTAGGGCGTGCTCCCTTCCCATGCTTGAGCATGCTGCTCAGCTGGGAAGAGCCTTCCAAACTTCTGACTTCGACAGTTTCTCATTTAACACCTTAGGCACCTCCAACCTTGTTCAAGCCTATTCCTAAGCTTCCAACTAGGTCTTAAACTAGCACATAACAATTCACACAAGCATCCAAAGCCCTAATCGAGTTTAACCAACTAGATTAGAGTACAGAAAATCGGTATGTTACATTACCACCCACTGGCGCATCTCAGCTTCTCGTTCCTATGTTGAGTCTCCCATTACCAGGTTCCACTCCACCCTGACTAATGGAATGTGCTTGCCATGGAGTTCCTTCATCCTTCTATCCACGATCCGAACAGGTGAAGCCTCGTACTCAAGGTTCTCTTTCAGTTGGATTGATTCGGGCTCTAGCACATGTTATGGATCAAGGTGGTACTTTCTGAGTTGAGAGACATGAAAGACGTCGTCAAGATTTGACAGATTTGGTGGCAAAGTTATCTGATAGGCTACAGGGCCGATTCGTCGAAGATTCTAAAACGGTCCTATGAATTTAGCTATTAGCTTTTTGGATTTGATTGCCCTGCCTACTCCAGCTGCTGGGGTAACTCTCATGAAGACATGGTCGCCCTCTTGAAATTCCAAGGGTCTTCTCCTCTTGTAGGCGTAGCTTTTCTGTCGATCGCTTGCGGTCTTCATCTTCTCCCGTATCTTATGGAATTGTTATGTCGTTTGCTATACCAGCTCCGGACCTAACAAATGACTTTCTCCAATCTCAAACCAACACAACGGAATCCTATACTTACGTCCATACAGTACCTCGTAAGGCACCATGCCAACACTCGAATGGAAATTGTTGTTATAAGTAAACTCGATCAATGGAAGGAAGTCGTCCTAAATTCCAGTGTTCTCCAACACATACGCTCTTAAGAGATCCTCCAATGACTGAATTGTCCATTCAGACTGACCATCCGTTTGAGGATGATAAGCAGAACATATACTTAGCTTAGTTCCCATAGCACTGTGTAAGCTCCTCCAAAACCTTGAGGTAAACCTCGGATCACGATCCGAAACGATGCTTGAAGGCACCCCATGCAGCCTTACAACCTCCTTGATGTAGATCTGAGTCAAACGCTCCAGAGAGTAACTCTGGTTGATAGGTAAGAAGTGAGCACACTTTTTCAACCTGTCAATGATCACCCAGACTGCATCACACCTTTTCTGAGTTCTCGGCAACCCAGAAACAAAGTCCATGGCAATGCTATCCCACTTCCATTCTGAGACATCCAGCGACTGCAACAACACTGCTGGCTTCTGGTGTTCAATCTTCACTTTCTGACACACCAAACAGGTTAGGACATACGTCACCACATCTTTCTTCATTCCCAACCGCCAGAACAGCTTCTTCAGTTCCTGGTACATCTTGGTAGCCCCCGGATGGAAACTCAGCTTGCTATTGTGTGCTTCCTCCAAGATCATAGTCTTAACTTCTCTATTCGCTGGCACACAAACCCGATCACCATATCTAAGCAGACCATCAATACCTCTTCTGAATTCCGAAATCTTACCTTCCTATATCAACTGATTCACGCCATGGAGGTACTTAACCTTAGCTTGCTTCTTCCATAAAAGACTCAGGAAATCACTAATTACTCTAACCATCCCCAGATTCAACTTATCCTCGACGATTTCCGCTTCCAGATTTAGATCTCTAAATGCCTCTAAAAACTCTAATTCTTTTACCTTCATTGCATATATGTACAGGGATTTCCTACTGACCGCATCCGCTACTACATTCGCCTTACCTGGATGGTATTGCAGGTCGAAGTCATAGTCCTTTATGAATTCCATCCACCTTCCTTGCCTCATGTTCAAATCTCTCTGGTCGAACAGATACTTCAGGCTCCTATGGTCGCTAAACATGTCAAATTTAGCACCATAAAGATAGTGTCTCCATATCTTCAATGCAAACACTATCGCAGCCAATTCCAGATCATGTGTTGGGTAGTTCCGCTCGCGTACTCTCAACTTCCTGGAGGCATACGCCACCACTTTTCTTTCTTGCATGAGCACACATCCCAAGCCTTGATAAGATGCATCACAGTATACATCAAATCGTCCTAATGGATTTGGTAGCACCAACACCGGTGATGTGGTCAGTCTTCTCTTCAGCTCCTGGAAACTTTGCTCGCAAGCCTCTGACCACTCAAATGCCTTCCCCTTTCTCGTCAACTGTGTCTTGGGTAACGTAATTTTAGAGAATCCTTCGATGAACGGCCGATAGTAGCTCGCTAAACCAAGAAAACTTCTCACCTCGCTTACAAACTTAGGGCTTTCCCAACTCACTATGGCCTCAACTTTCGTAGTATCCACTGCGATTCCATCCTTACTGATCACATGGCCGAAAAACCGAACTTCTCCTTCCCAAACTCACACTTCGACAGTTTTGCATACAACTGTTGGTCCTTTAGCACTTGCAACACTGCCCTTAGGTGCTCTTGGTGTTCCTATCTACTCGAAGAGTATACAAGGATGTCATCGATGAATACGACAACAAACTTGTCAAGGAACAATCGGAAGATCCTGTTCATATAATCCATGAACACAGCCACAACATTAGTCACACCGACAGGCATAACTAAGTACTCATAGTGACTATACCGACTCTGAAAAGCAGTCTTTGGCACATCCTCCTTCTTAACCCAGATCTGATGGTAGCCAGATTGCAGATCGATCTTAGAAAACACAGCTGCTCCTTTCAGCTGATCCATCAAATCATCTATACGTGGTAACGGATACTTGTTCTTTATCGTCACTTTGTTCAGCTGACGATAATCTATGCACAGCCTCGAGCTTCCATCCTTCTTCTTCACTAACAGTACTGGCGCTCCCCACGGAGATGCACTAGGTCTGATGAACTCTTTGCCTAGCATCTCGTCCAACTGTTTCTTCAGCTCCGTCAGCTCAACTGGAGACATCCAATATGGCACTATCGATGTGGGCCCAGTCCCCGATACAAGATCTATAGCAAACTCGACCTCTATCTCTGATGGCAGTCCGAGAACATCATTGGGAAACACTTCTGGAAACCATCACATGATAGGTCAAGCTCCGACATTAGGAGTCTCCTTTGCTTCCAAAGAGAACTGCATCACATACTCGTCCGATCCTCCACTCGTCGGAATAATCTCATCGGCAAGCATCAATCCAGATCGCTCTGAGAAAAGAAGGGTCTTATTTGAACAGTCTAGCATCACATGGTTGGCCAAAAGCTAGTCCATGCCCAGGATTACATCTATCTATTGCATAGGCAAACAGATAAGGTCAACAAGAAAATGACGGTTCTCTATCATGATAGGACATTTAAGGCATACAGATAGGGTAGTCAAGGAATCGCTAGTAGGCGTTGAGACAGTCAAATCGTAGGGTAATATAGAAATAGGTAACCCTAAATGATCCATGCACTCTAATGATATGAAAGAATGAGTAGCCCCTGAATCAAACAAAAATGATAAAATTTTACCAGAGACTAAGCATTTACCTTGAATCAGGTCGAGGGCTTCGAGAGACTTCATATCCCCTCACAGCAAACACTCTTCTGGTTGCCTGTGGCCTACTCTACTGACTTGCCACTCCTGATCTTGCTCCGCCACTCTGAGCTCTACCGCTCTGCTGTTGAAAGTGAGCCCTTCTGCTAACTCCGGGCTTGCAATCTGATGCATAGTGACCCATTTGGTTGCAGTTGAAACACCTGATTGTAGACAACTGACTCCAAACATAAGAGGGGGTAAATTGTGTGTAATGTGTATTTTTAAAACTTTTTGCACAACAAAGCACTTAAGAAGTAAATTACTTGAATTTAAAGTGCGTTGAATAAAATGCAATAAAATAAAAGTTGCCGAAGGTAAATGGCATAAAATAAATGGCAATAATAAAGAGTAAGAAAGAAAAATAAGACTCGCAGTTTTATCCTGGTTCGGCTACCTAATACCCCAGTAGCTTACTTCTGGTCCCCAAGGTCAACCACCAAGGGTTTTCACTCAATAAGTAGCTTTTAAATCAGGTTCAGCTAGAAACCTTCACAAAGAAGAGCACTCCTCACAGACCAGGGATATCACCTTCCCCAGTGAAAGAGTCTCAAGAGAAAAACCTTCTCTTTCAAAAACTATGGGATTCACACCCAAATAAGAACAACAATATAAACGAAAGATATAGCACTCAAAAGTGCAAATAAGACATTACAACTTGAAGCACAATTACAAACTCATTTATATGGAGTATAAAGCTCTCAAAAATAAATATCAAGGTGTAAAATTAGTGAGAGTGATAAGTATGAAATTTGACATAGTATTAGCGTAATAAGGTGTTGGCCCAGGACCCATTACCTAAGAGGGGGTGAATTGGGTGATCGTGTAATTGAAAAACTTTTTTGTGCAATCAAAACGCCTTTTTAAAACTTAAACAAAGATAATAGCGGAATAAAATAAATTACAACGGCGTTAAATAAAATGACTGAATGAAGAGCACTATAAGTAAATTGCTTTAAGATAAAGAGAAATAATAAACTGCGATAATAAAAACGACAGGGCAAGAGAGAACACGCAGATTTATCTTGGTTCGGCCACCAACTACCCCAGTAGCCTACCTCCAGTCCCCAAGGTCAACCACCAAGGGTTTTCACTCAATAACTAGCTTTTAAATCAAGTTCATCTAGAAACCTTCACAAAGAAGAGCACTCCTCACAGACCAGGGATATCACCTCTTCAAGTGAAAGAGTCTCAACCAAGCTTAACAGGTGTTGGTAACCTTTCGAGCACTCCTCACAGACCATGATATAACCTCCCCTAGTGACAGAGTCTCAACCAAGCTTAACAGGTGCTAATAACCTTCAGAGCACTCTTCACAGACCAGGGATATAACCTCCCCAAGTGAAAGAGCCTCAAACAACCCAAGAGATATCACCTCTCTTGTCAATTTGGTAACCAAAAGATGGTTTGAGTCGTTTGATTGTTACCATAATATAGCACTCTTAATAGTGCAGATAAAAAAACAAATTGAAGCACAATACAAATCAAACTACATGGAGTAAAAGCTCTCTCTCAATATAAGAATAATCAAAGTGTATAGAGTAGTGAAAGTGATAAGAGAATTAAACAGAGTTTTAGCGCAACTAGGATTAGTGAGTTGTTGTTTAGATGGCTGCCTCAACATCCCTATTTATAGAAAAACATTTAAGCCCATAGGAATTAGGTTAAGCCTAATAGGAAAATTAATTTTCCTCGCATCATAATCGATTATACACAAGGTCATAATCAATTATCTCTCTTAAGTACAAAAGGCACTGGGAGGAAGTAGCCTTATAATCGATTACTCCAATCGATTAGGACCTTTCTGTTTAAGGATCCTTTTACATGCGGATGACTATGATCGATTATGTAGTCGATTATATCTTTTCTGATTTTAGCTCAATTTCACGCATGACTGCATAATCGATTATGCTAATCGATTGTTACTTGTCTGTTTATAAAATCAGTTTTTCATATAGATGGTAATCGATTATTAGAAATCCCTTAATCGATTATACTTATTAAAACCACTGATTTTAAACTTAACGGCTATTAATTGATTTTATCCATTTAAATCGCTTGAAGCCTATTAAGTTTTTTTTATGCGTGTGTGTGATTGATTTTAGATCTGAGAGCTTTACTACCACTTACAAAGAGAACCTAAAAACATAGATTACAAGAAAGAAAATTTCCCATAACCCAGTCTTGAAGAACTTGATCTCCTTGATGCTCTTTTTTGCTTTTTCCATTCTTGTCCTTCTAGGACTCCTTTTGTCAAACATCATATTCACATTCTCCTTGATAACTTTTGTCATTAATATCCTTTGATGAATCCTTTGTCAATCATCAAAACTAAATTAATCATGTCAAGGCATATATTCACATAAGGATTAAAGAAGCAAGTGTGTTGTATTGAAACACTCCCCAAGGCTTCCTATTTATAAGAAAAGAAATAAGCCTATAGGAATTAGGTTAAGCTCATTTTCAATATATGTGTTTCTCGTGCTATATGCAACACCCTTTCCCGAGTGTCACATTCCCGAACGTTTATAAGGCCGAAAATATTTATTTATGCGGAAAATACGATTTTTCTTTTTCTTTTCTTTTCATAAAGATGTAATGGGATTAGTAAAAGTAATAAATAATACTAATAAGTGAACTTAGGTTCACGATGCATTACTAGGACATACATACAGTATTATAAATACAGAAACAGAAAACAAAAACAGAAACATCAACATTACTATATACAGACATAAGTCTAATGTATGATTGACATAAGAAATACAATAAGTACTAGGAGTCATAGCTCCCAAAAGGTACTACAAAAACTGACATAGTCTGGCCGATAACAAAACTAAAACAGCAAAAGAGTCCACCTCCGAACTCAAAGGGACTGCAGAACTGAACCATCATCACGTCCATCTGTTCAAACAGCAACAGCAAGTACCAGCAGAAAACATACAGATATGGGTGAGATTCCCGTTCATCAACACAACAAAATAGCAGTAGCAAAAACGGGACGACTCACCGGGTAACAGCGTACCCAACATGCTTACAAGGTTCTCAATATAAATCATATTAAGCAGTTAACAACATAATAGCATGCTAAACATTTAATAGCATAATATAAGGCATCCTTAAACAGTACAGCGATGTATAACAGTAAATATAACATCAATAGCCATGCAATGCAATGCAATGTATATGACTCAATGTCAATGTCACTGGGTACTACTCTGACCCCTACTCCATGGAGCTAACAAAACATTCGGAGAGAGTGAATGGGAGGACATGTTCCGGTTTCTGCCAGCCATGAGCAAGATGCTGCCATGAGCAAGATGCTACAAAATTCGTAATGTGCACGTATCTGGCTTTACGGTAACACTCTCGACCAAACATGAAAAGTACGGCATCTAGTAGAGGATATCAGTGTATTGCACGGATTTGCCACGACACAGAAGAATCACCAACTGGTCACATGTCAGCCCTTCCAACCCTGATACCTCCAAAAAGACCATTGAAGATCGTCACCGTAAGATTCGCACCCGCATCAAGGTGTAAGCTCAACTCCTAGGCTCAAGGCCTTACAACTATGCACATGAAATGCCAATGCTTACACAAAGCAGATGCGATAAAGCAATGTCTATCCATTGGATAAACCTCAAGGTTCACTAAGGTTCTCTTCCTTAGAAACTACACACATCTTTGTTTTATAAAACAGTTATCCATCGGATAAAACAATTATCCATCGGATAAAATATCTCGTGATTCCTTTGGAATGATCCAGACTGCTTTCAGAATCGTCGACTGTCCCCACAAACCAACACAAGTCTTTTCAGCGTGTTTTGTCCTCACTCACACGCTTTCTAGGAAGCTTCCCAGAAGGTCACCCATCCCATAATTACTCTAAGTCAAGCACGCTTAACTATAAAGTACTTATGTTCTAAGCTCCCGAAAAGAAGATAAATCTTGTTGATATGGGTAGTACCAATCAATTCTTATATGCCTTCCCTTAACTATACAGTCCCATACCTGCATAGCCTCAGGATTCTTTCCACTGTACAGTCCCATACCTGCACAGTCTC
The DNA here is from genome assembly GCA_039655645.1 of Ammopiptanthus mongolicus. Classification (NCBI taxonomy): domain Eukaryota; kingdom Viridiplantae; phylum Streptophyta; class Magnoliopsida; order Fabales; family Fabaceae; genus Ammopiptanthus; species Ammopiptanthus mongolicus. Next base: position 34,895,247 of record CM077350.1, read on the forward strand.
AGGATCTCTCTCATTCCGGTTATCACAAGACAGAAACAATTGAACGATTAACCTGGATCCGAATCATCGGTCGGTCATCGAACTACTGTTTCGAAAACCAAAACGTTTCGTGTTTGTGTTTATGTCTTATGAATTATGTCTCAAGTCCTAAGCATTATGAATAAGGATTGAGAATCCTCTTAGATAAGTCTTTAAGCCTTTCTAAGATATTAATCCCTTGTTTTTCAATTAAGGAAACAAGTGTTGATTTCACTTAAGTCTTATGAACTCATTGATGTACTAAGTCATCAATGGTATAGTACATGGTCTTGTTCCACCACATACCATACTTAATTAACCCTTGTCTTCAACTCTAAGTTAATTACTTAACTTAGGTTTTTACGTATAAAACTCTTACGATTGAGTTAGAAAACTCCTTTTGTAAACCAAACAACTTTTACAATTAAAAACTCATTTGATTTGAAACAACATTTAAACTACTTACTTCACTTCTAGCATTTTCTGAAACATGAAATTCGCTTAGCGGATTTACATTCGCTTAGCGAAATTGAGGCAGTAATACCTCCTTTGGAACTCCTCTGGATCGCTTGGCGAGACACAAATCGCGTAGCGAAATATATTGTATTCGCTTAGCGAATATGAATTCGCTTAGCGCAAGTTCAGACGGTTGCACCTCTTTAGAAACACCTCTGGATCGCTCGGCGAGACAGAATTCGCGTAGCGAAACTTCACTTTATTCGCTTAGCGAGAATGATTTCGCTTAGCGAAAGTTCAGACGGTTACACCTCTTTTGGAGACTTCTCTGGATTGCTCAGCGAGAAGTAATTCGCGTAGCGAAATGTATTGGATTCGCTTAGCGAATATGAATTCGCTTAGCGAAATGTTGCCTTAAAACAAGACATCAACCTTATGGAACCATTTTGATTCTCTTCATGAAAACACTTCTTTTCTCATTTTGAGTTACTTGATTAGCTAGATGAACTAAGGATAAGGTATAAAACATGTTTCACTTTGGTGAAAGCACTTTGAGATTTAATTCCATTTAAAGTCACTTAGGGTTTTTCTTTGAAAAACACAAGTTATTGAAAACACTTTCTTTACATCAAAACTTGACTTGTCCAAGAACTATTCATATCCTTCCTTTCCTCAAGGTCATGGCTAATAGCCAACTAGGAATCAATGTGAAGTTTTACTTCATCAACCAATCAAAGTATAGCTCACAACACTTACACAATCATGATAACCATAATACACATTACTACATCATAATCAAACATCCAAGTCCATCACACATTATGGTCTCATAATCAACAATAAAAGTCCATACTTGATCTAGTGATCAAAGTAGGTTTTCCAACATACATGGAAATGATTTTTATTCAATCATATCATCATCAACTTATGCTAAAACACACTACAACATACTCAAGCATAAACTCATCATAACAATCTTGTTCTTGAAGAGAACTTAACAAAACATAACAACTAAAAGTGAACCCAAACTAAAGGGTTTCACCCACACATAAAGTAAACAACCATCTTCACCACCACCATCTTGGTGTGATGAGGTTCTTCTCCCCATACCTGTTGAAGAGCAGATTCCCAGATCAAAGTCGGTTGATCGGTTTGTCAACCTCCTGATAGTTGTCACCAACTACAAACAACCAAACAATCAAACATTAAACAACAATCAAACCAAACTCAACAATTCTCACAAAGAGGGTTTCGGCCACCCTAAAGAGAATAAAGCTAGGAATTGATCTTGGTTTTCCATTTCATGGATTCAAAGGCATTAGGAAAGCTAAGAATGAAATCAAGTGTTAAAAATCAAAAATTGATGAAAACACTATTCATCATCATCAAGAAGGGTTCGGCCCTAATGTGCTTTTTGAGCTATGATGAGAGTTGAATCATAAGCTCTAGGGTTTAGATAGAGAATGATGAGGTGAGTTCAAAGAAATTGGTCTCACATCAAAATGATTTTTCTACAATTTCCTATGGATTTTCAAAGTTTTGGATCTAAGAAATAATTTTCATGAAAATGGATCTTGATCTTGAAATAAAGAGATATTCAAGAAGCTAAGAGATCATAGAAGTGATCTTACCTTAAGATGATGGAAGATTGCTCAAGGAATCAAGTGATTCCAACAAGTGATTCAAGCTTTTCAAGAAGAAAAATGGAGTTTCTCTTCAAGAACAACAATGGTGTTCTTCTTTGGGCAGAAATTTCGTGAATGAGGGGCTGGATGGGCTGAGTTCAGCCTTAAAACAAGTCACTTAAGGGCAAAATAGTCATTTGCCAAAAGGGTAAAATGGTAAAAGTGCAAAAGACTAAGGTTAGGGGCATTTTGGTCATTTCGCGTCTAGATTTTTCCGATCGTCATGACGACTCTGGCATACTCTCCCAAGTGTCCTGGGATGTTGTGATATCAAGATTATCTGTTGGCGAGTCTCGGTAAGTCCATATGTGGCTCCGTTCGTCACCCGATTGAGAATTCCGCCCGAACGAAGGTCAGGAAGTGATTTTTCTGAAATTTTTACGAAATTTAACCAAAACGTAGAGAATCAAATTCTAAGACTTACTGTCTCGTTCACGGGTCCATCTGAGGTCTTCTGAGCAGTAAAATCATACTGTCAGTGTAAAAACGCAGACCGGACTCCGTTTGAGTTTTTGACTCAAAACTTAATCGTAGCTTCCTACGATATCGTCAAGCATGACTGTGGTCTCGGAATATTTTATTTCCATTCCTAAGACCTCGAATAAAATAAAGACATTAAAATACTGAAGAATTAGAAAACGTGAAAATCAGGGCGTTACATTCCTACCCCTCTTAAAAGAATTTCGTCCTCGAAATTCCGTGACTTAAAACTAAACCTATTCGGTCGCTGAAGATTAAGGAAAGAAATTTTCAACAAAGGAAATTTTTCCGGGTCTTGGTCTCAGAAGAAAGTAACAAAAGAATTTTACCAATCTGGAATGAATATAGGAATATCCAGCATGCAAAAAGACTCTTCAGTAGGTTCGTGAGTGTAAAAATGCATAGCTAATACATGTTTACATCCATGACTCTAATAAAGTTCCTTCTTTCATAAGAACCTTTCAATAAACTTGGGAATCAAAGATAAACAGTCTGGCAAAAATCAGACCGGATCACCTTCACCAAAAGTAAAAGTGATTAGACTAAGTTTCATCAAGAAACTTCCAGTATCAAGAAGTTGTTTATGTTATAACTCAAGAAATAGTAATAACAAAACTTTCAGTGAAGTAATACGAAAATGTCCAGAACAATGGACACCATATTATCAATTCACTCAATTGTCTAATACATTGAGGAATATGTAGGAGTGTGAACACAAATGTTTCCCCTGAGATCAGGCAGCACTAACACAGGTGAAGTAGTCAACCTTCTCTCTAATCCTTGCAAACTTTCCTCACAGGCTTCAATCCATTCAAACGCTTTATCCTTCCTTTGAAATCACATGACCCAAAAAATTTACTTCGTCGAGCCAAAACTCACACTTGGACAACTTTGCATACAGCTGTTTCTCCTTCAGAACCTGAAGATTCACACTAAGATATTCAGCGTGTACTTCCTGGTTTCGCGAATAGATGAGTATGTCGTCTGTGAAACAACGACAAACTTATCTAGGTATGGATGAAAGATCCCATTCATATAATCCATGAATATAGCTGGAGCATTCATCACACCAAACGGCATCACAAGATACTCGTAGTGCCCATAGCATGTTTGAAACGCTGTCTTTGGTATATCTTCTATCTTCTCACGAATCTGGTGATAACCCGATCGCAAATCAATCTCGGAGAAAACTGTCGCTCTCCTCAACTGATCCATCAAGTCATTTATCCTCGGAAGATGATACTTGTTCTTAATGGTAACTTTGTTCAACTGGCGCTAGTCCACACATAAGCAATATGTTTCGTCTTTCTTTCTCACCAACAGCACAGGCGTTCCCTAAAACGACACACTGGGTCTAATGAACTGCTTTTCCCAATAAGTCCACCAACTGTTCCTTCAAGGTTTCCAACTCAGCAGGTGCCATATGCTAAGGTGCCATAGACGCTAGTCCTGTTCCTGGTACAAGACCGATCACAACTCGACGTCTCGAACTGGCGGTACACCTGGTACGTCTTCAAGAAAGACTTCCGGAAACTCGTTAGTAACATGTATTCGTTTTGCTCCTCCTCCTCTCAAAGAAACGTTTCCTTGGTTGGCAGTCCAAATCCAGAATTATCCGAATCAGGGAAAACTAAGGTTTTGTTTACACCGTCTAGTTACAAGATAACCAATCCATCCCTATGATCAAATCCATTTGCGAAAGAGGCAAACAGATTAAATCAATCAAAAACGTTCTATCCACTACGGAAAATAGAACAGTTCAAACAGACTTTCGCAGTTATAACAGGCTTTGCAGAGAGTACAAAAATTACCAGATGTAAGGGTAAGGAAAGATACAGATGAGGTTCCACCTTCCATGACGATCTGACCGTGAATCAAGTCTTCATTTTGAGAAGCTTCAGCACCACCCACAGTGTAGACTCTGCCTTTCGCCTTAGGCCTTGCAACTTGGACATTGTTGACAGAATGTTACAATTTCGGTTGCATGCATTCCCGTGAGATATGTCCTGGCTCCCCACACTTGAAGCAGATAATCCCTTTGATCGAACAGTCTCTTGGGATGTGGTTACTCTTCCCACACTTCATGCACTTCTTTGGGGCGCTTCCAGATTGACTAATACTCCCACTGCTTCCTCCTACAGAACGTTGTTGTTGACCTTGTTGTTTTGAATATGGTTTCCATCGAGATCTATCATCACGACCATTGGTGCCTTTAAGGAACCTAGTCGGTCTAGAGTGACGTTGCCTTCCTCCACGAGTCTTCATCAGATCTTCGACTACGAAGCATTCATCTACCAACACCGAGAACTCTTTGACCTCAAGAGGTAGCACTTCTCCCCGAATCTCGTCCCTTAAACCTTCTTCGAACTTTGTACACTTCCACTCCTCATCGGGATGAAGATGGAAATACCTCGAAGATTTCAGCAGGAACTCAAAACGATCAGCATATTCTTTGACAGACATTCCTCCTTGACGTAGCTGCAGGAACTCCATGTCTTTCAACTCGTCTTGCACCCGTCGGAAAACACGCGTTCTGAAGAACTCTGCTAGCGACAACTTAAAAGAAAGCAAAAACATTACTACCCTGTCCAATATCATTCCCCTTCAGAAACAATAATGCAGAGAGTAACAAACAATCGTTGTCTTCTTCACAGAAACACAACACAGAGAACAAACAATACAAAAGGATAGACCGAAGTCATCATCCTTTCCAACATTGTTTTCTCTCAGAAACAATAGCACAGAAAAACAATTAGAGAAAACACAACACAAACAAGACAGACCATAACCTACAAACCCCAAAAAGACTCGGCCAGCTCTGATACCAAATAATGCAACACCCTTTCCCGAGTGTCACATTCCCGAACGTTTATAAGGCCGAAAATATTTATTTATGCGGAAAATACGATTTTTCTTTTTCTTTTCTTTTCATAAAGATGTAATGGGATTAGTAAAAGTAATAAATAATAGTAATAAGTGAACTTAGGTTCACGATGCATTACTAGGACATACATACAGTATTATAAATACAGAAACAGAAAACAAAAACAGAAACATCAACATTACTATATACAGACATAAGTCTAATGTATGACTGACATAAGAAATACAATAAGTACTAGGAGTCATAGCTCCCAAAAGGTACTACAAAAACTGACATAGTCTGGCCGATAACAAAACTAAAACAGCAAAAGAGTCCACCTCCGAACTCAAAGGGACTGCAGAACTGAACCATCGTCACGTCCATCTGTTCAAACAGCAACAGCAAGTACCAGCAGAAAACATACAGATATGGGTGAGATTCCCGTTCATCAACACAACAAAATAGCAGTAGCAAAAACGGGACGACTCACCGGGTAACAGCGTACCCAACATGCTTACAAAGTTCTCAATATAAATCATATTAAGCAGTTAACAACATAATAGCATGCTAAACATTTAATAGCATAATATAAGGCATCCTTAAACAGTACAGCGATGTATAAAAGTAAATATAACATCAATAGCCATAAACATCAATAGCCATGCAATGCAATGCAATGTATATGACTCAATGTCAATGTCACTGGGTACTACTCTGACCCCTACTCCATGGAGCTAACAAAACATTCGGAGAGAGTGAATGGGAGGACATGTTCCGGTTTCTGCCAGCCATGAGCAAGATGCTGCCATGAGCAAGATGCTACAAAATTCGTAATGTGCACGTATCTGGCTTTACGGTAACACTCTCGACCAAACATGAAAAGTACGGCATCTAGTAGAGGATATCAGTGTATTGCACGGATTCGCCACGACACAGAAGAATCACCAACTGGTCACATGTCAGCCCTTCCAACCCTGATACCTCCAAAAAGACCATTGAAGATCGTCACCGTAAGATTCGCACCCGCATCAAGGTGTAAGCTCAACTCCTAGGCTCAAGGCCTTACAACTATGCACATGAAATGCCAATGCTTACACAAAGCAGATGCGATAAAGCAATGTCTATCCATTGGATAAACCTCAAGGTTCACTAAGGTTCTCTTCCTTAGAAACTACACACATCTTTGTTTTATAAAACAGTTATCCATCGGATAAAACAATTATCCATCGGATAAAATATCTCGTGATTCCTTTGGAATGATCCAGACTGCTTTCAGAATCGTCGACTGTCCCCACAAACCAACACAAGTCTTTTCAGCGTGTTTTGTCCTCACTCACACGCTTTCTAGGAAGCTTCCCAGAAGGTCACCCATCCCATAATTACTCTAAGTCAAGCACGCTTAACTATAAAGTACTTATGTTCTAAGCTCCCGAAAAGAAGATAAATCTTGTTGATATGGGTAGTACCAATCAATTCTTATATGCCTTCCCTTAACTATACAGTCCCATACCTGCATAGCCTCAGGATTCTTTCCACTGTACAGTCCCATACCTGCACAGTCTCAGGATCTCTCTCATTCCGGTTATCACAAGACAGAAACAATTGAACGATTAACCTGGATCCGAATCATCGGTCGGTCATCGAACTACTGTTTCGAAAACCAAAACGTTTCGTGTTTGTGTTTATGTCTTATGAATTATGTCTCAAGTCCTAAGCATTATGAATAAGGATTGAGAATCCTCTTAGATAAGTCTTTAAGCCTTTCTAAGATATTAATCCCTTGTTTTTCAATTAAGGAAACAAGTGTTGATTTCACTTAAGTCTTATGAACTCATTGATGTACTAAGTCATCAATGGTATAGTACATGGTCTTGTTCCACCACATACCATACTTAATTAACCCTTGTCTTCAACTCTAAGTTAATTACTTAACTTAGGTTTTTACGTATAAAACTCTTACGATTGAGTTAGAAAACTCCTTTTGTAAACCAAACAACTTTTACAATTAAAAACTCATTTGATTTGAAACAACATTTAAACTACTTACTTCACTTCTAGCATTTTCTGAAACATGAAATTCGCTTAGCGGATTTACATTCGCTTAGCGAAATTGAGGCAGTAATACCTCCTTTGGAACTCCTCTGGATCGCTTGGCGAGACACAAATCGCGTAGCGAAATATATTGTATTCGCTTAGCGAATATGAATTCGCTTAGCGCAAGTTCAGACGGTTGCACCTCTTTAGAAACACCTCTGGATCGCTCGGCGAGACAGAATTCGCGTAGCGAAACTTCACTTTATTCGCTTAGCGAGAATGATTTCGCTTAGCGAAAGTTCAGACGGTTACACCTCTTTTGGAGACTTCTCTGGATTGCTCAGCGAGAAGTAATTCGCGTAGCGAAATGTATTGGATTCGCTTAGCGAATATGAATTCGCTTAGCGAAATGTTGCCTTAAAACAAGACATCAACCTTATGGAACCATTTTGATTCTCTTCATGAAAACACTTCTTTTCTCATTTTGAGTTACTTGATTAGCTAGATGAACTAAGGATAAGGTATAAAACATGTTTCACTTTGGTGAAAGCACTTTGAGATTTAATTCCATTTAAAGTCACTTAGGGTTTTTCTTTGAAAAACACAAGTTATTGAAAACACTTTCTTTACATCAAAACTTGACTTGTCCAAGAACTATTCATATCCTTCCTTTCCTCAAGGTCATGGCTAATAGCCAACTAGGAATCAATGTGAAGTTTTACTTCATCAACCAATCAAAGTATAGCTCACAACACTTACACAATCATGATAACCATAATACACATTACTACATCATAATCAAACATCCAAGTCCATCACACATTATGGTCTCATAATCAACAATAAAAGTCCATACTTGATCTAGTGATCAAAGTAGGTTTTCCAACATACATGGAAATGATTTTTATTCAATCATATCATCATCAACTTATGCTAAAACACACTACAACATACTCAAGCATAAATTCATCATAACAATCTTGTTCTTGAAGAGAACTTAACAAAACATAACAACTAAAAGTGAACCCAAACTAAAGGGTTTCACCCACACATAAAGTAAACAACCATCTTCACCACCACCATCTTGGTGTGATGAGGTTCTTCTCCCCATACCTGTTGAAGAGCAGATTCCCAGATCAAAGTCGGTTGATCGGTTTGTCAACCTCCTGATAGTTGTCACCAACTACAAACAACCAAACAATCAAACATTAAACAAAAATCAAACCAAACTCAACAATTCTCACAAAGAGGGTTTCGGCCACCCTAAAGAGAATAAAGCTAGGAATTGATCTTGGTTTTCCATTTCATGGATTCAAAGGCATTAGGAAAGCTAAGAATGAAATCAAGTGTTAAAAATCAAAAATTGATGAAAACACTATTCATCATCATCAAGAAGGGTTCGGCCCTAATGTGCTTTTTGAGCTATGATGAGAGTTGAATCATAAGCTCTAGGGTTTAGATAGAGAATGATGAGGTGAGTTCAAAGAAATTGGTCTCACATCAAAATGATTTTTCTACAATTTCCTATGGATTTTCAAAGTTTTGGATCTAAGAAATAATTTTCATGAAAATGGATCTTGATCTTGAAATAAAGAGATATTCAAGAAGCTAAGAGATCATAGAAGTGATCTTACCTTAAGATGATGGAAGATTGCTCAAGGAATCAAGTGATTCCAACAAGTGATTCAAGCTTTTCAAGAAGAAAAATGGAGTTTCTCTTCAAGAACAACAATGGTGTTCTTCTTTGGGCAGAAATTTCGTGAATGAGGGGCTGGATGGGCTGAGTTCAGCCTTAAAACAAGTCACTTAAGGGCAAAATAGTCATTTGCCAAAAGGGTAAAATGGTAAAAGTGCAAAAGACTAAGGTTAGGGGCATTTTGGTCATTTCGCGTCTAGATTTTTCCGATCGTCATGACGACTCTGGCATACTCTCCCAAGTGTCCTGGGATGTTGTGATATCAAGATTATCTGTTGGCGAGTCTCGGTAAGTCCATATGTGGCTCCGTTCGTCACCCGATTGAGAATTCCGCCCGAACGAAGGTCAGGAAGTGATTTTTCTGAAATTTTTACGAAATTTAACCAAAACGTAGAGAATCAAATTTTAAGACTTACTGTCTCGTTCACGGGTCCATCTGAGGTCTTCTGAGCAGTAAAATCATACTGTCAGTGTAAAAACGCAGACCGGACTCCGTTTGAGTTTTTGACTCAAAACTTAATCGTAGCTTCCTACGATATCGTCAAGCATGACTGTGGTCTCGGAATATTTTATTTCCATTCCTAAGACCTCGAATAAAATAAAGACATTAAAATACTGAAGAATTAGAAAACGTGAAAATCAGGGCGTTACATTCCTACCCCTCTTAAAAGAATTTCGTCCTCGAAATTCCGTGACTTAAAACTAAACCTATTCGGTCGCTGAAGATTAAGGAAAGAAATTTTCAACAAAGGAAATTTTTCCGGGTCTTGGTCTCAGAAGAAAGTAACAAAAGAATTTTACCAATCTGGAATGAATATAGGAATATCCAGCATGCAAAAAGACTCTTCAGTAGGTTCGTGAGTGTAAAAATGCATAGCTAATACATGTTTACATCCATGACTCTAATAAAGTTCCTTCTTTCATAAGAACCTTTCAATAAACTTGGGAATCAAAGATAAACAGTCTGGCAAAAATCAGACCGGATCACCTTCACCAAAAGTAAAAGTGATTAGACTAAGTTTCATCAAGAAACTTCCAGTATCAAGAAGTTGTTTATGTTATAACTCAAGAAATAGTAATAACAAAACTTTCAGTGAAGTAATACGAAAATGTCCAGAACAATGGACACCATATTATCAATTCACTCAATTGTCTAATACATTGAGGAATATGTAGGAGTGTGAACACAAATGTTTCCCCTGAGATCAGGCAGCACTAACACAGGTGAAGTAGTCAACCTTCTCTCTAATCCTTGCAAACTTTCCTCACAGGCTTCAATCCATTCAAACGCTTTATCCTTCCTTTGAAATCACATGACCCAAAAAATTTACTTCGTCGAGCCAAAACTCACACTTGGACAACTTTGCATACAGCTGTTTCTCCTTCAGAACCTGAAGATTCACACTAAGATATTCAGCGTGTACTTCCTGGTTTCGCGAATAGATGAGTATGTCGTCTGTGAAACAACGACAAACTTATCTAGGTATGGATGAAAGATCCCATTCATGTAATCCATGAATATAGCTGGAGCATTCATCACACCAAACGGCATCACAAGATACTCGTAGTGCCCATAGCATGTTTGAAACGCTGTCTTTGGTATATCTTCTATCTTCTCACGAATCTGGTGATAACCCGATCGCAAATCAATCTCGGAGAAAACTGTCGCTCTCCTCAACTGATCCATCAAGTCATTTATCCTCGGAAGATGATACTTGTTCTTAATGGTAACTTTGTTCAACTGGCGCTAGTCCACACATAAGCAATATGTTTCGTCTTTCTTTCTCACCAACAGCACAGGCGTTCCCTAAAACGACACACTGGGTCTAATGAACTGCTTTTCCCAATAAGTCCACCAACTGTTCCTTCAAGGTTTCCAACTCAGCAGGTGCCATATGCTAAGGTGCCATAGACGCTAGTCCTGTTCCTGGTACAAGACCGATCACAACTCGACGTCTCGAACTGGCGGTACACCTGGTACGTCTTCAAGAAAGACTTCCGGAAACTCGTTAGTAACATGTATTCGTTTTGCTCCTCCTCCTCTCAAAGAAACGTTTCCTTGGTTGGCAGTCCAAATCCAGAATTATCCGAATCAGGGAAAACTAAGGTTTTGTTTACACCGTCTAGTTACAAGATAACCAATCCATCCCTATGATCAAATCCATTTACGAAAGAGGCAAACAGATTAAATCAATCAAAAACGTTCTATCCACTACGGAAAATAGAACAGTTCAAACAGACTTTCGCAGTTATAACAGGCTTTGCAGAGAGTACAAAAATTACCAGATGTAAGGGTAAGGAAAGATACAGATGAGGTTCCACCTTCCATGACGATCTGACCGTGAATCAAGTCTTCATTTTGAGAAGCTTCAGCACCACCCACAGTGTAGACTCTGCCTTTCGCCTTAGGCCTTGCAACTTGGACATTGTTGACAGAATGTTACAATTTCGGTTGCATGCATTCCCGTGAGATATGTCCTGGCTCCCCACACTTGAAGCAGATAATCCCTTTGATCGAACAGTCTCTTGGGATGTGGTTACTCTTCCCACACTTCATGCACTTCTTTGGGGCGCTTCCAGATTGACTAATACTCCCACTGCTTCCTCCTACAGAACGTTGTTGTTGACCTTGTTGTTTTGAATATGGTTTCCATCGAGATCTATCATCACGACCATTGGTGCCTTTAAGGAACCTAGTCGGTCTAGAGTGACGTTGCCTTCCTCCACGAGTCTTCATCAGATCTTCGACTACGAAGCATTCATCTACCAACACCGAGAACTCTTTGACCTCAAGAGGTAGCACTTCTCCCCGAATCTCGTCCCTTAAACCTTCTTCGAACTTTGTACACTTCCACTCCTCATCGGGATGAAGATGGAAATACCTCGAAGATTTCAGCAGGAACTCAAAACGATCAGCATATTCTTTGACAGACATTCCTCCTTGACGTAGCTGCAGGAACTCCATGTCTTTCAACTCGTCTTGCACCCGTCGGAAAACACGCGTTCTGAAGAACTCTGCTAGCGACAACTTAAAAGAAAGCAAAAACATTACTACCCTGTCCAATATCATTCCCCTTCAGAAACAATAATGCAGAGAGTAACAAACAATCGTTGTCTTCTTCACAGAAACACAACACAGAGAACAAACAATACAAAAGGATAGACCGAAGTCATCATCCTTTCCAACATTGTTTTCTCTCAGAAACAATAGCACAGAAAAACAATTAGAGAAAACACAACACAAACAAGACAGACCATAACCAACAAACCCCAAAAAGACTCGGCCAGCTCTGATACCAAATAATGCAACACCCTTTCCCGAGTGTCACATTCCCGAACGTTTATAAGGCCGAAAATATTTATTTATGCGGAAAATACGATTTTTCTTTTTCTTTTCTTTTCATAAAGATGTAATGGGATTAGTAAAAGTAATAAATAATACTAATAAGTGAACTTAGGTTCACGATGCATTACTAGGACATACATACAGTATTATAAATACAGAAACAGAAAACAAAAACAGAAACATCAACATTACTATATACAGACATAAGTCTAATGTATGACTGACATAAGAAATACAATAAGTACTAGGAGTCATAGCTCCCAAAAGGTACTACAAAAACTGACATAGTCTGGCCGATAACAAAACTAAAACAGCAAAAGAGTCCACCTCCGAACTCAAAGGGACTGCAGAACTGAACCATCGTCACGTCCATCTGTTCAAACAGCAACAGCAAGTACCAGCAGAAAACATACAGATATGGGTGAGATTCCCGTTCATCAACACAACAAAATAGCAGTAGCAAAAACGGGACGACTCACCGGGTAACAGCGTACCCAACATGCTTACAAGGTTCTCAATATAAATCATATTAAGCAGTTAACAACATAATAGCATGCTAAACATTTAATAGCATAATATAAGGCATCCTTAAACAGTACAGCGATGTATAAAAGTAAATATAACATCAATAGCCATAAACATCAATAGCCATGCAATGCAATGCAATGTATATGACTCAATGTCAATGTCACTGGGTACTACTCTGACCCCTACTCCATGGAGCTAACAAAACATTCGGAGAGAGTGAATGGGAGGACATGTTCCGGTTTCTGCCAGCCATGAGCAAGATGCTGCCATGAGCAAGATGCTACAAAATTCGTAATGTGCACGTATCTGGCTTTACGGTAACACTCTCGACCAAACATGAAAAGTACGGCATCTAGTAGAGGATATCAGTGTATTGCACGGATTCGCCACGACACAGAAGAATCACCAACTGGTCACATGTCAGCCCTTCCAACCCTGATACCTCCAAAAAGACCATTGAAGATCGTCACCGTAAGATTCGCACCCGTATCAAGGTGTAAGCTCAACTCCTAGGCTCAAGGCCTTACAACTATGCACATGAAATGCCAATGCTTACACAAAGCAGATGCGATAAAGCAATGTCTATCCATTGGATAAACCTCAAGGTTCACTAAGGTTCTCTTCCTTAGAAACTACACACATCTTTGTTTTATAAAACAGTTATCCATCGGATAAAACAATTATCCATCGGATAAAATATCTCGTGATTCCTTTGGAATGATCCAGACTGCTTTCAGAATCGTCGACTGTCCCCACAAACCAACACAAGTCTTTTCAGCGTGTTTTGTCCTCACTCACACGCTTTCTAGGAAGCTTCCCAGAAGGTCACCCATCCCATAATTACTCTAAGTCAAGCACGCTTAACTATAAAGTACTTATGTTCTAAGCTCCCGAAAAGAAGATAAATCTTGTTGATATGGGTAGTACCAATCAATTCTTATATGCCTTCCCTTAACTATACAGTCCCATACCTGCATAGCCTCAGGATTCTTTCCACTGTACAGTCCCATACCTGCACAGTCTCAGGATCTCTCTCATTCCGGTTATCACAAGACAGAAACAATTGAACGATTAACCTGGATCCGAATCATCGGTCGGTCATCGAACTACTGTTTCGAAAACCAAAACGTTTCGTGTTTGTGTTTATGTCTTATGAATTATGTCTCAAGTCCTAAGCATTATGAATAAGGATTGAGAATCCTCTTAGATAAGTCTTTAAGCCTTTCTAAGATATTAATCCCTTGTTTTTCAATTAAGGAAACAAGTGTTGATTTCACTTAAGTCTTATGAACTCATTGATGTACTAAGTCATCAATGGTATAGTACATGGTCTTGTTCCACCACATACCATACTTAATTAACCCTTGTCTTCAACTCTAAGTTAATTACTTAACTTAGGTTTTTACGTATAAAACTCTTACGATTGAGTTAGAAAACTCCTTTTGTAAACCAAACAACTTTTACAATTAAAAACTCATTTGATTTGAAACAACATTTAAACTACTTACTTCACTTCTAGCATTTTCTGAAACATGAAATTCGCTTAGCGGATTTACATTCGCTTAGCGAAATTGAGGCAGTAATACCTCCTTTGGAACTCCTCTGGATCGCTTGGCGAGACACAAATCGCGTAGCGAAATATATTGTATTCGCTTAGCGAATATGAATTCGCTTAGCGCAAGTTCAGACGGTTGCACCTCTTTAGAAACACCTCTGGATCGCTCGGCGAGACAGAATTCGCGTAGCGAAACTTCACTTTATTCGCTTAGCGAGAATGATTTCGCTTAGCGAAAGTTCAGACGGTTACACCTCTTTTGGAGACTTCTCTGGATTGCTCAGCGAGAAGTAATTCGCGTAGCGAAATGTATTGGATTCGCTTAGCGAATATGAATTCGCTTAGCGAAATGTTGCCTTAAAACAAGACATCAACCTTATGGAACCATTTTGATTCTCTTCATGAAAACACTTCTTTTCTCATTTTGAGTTACTTGATTAGCTAGATGAACTAAGGATAAGGTATAAAACATGTTTCACTTTGGTGAAAGCACTTTGAGATTTAATTCCATTTAAAGTCACTTAGGGTTTTTCTTTGAAAAACACAAGTTATTGAAAACACTTTCTTTACATCAAAACTTGACTTGTCCAAGAACTATTCATATCCTTCCTTTCCTCAATGTGAAGTTTTACTTCATCAACCAATCAAAGTATAGCTCACAACACTTACACAATCATGATAACCATAATACACATTACTACATCATAATCAAACATCCAAGTCCATCACACATTATGGTCTCATAATCAACAATAAAAGTCCATACTTGATCTAGTGATCAAAGTAGGTTTTCCAACATACATGGAAATGATTTTTATTCAATCATATCATCATCAACTTATGCTAAAACACACTACAACATACTCAAGCATAAATTCATCATAACAATCTTGTTCTTGAAGAGAACTTAACAAAACATAACAACTAAAAGTGAACCCAAACTAAAGGGTTTCACCCACACATAAAGTAAACAACCATCTTCACCACCACCATCTTGGTGTGATGAGGTTCTTCTCCCCATACCTGTTGAAGAGCAGATTCCCAGATCAAAGTCGGTTGATCGGTTTGTCAACCTCCTGATAGTTGTCACCAACTACAAACAACCAAACAATCAAACATTAAACAAAAATCAAACCAAACTCAACAATTCTCACAAAGAGGGTTTCGGCCACCCTAAAGAGAATAAAGCTAGGAATTGATCTTGGTTTTCCATTTCATGGATTCAAAGGCATTAGGAAAGCTAAGAATGAAATCAAGTGTTAAAAATCAAAAATTGATGAAAACACTATTCATCATCATCAAGAAGGGTTCGGCCCTAATGTGCTTTTTGAGCTATGATGAGAGTTGAATCATAAGCTCTAGGGTTTAGATAGAGAATGATGAGGTGAGTTCAAAGAAATTGGTCTCACATCAAAATGATTTTTCTACAATTTCCTATGGATTTTCAAAGTTTTGGATCTAAGAAATAATTTTCATGAAAATGGATCTTGATCTTGAAATAAAGAGATATTCAAGAAGCTAAGAGATCATAGAAGTGATCTTACCTTAAGATGATGGAAGATTGCTCAAGGAATCAAGTGATTCCAACAAGTGATTCAAGCTTTTCAAGAAGAAAAATGGAGTTTCTCTTCAAGAACAACAATGGTGTTCTTCTTTGGGCAGAAATTTCGTGAATGAGGGGCTGGATGGGCTGAGTTCAGCCTTAAAACAAGTCACTTAAGGGCAAAATAGTCATTTGCCAAAAGGGTAAAATGGTAAAAGTGCAAAAGACTAAGGTTAGGGGCATTTTGGTCATTTCGCGTCTAGATTTTTCCGATCGTCATGACGACTCTGGCATACTCTCCCAAGTGTCCTGGGATGTTGTGATATCAAGATTATCTGTTGGCGAGTCTCGGTAAGTCCATATGTGGCTCCGTTCGTCACCCGATTGAGAATTCCGCCCGAACGAAGGTCAGGAAGTGATTTTTCTGAAATTTTTACGAAATTTAACCAAAACGTAGAGAATCAAATTCTAAGACTTACTGTCTCGTTCACGGGTCCATCTGAGGTCTTCTGAGCAGTAAAATCATACTGTCAGTGTAAAAACGCAGACCGGACTCCGTTTGAGTTTTTGACTCAAAACTTAATCGTAGCTTCCTACGATATCGTCAAGCATGACTGTGGTCTCGGAATATTTTATTTCCATTCCTAAGACCTCGAATAAAATAAAGACATTAAAATACTGAAGAATTAGAAAACGTGAAAATCAGGGCGTTACACTATAATCGATTATTTTAATGCCATAATCGATTATTTTATTTTTAGCCAAAATGCGTTACGAGACAGTCACATCATAATCGATAATCGATTATGGGTTCTCTGTTTTAAAACTCACTTACACGCGTAAGAGCATAATCGATTATACAATCGATTATGTCTATAATTGATTACAATAATCGATTCTATCTTCACTATTTTAAAAACATCTTTTCAGATATATGATAATAGATTATGCGAAATCCCTAATCGATTATGATCTTTTAGAAACTATCTGATTTTAAACTTAACGGCTGTTTAACTTATTTTTCCAATTAAAGAGGTTACGGCCAATTAAGTTCTCTTTTTACTTTTCATATTATATGTGTGTGTGATTGATTTTTGAGAGCTTTATCTACCATGTACAACATGATCTAAAACACACAATACAAATACTAAAATTCCCTTCACCCCTTCTGAAAGACTTGATCATCTGAGATAACCTTTTCCGCTTTTTACAATCTAGTCCTTCTGGAATGATTCTTTTGTCAATCATCAAAACTTAAATAAAACTGTCAAGTCATATATTCACATTCTCCCCCTTTTTGATGATGACAAACATCTCAAGGAGGGATTTCTAAAAAAAAAATGGGTTAGAGTATTTAATATTTAATAATCAAAGTTATGCGCATATAATATATGCTCTACTCCCCCTCACTTTATGCAAAAAATAAAATCCACTCCCCCTGAATTATGCAACCATATATAACTCTCCCCCTTTTGGCATTATCAAAAAGCGGGAAAGATAGTAAGATGCAAGGCATGTATTCAAGGTAAAAAACAAATGTATCAAATAATAAACATAGTAGAAATAGATAGGTCTACTTATCCAAAATGAGTCAAAAAAAAAAAAAACTAAGAGGATCTAGTCCTCATCCAACTTATCATCCTCATCATCACCATCATTAGCAGCAGCAGGATGGGGCGGTGCTCGAACAGGACTGTCAAAGATGATCTCCGCCTCATTCATACGCTGCTCCATGCGTTCCACCTTAAGAGATAGATTACTTATTGCACTAGTGTTAGCACGGACATCCATAAAAATGGTTTGCAGCATTTCCATCATTTCAGAAGAAGCAGTAGAAGGATTTGCTTGTGATGAGGATGCTCCAGTAGTGTAAGAGGACTCTTGAAAATAATCAACTTGTTTTCTTCTCTTGGACTTGTATACCCATTCATTTCCATAGAACTCTATTCCCATTTGGTTGATTGTCCTTTGATTGAGCATTCGATAGAACTTTTGGATATCTAGCTTGACCTCTCCAATGAGGTTTACACTTATATGCCTAAGGATGCAAGTAATCAAATGCCCGTAAGGCAAAGATCCTCCATTCCTATTATCAGCCATGTGCTGTATAATTAAGCCAGCCCTATCAACAGTTTTCTTATTTTCAAGCAACCAAATCATCACAACATCGAGTTTTAGAAGCTGAGAGAAGTTGTGTCGCCTAGGAATAGAACCCTCGCAACGACATACTGTAACAACCTACTCTCTACCTTCATTTGGCCAGCAGTAATTTCCCTAAAGGTTGCTTCAGCAGGATCCCTCAAAATAGCCTTAGTTGCATCCAACCTTTCAAACTCATTTGCTAAGGGTGCAGCAGGACCCTCAGCAGTTACTTTAGTGCCACCATAGGGCACCCCCCACAACTCTCCGAAAAGCCTCAGCAGTAAAGCAAATAGGTTTGTGGCATACCTCAGAAATGAGTACACCGTCAACAAGGCGGAGTTTGCAGTAGAAGACTCGAACCAGTTCTGGGTATATGTCCTCTGAGAAGGTGAGGAAGTTAGTCAGACTGGCAGCGTCCAAGAGCTCTATGAATTTGAATTTTTCTCTCCTCAAGTACTCAACGTCCAGAAATCGGGGTTTTTCGACTTCCCTATTTTGGAAGTTGCTTACAAAATCAATACATTGACCCCCATTGGAGAAGAACTTGTTCAGCTAGTCTTGAGTGATGGGACCAGGGTTTACAATAGCTATTCTTGTGCGTTTAGGAGGCATGATGATGAGAGGAGATGAATATGGATGATGAAACCAGAGGATAAATTCAAAGAGAGAGAGATAATGCAGCAGATATGAGAGCTAGGGCATGAAGCGTACCTTTTAAGGAGATGCATAATCGATTATTTTAAGGACCATAATCGATTATGTGCTGAGATGGAGCTCTCTGATTGGTTGGTTTGTGATGTGTAATCGATTATATGAGCTTCAATAATCGATTATTCTGTGAGAGTCTGACCTTTGGATTCTATGAAATCTATTAGGTAATCGATTATGCACTGGGTTCGTGGTATAATCAATTAGTTAATCGCTTCATATTGACAAATTTTCAACCCTATAATCGATTAGGTAATTGGTTATTCTCATTTTCTGGGTTGCTTCTCCTCCTTAATCGATTATTGTAATCGATTATTGGCCTTCTGACTTCTGGTGGTTTTCTGTATTATGCACATAATCTTATGACTTTTGACACTTTATCGATTATTGATCTTCTACCTTCTGATAATCGATTATACTAATCGTTTATTGCATCCTGTTTCTTATTCACACTTAATACGCAGATTAGTAAAAACAAGATGAGATGCTTATCTTACTCAATGCATGATTGATTTAATATTCCTAATTCAGTTCTCATGAAAAAGAAGCTTTCTTTGGGTAATGGTTTTGTAAAAATGTCTACGATTTGTTTAGATGTTTCAACAAACTCAATCATGCAATCACCTTTTTGAACATTGTCCCTAATGAAATGGTGCCTAATCTCAATATGCTTGGTTTTAGAGTGATAAACTAGATTTTTCATGAGATTTATGGCACTAGTCTTGTCACATTTAATGGGAATAGTTTTAAGATTAATTCCATAGTCATTCAACTATTGTTTCATCCAAATTATTTGTGCACAACAACTATCCGCTGCAATGTATTCCACTTCGGCAGTGGATAAGGCCACACTAGTTTGTTTCTTACTGTGCCAAAAGACTAATGCGTTTCCTAGTAAGTGACATGTACCACTAGTACTTTTTCTGTCCATTTTTCATCCTGCAAAATCAGAATCTAAATACCCAACTAGGGTGCAATCAGCCCCTTTAGGATACCGTAAGTCCATATTTTGTGTGCTAATAAGGTATATCATAATGCGTTTTACCGCGGCGAGATGTGATTCCTTAGGGTTTGATTGAAAACGTGCACACATGAATACACTAAACATAATATCGGGACGACTAGCAGTAAGATAAAGGAGAGATCCTATCATACCTCTATACTTACTCATATCAACCGTCTTTCCATTCTCATCTTTATCTAGATAACATGATGTTCTCATGGGAGTAGATAATTCTTTAGAGTTGTTCATCCCAAATTTCTTGAGCAGCTCCTTGCAATATTTGGATTGGTTTATGAATATACCTTCCTTTGATTACTTAATTTGTAGTCCAAGGAAGTAGTTGAGCTCACCCATCATTGACATTTCAAATTCGCTTTTGTATAATGTTAGAGAAATCCTTGCACAAAGCCTCATAAGTGGCACCAAAAACTATGTCATGCACATAAATTTGAACGAGTAAAATGTCATGCTTTTTGTTTTTGATGAAAAGAGTAGTGTCAACTTTTCCTCTTTGAAAACCATTTTCAAGCAAGAACTTACTCAATCGTTCATACCAAGCTCTAGGCTTGCTTTAAACCATATAAAGCCTTTTTCAGTTTAAACACATGGTTTGGAAATTCAAAGTTTGAAAAACCTGGGGGTTGATCTACATAGACTTCTTGTATAAGACCATTTAGAAAGGCACTTTTTATATCCATTTGGAAAAGTTTGAAATCCATAATGCATGCAAAAGAGAGAAGCATGCAGATGGCCTCTAATCTAGCTACGAGAGCATAGGTTTCATCAAAGTCTATGCCTTCTTGTTGGTTGTAACCTTTAGCTACAAGCCTTGCTTTATTCCTTCTGATTATTCCATTTTCATCAAGCTTGTTACGAAAAACCCATTTAGTACCAATGACTAAATGGTCCTTAGGTTTGGGGACTAGTTCCCACACATTGTTTCTTTGAAATTAATTTAACTCATCTTGCATAGCAAGAGTCCAATGTTCATCTACTATAGCCTCATTCACATTTTTAGGTTCAACTTGAGATACAAAAGCCATATAGTGATATACTTGTTTCAAAGAGTTTCGAGTAGTCACCCCTTTTTCAATATCCCTATATTGTTATCAAGAGTATGATCTCTTGATGTTTTTCATTCTTTTGGAAGATCCGAGTGAGGCGTTCCTTCCATTTGTTGAGGCGTTTGATCTTCAATGTTGTTATACTCTTGACCTTGTGTTTGTCCAAGGTGATTATTGCTCAAAATTTCTGCAAGATCATCAACAATTTCCCCTACCACAAATTTGGGGTTAAATTCATCAAAAGAGACATGTACAGATTCTTTAATAGTCATAGTTCTTTTGTTATAAACTCTAAAAGATTTACTAGAACTTGAATATCCAAGAACTATACCTTCATCAGCTTTGGCATCGAATTTGCCAAGGTTATCTTTACTATTATTCAAAACAAAGCACTTACATCCAAATACGTGAAAGTGGGAGATGTTGGGCTTCCTTCCTTTGTAAATTTCATAGGGTGTTTGTTTTAGGATAGGTCTTATGAGGACTATGCATTACATAGTATGCGATACTTACCGCGTCTGCCCAGAAATACTTGGGAAGGTTGGTCTCACTTAGCATTATCCTCGCTAGCTCTTCAAGAGACAGGTTTTTCCTTTAAACCACCCCATTTTGTTGGGGAGTCCTTAGTGAGGAAAATTATGCTCAATTCCATTTTCAGTACAAAAGGCCTCAAATGCCTCATTTTGGAGCTCACCACCATGATCACTTCGGATGGATACTATGTTTAAACCTTTTTCGTTTTTGAATAATCTTAGAAATGTTTCGAAAGGCAACAAAAGCGTCATTTTTATGAGAAATAAACAAGGTCCATGTGAAACGAAACTAATCATCCACAATAACAAGTGCATAGTAATTGCCACCAAAGCTCATAGTTCTAGATGGACCAAACAAGTCCATGTGTAAAAGATGTAAAGGCCGATTTGTTGAAACAAGGTTTTTAGATTTGAAAGTGGCCTTTACTTGTTTTCCTTTTTGAAAAGCGTCACTCAACTTGTCTTTTTCAAAATACAGTTTTGGTAGTCCAATTACTAGATCCTTACGAACCAACTTATTTAGATGGTCCATGTGAATGTGTGCCATTCTCCTATGCCCTAACCAAGTTCCATCCTCTTTACTAATAAGACAACATTCATCATTTGAAGGTAATTCATCCAATTTAACCATATAAATATTTCCAATCCTTTGTCCAATTAACTTAGTTTGTTTATTTTTAGAATCCATAACCATGCATTTTGATTTATCAAAAATTACTTCAAAACCTTTGTCATAAAGTTGGCCTATACTTAGCAAATTATGTTTCAAGCCCTCAATATACAAAAAATTTTCTATAATGGGATTGGGACTCTTACCAACCGTTCCAATTCCCATTCTACCTTTGTTGTTATCAACGTAGAAAACATAGCCACCCTTTTTGGGTGTAAGGGAGGAGAAATTATTTTTGTCTCCCGTCATGTGCTTGGAGCATCCACTATCAAGATACCAGTTTGAGTCCTTTGCTTTCAAGCACACCTACAAAACCGATTTAAATTTTAAATTTTGGTACCCAAATCATGTTGGGTCCTTGAGGGTTAGTTTTGGGCATATTACCCTTTGGTACCCATAATTTCTTACCAATCATGTTCTTGTTCTTTCTAGCATTGGATATAGAAGCAGTATGTCCTTTTCTACCACAATAAAAACATTTAACAAGAGGACTACGAGGTGTATTTGTTGGACTAAAGAACTTCTTAAAATATTTTTTATGCAATTTAGGGTGATACCCCAAACCAGCTTTGTCATACATTCCCTTTTGGTTCCCTAGAAGCACATTTAGGTTGTTGTTGAAACTCAAGTCTGTGCAGTTTATAGAGGGTATTTGAATCGAATTTTGATGCTTTTAAAGATAAATGTTATTGTATTTTTCCCTTTTACTTAAGTTTTGACAGAATTGATGTTAGGAGGCAGTTTGATGGATTTTTGAAGAAAAGAGAAGGTATTTAAGCTAAAACGGGCATAATACTGAAGTTCTGATGTTAGCACGGCCGTGCCATGATAAAGCGTGCTCGTGCCAACCACCCAAATTCATGCATCCAAACAAAGCCTTATAAAAGTAGTCAAAACTGACCTCTGAAGACTTAGCAAGGTCGTGCCACACGAGATCACGCCTGTGCCATATTGAAGAAAGGGCTGCCTTTGAAGAAAAACATGACAGAAGCTAGCACGGCCTCAATTGCAAAGAGCACACCCGTGCCAGATGAAGAGCACACCCGTGCTAAAGCCCTTGCGCTAGAACGTTGTTTTACAAAAGTTAGAAGGACCTGACAGAAGCTCGCACGGCCCTAATCGCAAAGAACACGGCCGTGCCAACTTAAGAGCACGCCTGTGCTACAACCCGTGCACTAGAACGTTGATTTACGAAGTCAATAAGCCCTGACATATTTGAGCACGCCCGTGCTAAGTGAAGAGCATGCCCGTGCTGAATGAAGAGCACGACCCGTGCTAATGAAACAGAAGACCAAAATCAAGGCCCGGTCCGCATTTGGTGTTATAAATAGAGGCCCTCTATGCCACTCTAAGATGATCTTTTATCTTTTCATATTTGAATCTTTTGCACTTTCTTTCATCTCTTTATTTCTTTGAGTGTTATACTCTTGTTTAGTTTTATTCTATAGTTTTGATTTCTAAAGTAAGATTTGGCACCTGGAGGTTAAGTTGGAAATAACTTCTCCCTCTTCAACTATTCAGGATGCGTTTCCCTTTGTTGATTTTAGTTTTCTCTATTACTCTGAGTAGCTAATTTCACCACTAGAGTTGTGGTGGATCTTGTGTTAGTAGAAACTCCTTTCACTATGTCTTCGCTTTAATTCAATTCTATTTGGTTTTAAAGTTGTTATTTGAATAGTGTTATTCTATCGTTCTTCATCCCATACTAGGATTCTGCACCTTTTGTATGCTTATAATCAATTGATTGACATTTTGGCTATCAAGCCCGATTAAATTGGTAGACATATAGGATAACTGAGGTTTAATATCTAGATTTGCTAAACGTGATTTATTCCTTTCAATAAACTCTTTGTCTAACAACCATTGGGTTTATTTGGGGAAAAGAATATTAATTGCTTGACAAACAATTAATAGTTTTTGTAGAGGGATTGGTATTCAAAAAGCAATTACGAAACTGAATAGAATAAGGATTTGGGGGATATCGAAAGCACAAGTGAAACCATGGCTCTAAGCTCTTTACTCTTGATCTCTAAAACTCTTTTTTTACTCTTTTGCAATTACCTGTAACACTGCTCTATTCTTATTTATTTTTCATGTTCTTTATTAGTCTAAAGAGCATAAGAATTTCTCTATTCCAGTACTTGCTTTATCATTATTATATAAAAGGCAAAACTAGTGCTTTCGTCCCTTAAGTTAATTTAATTTTTCAAATTGGTCCCTTAAGGTTTTTTTTTTGTGTCAAACAGGTCCCTTAAGTTTTTTTTTTGTGACAAACAGGTCCCTTATGTTGTCATGACAGTGTATGGTCTTGCTATTAAATCAGTGAATTATGATGTCATAAAAAAACTTAAGGGACCTATTTGTCACAAAAAAAAAAAAACTTATGAGACCTGTTTGACACAAAAAAAACTTAAGGGACCAAAACACTAGTTTTGCTTATATAAAATTAATATCTTGGGTACGATATCTGGACTTCCGTCTTATATTACTTCTGCGACAGGGTACACTACCCTTAAGTGTGTTTTGAACGCAACAAGTTTTTAGCGCCATTGTCGGGGATTAATTTTTGATATTTTGTGATTTTAGTAATATTGGAAGAAAAGAAATC
Organism: Ammopiptanthus mongolicus; assembly: GCA_039655645.1. Classification (NCBI taxonomy): domain Eukaryota; kingdom Viridiplantae; phylum Streptophyta; class Magnoliopsida; order Fabales; family Fabaceae; genus Ammopiptanthus; species Ammopiptanthus mongolicus. The sequence continues at coordinate 34,920,179 of CM077350.1, forward strand.
CTAGTTCCTTTAGACATTTAATTTTTTTATTTTTATTCTCTCGTTTTGTATGCTAACACGTTCTAAAGATCCTGATCTAGTTTTTGACAGGGAAATTGAAAGGACTTTCCAAAGGTTGCGAAGGCAAGCAAGAGAGGAGAACACCATAGGGGAAAGAATGATGTTGTTTGACTATTTTACCCTCTCTGCTGAGGTGACGGATAGCATCACCAACCCTGCGGTGGATTCTAACAACTTTGAGATCAAGCCTACCTTGGTCTCTATGATCCAAAACTCTGGATTATTTGGGGGGGGGGGTTGCCAACTGAGGACCCCAACTGCCATCTAAAAAAGTTCCTCAAGATCACCGATCTTATCAAATACAATGGAGCTTCGACAGATGCGATCAGACTTAGATTGTTCCCATTCTCATTGTCCGACAAAGCAAATCAGTGGCTTTCTTCTTTGCCATCTGGTTCTATCACTACTTGGGATCAATTAACAGGCCAATTTTTGGCCAGGTATTTTCCACATTCTAAATCCATTGAATTCAGAGCTGATATTTCGAATTTTGTGCAATATGATTAGGAATCTCTCTATGAGGCATAGGAGAGTTATCAGGATTCAATCTGGAGATGTCCATACCATGGTTTCAAATTCCCCATTCTGGTACAGATGTTCTATAATGGACTTTCACAAACAAACAGGTCCAATACCGATGCTGCCTGCGAGGGCACAATTTTGAAGAAAACACCGGAAGAAGCCCAAGCCTTGATTCAAGAGATGGCAGCCAATCACTACCAATGGCCGCTCAGGGACAGGCAGACCATAAAGAAGCCAATTGGTGTGTATGAGGTAACTGCCATAGAGACAATGGAAACTAAAGTTGATGCTCTAGCAAAACAGATTGAAACACTGATGCAAGTTTAAGCATAGATTATGACACCAACCAGTGCACCAGTGTCTCCATTCCCATGCAATCATTATGGTCTAATAGGACATAAGAGTAAGAACTGTCATCTGAGCAATTCTTTTTCTCCACCAATTGAGGAAGCCAAATTCATGAATAGTGTCAATCAACACCAAAATAATTCCTACAATCCTGGTTGGAGGAGTCACCCGAATTACTCATGGGGAGGTCAGCAGAACAGTCAAGGCTTAAATTCAAACACCTACAGACCACCCCACTTGCAAAACCAAGGTACAAAACCAGAAAATAGGAAACCCAACCCTCATGAATTGATAGCAGAATACATAAAGGAGACTGATAACAAATTTCAAGCCATTCAGTCACAAATAACCACTCTTACCGCTTTGCTCTCAAAAAGGCCTCAAGGATCATTACCCACTCAGACTGAGCCAAACCCAAGGTAGCATGTCAATGCGATTTCTTTGCAACAAATAGAAAAAGGCAATTTTACTTACACGGAAGAAAACAACACTGCTAAAGAAATTAAGTCCGAAGGAGAGCACGGCCATGCCATCTGTCCAGTAACCAGAATCAGGTAACAGTCACTAGTGAGGTACAATTTTCTCTTCCAACTCTTTTTACTGAAGCTAATAACATGCAAAATGATGAATTATTGAGAACTAATATGAAATTGTATGTTAAATCAACTCTTGATAAAGATGAGGATCTTTCAAAAGAATATGGGTAGTACAAAATAATGAGGAATGCTCTGCTGTTATTTTGAATAAATTACCTCGTAAAATTAAAGACCCAGGAAGTTTTACTATTCCCTGTTCCATTGTGAATTCCCATTTTGATAAAGCACTATGCGACTTAGGCGCTAGTATAAATCTAATGCCTTATTCTGTGTCAAAAAGGCTTGGTTTACAGGAACCTCAGAGCACCAAAGTCTCATTGCAACTAGCGGATAGAACCATTACCCACCCTCGAGGAACAATAGAAGACGTGTTAGTAAGGGTGGGGAGATTCACATGCCCAGTAGACTTTGTAATATTAGACATGAAGGAGGATGAGGAGGTCCCTATCATTCTAGGACGACCTTTCTTGGCTACCAGTGATGCTAAATAGAGGTCAAACAAGGCACCCTAACCTTAAGGCACAAGGGTAAAGAAGCTATCTTCAACGTCTCCCCAAGACCACCGTGATCGGTACTCTAAAACAAGTCGTCAAGCTCGTGACGTAAAACAAGCGCTACGCAGGAGGCAACCTGCATTTTATTTTATTACATTATCTCATTATATAAAATAAAAATAAAAAAAAATTGGAGAAAGAATTATGTGTAGGAAATTTTGAAATTTTTTTGAAGTATCCCCTATTTCTGAACTTAAATTTAAAATCTGGAAAAATGATAGGGCACGGCCGTGCCTCGTACGGCTGTTCAGAATATAAGAAGGAGTAGAGCACGGGCAGAGCAATGCCCTTGTTCACCTAGTGCTCCCTCTATTGTGCAGATTCTTCAAATTTATGCATCCTTCCCTGCTTAATTCACTTCTCCAAGGCAAAAATCTCACCTTATACTCTTTAATTTATCTGATTAGGTTTATATTGGGTTAAGTTTAAGGTTGTTTTATTCCCCTTTTGAATTTATGCATGTTAGCTGCTGTTTTGGTGCTTTTTAGTTATAAATGCTATTAGGAACTGTTAGTTTAGTGGTAGTACAGATATTATGCATGTTTTAACTGTGATTTCTGGGTTATTTTGAGTTTTGCGTATGGCACGGGAAATAGCACGGCCGTGCTATTCTAAAGAACAGGTCGTGCTACTCATATTTCTGGATTTTTATTTGTGCACGGGAACTAGCACGGCCATGCTATTACAAGAACAGGCTGTGTTGTTCATATATTGTTAAAATCTGGAAATTGCAATCAGCACAGCCGTGCCCCCTGTTAGCATGGCCATGTCAATTTAAAATTCTAGAAAATATTTTTAGCATGGCCGTGCCAGTCCCAGAATGCTTAAACCAGAATCATTTTGTATGGATTTAAATCCATCTACCCAATGCTTATGATACATGTTTACGTTTTGCATATTATTATGATACTAATAATTGATTTTTGACTTGTGCAGGACTATGGCCCCCAAAAGAAAGCATATAGAGCATGGCAGTTCTTCCCGGCCCGAGTGGAACGAGCTGCTGACTTTCACAGATGCTGGTCATCAGGCTAGATTCTCTCATCTAGGTGCTTACGAGATTTTGGCCCAGAGATACCTCGATATGGATATCTTGGCCACATACGGACTCACTGCTCGGGCTATCCATCTACTTCAAAACATCGAATGGGAGCAGATAGCCGCCATTCGATGCCCAGCATACGGGGAACCCACCTTGGAGTTCCTCTCTAGTTGTTGCTATTTTGAGTCTGACATTGCGAGAGAAGGGCCCAGTGTCTCATTTCAACCGAATGACCACATCTGGTGGATGTCATTGGCAGACTTCAATGTCCGCCTAGGTATCGAGACAGCAGAATCAGTCCGCTCAAAGAGGTATCAGACAGCACTATTGGGTATGCCCGTTAATTTTTCTGATGGGACATTCTGGGCTGAGATCACCAAGGGCGGAGCCGAGCCATATAACCCTCGCTTGGCGAAGTCCTCTACCTTTTCTGAGATACCACTCTATATTCTGCATCGGTGGCTAGCCCTTTCTATCACCAATCATCACTCTACCGCCAGCGGGGTCTCTCGATTCGATCTTTTCATTCTATGGTGCATGATTCAGGCCCAGCCACTAAACACCAGCTATGTCTTGATGCAGACATGCTTACATCTGGGGGACAGCCCTAGATCAAGGCAAAAGGGCTTCATACTTGTGGGTTCCCTCCTATCCCATTTAGCCCGTATAATGCAACAGTTACATCCACGGGCCCAACAGATGAGTCTGATGGCCGCAATTGACAAGAGGATGCTACTATCAATGAGCATACTGATACATGGGCCTCATGGAGAAATGAGATTAACTGGAGTAGAGGCCGCTGCAGACTCAGACTCCGAGTCTGACTAGGAGGACCAGCATCAAGGCCAGGACCCACCTGCTCCACTTGTCCCACCAATGCACGAGAATGACTATCAGAGGCTTTCTGCTCGGTTTGATCAGTTAGAAATGGGGGTGCATGCTTGGTTGGATTCTCAGGAGCAGACCTTCCAGCGGTTTTCAGCGGATGTCTTTCAGAGGTTTGATAGTCAGGACCACCAGCTGACGCAGATGCTGCAGATGATGCAGACACATGTCGACTATCCATCTCCACCCCAGTGAACCCTCGCTATGATACTTTAAGCGTTTGTGCTATTGTATCAGGGGTTATTTTGTAAAAATTTCTCTTCTCCTTCCCTCTCCACTTGTATTTCATGATTAAATGTGTGCATTGAGGACACTGCATAAGTTAAGTGTGGGAAGGGAAAATATGTTCATATTGCTGCACCTAATTATTTGGCTTAACTTTCTTTTAAAAATTAAGGAAACCCCTTACGAAAAAAAAAAATTGCTTGATAGTCTCATTAGTGTTATTGAAAAAATTAGTCTTTTGAAAACTAATAATTGGCAGATAAATTCTTTGATTTAAAACTTTTTCATTAGACTTAACTCCTAAATGTGAGATTTGGGCTTATGGGATTAAGTTAAATTGCCAAATATTTTGATTTTAACCCTTTTTCTTTGATGAGTGTGATTCTCAGGTATTATATATTCTAGAACTTGTCCTGAGACCATCTCAAAGCAAATTTGACTTATGCATATGGAACTTTGGTTGAGGAGCTTTTAGGTATTCTTTCTGGCCTACATATTTTGTTAAAACACTTCTCCCCTAGTTGCCCAATTTTGAGCCTTTCATGAAAATCTTCTTCTTGGTCCATGTTCTGAAAAATTAAAATTAAAATTATTTTTGGTGACCACTTGGAAGTGTAATGGAGCAGCAGGAGAATTGAGTGGTGATGGATCCCTTTCCAAAAATAAAAATATTGGAAATAGGCTGGCAGTGAAAAGAAAAATATATTGCATCTTTCTTCTCAAAAAGAAAAAGAAAAAGAAATGAAAAATATGAATATAGAAAAAGATTAGAGAGAAGGCAAGAAAAAAGAGCTTATAGCTAAAGAAAGAAAGGAAGGGATGAAGAAAAAGTATTATATATATATATATATATATGAAAAAAGTGCCAATGCACCTTTTATTCTTTTATGCTTCTAAGGGTCATTACTTTGTTTATTGATTTAGGCATTTGATTATCCCTTTTCTTTCTCCACCTCACTTAACATTAATACCTGGACCCCATTACAACCCATGAAAGACCTCAACCTTTTTCTGCATGGATGTGGTTCATATTGTGTAGACTTGGTCGATGAACAAGCCTATGGTAATGTATTTATTTGAGAATCTTGAGTGTCTTTACATCTTTGTCCAATACACTGAGAGATTATGAGAAGAGCGACTTTTGGTCTTTTGAAAAAGTTTGATTTCAAGGACTTGAAAAGTTCTAATTGGGTAATCTTTTGGCATTCTTTTGAAAAGCATTTAACAAGAGGACTACTAGACGTATTTGTTGGACTAAAGAACTTCTTAAAATATTTTTCATGCAATTTAGGGTGATAACCCAAACCAGCTTTGCCATGCATTCCCTTTTGGTTCCCTAGAAGCACATTTAGGTTGTTGATGAATCTCAATTCTGTGTAGTTTATAGGGGGTATTTGAATCGAATTTTGATGCTTTTAAAGATAAATGTTATTTTATTTTTCCCTTTTACTTAAGTAATGACAGAATTGACGTTCGGAGGCAGTTTGATGGACTTTTGAAGAAAAGAGAAGGTTTTAAAGCTAAAACAGGCATAATACTGAAGTTCTGATGTTAGCACGGCCGTACCATGATAAAGCACGCCCGTGCCAAACACCCAAATTCGTGCATCCAAATAAAGCCTTACAAAAATAGTCAAAACTGACCTCTAAAGACTTAGCACGGTCGTGCCACACGAGAGCAGGCCCATGCCATATTGAAGAAAGGGTGCCTTTGAAGAAAAACCTGACAGAAGCTAGCACGACCTCAATGGCAAAGAGCACGCTCGTGCTGATGCCTGTGCGCTAGAACGTTGTTTTACGAAAGTTAAAAGGACCTGACAGAAGCTAGCACGACCCTAATCGCAAAGAGCACGGCCATGCCAACTGAATAGCACGCCTGTGCTACAACCCGTGCATTAGAACGCTGATATACGAAGTCAGTAAGCCCTAACATATTTGAGCATGCCTGTGCTCTAGCACGCCCGTACTGAATAAAGAGCACGTCCCGTGCTAATGAAATAGAAGACCAGAATCAAGGCCAGGTGTTATGACCCGAATTTGGCATTCATGATCGGTCGAGAGGAAAAGCCTACCCTTTTCCTTCCGTAGCCTAAAAAAAACAAGCATAAATTTGTCTCATCCAAAGTAAACGATTACATTCATTACTTACAATAACATAATGATTATAATTACATTAGAGTAACTAAATAAAACATAAATTACAAAATCCTGCTAAAAACTAGATACACTTAAACTATGGATATCAACCATAAAAAAAATGTCCACACGACATTCAAGACTTCTGACAGCTTTGCAGATATCGACATCTGAAATGTTAAACGAGGGGTGAGCCTCACGACTCAGTGAGGGATTTTCCTCCAAACACATGTAGTTATACATGAACAAGTGTAAAATAAAATCACACAATCACGCAAGCTTTAGTTCAAACAAATATTATCATTTCAACTCTATACTTCACAATCACCTATTCATATGTAAATAATCCCATAAGCAATCAAAATACCAAGTAGACATCTTGTCCCTCAAAGGAGTACTTGTGGAATGGCTTGCACTAACTTCCTTTTCTCATGATCCATGTTCCGCTCATAAGGGGAAACATAAAATAAACATATACTCATATCGAGTCTTTGGGGTTTCCGATTGGGGTTTCTCACTAAGGTCCCCCGCCTCGACAGTTTTAATTTCGTATACCGGAGATACTGTCCCCTCCGGCTATCAATATCCCTCCTCAACTCCGGGGTTGCTCACTAAGGTCCCCAACCTCAACGGTTTTAGCTTATATACCGGAGATACCGCCCTCTCCAGTCAGATATCTAAAGATTCATAAGTCATTAATTTGGCAATCCATTCCACCAAATACCCATTTTAGTATTCAAACACAAGCACTCAAACATAGTTTAACTATCACTAAATTCAATAATTTCACATATAACTCATTGAAGCTCACAAGCAAAATCTTACATGAAGAATATCTCATAATGTATTCATTCGAAAATCATGTCAGACCTTCATAACTCATCACTATAATAATCTCATAAGCATATTCACAATATATCTACTACTACTACTCTCTCAATCCATTTACCATTTATAACATTATCATACAATTACATGCTGGTTGCTATTCATAACTCCTATCTTATAATATACATACATCATAAAGCATTTCATCCTCACATAATAAAGTTGTGCCTATTTTAAGTCCTTTGCTTCCTCTGATAAAACACTTTAATATAAATAATATTATATATATTAACATCAGAGGGATATGCATATATACTATAATCTATATTTGGTATTGATATATATATATATATATATATATATATATATATATATATATATATATATATATATATATATATATATATATATATATTTATTAAGCATTAGTAACAAAAAAACTAACTACAATATATATATGTACACTACAGTGTGCAAACACACCATAACGTATAGGGTACTATAACAAGCAACAACAAATTTTGAATGAACAGAAAAATTTTATGGGGCAATAACATACAAAAGAAAACAGGAGAACAACACGTACCAGGGGCGTGCGTTCCCAATTTATTTCCAATCCGATCAAATTCTAAATGCCAAAGACAACTTATTCACCTGGCAATCCAATAATGTTATGAAGAACAAATAAATAAATAAATAAAAATATCCCTTACCTGTTGGATGAAATCTCTTGTATTCCTAAAGCTTCCATACAGAAAAGAAAGGTGAAAAAGAAGCTTCCAAATCTCCTTCCTTTTTGTCTTCCTCTTGCTCAAGCCCTCCCCCTCTCTTAATGCTTGATTTTTTTTTCCTAATATGATGACAAAAAGGCCAAAGGAGAGAGGGCTTCTCCTTTTTTATTAGAAGAAACTCTAATGCATTGGACCATGGGCTTTAATTTTCATACCCAGAAAATTAATTTTCATACCCCCAATTTTTTAAAAGTCCAAAACTACCCTTCCCCTATCGCGTTTTCCCATATGACTATATACGGTAGTTTAAACAAATAAATAACTGTATAGAAATATACGGTAATTTGTTTAAATAAATAAACTACCTTATAGTCAAATACGGTAGTCTGTTTAAAAGCTTAAGCTACCGTATATAATTATATGGGAGCTTGTTTACTACATTACCGTGTATAGCCATATGGTAGTTTAAGTAAACAAACAACCATATATGATCATACGGTTGTGTAAAGTTATATAAATAGGCAACCGTATGCAATCATACGGTTGTTGATGCTCATAAATAGCCCACCGTATACAACTATACGGTAGCTTTGTTTAAATAAATAAACTATCGTATGCTTCCATACGGTATGTATATTTTGAAAGAAAAATATACTACCGTATGGAATCATACGGTTGTATATCAAATTTATCTACACGTATGATTCCATACGGTAGTCTAAAACATCAACCTACCATATGATTCTATACGGTGACGTTACAAGAGTGTCTGCTTTCCATTACCAAAAGCCACTTTTGCTTCAAAGAGAGAGATTTGGTTGAGCCCAACATCGCTACCCTCCCCAACCTGAATATACTCATAGTGAGTGAGATTTCCACGCCTCAGTGTTGAATTGAAACTTCCCGAGGCAAAAGTCATATCAAAATTAAATAAAATTACTTGTATCCATGATAGAAAAGATTGATTTTTATCAGGAGTGCTATCAGCAAAGTTTGTAACGCCACCGTATGGAATCATACGGTAGGTTGATGTTTTTTAGCCAACCGTATGATACCATAAGGTAGTGTATCAAAATTTGTGGTATATATTACTGTATGGAATCATACGTGTAGATAAATTTGATATACAACCGTATGATTTTATACGGTAGTATATTTTTCTTCCAAAATATACGTACCGTATGGAAGCATACAATAGTTTATTTATTTAAACAAAGCTACAATATAGTTATATACGGTGAGTTATTTATGAGCATCAACTACCGTATGATTGCATACGGTTGCCTATTTATATAACTTTACACAACCGTATGCTACCATACGGGAGTGTAATCATTTACACCCTCGTGTGGTTTCATACGGGAGCAATCAAGAAACCAAAAAAAAAAAAAAATACGCGTGAAAAACTTGCAATGGAGGGTGAGTTGGTAATTTTGGTGGGTTAAAGGGGGTATGAAATTGAAAAAAGGGGGATGAAAATTAAAGCCCTTGGACCATAATACCTTTCACTAAATGGGCCTATTGGGCAAGACCCAAAAAAAAAAAAAACATTAACTTACTAGTTACATTTTAATTAATTTGCTAAAGGTATGTCAAGTTATGTACTACCCTATTGATATCTTAATATCATAAATTATTAAGAAAGATAATAAAATAAATTGATTACCACTTAATATATTAATTATTAGCACAATCATAATTATTAAAATACTCGGGCATGACAGTTATGCACCACCAAATTTATGCCTTAAAATTTTTATTTAATTCTTTAAAGAAAATCGAATAACATTTTCTTTATAGAATACTTCATTATTTTAAAAAAAACATATTTATATAAAAAAAAATCACGTAACCTTTATATGAGGAAAGAAGAAGGAAAAAAAACTTCAAATTTATTGTCATGACATCATTTAAAGCTTGTAATTGAAATTATAAAATTATCGGGTATTACACCCGGTCCGCATTTGGTGTTATAAATAGAGGCCCTCTGTGCCACTCTAAGATGATCTTTTATCTTTTCATCTTTGAATCATTTGCACTTTCTTTCATCTCTTTATTTCTTTGCGTATTATACTCTTGTTTAAGTTTTGATTTCTAGAGTAGGATTTGGCACCTGGAGGTTAAGTTGGAGACAACTTCTCCCTCTTCAACTATTCAGGATGTGTTTCCCTTTGTTGATTTTAGTTTTCTTTATTACTATGAGTACCTAATTTCACCACTAGAGTTGTGGTGGATCTTGTGTTAGTAGAAACTCCTTTCGCTATGTCTTAGCTTTAATTCAATTCTATTTGGTTTTCAAGTTGTTATTTGAATACTGTTATTCTATCGTTCTTCATCCCATACTAAGATTGCACACCCTTTGTATGCTTATAATCAATTGATTGACATTTTAGCTATCAAGCCCAATTAAATTGGTAGACATATAGGATAACCGAGGTCTAATATCTAGATTTGCGAAAACGTGATTTATTCCTTTCAATTATTCAACTTCTTTGTGCTTAATGCTTTCTAATCATTTAAACTCTTTGCCTGACAACCATTGGGTTTATTTGGGGAAAAGAATATTAATTGTCTGACAAACAATTAATAGTTGTTGTAGAGGGATTGGTATTCAAAAAACAATTGCGAAACTGAATAGAATTAGGATTTGGGGGTATCGAAAGCACAAGTGAAATCACATCTCTTGGCTCTTTACTCTTGATCTATAAAACTCTCTTTTTACTCTTTTGCAATTATCTTTAACACTGCTCTATTCTTATTTATTTTCCAAGTTCTTTATTTGTCTAAATAGCATAAGAATTTCTCTATTCCAGTACTTGCTTTGTCATTATTATATCAAATTAATCTCTTGGGTACGATATCTGGACTTCTGTCCTATCTATCACTACAAGAAAATGTGTATTTAGCGACCGAAATTAGCTACCGAAATATTTGCGTCGCCAATGGCCACCGTATTAGCTACCATATTTTAGTTTTCTAAAAACTAATAAATATTCGCGTTTAGCTACGAGATTAGCTACCGGAATTCGGGGTCGCAAAAATTCGGTATCTAATACGGTCGCCAAAGCAATAATTTTTAAGGTCAAACTTGTTGACTTTCTTGCTACCGAATCTGAGACCGAATCCAAGTTCAATGGTCATATTTGTACATTAGCGACCGAAAATTCGTCGGTAGCTAATCATTTATTAGTTTAGCGACGATTTTAGCAACCGAACTATTCGGTCGCTAAACTAAATCCCTAAATCTTCAGCTTCCCCCCATTTTCTTCTCACTCTCTGCGAAGACAAACTCGCCGCCCTCTCACTCTCTCTCTCTCTCTCTCTCCCCATCGCCGTTGGCCCCGGTCTCAAACTCCGGTCGTTGGCCCCTCTCTGTCTCCCCGTTTCACTCTCAGGCTCCGGGTGTCTCTCTCCCCGTCGTTGTCTCACTCTCAAGCTCGTAAATACTGGTAAGCTTCCATCGTTCCCTCTCTCTCCATCGCCCTCTCTCAAGCGTTTAGGGTTAGTAATTTTATTTGTGTTGTGTAATAGAGGATCCAAACTGAAGTCGGTGAGAATAGCTTTTGGTCAAGTTTGGATCCTCCCCAATAAAAACACCCTTAGTTCTTATTTAGCTGAAATTAGTAATTTTATTCTGTGTTGTGTAATTCAACTAATTGTGTGTTTTACTTTAAATAAAAGATTATCACCAGTTTGTCATAAGTAACCCGAGAAAATTAATCAAATTATGTCATATAACTTTCATATTCAACTCACCCACCTCACAGCATTGGTAAAATTCTAAGCCAGTCTTAGCATAAGCATGACATGAAATGAGGCGAAAAGCTACTATTTCAACCAAAAAAGATAACACACTAAAAGAAAAGAATAATGTTTGGCATACAATATGTGAGTGAATATTATCACATTAATAGAAAGTGTATGTGAGTATAATTTGTAATAATAATAATGATGATTTAAAAGAAAAGCAAAGATATATAGAGAGGGTGAGGGTGAGGTTGAGAAAAGAGTAGAAAGAAATGAACCTCTGAATAGATGTGATCGGATTCAGGATTAGTGCCGTGAGCAGGTAAGCCAAGAGCAGCACCTATATCAGAAACAGCAAGCTGAAGCTCCTTAACATAGAGCTTACCATCTCTATCTCTATCCAACTCATGAAACTTATGGTCCACGAAGCTGCTGAAAACTTGGTCGTTTCCAACCAACTCCATTATATTGGAACCGTCTAGAACCTGTCCGTTTCTAGTAGTACCACTTTTCTTCTTTGGAGTGCTTGAACCTGAACCACTCTCCATTCTCTCCTTCCTTTTCTTGTGACTCCTGTGACCCTTCTGCCGCTTTCCTTGCTTCTCTCGTGACTGCCACAATAGCTAAAGCCACTACAGAACTCCAAATGACAGACACTGTTTTGCTTTCCTTCACTGTCTCTCTCTCTCTCTCTCTCTCTCTGCCTCTCAACTATGGCTTCTCTTCTCCAACACATGCCTTTATTTATTAACTATCACCGGCCTAAATAATTATGTTTTGTTTTCATAATTTAATTTAAATAATTACTAAAATAGTTTTTTTTTGGACTAAACTAAAGTAGTTCTTTATCTAAATTATAAAGTTGTAAGATTTAATTTTATATACATTTTTTATATAAGAATACCAAACACTCGGTTAAAAGTGAGAGAAAGTTGGACTAATAAATAATCAAATCTCTATTATTATTAATACTAGTTATTAATAGTGCTCAAGGTTTCCTCTTCGGATTTGCATATTGTGTATTCAGTATATTGTGATGATTTCGTTTAGGGTTAGTGGGATATTGTGATGATTGGATTTTGGGTTCAGTATATTATAACTAATTTCTTTGTAACTTACTAATTATAAGGAGACTTATATAATGTAACTCCATGATTGAACAAAATATGAGTTGAATTGATTCATATTAGGGATTAGGGTCAAAACAGGTTAATTTTATAACACTTAAAGAACTGTATGCAGATTTTGAATTAGGAAAGTTCAAGGTTGCTCATAAAGGTTTCCTCTCTTGTGGAATCAATATATTTATGTGTCTCTGTGTTTGTGTGCATCTTCGATCCTTATTTGTATTTTTGTTTATGTTGATTGGTTGTTTCCTGTTAACTTGATGAAACTTATTATGTTGATTATGTTTATTCTTTTTTGGAGTTGAAACTAATATGAATTCTTATGGTTGTTATGTATTTTGTTATGTTATGTATTAACTTAATCATTAATCCTTATGAGTTTGATTTTAATGACTTGTATCCAATATTTATTTTATTTTTCTATAGGTTTTTTATGAACTTTGGCTTTGGAATGCTTTTTTTAAGTTGTTTACAAGCATTAAGTTATTTTCTTTATAGAAGAAACAGAGAACCCATTGCCTATGGTTTCAATCCTCAAATTTCGTAGCTTCTTCTTTACACACCCATATGGTGCCATCAGATGGCAAAGGTGGGACTCTTCTGGGACTTAGACAACAAACCACCCAACTCAATTCCACCTTATGAAGTAGCCAACAAACTGAGAGTAGCTGCGTCTTCCTTTGGGGTTGTTAGGCATATGGTTGCTTATGCAAATAGCCACACTTTTAGCCATGTCCCACTAGTTGTCCAAGAGAGGAGGAAAGAGAGGGACCTCTTGAATCGTTTGGAGAATAAGGGTGTCATCAAAACGAATTTTCAAATTAACCCCTGAAAAGCAAACCCGGACCCAATCCTTAAACATCAAAATGAATTTCTAGGGAGAGAAAAGGGAAGTGAAGCTCTAATTTTGAAGGGAAGGGAGAAGAATTTGAGAGGGGAGAGTAGAGAGATCTTGTTAGTATTGGGGTGGGGTGGACTTAGATTTTCTCTTTTACTTTCTTCTCTGCTGTTGCTGCTTCTGCTTCTTCTACTGCTGCTGTTTCTGCTGCTGCTGCTATTTCTGCTTCTACTGTTGCTGCAATTGTGGCTACTACTACTGTCACTTTAGCTTTTTCTACTTAAGAAAAAAGTTTGGTTTTATAAAGAGAAGATGGGAACTGAGTTTTCTGGAGGATCCATAATTGTGTAGGATCTCTCAAATCCCATTTCTGAGAGCCCAACCTCCGCGCTTGGTTAGACTGCTTCTGTTTCTGCTGCTGTTGTTGCTGTTTCTGCTTCTGTTGCTGCTGCTGTTGCTGCTATTTTTGCTTCTGCTTCTGCTGCTGTTGCTGTTGTTTCTGCTGCTGCTATTTTTGCTTCTGCTGCTGCTGTTATTGCTGTTTTTGCTGATGCTGCTGTTGCTGCTATTTCTGCTTCTGCTGCTGTTGCTATTTCTGCTTCTACTGTTGCTACAATTGTGCCTAGTAAATCAGTGTATACTGCTTAGACATGAATATAGTGAAAGACTGATATATCTTGCATAGACCAAAATAAGGAGGATGTGCTATTTACTTTTTTACTACATGTTTTGCTTGAAGTGATGAGAATATGATGTATTTGAGGAATAATGAAATGGTTGAACCGTGGTAAGCACATGTCTTGCCTTCGCTTGGTCTTTTGACTGCATGATTATTCTTCTTGAAATTCATTCTGCTAACTACCATGATATGTAATGTTTCATTGTCATGGTCTCCTTGCTCCTTGTTAAGTTGACCATATGAAATTTAATTTCAAGTACTAAGGGTTAAAGTTTTAAATTATTTTATTAAAGTCTTAGTTTCCCCTTTGAGATTCCATATTATGAGCACGTGTACTTTAATAAGTGGACTAAGAATTCTTGTTCTAGTTAGCAGCGATGGAAGCACCTGAGCATCGGACGTGGATGGATAGAAGGAAAGACTATGGACATTTGACCCCCGAGTTTGTAGAGGGGGTGCTTGAGTTCGTTCAGTTTGCTAGCAATGAAGAGAGCTATCTAAATCAAGTGAATCCAAAAATGAGGTGTCCTTGTAAGAAATGTCAGTGTCGACGATACCATTATGGGGATGATGTGATGGTACATCTCTACAATAAGGGTTTCATGCCGGATTAGTACTATTGGACCAGCCATGGTGAATCCGTGCCACAGATATCCCCGGTTATGGTGGACGGTGCATATTACGGTCCTGGTGAACAGAGGGAACAATTTAATCCTTTCGAGCAGATGGTTATGGATCATGCTGGCCCTGAAGTTGGTCGGGTCATTCAACAGAATGTGGTACACATAGAGGAGGATCCAAATCCTAATGCACAAAGATTTTATGACATGCTGGCGGCTGCGCAAGCCCCGTTGTGGGATGGTTGTCAGGATTACTCGGAATTGTCGGCTTCTTTGGTTGCTCTTAGCCTCAAGTCTGACTATAAAATGTCGAAGGGTTATTTCGA
The DNA here is from genome assembly GCA_039655645.1 of Ammopiptanthus mongolicus. Taxonomy (NCBI): domain Eukaryota; kingdom Viridiplantae; phylum Streptophyta; class Magnoliopsida; order Fabales; family Fabaceae; genus Ammopiptanthus; species Ammopiptanthus mongolicus. The sequence continues at coordinate 34,935,442 of CM077350.1, forward strand.
TCGTATGGTTCAATTTATGGGTGAGGTTATGCCAAGTGAAAATTGAATGCCTCAAAATTTTTATCAAGCTAAGAAGTCGGTGGCATATTTGGGTTTGGGTGTTGAGAAAATTGAATGTTGCCCGAATGGATGCCTGTTATATCGTAACGAATATGCGGTTGAGATGGTTACTGTTTGTAGATTTTGTGGCACTGGTCGGTATAAGATCAAAACCAATCGAAATGGAATTGAAAAAAGAACCCCCTTAAAAAGAATGTGGTACTTCCCGATTACTCCTAGACTCCAAAGAATGTACTCTTCAATGGACACCGCACCTCAGATGCGATGGCATGATAACAAACAAAGAGATCAAAGTGTATTGTGTCATCCGTCAGATGGAGAAGCATGGAAGCATTTTGATAGGATGTACCCTGAGTTTTCTCAAGAGGCTCGAAACGTCAGATTGGGGTTATGTACAGATGGATTCAATCCTTTCGGCCAGTACGGTAAAGCTTACTCGTGTTGGCCGGTTATTATGACTCCGTATAATCTTCCGCCTGGGATGTGCATGAAGAGGGAGGCTATGTTCCTGACAGTTCTAATTCCGGGTCCTTCAAATCCGAAAAGTAAGATTGATGTGTACATGCAGCCTTTGATAGAAGAGTTGACCAGTTTGTGAAGTCATGGTACCGCAACATATGATGTATCATTGAGGCAGAATTTCATGATGAAGGCAGCTTTGATGTGGACGATCAATGACTTTCTAGCGTATGGGAGGTTGTCGGGTTGGATGACCGCGGGGAAGCTTGGTTGCCCTTGTTGAATGGGGCAATCAAAGGCTTACACTCTTAACCACAGTCGCAAGACTTCTTATTTTGATTGTCACCTCCAATTCATTCCACAAAACCATCCTTACAGGAGGAATAGAACTACATTTAAGAAAGGGCGTGTCGAGACTGCTCGCCCTCCCACACGTTTAACTGGAGAAGAGATTTGGAAGATGATTGAGTCGCTCACGTTTTTCATGAGTCTGGAGGAGAACCGATACCTGGGTATGGCACTGAACATAATTGGACAAAAAAAAGTATATTTTGGAGTTTACCGTATTGGAAAATGCATCTCCTCCCCCATAACATTGATGTCATGCACACTGAGCGAAATGTGTTTATGAATGTGTTTGACACGGTGATGGATATCAAGGGTAAGACGAAGGATACATATAAGGCTCGCTTAGATATAGCAGAAATATGTAAACGACAGGAGCTTGAGTTGATGGACATTGGAGGTGGCAAGTTTCGAAAACCAAAGGCAAAATATGTATTGAGTAAACCCCAAAGGGTAGCTATATGTGAATGGGTTAAACAACTCAAGTTGCCAGATGGATATGCATCCAACTTATCAAGATGTGTCAACTCTAAGGAAGGAAAGTTGCATGGTATGAAAAGTCATGACTGTCACGTACTCATGCAACGGTTGCTTCCCATTGCATTTGCCTCTTTACCGAATGATATTTGGAAGCCGCTTGTTGAGCTCAGTTTATTTTTCAGAGTGTTGACTTCCACAACATTAAATGTTGAACAATTGTTGGTTATGGAATGTGAGATCCCTGTCTTGTTATGTAAGTTGGAACAAATATTTCCTCCGAGCTTCTTTGATGCAATGAAACATCTTCCCATCCACTTACCGTATGAAGCAAGAGTTGGTGGTCCAGTTCAATATCGTTGGATGTATCCCTTTGAGAGGTATACATCCCTTTTAATCATAAAACGTGTTAGTCTTATATATATATATATATATATATATATATATATATATATATATATATTCATTAATCACAATATCTTCAAACAACCAACCAATATTCCAGGTTCTTGCGTTCGTTGAAAGAAAAAGTGAAAAACAAGGCTAGAATAGAAAGATCTATTTGTGAAGCATATTTAGTGGAGGAGGCATCTACTTTTGCTTCTTTTTACTATCCGTCTGACATAGAGACCAGGAGGACTAGAATACCACGTAATGTTGACGCAGGTGAAAGTTGTTCATCTAGTCCTCAGATATCAATTTTTAATTATCCAGGCCATGCGTGTGGTGCATCAAAAACATCTTGGTTGGACGTACGTGATGAGAAAGTTGCTGAGTTGTATGTGCTTCAAAATTGTGACAAGGTGGAGCCATATTTAGGGTAGGTCTGTATTCATGTAATTTCTTGTTGTTCCTACTATTATTTCCGATTCATTAATTTCTTCTTGGTTCTTCTTAGTAAATATGCCAATGAGCTAAAAGAGCTAGATGCCGACATTTCAGACTCCCAAGTTCAATAGGAGATTGCCAACCATTTTCCTAATTGGTTCAAAAATTACGTAAGTTACTTTGTAATTCATTATGTACTATGTCCTCGTAACATGCTTTATATACTCCAACTTAATTTCATATTCATTATGTAGGTTCTAGATATTGAAAACCAAATTGAAGATCCGATCTTGAAAGCTTTGGCATGGGGCCCAAAAAGAAGGGTTGAAACATACGAAACTTATATTATAAATGGCTACAAGTTTCACACAAAGGGATGGGGTCAAGGCATGAAAACTTCTAATTCCGGTGTTTGTGAACTAGGGACCAACGGACAATTAGAGGATGACTTTTTTGGGATATTGACTGATATTATTGAATTAGAGTATTATGGTTATCCTAGTAAAACTTAGTCCTATTCAGGTGTGAATGGTTTGATACTACTCCCAACAGGGGCACAAAAATAGACAATAGGTATGGAACTGTTGAAATTAAGCAGTCACGAAGATATCAAGTATATGACCTGTTCATATTTGCACAACAAGCTGAGCAAGTTTATTACACACCGTATCCCGAGGGACATCAAGACTGGTTGGGTGTTATCAAGATAAAGGCACACAGTGCAATCACGGATAATGTAGTTAGTCAACCGGAGACAGAGGCTCCATACCAAGATGTTCATGAAATTGACGAAATCCAAGTAGTGTTGCATATTGATCCGGACGATTACAATGATATTCTTGCGGATGCTCGGCCTGGGGATGAGATAATTGACACTGTATTACTGGATCAATATGACATGGACGAATCTAGCCAAGATACATATATAACATCTAATGGTGAGGAGAGTGAGGGTGAATTTAGTGATAGAGATTCTACATAGGTAATTTATATATAAACACATATCAACTGCTTTTGTTAAGTTTTGTTATTTGTTGTATATCCACTAGACTGATTATATTGTGAATTGAATAAGAAACAATAAACATGAGTGAGAAGATGACTCTAATGTTTTGGTGTAGAAAACCAAAGGTTGGGTTCCAACAAATGTTTGTCACTTATTGATTTATATACATAGATATATGTGGATTACATTGTAATACTTGGTTTTATTTTTTTCTTCCAAACAGATGGCAGATGACACTGGTCGTGGTCGTCGTGGTCGTCGTGGTGGGAAACAGGGTTCCACCCATCCACCCTCAACATCCGACCAGCTCAGAGTGAGCACAGGTGACTCTGTCGCAGCACCCACACCGACCACACCAGCTACCCCCGCCACACCGGTCACACCAGCATCGTCCGTGCAGAATAACGAGACGGTGTCAGCTGAGCAGCCAGGGACGAGAGATCCCACGGATCGGAGGATCTGGCTTCGCCCATATGGAACCAATGAGTAAGTTATTTATTAATTATGGTTGATTTTATGGTTTATAATTTTGGTTATTTATTACTAATGCTTAGTTGTGTATCATATATTATGTGTCAAAAGTTTTGATCCTCCAGAGGGGCCTAGTAAACAGATTTCTAGGTGTGTCAGGGGCCAATATAACGAGCCCTGGCCCACATGGAAGAAAATCCCAGATGTCGTTCGGAAAAACTGGTTCACTCACGATTCCGGGGTAAGTTTCATTTAAACTCCTAGACATTATAATTTGTTTGATTATATTTAAGTTTCATCATTTATTTAGTTTGATTTATTTCAATTTCTATATGTTCATTTTCTTTACTTGGTTTGATATTTTCTTGTCTTCCAGGCACATTTCAGGTGGTTGCCTGAACATGAACGAGAGATCCGCCAAGCATTTGAGACCAGAGGGTCTTCAATAGTCAAGAATGCTATGAACAAGATCAGAGAGAACAAAGATAAGGGTGATTGGATCCGCCCCGATGTGCTCCAGCGCTTGAGAGATTACTGGGCCACCAATGAGGAGTTCGCCCATAGGAGCGTGGTCGGCAAGCAAAATAGGGCCACGGACTCTAGAGCTCCTTTGTACACAAGTGGCTCTGTGTCTATTCTTGGCCATCATAAAAGATTGGTAAGTTAATTTAAATTTATGTTTATTTATATATTCATATATATTGTGCTCTTTATTATTAATTACAAATTTAATAGCTACTATATATATGCAGACAAAAGCGAAGAAGAGACTCCCCACAGCATTGGAGGTCTTGGAGGAGACTAAGAAGACGAAGGATGGGGTTTAGGTCGGGAAGTCCAAGATGATTGCTGTAAGTTATTGTTACAACATAATTATTGTCAATTAAATAAATAATTACTTACTTAACAACTTACGTGAATGGTTTTTATTCAAGTTTCCTTCTGAAATAGAGGATATATCTGTTATATTACTTGTGATTTGAGTGGTAAAGCTAATTGAGTTATATTTTTATTTATCTTTTCTAATACTTTTTCTAATTCTTTGTATTTTTTATCAATTCCTTCTAATAGGCTCATAGTTTTCCTTTCTGTCCAAGGGTACCGGTACCCTCAGATCTTCATGGGTACCATAGAATTTGCACCCATTTAATATAGGTGTCACTCCTGTTACTTTCCCCTACTAATACATTCATTCTTAATGTATTCTTTGCTTGTCTGCCAACTTATAATCCAACACATCTCAACAACACTTATTTTATGTTCACATTGACACTTTAATATTGCAATTTCTCTTGAGCTCCCCATGAAAGCATAAATAAGAGGAGGAACAACACTGGTGTCTGAATGCAACAACAAGCCATTAGTGAAATTTGAAAGAGTGGAGATATATTAGTATTATAGTGTAATAAAATAAGTGAAGTCAGATACTTACAAAGGCCATATTCAGGATCAAGTTTTGCTAAATTAGCATAACCTATGCTCTGCAACATTCAAATGAAAAATAGAAAGAATTAATGAAGGGTAGCTAACGAATGTAATTTTTCAATGTCTCCTGCATTACTTTGAAAATATTAGTAATTAATGTTTGTGAATACCTGAGGTATGCTCAGGCTGGCAAGAGTTAAACCAGCTAATAGATCATCTTTAAACTTGGAGGCTTTGTAATTTCTTAACCAACTGAGGATTGGGAATAAACTTTGCAAGAATGAAACAGCATGTCCTTGGCAAGTTCTCTTCTTTGATGAAAAGCAAAACTTGTTCCTATGAGGCAAGATGGTCTCCTTGACTGAACTAAATAGCTTCTTCCATAGCGGTGGTGGATTTGGAGAACCCAGCATCCACTGAGACCTCTCATCTGTTTGACCAGCATCCTCACGATGAAGTACTCCTTGCTCTCTCATGCTGGAGACTTCAGTCCTCAGTGAACCCATGGTTGTTTCTTGTTTGAAGTGTTTGGGTGAACTCTGGTAAGATGTACTTAATGTTCAAACTTGTCAGATAACTTTTGACATTTTGAGTCAATTTATTTGGATAATTGATTAAAAGGGGATGAAGAGAGGTCTGATAGAAGCCTATGCTGAATGAGGGGTGCTTGTGACACCACTTTCATTGGCTGGTGTCAAAAGTTGGGACTGACTGATATAGCATAAAGCCTCCTTTTAAAAGCCTCAATTGGAGAGCATCTTATTCCTACATAGGGGTAAATTAGCTTTCAGTATCTAACCAAACCCGTTTCTAACATAATTTTGCTGTCATGGAATGGAAGGAGAATATAATCAACCATGTCTGCGGTTCCTCTTGCTTGGTTAATAAAGCTAGTTACTATAAACGGGACTGCGACATTTTAAATTTGAATTTCACGAGGATTTCAAATAATCACATTAATCTGGCCAATATTAGTAATCAGTAATAGTAGCAGTGAAATATTATGTGAAGAATAAGAATCAACAATGTATTTGTAAAAATAATTGATTCTGGGTCAACAGGGCATTCATATCATATATTCATTCATTCATATGCATGCATCGTTTTTTGAAGACAATAAAGACGTAAGAAATCATCCAACTATATAGGAGCTGCTCTTATAGTGAAATAGAGGATATATCTGTTTTATTATTTTTAATATTTAAAAATCCTAATGTGATTTATTATGCAGGAAAAGTTTCATGAAAGACGGGGTGATGCCACTAGTCAAGGACAAGAGCACTCTGCTGCATCTGACAACGCCATTTTCTTGGAGGTGGTGGGTGGTAAAAACAAGAAGGGTGTTGTGTATGGGTTGGGTCGGATGGGGGATGAGTACGAGACCTCATCGACGTCACATACTCAATCCGATCCTGGCCCTACCCCCGACATTCGAGAGGTTATCGCCAATCTCAATGCTGAGCTGGCAGCGAAGGACAACAGGATAAACCACTTGGAGAGGACGATGGATCAGACACAGAGAGAGATGTACGCGTTGTTCCAGCACTTAGGATACAGGCCCGGCTCCTCTAGTGCCGTTCCACAATATAATTCGCATGTTGATCCAAGTGCCGATGATGAGGACGATGGCGAGGACGATGATGGCTGGATCCCCCCACCCCCCAGCACACTGATATTATATTTGTTACATTTAGTTACTACCACCATTGTACTACATGTGTTGTTTCTATTTGGATATTAGATATTGTATTAGATGTTTATATATATGGTGGATTTATATTGTTGTTTGAGTTGAGTATAATTTTATGTAATTTATCTCTGTTTTGTATGATTAAGCAGGATGATAATTTTGGTAAAAGTTTGGTATTATTGCAAAAAAAAATTTATATTTAGCTACCGAATCCGATTCGGTAGCTAAATAAAATTTGCAAATTTAAAATTTAGCTACCGAATCCTAGCTAAACCAAAATATATATGTAGCTACTGAATCCTATTCGGTAGCTAAACCAAAATATATATTTAGCTACTGAATAGGATTCGGTAGCTAAACCAAAATATATATTTAGCTACTGAATAGGATTCGGTAGCTAAACCAAATATATATCTAGCTACCGAATATTATTCGTCGCCAATTCGGTCGCTAAACTGGTAACAGACACGGTTTACGTGACCATTTCAGCGACCACAATATTTACATTTAGCTACCGAAATATTCCATAGCTATTGGCGACCGAAGTGAAATTCGGTAGCTAAATCGATTAGCTACCAACACTTTAGTGACCAACTCCATTCAGTAGCTAATTCGATAGCTAAACAATTTAGCCACCGAATTTTAGATATTAGCTACCGGAAAATTCGGTAGCTAAAGAGCTTTTTTCTTGTAGATTACTTCTGCGACAGGGTACAATGCCCTTAAGTGTGTTTTGAATGCAACGGTTGTCTCTTACACTAGTAAATTTTGCAAGCGTATTGTATAAGTCTTCAATTTTATTTTTCAAATCATTGCATTCACTACACTTTAGAATTTCATTCTTTTTGTTTTCGCAAGATAGGCATGATGAAGTTTCTTTTGAAGTATTTAATTTCTATTTAATGGTATCCATCTCAGTATTCAAAGAGTCGATTTTGGATTCAAGACTAGAGATGGTTTTCTTTGATGAAGAGATAATTTTTCTAAAACGCATAGTTTCATCATCTAATTCTTCACATGCAACAAGTAAATCATTATATAACAATCCGGTTTCAAGTTCAAGTTCATTTACCTCATCTTTCTCATGATTAGCCATGAGACACAGATTTGCCTCCTCGTTGTCTGATTCGTCTGATGAGCTCATATCATTGCCTTCCCATGCAATGTAAGCTCTTCTTCCTTTTTTGTCCTTTTGTGGCTTCTTTTCATCCTTCTCATATTTCTTTTGTCCTTGAGGACAATCGGGTTTAATGTGGCCCTTTTTTGCTACAATTGAAGCACGTTGGATTGTAAGAACCTCCTTCTCCATCATTATTCCTTTGAGGAGTGGAGAATTGTTTTGCTTTGCCTTTGTACCTTAAAAACTTTTTGAATTTGCCTACTATCAAGCTCATATTTTCGTCATTTTCATTTAGGCTTTCACAATCGTCAAAATCAATTTCTTCTTCCCTTTCATTAACACTTGCTTTAAGTGAAAGTCCTTTCTTTTTCTTGTCACTTTCTTCACTTTCAGTGAGTCGATTTAATTCGAGCTCATGTTCCTGCAGTTTTCCAAATAGAGTCGCCAAAGTCATAGTGGATAAATCTCTAGATTCAGCTATAGCAGTTACTTTGGGTTGCCAACTTCTATTTAAACATCTAAGCACTTTATTAATCAAGTCTTCAGTACTAAAGGACATTACAACAGAAAAGGGAAAACACAACGTTTATTTTTGCCCTATAATAGCGTTTCTGAAGCGCTATCTTTTTTAGTGTAATTAAAAGTGGAAAGAAAAGATAGCGATTCTAAAGTACTATAATAGGTTACATATTATAGCGCTTCCCACAAGAAGCGCTATAATATGTAACCTATTATAGCACTTCCTGACACTATAAGATAGCGCTTCTCTAGGGAAGCGCTGTAATAGGGAACACCTATTACAGCGCTTCCCTGGAGAAGCTCTATAATAGGTCCACTTTTTTTTTTCGTTTTTCATACATTCCATATTAAACCTGCATTAAGCAGAAACTAGTACAATAATACACACAAAAAATATCATTACAAACGGTTGCTATATATATATATATATATATACTTAGTGCCTTTGGACCAAAAAGACATACAAAACTGTTCATGCTCCAAAATCAATATTACACATAATTAGTTCCTTTAATTTTGACCAACTATCTTATAAGTCCCTATACAAAACTCAACTATGCTTACAATATGTAACTACTATATATACAAACAAACTCTATAAGTCCCTTTGGACCAAAATACCATTTGATGATACTTCGCCTAAAATCAAATTGTTCAAGTCACCCTTAGTAAGAAAAGAATCTGCATAACATAACCAAAATGAAACCATGCAAACTTAAATATTAATTATAACAATCATAGACGTAAGAACACGAAAATTGCATTGCAAGAGTATAAAACCGGATTCATATGTACCTTCAATTAATTACTAAATAAATGTCTTCGTGAAACACCGGCACCATTCTTCCACGAGTTCTGCTAGCTGATCCTTAGAATATGAGTCCCATTTACACTCCGGAAAGTACTGCATAATCAAAATTAGAACTAAAATTAGAATTGCATTGAAATCATCAAATTATATAAACTAACTAGCTAGATCTGCAATTGCATACCGTCGTTGGGATGCTCATTTGGTTTTGTGAGACAACATCTTTCATGAATTTCATCACGTAGTAGCCGCAATCTATGTTGTTTGGTTGTTGAGGGTACTGTAAAATCAAACTTAATAAATTAATTGTTTTGTTAAATATATAATTTGCACAAGTAGTTTTATAAGTACCTCTATATTAATCCATTTAATCGTGGATGATTTAGACACCTTGCGTCCACTGCATGCATAATAAAATTTGATAGGCCTGATTACATAATCAACTTCATTAAAGTACACATTTTGAATCAACCCACACATATGTTAAAAATAAATGCATATACTTACTTATCGTACTGCTCCTTCATTTCTTTCCTATTGCTATATGGACGTCGTAGGGGATCTAGATAGTACACGATGTTTCCAATGAGATTGATAACACCAAAAAACTTTGAGTTAGCAAATCCTATGTAGTTCATCATGCAATCGTTAGGATAAGTGACTCACCCAACATTGCATGGAGACAAAAACAGGTTCTCATTCTCAGCCCTTACAGACTCAAGCGATCAGCTATGTATTGTATTTGCCCAATATTTGTAGCTGTCAGAGCTGTTCTTAATGGGCATAAGAACATAAACCTGCTCGTCCGCTGCTCTAGGACCAAAATGTCCTCACACAAGTGCCTAAAATTAAAATACATATGCAAATGGATTAACAATAACATCTATTAACAAATGGATTAATAATAACATTAAAATAGATGTAGTACCTTATATATACGAACAAATGAAGATTACATTTAAGGTCATGGTTAAGTTTGTCATCCAAGTCAGCTTCGTCGATGTATGTATCAAGATGTACTCCGAAAATTTCTGCTGGGAATACGACAAACACATGCTCCTGCATCTTAGACTCATGGATTTTAAGATAGGAATGATAGGGTAGGAGATTCTGGGAGGACTGAGAAGGCCGGGAGGCATTAGAAGGCCGGGAGGAGGGTTGAGAAGGAGGGGAGGGTTGGGATTTGGTCGTGCCCTTTACTTTGGATGTAATTGACTCCTTTGTGTGCCCCAGACTTTTAATAGACTCAGGAGTGTGGATCGTGTAACACCCCGATTTTCGAGTTTTTCTCTTAATCAGTATTTATGAACTTATATTTTATTCGAGGTCTTAGAAAGGGATATAAAATATTCCGAAACCATAATCATGCTCAGTGATATCGTAGGAAGCTACGATTAAGTTTTGAGTCGAAAACTCAAACGGAGTCCGGTCTGCGTTTTTACACTGACAGTATGATTTTACAGCTCATGAGACCTCAGATGGACCCGTGAACGAAACAGTAAGTCTTAGAATTCGATTCTCTATTTTCGGTTAAATTTCACAAAAATTTCAAAAAAACCATTTCCTAACCTCCGTTCTAGCGAAATCTTCAATCGGGTGGAGAACAGAGCCGCGTATGGACTTACCAGGATCCGACAATGGATAATCTTGATATCACATCATGTCAACTCACTTGGGAGAGCATGCCAGAGTCGTCATGGCGATCGGGAATTTCGGGACGCGAAATTACCATAATACCCCTAACTTAAGCTTTTTCACTTTTTACCATTTTACCCTTTGAACCAAATGACCTTTTTACCCTTAATGAGCTTTTAAGAAGGCTGGAACAGCCCTCTCAGCCCCTCATTCCACGCAGCCCAGCCCCCCAAGAGCAACCAAGAGCTTCATCTTCTTCCTCCTTGAAAACCTCTATTGAATCCTTGAGAAAACCTTGAAATCTTGTTGAAATCACTTGATTTCTTGACCAATCTTCCTCCATTTAAGGTAACATCACTTCTATGGTCTCATATCTTCTTGAATCTCTTTCAATATCAAGATCAAAACTCCATTTTCATGAAACTCATTCTTAGATCCAAAAGTTTGAAAATCCATAGAAAATTGTAGGAAAATGCTTTGGATGTGAAACCAAGTTCTTTGAACTCACCTCATCACCCTCTATCTAAACCCAAGAGCTCATGATCCAAGTCTCATCCTAGCTCTGAAACCCCAAAGTGGCCGAAACCTAAGAGTGATGATGAATAGTGTTTTTCATCAAATTTTTGATTTCTAACTCTTGATTCCATCCTTAGCTTTCCTAGTGTCCTTGAATCCAAGTGATGGAAAACCAAATCAATTCCTAGCCTAATTTACCCAATATGGCCGAGAGCTTCATGGGGAAAATCCATGAGTGTTGTTTCACATTTTTGAGTCATAGGACTTGAAATGGTGTTAACTAAGTTCATGAACCTACCATCCAAAAGTTTGGAACCAAATGAGATCCCTAAACCTTTTTACCTTTCATGGCCGAACCCTATGCCTCTTAGGGGTAGGAAATTTATGTTTTGATGTGGTTTATTGACGTTGATTTGTTGTTTGAATTGAATTGTGTTTGATTGTTTTAGGCGACGCGAACGATATCAGAACCGGAGCTGAGAATCGATCGAGTTTGGACTAGGCAAATTTGAGAGGTAAAGGAAGGTATTCATTTAAGTTTGGTAACTTCATAGTGCATGCTTGATATATGTGTTATGATGTCTTGATTGATGATTTAGAGATGTGTTGAATGATATTTGAAGTTGTTTTACTTAATGAAACATATTTGCACACTTGTTGATAATTTGTGGCATGGATGCCTTAGTTGATATTATGATGATGATTATGGATTGTTGATGTCTATATATATATATATATATATATATATATATATATATATATATATATATATATATATATATTTATATCATGGATGAGCATAGGACTGGCTATGTCTTGATAATTATTAAAAGACTCGAAAAACCGAATCAAAGTTTTGAAAATAGTGTTTTGAAATTAAAAAGTGATTTTTGGAAAATGTGTTGCTTTTTCAAGAAAAGTTATCTTCCTTTTTGAAAAAGTTAAGTTCTTTTGAAAAGAAAAAGTGACTTTGTGGAAAGTCGTGTAAAACGTATTTTATTTTAGTAAAGCGGTTTAAAAAGACGTGAAACCTTGGAAAACGGTTTTTGTTTTCAAGAAAGGTGTTTTTCACGGAAAAATGTTCTCTTGATCAAAAAGGGTGTCTTGTTTCAAGGAAACCAAAGTATGTTTTTTTTTCCAAAGTGTTTTGAGAAAATGAAACCAAAAGAAAAATGATGAACCTTTGAGACGAACCCAAACCTAGTGGCCGAGACGTCGGGGCTAGTGTTTTGTGGATCGGGCACTCGGACTTCGTGTCTTTTGTTTTTGATTTGAGTGGGCTTAATGCCTTTTTGAAATGAGTCGTGGACTTTATGTCTCGACATTTGAAAGAATGAACGCAAAGAAAACAGAAAACTTTCTGTGTACATGCATGAACCGGTAGACGTGCCATTTGAAACCGAGCTACAACTCTAGTAGTTGAGAATAAAATCAGTCAAGACCACTAGGTCTATTGAGGCATTCTATGTTCGAGATCACACAAGTGGCCGGTGGCGTAGTAACCCCGTGCCGTGGTAAATCAGCTGCCAAACACGAATGAACTTGATCAGAGACTGGCGTATTCAGGATATGGTTATAACGTGGTGTCCTGGAACAATTGGAGTTCGGACCTAAATAGAGAGGCCGACTCATGAGAACAATTGTGTTACGGGTGTTACTACGGCCTATCGCTCGATGTTGGGAAGTTAGAATCTCCGGAGTACATGAATTAGAAAGATAACATTGAAGTCTCATGCATTAATATAACTGATGAATGTTTTTGAGACGTTGTGTTGTACTATAGAAATACCTATTCATATAACTGTTTTTATGTTGTTTGTCGCCTGTGCGGCTATCGTGATAAACTTTATATGAGTATCTCACCTTTGCTTGTACATGTTGAACACCTTGTTATGTTTTTGGAACACATGTACAGATGTTGATCATAGGTCCCCGCGGAGATGTGAGGACTCAGACGATGGAAACATTTGAAGGAGCTGACGTTGAGTTGTACCCCAATGGCTACTTTTAGCCGACCAGCTTAGGAGTCTTTTGTTTTTGAACAGTCTTATATTATTACTGCACGTATGTCGAACTTATTTCTTAAGTCTGTAATCTGATATATATTAGACCAGGTTTTACATTATGTTTATGTTTTTGAATAGTGAATATCAATATGTGATATGAAATTTATTTCTTCGTATTGAGTTGTTTGCCTATGCATGCAGAAAATTTTTAGAACCGCGTTTTCGAACGTAGCTACTTAATTAAAGTATTTTCTGAAAGCAACCAACGTTTTATTTTCTTGTTTTATTCCGTATTAGAGTCCGTGTATGTAGCACCCGCGAGGGGGATGTTACACATCGACAGTTTGCACTTGCCCCTGTCCTCACTTTTGGATTTTGAGAGCCCCTAGACATCAACCAATATGTACATCAGTTAGTGACCAACTAATTATATTAATTAATAAATAAATGCAGTATACAAAAATGGTCAGATCATATTTATTAACATACCATAGATTGTACTTCCACAAGGCTAATTGGCCATGCCACATAGGTACCACACGCTTGTTGTACTGTCATCAATTCTGCCTCCACAATAGGTATAGGCAATGGTGCATCCCCCTCAATTACAATATCAACTCCAACTTTCACATGGTCGATGGACAATGGTCGGTTGTGCAGTACTGTATCAACCGATTGTCCATACACTTTTCCTGTAGCGACCATCCGATGTGTTGGGGTCGATGAGCATAATTTACATGACTTGAAGCCACCCTAAACCAATGATAAAACAGTAAGTTATGAATTAATATAAATTGTGAATGCAATAATACTAAAAGGAAGCAATATAATTACCTCAGGAACGGAGATGGGTGACATAAGAGTGCAACTTTCTCTTGCACTGGATGGGGTAGGTAAATCAGGCTCATGTCTATCCACCTCCTCATTTCCCAGCATGTTGAAATTCTCACTAACAAGTCTCTCGAGACGGTCTAACTTCAACTTTAACTCTTCATATTCACTAAGTTTTGGGCGCTTTTGAGTTAGATGGATAGACGTCCGAGTGAGAGGAAATCCCACATACCTCCAACGACCAGGATACTCTTTACGAGGTATGGCTTTGGCAAGAATATCATTGGGACCAGAAACTTCTATCTCCCCCTGTGTTGCAGACTGTGTTATGGTCCCCTGACAGAGATGATTAAAGAATGTTAGCAAGAGTCATAATTTTAACCAAGTTCTAGAAAAAATTGTTAATCAAGTATTCTGGAAAATACTTACAATTTTTTCAACCTCTTCCCGAGTGCTATCATCGATAATATTACCCTCCGCGTCCACATGAGCTCCCACCCACAAAATGTCGCGTTCGACCATTGAAGTTTTAACATCTTTTCCTGCATGCACATTCTGTACATATTGAGATAATATTAGTCAAACATGTAACAATTATATTATCATGTTGTACACCCTAAGTATACATATACATACCATTTGTTTCTCAATGCCTTTATACCCCAAACGCGATCCTCTGTAAGGGTAGTCAGGCTTTGACGCTCTCTCCCGATTAGCATCCCTTAAGTGCTATTTAGACACAGTAGATACATCAATATTTTATTAAAGAGTGTATATAAATTATAAGGATATATAAGATCTACAAATATACCTGAAAGTCCTCATCTTCCGTGCGTTTTGCTACAAAAGCTATCCAATCATCCAAACTTATAAAGTCAGCATACGTTGATGGAGGCTCCTGCAAGACATTCCCGTCCTCAGCTCTTAGCCACTTGTTGGCCAAATTACTTCCGAAAGCTCAATGTAGTTTTCTGGCTTCCTGAAGTACAAATGTCTTGTCGTTATCAGTGACATTAAAAGTCATCTGCAAAACAATATAAACAAAGTGTCAAATTAAAGTATTTTCATTAAAAACAATATAACTCACAAATGTATAGTATAATTACCTGTATATCATTCCAAATGGCTTCTTTGAGTTCATACAAAGCTTCATCCCTCTAATCCTCACATATAATAGGGATCGTCCGTCGGACTAAGACACCAATTTAACTGATGAATGTGTTGCCGTCTTCAGTAATTGGTTGGCCCTTAGCATTCCATGTCACCTAATAAATAAACAAAATGAAACAGTTAGATAATAAAGAAGATAATGGAACAGTTAGATAATAAATAAAATATGAAACAGTTAGAATAGTAAGTAACATACATTTAATTTCTTTCCTTCACTCCTAGTGCGGATGACCTTCCTCATACAAGTCGGTCCATGTCGCTTCACTTTTTTCTTGGGAGACTCAGCAACACTATCATGATCAGGATCAGAAGATGCCATTTACCTGCACCAAAATTATAGACACGCAAGTAAAACGTTAATGAACAAGTATACATGTTTAATTAGAGAAATCGATAAATATAAATTTAAGTAATTTATAATTGATCAAGAATTTAAAAAACACAAACACTACATACATGTTTAAGTAATTCTTTTCCGTTTCCTGGTTGAATTGTGACTTGTTTTCCCCTTATTGATACAAAATAATGGATTGAACCAAAGCCCCTCGTCATGATCATCTCTCATATAGAAACCATCCTCTACAATTAGATCAGTCCAAAGTGATTGTGATGTCCCGAAGAAAGGATCATCCTCAATATTGGCATCTTCATGGGCTTGACCATCAATCTCAGTAACAACTTTTTTGTTAGTTAAAAGAACAATAGACCACTTCATATCAGCTGGATCGGTGACATAGAACACTTGTTGGGCTTGCGATGCTAAAATAAAAGGCTCATCTTTATACCCCACCCTTTTGAAACCCATTCGCATGAATCCCAAGTCATCCATTTGTACACCATTATTGTTGTCAACCCACTTACATTGGAACACAGGCACCCAAAACATTGTGTAATCCAACTCCCATATGCATTCTATGACCCCGAAGTATGACATATTCGCGTATATGGGGTTTCTGTCTTTTACACTTGAGATATGCATAGATTGAGCTACAAGAGTCACCCCAATATTTTGCATCGTACTCTGATCATCTTGTTCTTTTGTATAGAATGTGTACCCGTTAATCAGATAACTGTTGCAAGAGAAAACATGCCCAATTGGACCTTTCGCTAACCATCTCAATCTTTCTGAAACTGAAGTAGGATTTACAGCCAACTCTGCATAAATGCGATCTTTTAGGCACGTTACAAAACACCGATTTTGTTCTCTTGTTAACCAATTTTGATTCTTATTTAGGTATGAACTCTTAAATTCTACCTTATGTTTTTCAACAGATGGCTGAACCTCATCAGCATTGTGAAGAACGTATAAGTGTGCTTGCTCCCATTCTGTCCTTGGTATAGCCAATATTTTAGCTCCAGTAATCCCTTGCCCTATGGTTCTTCTTGTGTGACGAGACTTTGGCATCCCAGTGGAATAGTCAACATTGGGTAGGTACTCGGCATAGAATTCAATAGCTTCTTCAACTATGTACCGTTCAACAATACAACCCTCTGGTCATGATCGGTTTTTCACATACCTTTTTAATATTTCCATGTAACGCTCAAACAGATACATCTATCTCATATAAGCTAGCCCACACAGTTGTGTCTCTCTAACAAGGTGAATAGTTAAATGAACCATAATGTCAAAGAATGAAGGTGAGAAATACATCTCTAGCTCACACAAAGTCAAAACAATTTCTCTTTGCAATGTTGGCAAATATCCAGGGTCAATCACTCTGCTGCAAATTGCCTTGAAGAAGAAATAAAGTTTAGTTAAGGTTATCCGCACTTTGTTGGGCAAAATTGATCGTATACCGATGGGTAGTAAATTCTCCATGAGAACATAGCAATCATGAGACTTTAGACTATTTAACTTCAGATCTTTCGTGGATACG
Source organism: Ammopiptanthus mongolicus (assembly GCA_039655645.1). Classification (NCBI taxonomy): domain Eukaryota; kingdom Viridiplantae; phylum Streptophyta; class Magnoliopsida; order Fabales; family Fabaceae; genus Ammopiptanthus; species Ammopiptanthus mongolicus. The sequence continues at coordinate 34,952,685 of CM077350.1, forward strand.
AGGTTCCTAACGTTTGAAGTGTACCCCTCTAGAATCTTAACTCCATCAAGAAACTCACAAAAAGCCTTTTTCTCCTTTCTAGATAGAGTATGAGTGGCCGGAGGTAGATATGTATATTTCCCCTTCTTCATAACCGGTCCCAAATCTTGTCTCAATCCCATACTAACCAAGTCCAGCCTTGCATTGATGCCATCTTTAGTCTTCCCTGGCACATTGAGTAAGGTACTAATGACATTATCAAAGACATTTTTTCAACATGCATCACATCAATGAAATGTCTTACATATAATGACTTCCAATATGGCAACTCAAAGAAAATCGACCTTTTCTTCCACCCTTTGGTGACAATCTCTCTCGCAAAAGGTTTACTGAAATTAGTACTCAAATTCTTGACCTTTTCAAACAGTTCCTCACCCATTAACGGTGAAGGGGCTTTACCTTCTTCTGTGTTCCCATTGAATGCCTTTCTCCACGACCAGTAATGATGATCTGAATTCAAAAATCTACGATGCCCGAGGAAGACATTTTTCTTACCATGCTCCAACCACATCCAATCTGTACCATCTTCACATATAGGGCATGCACACTGACCTTTAGTACTGTATCCTGACATATTACTGTATGCCGGAAAATCATTAATTGTGCCGAAGATCATAGACCTCAAGGTGAAACTCTCTTTTTTATACCCATCATACACCTATACACCTGTCTCCCACATTTTCTTCAAGTCTTCAATTAAAGGAGCCAAGTATATGTCGATATCATTTCCTGGTTGTTTGGGCCCAGAAATTAACAAAGACAACATCATATATTTACGCTTCATGCATAGCCATGGAGGTAGGTTATAAATCACTAAAATCACAGGCCATGTACTGTGAGAGCTACTTTGAACACCATGCGGGTTAAATCCGTCAGTACACAATGCAAGTCGTAGGTTTCTTGGTTCTTGCCCGAAATCAGGATAATCATAATCAATTCTCTTCCATTGAGGAGAATCTGCTGGGTGTCGTAGCTTGCCATCTTGAATCCTTTCATCCTCATGCCATGTTAAGTGCTTTGCATATTTTGAACTGCGGTACATATGCCTGAATCTAGCTATTATAGGAAAATACCGCAGAATCTTCTTTGGAGCTGATTCTTTCTTCTTATACCGTGAGGCATTGCATTTAGGAAACATGTTTAATGATGCATATTCATTCCGAAATAAAATGCAATCATTAGGACAAGCATTTATCCTCTTATAGCTCATGCCAATCGAACGTAACATTTGTTTAGCCTCATATGTCCTACTAGGAAGCACATTATCAGCCGGCAACATATCTTTCAATAGTGTGAGTAATTCATTAAAGCTCATATCAGTCCATCCATTGATCGATTTCAAGTTATACAACTTTAACATCGTTGACAACCTTGTGAATTTAGTACAACCCTCATAAAACGGTTTCTCTGAATCACTTATCAACTTATCAAACATTTGAGGACAATCACGAAGATCTTCTTCAACCGCATTTACCATCTCTTCAAAACGGTTACCCTCATATGTACTTGTACAGGTATCATTTGAAGCATATCTCATTATTCCTCACATGACTAGACTCACCTCTTGTCTCACCATGCTTTGTCCAACATGTATAACTTTGATCAATTCCATTACAAACTAAATGTGCTTTCAACTCAGTTGCGGTAACTCGGCTTGCATAACAACAACGTAAATAAGGGCATACGATTCTAGTAGGATTTTCTGCATTCTCAACTGCAAACCTAATAAAATCTTGCACTCCTTCCATATATTCCTTCGACAAACGACTGACAGACATCCACTTCCCATCCATACTTTCCTGATCTACCACTTTTACTTTGAGCTTAGAGAGGTTGACATCTACGTTCAATGAGTAATACATACATGCATGCTTGATGTACCTACTTCATACTATAGGGTGGGGTTCTTATCCTATCCAAGATTGTAAACTTCGCATTATATTGTATGTCTTAATTACTTCTTGTTCTAAGAAAAATTCGGCAGCATTTCCCCTTAGTTCTCAAAGCACACAACTTAATCCAGGTGGTATTATGACCCAAATTACGTATGTACCCAGAGAACAATGAGAAAATACAAGCCAATGTAATTCTTAGTGCAAGAAGTAATTAAGACATACAATAATGTACTGAATGTGAATTTACACTCTTAGACTGTCCACTTTTGGACAATTCAAGAACAACCTGTATACTGTGTCAAAAACAATATACATATCGTTCTTGAACAGGAAATTAATAAGGTCAATGCATGCATGTATATGGAAAAAAATGGAAAAAATGGGTATGAGAAGATGTCAGTACCTGAGCGGTGGGTTTCTCCAAGCAAGTAGGTCGCAGAGGAGGGGTATGTGGTACAAAACTAGAAGGGGCTAGAGCCGCAGAAGCTGAAGTGCTATAAAACTGTAAGAACAAGATTCAAAAATCAGATATAGAACTATGAATGATACAGACAAATAAAAAATATCAAATCCACTGTAAAATTATAAAAGAATTGCAAAATCAATTACCATAATTTCAAATATATATATATATATATATATATATATATATATATATATATATATATATATATATATATATATCAAAAAGAGTTATGATATAGACAAAAGGGTTATGAAATACAAGTTAGTTTTTTACATTGGTTATGAAGTGGAATATAATTGTCATTTCACCCGTAAGATACAAACAAAAACTAAACTACATAGGGCAGAATCCAATAACTGATTTAAACTATGCATTTAACAGTTATGGACTTATGGCTATAAGCCTGCTACAACAACAAACAAAAACACCTACAACAGTACCTCACCTTACCTGAGCCAAACAACCAAACCAATTTTAGGCAAAACACCTAGAACCTATAATGCAGCTGAAATGGAAGATAGAAGGGCAAAGGGTTCAGCAATTGAAGCATAATAAATCTCAATTGATTTTAATGGAAGTGGATGATGATGAACTAGTGGATGAGGAAATAGAAGTAATAGAAGAATGAGGAAACATGATTGCATTATCTATGAATGCATTATTTGGAGCATCTAACTACTAAACAATGAAAGGAGAAATAAAGGGTACCGATTTCATGGTGAGGGAGCGATGGTCGAGGGAGAGCTTCTCAGACCAATACAGGCGTGCGCGGTGATCTTCTCAGAGCACCAAGCCCAGGAGATGAGAGGCGCGCATGGTGGGCTTGTCAGAGCTTCTCATAACAGCGAGGGAGAGGCGAAAGCAGTGGCTTTTGGGGTGGTCGCGGGGCTAATGGTGGCAGAGGGGAGGGTTCAAAGCGCGTAGAGAGAAAAAAGATTGAGAGGGAGTGAATTGAATTAAACCGATAGTGTTTTTAGATGGAGACTTATTATAGTTCTTCCTTAAGGAAGCGCTATCTTAGGTGGAACCTATTATACCGCTTCCTCAAGGAAGCGCTATAATAGGTTTAACTAGGTAGTGCTTCCTTAAGGAAGCGCTATAACAAGTCTCCACGTCAATTTTTATAGCGTTTCCAAGTGAAAACGCTATTAAAAGGGTGTCATTTAATCTGTAATCTGTAGTAGTGGGATTTCCCAAGAGCCCTAAGATGATTAATAATGTGGGTAAAACGTTTCTGCATATCTTGTATGCTTTCACCCTGATTCATCCTAGATAGCTCATATTCATGGGTTAATATGTTCATTCAAGCCTTTTGACCTCGGTAGTACCTTCATGGGTCAGTTAAAGGGTGTCCCACATTTCCTTGGTAGTCTTGCAATTTGAGACCCTGTAGAACTCATCGCAACTTAAAGCTGAAGTGATGATGTTCCTTGCCCTCAAATTGTATTGGACCTTTTTCCTCTCTTCGTCAGTCCAGAGACTTCTTGGTTTGTCCACCACTGCATTATTAACAGAATGGGTGGGGACAAATGGACCGTTTTCCACAGCGTCCCAAACTTCAAGGTCCACAGCCTCAAGAAAGATTTGCATTCTTTCTTTCCAATAACCATACCCTTCACCATTGAATGATGGAGGTCTAATGGAATATCCCTCGTGATTAAAATTGTTTGAAGTCATGTTACCTCTTGAGGCGGTTAAGCCTATAAGCAAAGTTAAGCTCTGATGCCACTTGTTGACAAGTGACTCCAAACACGAGGGGGGTGAATTGTGTGTAATGTGTATTTTTAAAACTTTTTGCATAACAAAGCACTTAAGGAGTAAATTACTTGAATTTAAAGTGCGTTGAAACAAATGCAATAAAATAAAAGTTGCAGAAAGTAAATGGTGTAAAATAAATTGCAATAATAAAGAGTAAGAAAGAAAAATAAGACTCGCAATTTTATCCTGGTTCGGCTACCTAATACCCCAGTAGCCTGCATCCAGTCCCCAAGGTCAACCACCAAGGGTTTTCACTCAATAACTAGCTTTTAAATCAGGTTCAGCTGGAAACCTTCACAAAGAAGAGCACTTCTCACAGACCAGGGATATCACTTCCCCCAGTGAAAGAGTCTCAAGAAAAAAACCTTCTCTTTCAAAAACTATGGGATTCAAACCCAAATAAGAACAACAATATAAACGAAAGATGTAGCACTCAAAAGTGCAGATAAGAAATTACAACTTGAAGCACAATTATAATCTCACTTGTATGGGCTTTTTAGATTTTTTCTTGGGTTGGAGAAGCGGATTTGAGTTTTTCAAAGGATGGGGCGGCTCCTCTAGGGTGTGGTTTCTATGTATCACAACTCTCCTCCTTTGCCATGGATATCAGCTCCGATTGTCCCTCTGGCATTCTGTTCCCTAAATTATTGATCAATAACTCTTCTTCTTCCCCTCCTAAATCTGTTTCCGATCCAAAAACAAATATCCAAAAGAAGTCCTTTGCTCAAGCCTTAAGCAATTCTTGTTCGGTACTGTAACACCCCTTCTTGGTGTCACAGTTCGTAACCCAAATTCTCTTTTTCGGTTAATTAAAACCTTTTCGAAAATACTCAATAGACTAGTTGCGAAAATCTGATACCAATTTAAAACTTTAACAACTGAAAAACAAACTCAAAATCTTCATTTATAAACTCATTCAACTTCGCCTTAAGGCATACATCACTTCAATCTCCTATTACACATCATACTGAGTCACGGTCAAAGGACCTGACTTTAAATATCAAAATCCTAAAAGCTGGTCTAACAAAACTCTAAGAATGATCAAGTATACTACCTAGCCTGCAGCGTCCCGATGAGACTGGGCCTCGTCAGCAATAGTCCATCCGTCTTCGTCGTCAACGCCAAGGAACTCAGCTACAGGGTCCCGCAGCAACCCAGAGGACCGTTGGAAAATATATGTACATGTGTTTAAAAAACACAACAGGGTGTCTAACATGTACATGCAAGGGTGAGATACTCGTTTACATGTTTATCGTAATAGCCACACAAGTAAAGCAGCATACAAATAATGCATCAACGCAGTCATGTGATAAAACATCAATATTCAATCATAATATCACAATGGGATAATTTCATTTTCAAAATGTCATACTCATTCATCAAGATAAGTCAAATGAATGCATGAGACTTCAATTCGACTCTTTAGTTCATGTACTCCGAAGATTCCCAACTTCCCTTCCTCGAGCGATAAGCCGCGAATACTCCCATAACACAATTGTTCTCATGAGTCGGCCTCTAAATTTAGGTCCGAGCTCCAACTGTTCCGGGGTACCACGTCATAACCATATCATGAATAGTCCAGTCTCTAATTGAGTTCATTCGTGTTGGGTAGCTGATTTACCACGGCACGGGGTTGCGAGGCCTCCGACCACTTGTGGAGTTTCGAACACAGAATGCCCCTATAGACCTAGTGGTCTTAACTGGCTCAATTTTCAACCACTTGGATTGTAGCTCAGTTCAAATGGCACGTCGGCCGACTCATGCATGTATGCAAGAGGTTTTCTATTCTTTCATTCGTTCATTTCGTTCATTCTTTCTTTTTCTGTCAAGGCACGCAGCTCATGACTCGTTTTCAAGGACATATAGTTTGTTCGATTCAAGGCCGACGTCGCAGACACTAGATTCGCATATAGGACACAAAGTCCGTTCTTTTTCAAAACACAGGACACGTAGTCCGAGTGCTCAATCCACGATGTACTAGGCTGACGTTGCGGACACTAGACTCGCATATAGGACACAAAGTCTGTTCATGTCACAGAACTCTAGCTCAACATCTCGGTCACTAGGTTCACATGCATTACATACGTGAAGGGGAAATCACCAATTTCATCAAATTCATTTTCGTAGTTCAAATATCAAAAAAAAAAAAAACTCAGATTCTTTTTTTTGGTATAAACCAAAACTCGTTTTCACTCTAAAGCTTATTTTCCACAAAAACTTTTCCTTGCAAATCATTCTCAAAGACTCAAGTTCTAAAGATGCATTTTCAAAGGATTTTGGCTTAAAAAGCCTTTTCTAAAGCTTCCCTCATTTTAAAATTTTTTTCTAAAGATTGTTATCGGAGCAAACTTTCATGAAGAAACTTTTTCATTTTCGGAACATCAAATACTTTCATAAAATCCATTCTTTGACAACTAGATTTTTCTCAAGGTTTTCTTTCTTTGTACAACATGTTTAGAAAATAATGATAAAGCAACTTTTCACTATTTTCCTCACCAACTCTCGACTTCCTAAGTCTTATTCCAAATCATCTTGGGTTCTTAACTATGTGGCCTTTTATTAAAATTAGCCATTATAACATTTAGCTTCGAAGCTTTTCATTCATCAAATCAAAACATTTCAAAATTGATAATTAAGACTTTTGGTTAGCTTAATCTTCATTATTGAGCTATAGCCAGTGCTATGCTCTTAACCAGTCCATATATATATATATATATATATATATATATATATATATATATATATATATATATATATATATATATATATATATATATATATATATATATATAATATATATATATATATACGCACATCAAATCTTAATTCAATATCATCTCATTCAAGGCATCAATGCCGCAATTCATTTTCAAACATTCAGGCATATACTTCATCGAGTACGTACACAACATATATCCATTCAAACTCAAATCAATAAGTTCAATCCAAGTCGAAATACCACAATTTATATTTCAATGTCAAATATCTCATTCAAGGCAATAACGCCACAACTCACATCTCGATATTCAGTTACGCACTTACCAAACAATTCTCACATATACATCATAAGAAAAAATCATTCACAAACATACCACAACCAACCTCATGCGGCTATCAAACTCATTGAAGTCAATCTCCTCTTACCTTCCTTTAGAAGTCATCCTCCGAAGGTAAAGTCGTCCGATCGGTCCACGAATTCTCCCGATTCCTCGTCCGAGTACCCAACAACAACTACAAACACACAACCAATCAATTCATCAACAATTCGCAACATAAATTTCTGCAATCCCTTAGGAGCTAGGTTCGGCCATAGGGTGCCACAAATACCTAGGGATGTCTAAAAATTCCTATCTCTTGGAGTAAGGATCCTTAAGTATCCTTAACACCTAATCAAGTCTCAATTTTGAAACTTGAACCAAAATCTCATGTTTTCCAAAAAGTGGGGGTTCAGCCATGTGCTAGAAAAATCGGCTAGAGAGTTTCAAAAATTCTCATCTCTTGGATTCTATACTAGCTAAGTGTGATAACACTAGAATCAAGCTTAGAATACCCAAAATCCAACCAAAACTCTACTCACCCAAAAGGGGGTAGGTTCGGCCACTATGACCCATTTGAGCTAGGAAGCTCTTTTGGTTTCAATCTCTTGGATTATGAAAGAGGAGGATGGAACTAGCTCATAGAAATTGGTTTGGTATTGAAAGGATTTTTCTAGAATTTTTGAAGTTTAAGCTTCAAAACTTAACTTCCATGAATCGTAGAACTTAGAGGGAGAAATAGAGAGATTAAGAGATGGAGATTGAAGTTACTACCTCCTAGATGATTAAGCTTAAGAAGAAATGAACTTGTTTCACCAAAAACTCTTCAAGTTTTCAAGATCAAAGTGAAGAAATGTTTGAAGGAAATGAAGAACAAGGAGAGAAAAGAAGAGCAAAGTGATAGGAGAGTGAGGGAGTGTCTTGGCCAAATGGCCTAGGTGAATTAGAAGGGAGTGAGATATTTTTTTCACTCCATGGCAAACTTGTAATTAAGTTTAGGACGTTTTGGTAATTTTGTTAAAAGACCAAGGGCAATTTGGTCATTTCGTGCCTAGATATTTTGAATCATCATGACACTGGCACGAGTCCCTAGGTGATGTGATATTGATGTGACATCAAGATTATCCATTAGCGGGTCTCGTTGAATCCCTTTACGGCTCCAAACGTAACCCGGTTCGAGTATTCGTCCGAATATAATATATTATTTTCAATTTTGAAAGTCAGGATAAATTTTTGCAAAAAGGTAGAGAATCAAATTCTAAGACTAGTGGTTCTGACCATTAGTCACAATGAGGTCTTTATAGTAGTAAAAAACTACTATCCGTGAAAAACGCAAACCGGGCTTTGTCTGAGTTTTTGGCCCAAAAATTAATCGTAGCTTTATACGATAGCGTTAAGCATGAATATGGTCTCGATTTATTTTATTTCCCTCTCTAGACCCTTCAATAAAATACAAACTCATAAATACTGTTTAATTAGTATTAGAGAGTTTGAAAAATCGGGGTGTTACAGGTAACTTTAAGCCAATTGCCCAAGCCATGTATCAAGGGTGATGAAATCTGTATCAAGATTCCAGAGAGTGAGTACTTGGCTGGCCTTGAAAGTTGTAAGAACCATCTTCATGGACGTTTAATGTTGTCTAAAGGTAATGTGCCTATGAAGGTAGCTGACTTGAGCTGCAAGTTACAGGGGTTATGGAGTCAAATCGAGCCATGGCACATAATTTCTTTAGGAAAAGGATTCTTTGAATTCTCCTTTTCTTCTTTGGAAGACTTGCAGAGTGTTTTGGAAGTAGAGTTATGGAATCTTGGCCCTGGAAGTTTGAGACTTTGTTTATGGACAAAGGATTTCAATCCTTATTCCTTAAAGCATACGAATGTGCAAGTTTGGGTAAGGTTCTATGGTATTCCACAATAGTATTGGCATCCTAAGATCCTTTTTGCAATATCTGGTGGTATAGGAGTCCCAATTTGTCTTGATGAAGCAACAAGTAAAAAATATTTTGGACATTCTGCCAGGGTCTTGATTGATCTTGATCTAAATTGTAAATTGTGATCACAAATCCTTGTTGAAACGGAGAGTTTTGCATTCTTCACTAGCGTTGAATATGAGAAATTTCCTGACTTTTGTTCATCATGTCAAGCAATAGGACATTCTTTAGCTAATTGTCTCAAGTCTAGTGGAAAGATAGATGCTAAGCCTATTAAGGAAACAGTGGTTAAACAAAGAAAAGTCTTCGTGCCTAAAACCAATGATAAGGTTTTTAATGATATGCATAACAATAATCTTGATGAGGTAGGTGGTTCTGAGGTTCCTATGAGTATTGAGGCAATTCAGAATGGTGTTGTCATGCCTATGCTGCAACAGATAGATGCTCTTTCACAAGGAAAAGCTGTGCTTGTGAATAATTCAGATCTTAATCAGAATTTTACTACTGATGCAGGTTGTTCTAAGGTGAATGATCAATTGTTTCAAGAATTGAATCACAATACAACAGTTGCTCGAGTGGATCTTATGTATGATCTAGATCCTGTGGTTAAGGAAAATCCAAATTCTAGTGTTAGCCGGAGACCAGATCTTTTGGCTTTAAATGATGGTATGAGGCTTGAAAGTGATACAATTCCTAATGATGTTTCTGTTGATGATGACTTAGATTCAATAGAATATGTTTATGATGAGACTATGGCTAATTTGATTAACAAGGACAATGATCAGACTAGCTTATTGGATGTAGTTCCAGAATCACCAATACCTGCAGGAGATAGGCTTGAGTCCAATCCTGATATTCACTTTGCTGAAATGTCAGGGGGGTTCTTGGAAATTTGAGTGGAAGGTTCCAAACACCTACTAATATGAATCCTCAGGTTCAAAAAGATCTTTTAGTTGTTGTTGGCAAGTTTTGGAACTCAAATGCTGATGAGGGAGAAGACCATGTTGAGGCAAAGGCAAGAATTGTTTCTGATGATGCTGTGGGAAATAAGGCAGCTTCTTATTTGGCAGAAAATAGTTATTCAAAAGTTCTTTCTAAATCTCAGCTTAAAAAATTGAAGAAAAAGCAGAATCAAGCTGTGGTCAGGAATACTAGGTCCTGAGCAGGCCTTTCCATTTTGTCTATATAAAGGTTCTCTTTTGGAATGCTAGAGGTATAGCTAACCAAGATACAAGGTTAGTTCTTAAAAACATGATTTTGAATAATAAACCTGATATCATCCTTATTGCGGAGCCCTGGATGGAATTATGCAATTTTCCAACTTTGTTTTGGTCCAAGCTAAATTTAAAGGTTTTTACTATGAATGATAGGAATTCTCTTGCACCTAATGTATGGTGTATTTGCACATCTTCTTTAAATCCTACTGTCATTGTTGCTTCTGTTCAGCATGTTACTTTTTTTTGTTTTATGGGAAAATCAGATTCTGTATTTTAGTGTTGTTTATGCTTCCACTTCCTATATTACTAGAAGATCTCTTTGGAATGATTTTATTCAGCTGAGTCATAGCTTTGATGGTCTTTGGTGTTACTTGGGAGATTTTAATGCAATTGTTGGAGCTCATGAACATAAAGGCAGTAGTTTACCATCAAGAATTGCTTGTGATGAGTTTAAATCTTGGTCAGATGCCATCAATTTGATTCACCTTCCAACTATTGGGACAGAATTCACTTGGACAAATAGAAGAAGGGGTGTTGCTCATACAAAAAGAAGATTGGATAGAGTGATTTGTAATGACTCATGTTTTTCATACTGGGACATTACTGCTTGTTGTACTTTGCCAAGATGTAATTCTAATCATTATCCTATTCTGCTCAAGCTTCAGAAAAGTATTCCAGCTTTCAGCGCTTCATTTAAATTTATGAGAATGTGGTCATCTCATAAGGATTGTGCTTCTGTGATTGCTAACAGCTGGAAAAAGGAAGTGGTTGGCTGTCCTATGTTTGTTCTCTCCCAGAAATTGAAGAATTTAAAAATGGTTCTCAGGGTTTGGAACAAAGAATGCTTTGGTGATGTTCACCAGAATGTTGATTTAGCTATGCAACATTTAAAATCTATGTAGGAGGAACTTTCCTCACATGGACACTCAGACGATTTGTTGATTCAGGAGGATTCTGCTCAATTAATGCTTAATCAAGCTCTTCATGCTCAGGAGTTATTTTGGATGGAGAAATCAGGAGTTGATTGGCATACTTATGGAGATAGGAACACAACTTATTTCCATAAGTTAGCTAAAGTAAGGCATGCTTATAGGAAAATCACTATGCTGAAAAATGGAGATCTTATTTTGGAGAATCAGCAGAACATTGAGGAGCATATCCTTGGATATTATCAAGAAAATTTTGCTAGTTCTAATACATGTATTGATAATGTTTTAATCAATGAAACAATTAGTCATGAAGTTTCTAATCAGGATAACAAAAATCTAATCAGTATGCCTTCTTGGGAGGAGGTGAAGAATGCTGTTTTTGGAATGGATGCTAATGGTGTTCCTGGTCCGGATGGCTTTGGTGGTTTATTTTATCAAGAATATTGGGATTTTTTGGAAGGGATGTCTTTAATGCAGTCTCTCAGTTTTTCAAACAAGGTTGGTTGCCTTCCAACATGAATTCAAATAATGTGGTTCTTATACCAAAGACATCAAATGCAGACTCGGTCCCTCAATTTAGGCCAATTGCTTTGGCTAACTATCAATTGAAGATTATCACAAAAATTCTTGCTGACAGATTGGCCATTATTGTTCCTTCTCTAATTACTGAAAATCAAAGGGGCTTCATAAGAGATAGGAGTATTTCTGATTGTATCTGTTTTGCATCCGAAGTTGTGAACCTGCTTGATAAAAAGTGTTTTGGTGGGAATATAGCCATGAAGATTGATATTAAAAAAGCCTTTGACACAATGGATTGGAATTTTTTATTAAAGACTCTGGAAGCTTTTGGTTTTGATCCAATTTTTTGCAATTGGATAAAGGTGATTCTTCATTCAGCAAGGATCTCCATTCTTGTCAATGGTCATGTTGTGGGATTCTTCTCTTGTAAAATAGGTGTGAGGCAGGGAGATCCTCTATCTCCACTTATTTTATTTTTTTAGCAGAAGAGGTTTTGAGTAGATCCATCTCTCTCATGGTGCAGCAAGGTAATCTTCTTCCTATGACCAGTCCAAGGGGTTATTCTGTTCCTTCACATGTCCTCTATGCAGATGATTTGTTAATTTTTTGTAAGGGGAACAAAAGAAATATGGAGAATCTCATGGGAATCTTCAATAGATACAGTGAAGCTTTTGGTCAGTATATCATCAAAGAAAAGTCCAAAATTTATAATGGTTCAATTGCTTCAAACAGATTTCACATCATAGTCAACATTCTAGGCTTTGGTATTGGTCATCTTTCTTTCATGTATCTTGGTGTTCCCCTTTTCAAAGGAAAACCAAGAAGAATTTACTTGCAGCCCATAGCAGACAGAATTAAAACAAAGTTATCTACTTGGAAAGGTGCTTTGCTTTCAATCATAGGAAGGGTTCAATTAGTGCAATCTGTCATTCATAGTATGCTTCTCCATTCCTTTCATGTTTATGTTTGGCCTGTTTCCCTTGTTAAAATGATTTATAGATGGCTTAGTAATTTTATTTGGTCTGGTGATGTGATGGTTAGAAAGGTAGCTTCTGTAGCTTGGTCTTTGGTTTGTTCACCTAAGGTTGCTGGTGGATTGGGATTGAGATCCATTAAGGGTATCAACAAGGCTGCTATACTAAAGCCAAGTTGGGAATTGGTTACTTCGGATAAGCAATGGTCTAAACTTCTTAGAGCCAGGGTGCTTGTTAAAAACAAGTTCACAAGGCTGCATATTTCCTCCTCTATATGGCAGGGTTTGAAACCTCATATTGATTCTGTTTTGGATAATTGTAAATGGCATATTGATGATGGATCTTCTTGCAATTTTTGGGCTGACAAATGGCTTAGCAAACCTGTGGTTGATTTTCTTCACATTCCTCATTCTATTTATTATTTCCTTCATGCTAAAGTAAAGGATTTCATAATAGGTGGAAGGTGGTCTATCCCTGAGATCATCTTACAGAAATCCAATGATCTTGCTACTGCGATTGATTAGTATATTATACCTTCAGATCCTGTTCCTGATTCTCAGATTTGGGATGGATAAAATACAGGTGATCTTACCCTAAAAATTGCTTATGATTATCTACATTCGATACATTCACAGGTTAGTTGGGGAAATTTGATTTGGTGCAAATCCATTCCTCCATCAAGGTCTCTTCTTATCTGGAGAATTATACATAACAAGTTGCCTTCGGATGATGTTCTTTGGAAAAAAGGTTGCTATGTTGTTTCCATTTGTTGTCTATTTTACAAAGATTATGAAACAACTGATCATATTTTCTTCCATTGTGATTTTGCAATTCAAATGTGGACTTGGTTGGCATCTTGTTTTTCTGTCAATATTTGCTGCAATTTAATGATGTCAGTTCTATCTCTACTTGATCAGCATAGAAGCTCTCAAACCCAAGACATTATCCTTTCTGGAATTTCTAATTCTCTTTGGTACATTTGGTACAGCAGGAATCAAGTTTGGTTTGAGGGGAAAAAAGTTCCTATTCAGGCTGCTATTTCTTTGGCAAAGTCAGCAATATCTCTTGCTGGAAATTTGTCTTCAGGATTCTCTTTCAACAATGTTACAGATAAGAAAATCTTACATGCTTTCTCAGTTATACCTAAGCTGAGTAAGGCTCCAGTTATTATAGAAGTTATTTGGAAGGCTCCAAGCTTCAATTGGATAAAATATAACACAGATGGCTCTGCTCAAGGTGCTCCAGGAATAGCTGCTTGTCGGGGGATTTTCAGAGATAAACTTTCAGCATCTCTTGGATGTTTTGCTCTAAATATTGGAGTGTCGTATGCTCTTAATGCTGAATTAATGGGAGCTATTGTGGCCATTGAAACTGCCTATGATAGAGGATGGCATCATCTATGGCTAGAATGTGATTCAACTTTGGTCATTTCTGCTTTCTCATCTCCCTCCATTGTTCCTTGGTCTCTTAGGAATAGGTGGTTGAATGTTTTGTCTTTATCCAGGAAAATGCATTTCATTTATTCTCATGTCTTTAGGGAGGGAAACACTTATGCTGATTTATTGGCTAATCATGGTACTAGGATTAGTGGTTTAGCTTGGCTGAACTCAACCCCAAGTTTTATTCGTGGTGAGTTTTTTTAGAAATTGGTTTGGATATCCAAACTATAGATTTAGGTAATTCATCCATGGGTCAGGTCCAATGCCCCTCCACGATTCTTGTATTCTTTTTTGTTTTTTCTTTTTATTAATAAAATGGCATTAGGAGTACTCTTTCCTTTATGATGCTTTTATCCTTAAGGAGGGTTTTGCATCAAAAGGTTTTAACGAGGCTCCTTTGTTATTTGCTTAAAAAAAAATTCTCACATATATGGAGTATAAAGGTCTCAAAAATAAATATCAAGGTGTAAAATTAGTGAGAGTGATAAGTAAGAAATTTGACAGAGTATTAACGCAATAAGGATTAGAGAAGCAAGTGTGTTGTATTGAAACACTCCCCAACGCTTCCTATTTATAGGAAAAGAAATAAGCCCATAGGAATTAGGTTAAGCCCATTTTCAATATATGTGTTTCTCGAGATCTAATCGATTATTTTAATGCTATAATCGATTATTTTCTTTTTAGCCAAAACGCATTAAGAGACAGTCGCATCATAATCAATTATGGATTCTCTATTTCAAAGCTCACTTACACGCGTAAGAGCATAATCGATTATGCAATCTATTATGCCTATAATCGATTATATCTTCACTGTTTTAAAAACATCTTTTCAGATATATGATAATCGATTATGTGAAATCCCTAATTGATTATGATCATTTAGAAACCATCTGATTTTAAACTTAATGGTTGTTTAACTGATTTTTCCAATTAAAGAGGTTACAGCCAATTAAGTTCTCTTTTTACTTTTCATATTATGTGTGTGTGATTGATTTTTGACAGCTTTATTTACCATGTAGAACATGATTTAAAACTCACAATACAAATACTAAAATTTCTTTCACCTCTTCTAAAAGACTTGATCATCTGAGATAACCTTTTCTGCTTTTTGCAATCTAGTCCTTCTGGAATGATTCTTTTGTCATTCATCAAAACTTAAATAAACCTGTCAAGGCATATATTCACACTGATATGCTGGGTCCTCGGGCATTTCTTGACTAGACGCGGTCCCCGCATCGAAAACAAGTTTTGATCACATGTTGCCCTTGACTGGAGATACTCCCTCCGTGGTTGACATTAAATTGAGCCGGGTGATCATACAGTCTCGCCCTATGCTGAAACTTGCCACCTTTGCTTCTCTGTTTACTCCGAACAAGCACACCACTTTTCACTTGTTGTGGGACAGTCCCTGCTCGGTCATGCCCTTCCCCCACCGTTCATTTCTCTACTAACTCAGGGAAAGAACAATACTCAGAGGTAACATTGCTTGCTTCAACTCGGGCCTCAACCCGTCTTCAAACCTTTGACATACCCACTCTTCATCTGGGTGGATCTGATAGAACTGTGAGAATTTGAGTAGCGCCTCAAACCTTATCCCGTACTCACCAACTGACAGTTGTTCCTGTTTCAGACTTAGGAACTCTTTCTCTTTTTCTTGGTGGATGCTTCTTGGAAATTACTTCTCTAAGAAGCTCTCCCGGAATAGTTGCCAGGTCAAAATCCTTCCTCTGACCTCTAACAGTCTGGCATTGATCCTCCACCAAGCTTCCGCTGCTCCAACAATCATGAAAGCAGCGTATGTAACTTTCCTGTCTTTTCTACAGTGTGTGGCCATGAATACCTTCTCGATCTCTTGCAACCACATCTCTGCAGCCTCAGGGTTGTATTCTCCGTGGAACTGAGGAGGATTCCCTTTCATGAAAGCATTGAGACTAGTGTCTACCATTTCGTTTCCCCTCACCCCGTACAGCTGATCCTGTCTTGCCTCTCTCTTCCTACCTCTACATATATTGGGCAGTCTGCTAGGTTTGTTACATCATTGTGGTAGCCAAGTCTCGCATTGCTTCAGAGGTATCACCACCACTTCCTGTCCCTGAGTGGTCACTGTAACATCTTAAAATTAAAAATAATTGGAGATAATAACGTTAGAGAAATTAGATAATTTTTGGGAGGCTTAGACTGCATGTTTTGGGCCTTTGAATTAATTAGAAAGGATAAAAGATAATTAAAATCTGCAACAATAACAGAACTCTATCTAGACTTTATCTAAAACTTATTTAATAACAAACTCTAACTACACTCTATCTAAAACTTATTCAAAGACTCTATCTAAAACTTAATTCAAAAATCAGTCTCTATGTCAGGATGCGTTAAAAATAGGTTTAAAAATAGGGAATCAGTGCAACACTATATATATACCTTCTTATAACACCATAGTGCAGCTAGGAACCTTTTTTGCACCCTAAAACATCTTAGTAACGGCTGTGGAGCATCTTCATGCTTGGGAGATGGGGTTGCAACAAGCAATGAGTTTGGAAGGAGAACAACAACAACAACAACAACAGGAAGAAGAAGAAGAAGAAGAAGAAGAAGAAGAAGAAGAAGAAGATGAAGAAGAAGGAGAAGGAGAAGGGGATTCAAGACTGAGGAAGGCGACATCTAGGATTCGCCATAGGGTACGCTTTAAGATTCTTGGAGGTCTTCAAGAGGTGAGTAGAAATATTATTTCTCACCCTTTTCATGGTGCAAATTGATTTGGGGTTTGGGTTATGTTTTCAAAATGCGTTTTTGGAAAATAATCATGCGTTTGGTCAAATCCTGATTTTACAAATTTGGGGGTTTTCCTTCTAAGGTGTTCCTGCTGTTAATTAAATGGTTATTATTGAAATTGATGCTATGATATATATGATACATACGTGATTTGGTTGAATTGATATGTTATATATGCACTATTTGATGATATTTGTGATATTGGCATGATTCAATAACTGTTAATATGTTGGATGTTGTTTGCTGCAATACCGCCTATGATAGGGGCATCGAAAGTAATACTGCCAATGATTTGGGGTGTCGAAATATGAAATACCGCCATGATGGGGTATCGAAAGTAACATCGCCACATGTTGGGATGTCGAAATGAGTAATACCACCAGTGTACAATGGTTGGTATCGAAATGAGTAATGTCACTGAAGAGAAGGTGACATCGAAATACCTTCATGAGTAAGGTAGGCAATGGGACGCCATTGTTATGTACAGTTTGAAAGTCATATGACATATGAGAATAGTTGAGATTGTTTGATATATGAGATTTTGTCATATTTGATTTATGATGTATTAATGATGATTGTTACTGTCAATAATAATTTATATTATTATTATTATTTTACTATACATTATTTTGAAAATAGCGGGTACCATGGATAGTTTTTCCGGTTACCGCACCGGCTGAGAACAATGCTTTTGTGAAAACCCTTTAAACTGTATTTCTGTTCACTGGGATTTTATATCTCATTAGTAGTATTGTTTTCAGAGCCTGAGGATGTCCCTGTTGAGCAGCCAGATGTTTTGAAGACTATCTCTTTAGCTTTAGAACTTGGTTAGTATTGTATGGCATATGCCAGGAGGACCTTTATTATCTTTTAGTTATTTTCTTATCCGAGATGTTATAGACGTCCTGTTTTGAAGTTTTGAAACTGATTATGTTTTCGGTTTTTGAATTAATGTAAACAATTATTTTGGACTAATATTATATTAAGTATTTATTCAGTGTTTATTTAAGAAAAAATTTTATTTTTCCTGATTTTATTTAAATTATTAATTTGGGTTACTAATGTAACGAAGGGCGTTACATTTTTGGTATCAGAGCAGTTCAATCCTAAATTGGACTGTGGTTATTGGGTTTTTCAAAAAATCAAAACTTGGGCGCATAGGATGCTTGTTAAAGTTGTAGATCTGCATACTATGCTTTGGATATTGAGCCTGGCCAACTCAATGCTTCATTGGTAGTGAGCAGATTTATGACGACTAATAGGCGAGGGACGAATGATGCGCTTGTGACAGCTATGGACTGTGTGACCATAGATGTGCAAGAGCAGACGGAGACTCTCCGTCATATGAGGGGATATAGGGTGGTAGCACCCCAAGAACCTCAGTATGTGGGGTTATCATTTTTCAGAGAACGATCTGCCACCTTTCCGAGACAGCTTAGATGCTGCAGCAGTGAGAGGAGCCGAAGAGAAATTGTGCTTATAACAAGAGGTTATCATATTGTTTGATTCAGGAGCAATCCATTCTTCCATAACTCTTAGTTGTGTCAAAAATCCGGAGTTGCCTATTTCTAAATTATCTTTCCACTTGTGTGTTTCTACCCCGGTCAAAGATAATTTGGTTACATCTTTTACCTATTTAAAGAGTTCTTCGATACACCAAAATTTATCTTATGATTTGATATGTTTTCAAATGTTGTGTTGGATGTCACTCTTAGTATGGTTTCGTTATCGTCTACTAATATTGTCCAAATAGAAATATTTATGTACTTCACAACCTATGTTTGATGAATCTTTTATGTTCCATATCGTATTCGTTTCCATGTAATAAGTTCTTAGTTGAGAAAGTTCAATAATCCATATAGTTGTTTTCCGTTAAGATAGAGACTGAGAGTGATGTAGCGGCACTACTTGTTGTCTGTTAGTTTCTAGATGTGTTTCATAAAGAGGTCTCTATCTTACATCAAATATGGGAGTTGAGTTTAACATAGATTTAGTACCTAGAAGTGAACCGGTGTCAGTAGCATCTTAGAATGACACCCTTAGAGTTAAATGAGCCTAAGAAACAATTAGAGGAATTGCTAGAAAATGAGTTTTTATACGTGGATTTGTTTATTATTAATTTAAAAAAAAAAGTTGGAAATTCAAGATTGTTAATTCTTAACATTATATTCTTAAAATATATTTTTATGTCGTTTGATGAATTTGTTTGATAGATCTATATTCTTTGTATTTTAATGAAATAAAATAAATAGTTTTACTTTTCATTTATCGTTTGTGATATTCTCCCTTGATAGTAAAATTGCCAGAGAGTCTCGCTTATTTTGAATTCACGTTTTGAACTTTCTTTTGTTTCAATGAGTTTTCAATTCATATGTGGAAATATATTTGTGCATCAATGTTTTTTTTTTAGTCAAACCAAATTGATTGTGAATTAAAACTTTCTTACCTTGATTCATTGTTTCATCATCTATTTAGAGTTGCTGTTGTTATTATTTGAAATCTAATTCATTATTATTTGATTATAGTTGCATCAAATCCTACTTTAATTATTGTTAAGAAATATGTTTGATTTTGTGATAAGTTTTGAGTGTTTTGAGTGGAAAGGAATGATGAGAATATGAGGTTATGTCTCGACAATAGACAATTGAACAAAGTAGCCATTAAGGATAAATATCTTTTGCCTAGGATAGATAACCTTAGATCAATTGCATAGAGGGATGGTTGATTCTATTAAAGTAGATACAGTGATAGGATGAGCGCAACATAAGACAGTGACCGGAGTGAAAAGTTTCCTAGAATTGGAAGAGTATTATATGAAGTTATAAATGGGTTCCCTAGGCTAGCCTTACTTCTGACCGAGTTAACTCGGAAAGGAAAATATCTTCTATGGAATAAAATTGAAGTTTTTAATAATCAAAAGAGCCTTAAATTATTGTTATAAAAATATATAGAATTAAAAATAAGGCAAGGAAGGTGAATGAAATTTCTTAAGGACCATGAATTTGAGTTGAAGTACAGTTTAGGAAAAGTCAATATAGTGGTAGAGGCTCTAAATAGAAAATCCTTGCATATTAGTGCTAGAGATGAATATCTTAGAAGAGTTTATGGACCTGAATTTTAATGTAACCTTAAATGCTTTAAGCTTGAAATTGTATAAGTTGAAATTTGAAGTGACCTTAGAAAATAGATTATGCGAGTGCAGTTTTTAGACCAGGAATTGCAATCTCTTTTAGATCAAGAGAATAATGTGTTGTTTGATAATAGTCTCGTGTTGTTTAAGAATGGGATCGTTATTCCTAAGGTGGGGAGCCCTAGAAAAAAAAATGCTAAAATAGATACATGAAGGGAAGTTAACCATACATCTAGGAATAAACAAGATGTAATAGTAGATGGAAATAAAAATAATGGATGTTATATTAACGAAGGTGTATATATATATGCTTAAATTTTAATTTATGTTGTAATTTTGTTATATAATTTTTTTTAGAAAATCACCTTGCTTGAATATTTCAGATTGTTTATTAAGGGACCAAACATTATTTTCAATTAATATACCCCTTGGACTTATTATCCGTATAGATTAATGACATGTTTAATCTTAACAAACTTATATGTCTTATTAAAGACCGAAAAGAAAAAGAATGTTATTTCATATTTGTATTAGCTTACTCAAAAATCAAAATGAAATTGATTTCTTAGTTCTACTATGGTATTTATTGATGAAAATTGTTTTGAAAGTCGTAAATGGTCAATGACTGTACAGTTTAATTTCAAGTTAACTAAATCTTATTTTGTTCTTGTACCAAATTTTGTTCTAGTAATACCATCTCTTAATAGAAAATGAAACTATTTCTTTCCTTATGAAATTATCAAATTGGACTATATAAAACTTAGTATGTGGAAGTCTCTACCATTTCTTCTTTCTTTCTTTGTTTCATTTCAGTTGTTTATCTATTTATAAAAATTCCTCTGTGCTGTAAACAATATAATAGTTTTGGTGTAGGTGTAGAATATAAGGGATTATAAGATCTACATATTAATGGTATAAAACTTTAATTTAATTTCTTTTGTGAATTATTTGTCATGAATCTTTTATGAGAATGCTTATAATGATGGAATGCAGATGAAGATATTATGATTTTAGTATGATGGACAGAAACAAACGTTTAAGTTAATGTGCCTTGAGTTGTACACTTAATATGTGGTGAAATAGTTAATGACTATATGTATATTGATGGTATGATTAGGATATGTAGGTTCTCCTTATGTTAGTATACAGTAGGTGAGGAGATCTTGTTAGGATCGGATTTAATCCAGGAGACCACATTTAGAATTCAGAGGGGAAAGATGCGCACTGCGCAGAATAGTTAAAGATTGTTATGCCGACAAGGAAAAGTAGCCTTTAGAATTTTAGGAAGGGGAACATATATTCTTGATAGTCATTCCTAAGATTGGGATGTGAGGGTCAATGTCAGTCAGAAAACTAATTCCTTGTTTTTATGGGTCCTTTCCACATCCTCAAGAGAGTCGGGCCTGTTGCTTACCAATTGGCTCTTCCAACATGGTTGTCATACCATCATGATGTATTTCTTATTTCTCAACTTCGAAAATTGTGTCAGATATGTCTCATGTAATAGCTCCTGAGTCAATACAATTGAGGGATAACTTAATATTTAAGTCAGGCCTAGTCAGATCATCGATAAGAGCACTAAGACTCTACAGAACAAGACAATCCCCTTGGTGAAGGTGGTTGGGAAGAATTTAACTCTAGAAGAGGCTACTTGAGACGTAGAAGAAGACTTGGCTTGCCAATGCCCAGACTCTTTATTTGCTTCATACGTGAGAGTGGAGTTAATTTCGGGGACGAAATTCTTAAAGGAGGGGAGAAAATGTAACATCTTAAAATTAAAAATAATTGGAGATAATAACGTTAGAGAAATTAGATAATTTTTGGGAGGCTTAGACTGCATGTTTTGGGCCTTTGAATTAATTAGAAAGGATAAAAGATAATTAAAATCTGCAACAATAACAGAACTCTATCTAGACTTTATCTAAAACTTATTTAATAACAAACTCTAACTACACTCTATCTAAAACTTATTCAAAGACTCTATCTAAAACTTAATTCAAAAATCAGTCTCTATGTCAGGATGCGTTAAAAATAGGTTTAAAAATAGGGAATCAGTGCAACACTATATATATACCTTCTTATAACACCATAGTGCAGCTAGGAACCTTTTTTGCACCCTAAAACATCTTAGTAACGGCTGTGGAGCATCTTCATGCTTGGGAGATGGGGTTGCAACAAGCAATGAGTTTGGAAGGAGAACAACAACAACAACAACAACAGGAAGAAGAAGAAGAAGAAGAAGAAGAAGAAGAAGAAGAAGAAGAAGATGAAGAAGAAGGAGAAGGAGAAGGAGAAGGGGATTCAAGACTGAGGAAGGCGACATCTAGGATTCGCCATAGGGTACGCTTTAAGATTCTTGGAGGTCTTCAAGAGGTGAGTAGAAATATTATTTCTCACCCTTTTCATGGTGCAAATTGATTTGGGGTTTGGGTTATGTTTTCAAAATGCGTTTTTGGAAAATAATCATGCGTTTGGTCAAATCCTGATTTTACAAATTTGGGGGTTTTCCTTCTAAGGTGTTCCTGCTGTTAATTAAATGGTTATTATTGAAATTGATGCTATGATATATATGATACATACGTGATTTGGTTGAATTGATATGTTATATATGCACTATTTGATGATATTTGTGATATTGGCATGATTCAATAACTGTTAATATGTTGGATGTTGTTTGCTGCAATACCGCCTATGATAGGGGCATCGAAAGTAATACTGCCAATGATTTGGGGTGTCGAAATATGAAATACCGCCATGATGGGGTATCGAAAGTAACATCGCCACATGTTGGGATGTCGAAATGAGTAATACCACCAGTGTACAATGGTTAGTATCGAAATGAGTAATGTCACTGAAGAGAAGGTGACATCGAAATACCTTCATGAGTAAGGTAGGCAATGGGACGCCATTGTTATGTGCAGTTTGAAAGTCATATGACATATGAGAATATTTGAGATTGTTTGATATATGAGATTTTGTCATATTTGATTTATGATGTATTAATGATGATTGTTACTGTCAATAATAATTTATATTATTATTATTATTTTACTATACATTATTTTGAAAATAGCGGGTACCATGGATAGTTTTTCCGGTTACCGCACCGGCTGAGAACAATGCTTTTGTGAAAACCCTTTAAACTGTATTTCTGTTCACTGGGATTTTATATCTCATTAGTAGTATTGTTTTCAGAGCCTGAGGATGTCCCTGTTGAGCAGCCAGATGTTTTGAAGACTATCTCTTTAGCTTTAGAACTTGGTTAGTATTGTATGGCATATGCCAGGAGGACCTTTATTATCTTTTAGTTATTTTCTTATGCGAGATGTTATAGACGTCCTGTTTTGAAGTTTTGAAACTGATTACGTTTTCGGTTTTTGAATTAATGTAAACAATTATTTTGGACTAATATTATATTAAGTATTTATTCAGTGTTTATTTAAGAAAAAATTTTATTTTTCCTGATTTTATTTAAATTATTAATTTGGGTTACTAATGTAACGAAGGGCGTTACAGTCACCGTTGTTATTGTTGTTGTTATCATTGCCCCTGGTCGCAGCCGGCCTTCCACCTCTTCCTCTTCCACGTGCCATCTAGCTTCCTATAAAAGGAGCTATTAGTTCGAATTCATAAGACATATAATAACACTTAACAGTTAAACATATCATATGCCTTATGAATGGAAACAGTTATCACACTTCGATAACTAGCGCATCGGACACTCTACCCAATCCAAACATAGTTAATACAATGCGGGTATCAACCGTTGTAGCCAGTACACTTGACCTCACAGTCCGGTTAGAACCGAATTGCTCTGATACCATAAAAATGAGACGACCCTCCTTTCTCAGAAGGATAATCCCATTAGTCCCAAACTTATATTATTAATTATGCCTTACCATATTATAGCGATAGCGTGGTATTCAAACAGCGTAGCAGAAACATGCTCATTTAAAACATCCAAACATACGAAAAGCATAGATCACATCATATTAGAGTAAACGCAGATAAAAGTAACTATACAGCTACCATGCATAACTATAGCCCCATCAGTAGGGCACTGTACATACGTATACAAACTGTGCAAAACGAAACCAAAAGAAACAAAAAGTACATCCAAAAGCAGAAGATAGAAGCTCTCGCAGCTCACCAATACTACCTGTCCCACACTCAAAAAAGCACATGAAAAGCTCTCAGCTCACAATCTAGGAAGCACTAGCAGGCTCCCACCATCAGTGGTGAGGATGCCCTGAACTACCCTGACCCACGCCATGAGTACACCTATACCGCACCAAGGGCTCATACTTTGACGACGAGCTGGACACAACCACCCTACACCGTCGGTAGGTCCTCAAATACTGCTCCGTCCTCCGACGCAGGCCTCAATAGACGTAGCCCCTCCAGCTGGACGCATGCGAAGATGCTGGATCGACCCAGGTGTAGTCCCGCTCATGATGCCTCGGCGGCAGCCACATACATGGAAAGGGTAAGAACTGCATAACTCTGAAAGGTCCCACGATGTCCTCCCTGTGCGAAGCCCCTCCTCGAAAACGTATGCTCATCGGCCCTGTGTAGACAGTTAGAAAGGTTGAGGCGTCCACACACCACCCTCGATCATCGTGATAAATGATCTCGATCAAGCCCAACACTGGCATCCTCATCGCTGATGTGATGTAAAGGTGCGCCCTCGGATCCATCAGCTAGTTCCTCATCTTCATGCGAACAGAGAACCAAACAGATATGCAAAAAGCAGTAGGGAGATAAGAAATACAGTGCAGGCAAAGTCTGAAAACAACAGTCATGCAGTAAACAACAACATGTAGCATGTAGCAGATATAACAGTTATTGCATTCCAACAAACGTCTCTCAAGACAACACATGCAACAAGCATCCATCTCCATGAGTCTCACACTCAAATCAATCCTCTAGACCGGGATGCTAATCCCATGCAGCATGTCGGTCGAAAGCTCACGAAAACTGGTTCCACACCGGAACAGGTTATGGGTCGGAACAGATTTAGTTTGTCCAAGAAATTGAACCGCTCGCCATGATCAATAAGAGTGCATCCCCCTTCCACACTGGAACTGGGGTATCTGGTCACCTCGGAATGTTACCTTGGAACATGGAAAGCTCTGGGATTAGTCGGGCAAACCTGACTGGATCGGGCCTCAAAACATGATAGGAGCTACCTCATCCGTCACTGTAAACTATTCTCGAGACCGGCAAAATCCCCAAGGTCACTCACTTGACTGCCCTATCTACTTTTCGTATCCGCACTCAGGTAAAACTAACCTCGTATGATGCTGGCAGCCCATACTACCTATCATACGGCCTCGCCGCTTGGCAGCTGATGATATGCAACAAACATCCTCAACGGGCTTGATACCGGATCTCACGCCTAAACGCTCAATCAGCAACAACACGATGCCACTGCATCCACAAGGCCACAACCTTGACACCATGCATCCACGAGCCACAACTCAAACATCACGGCCACAGCCTCAAGAAAACCAATATAACAACAACGGCACCATCCACGGTATCAACCCGATAACAACATGGCACAAGCCCAACTTAACTCTACGGCATTCCGCCACCACACAACAATTACCACAAAAACATGATAGCAACAGCAATAACATCAACAATAGCACATAGCAGCATATCACATACCAAGTAGCATATAGGCGCTTTGACAGACAGCAGCAACTACAACCAATCATCATAACACTCATACGAAGCAGATCATCCTCAATCAACAGTTTGTTAACATAGGGTTTCCAAACTTAATGGTGATAGCCCAAAGTAAGCTAAACCTAGGGTTTAGGTACTTTATCGGGGCTCAACCACTAGTAGGGTTAGGGCTTCCCTACACATAGCAGAAAGCACAAATACACTACTCTTGTCTTACCAACGACAGCAGTACTCTTTCTCCCCACATGAACAGTTGGCACGAAGATCAACACAATCACCTGTTCACCAAGTTCGCAGCCTCCAACATGAAGAACAACCCCAAGCTTCTCCAACAGCCACGGCCTCAAGCTCCAATCCGCGAGAAATCACGAGTGCGAACTTAGCCCTCATCATGAGCACAACAAATATGCAATAGTGTTAGCCCTAGGGCAAGCCCAAAAGTTAAAGGAGAAAGGTAAAGACTCGAAGAACCATGAAGAACACGAAGAACACATGTTGGGGATTCAAGTTTACCTTTGGCGAATCGAGAAACCAATCCGTCAAAGTTGTAGATAACTTCGCCGCAATCACTAACATGTAGTCGGAATTATGTTCTGGTGCTTCGATCGCCTTGAAACCTTGCTTTCTCACTCTAAAATTCCAGTCTCTCTCTCTCTAAAACGTAGGAAAAGCTCTCTTGACTCTCCAAGTTTCATGCAAGAAATGGAGAAGGGAAAGAAACTCATCCATCTTGATCTGCTAAGCATGCTTTAGCGTGGGCATCCAGAACGCTTAAGCGTAGGGTTCCCTCCACGCTTGAGCGTGGAGCCTTATCCACTCCGCCTTCACCCTGGCCTGACACGTGAAGCACACGCGTCAAAAACCACACCAGCTGGCAAACGCACTCAGCATGCTTGATTGTGCAACATGCCAACACTTGAGTGTTGGCACGCTAGGGTGTGCTCCCTTCCCACGCTTGAGCGTGCTGCTCAGCTAGGAAGAGCCTTCCAAACTTCTGACTTCCACAGTTTCTCGTTTAACACCTTAGGCACCTCCAACCTTGTTCAAGCCTATTCCTAAGCTTCCAACTAGGTCTTAAACTAGCACATAACAATTCACACAAGCATCCAAAGCCCTAATCGAGCAACTCGATTAGGGTTACAGAAAATCGGGATGTTATAGTGCTAACATAAGAACTTCAGTATTCTGTCCAATTTAGCTCTAAAACCTTCATTAATCTTCATAAGTTCATCAAACTGCATCTAAACGTCAATTCTATCAAGACTTAAGTAAAAGGGGTGAAATACAATAATATATATCATAAAATGCATCGAATATCACCCCAAATACCCCTTTTAAAATGCACAGAATTGAGGTTTATCAATACTACACTTCAAAATCGTGTAGCTTTAATTAGTGCATATAGGATAAGAATTTTGCTTCATCAAATTAATCAAATTTTCTTGACACTTTGATTTGATTAACTGTAAGAAAAAGGGTGGCTAAGATAGAATCAAGGACAACACTTTTTGATCTCACATTTAAAGTACGCAATATTAACCATAAATGATTAAATTGTTTTTCTATAAATGGTAAAGATGAAAGGTTTATAACCGAAGGTTAGTAACACTTAGGAATGCATGAGAAGTAGTCATGAACTACTTCTGGCTCCAGGCCAAAACATCTTCCCAGCCTTGGGCTCAAACTTCGAGACATAGCAGTCCTGATTAAAATAATAATATTTTTAACGATTCCGCTCCATAACAACAATTATGCTGAAGAAACCATTTTATGAATTATGAGTTCTTTACTTGAATTCACAAGAATTCTTATCCATAAGTAATTAACACTACTTATAATTAGCCAAATTGTATTTTCAAACAATTTATTCATAGAAACAGCAAAATAACAGAAATCGGGTTTTCGGGGTGTTACACCTTTGTTTAGTTGGCCTACGTGTCGTTTGTCCGCTTTGGTTAGTTTAGTTTGCTGTGGATTTTTTTTGTTTGGCTTGTATGCCTCTTTTGTGGTGGCTGATGTGTATGAATCCACATCTCTTAGTGTCTGTTTAGCATGCATTTCATGTTCTTTATAGCATAATTGTTTGATTAATTGTCTATTTTGCATTTAGTTCGGATAACTGCGGTGTTTTGTGTTTTTTGGTGCAGATTTCATGTAAACTGAGGCTTGGAAGAATTGGGATGGAGCGTTGTTGGAGTTGATACGAAGATAGGAGTTGAATTGCATGAAAAATGCCAAAATAGATTCGACCACGACTAGGGGTGGTCTCAACCACGGTCGTGACTCGAAAGAGCAGCAAAAATTGAAGTCACTAGAAACAGAGGTGGCCACAGCCTAGTCGTGGTGGCGGCCATGGCCTACCAAGGCCACCAAAATTCTCCCCTAGTCAGAGGAGGCCATAGCCTCCGAGCCGTGGCGGTGGCACACATTCTGAAATTCAAAATTTAATGTTTTATTTGCAATTTGAGTGGCCTTTGGACTCTCTATAACCTAAACTATAAATAGACTCATTAGGCTCGAAATTAGGAATTCTAATATGGGATTTTGGAGGCTAGGATTGGAGATTAGGTTTTCTCTTCTTTTTCCCTCTTCTCTTCTCTTCCCTATTGGATCCATGGTGCTTTCTATCCTTATGACTCTTTCTATTTCAATTATGTTTTAGTAGTTTCCTTTATTTCTAGGATTGGGCAATGCCCTTTGACTTTATTATGATGAAAATTTGATTTTTCCCTTTTGTTAATGTTTGACTCTTTGATTTGGTTCTTATTGTGCTTAATCCACGTGAAATTGTTGGCCACATCTTTGCATGTCTTAGATATCTAGAGAGGAACTAAGAACTGAACCTAGTTATTGGATCTATAGGAATTGAACTTAGGATTTAAATCAAGAGAATTAGAAGCGGTCGTTCGAGGATTCCATTGAATTGTCATAAATCTTAATAGGTTCAATCTCAATTCAATTACCACAAAGTAGGAGTTGGTTTAATTAGGCACGGTTCTTGTATCTCGATAGGGAACATTAACTAAGTTAGGATAATTCACCTTCAATAGAGTTTGACATTAATGATAAGGGTAGTCAATTAGGATTCATAATTGGTCATAGTGGTGACCCAAATCTTGGAAATCTCTTCACATATTTCGAAAACCCAAACTTGTTTTCTTGCTATTTTCTTATTTCTTTTAATTGCTATTTATAATTGTTACAATCTTTTTCTCATCAAAATATTTATTTTTGTTTAGTTAATTGATTTATTTATTGATCGGTATTTATAGTCACGATCTCGGTGGATTTGATCTTTTTATTACTTGACGACGAAACCGTACACTTGCGGATTTCACGACATCAAGTTTTGGAGGCGTTGCCAGGGACTGAATTTTCTTGATTATTGATTTAATTGTTAAATTGGTTTTCTAAACATTTTTTCTGCATTTTTAATTTTTCTTCTTTTACTCTCTGCAGGTAACTTCTCTCTTTCATGCGAAGAACCCGAAGTCTTGGAATTGTTGTTGAAGCAGATCCGGAGATTGAAAGGTCCTTTCATAGGAGAAGGAGATAACGAAGGCAAGGGGCAAGAGTACTTTTGTTGCATATTCCAATCATGTCTAAACAACTGGATAATATACCACTAAAGGAGTACGCAGCCCCAAATGTTAGGGATTTGCGATTCGGGATTGCTAGGCCAGATATTGAGGCAGATCATTTCACAATACCGCCTGCCCTACTCTCGATGATAAGGCAAAATCAGTTTGGAGGCTTACCCTCGGAGAACCCCAAACAATCATGTGGAGATGTTCTTGGAGTTCTGTGAGACTCCGAATAGAAGGTGCTTCAGTAAATGACATACGCCTTCGTTTATTCCCATCCTCCTTGAGAGATGGAGCAAGAGTTTGGTTGAAGTCGATGCCTGCTAATACAGTGACAAATTGGGATCAATTGAAGCAGGCATTCTTGGATAAATTCTTCCCACCTTCCAAGACCGCTCACCTCGGAACTCAAGTCACAAGGTTCATCCAAAAAGAGGGTGATTCATTGTCCGAAGATTGGGATCGTTACAAGGGATTGCTTGAGGCTTGCTCATATCATGAGCTAGAGAAGTGGTTTCTAGTACACACCTTCTACAATGGACTAGAGTATTCTTTGTAACACTTATTCTTGAGTGCCACATTCCCGAACAATTTTAAGGCCGAAAATAACATTTACGCAGAAAATACGGGTTTTATTTTTTCTTTTTCTTTTTCTTTTCGCGACGATAAAAGAAACTTGTAAATACATACATAATAATAAATCGAAAGGTTGTTCATAAATAAAAGGTTCCAACGACAAACAGTAAAAGCGAAAAGATAAAAGGTACATCAATACAAACATAGGTCCATGCCTAAGCAAAAGAAATTACAAAATATAAAGGATAGATGGGGACACAGCTCCTCAAAATATAAAGCTAGAGACTGGACACATCACCGGCCGACACACTGACTAGCTGGAGGGATCCTCCATTGGATCCTCCTCCATAGAAGATATATAGGCAAGGGCGACAACACGAAGGGGGTGCTTATGGATAGGCAGCCTCTTCCGGGCAATCATCAGAAAGGTGGGTCTACTAGGGACATGCACTATGATAGGACTCGTAGCGGGAGCTACAATAGTCTTAGCTCTTCTGCTTCTGGGATGATAAGCACGGAAAGGAAATTAAGCGATGCTCTCCTCCAACAAGCTCCAACTCGAAGACCATCCTCCATCCTCGCCTTCCTGGATCCACTCTACATGCACGTACAATGATTTCTTATAGAAAATCCTTCCATCTCGGCTCTCCCTCATAGTCAGGACAACGTCCCCCAGGTAGTCTTGGAGGCGACCGTCTGAATGATGCACCCACACCTCCGGACCCCAGGCCAACTCAATGTAAACATAGAGTGGGGTCGACGACATCCTTGTCTTCTCAAGCAGAAAAACAGAACACAAGCATAAGATATACAGAAATGTGGTGAGATCCCCATTCATCAACACAATACATGGCAGAAGTAAAAATGATACGACACACACACACACAGATATATATATATATATATATATATATATATATATATATATATATATATATATATATATATATATATATATAGTTATTCAAAGCCAAAATATAAATATATCATCAAGTGCAGAATAACATCTTAGAATACATACATGTATGCTCACCAAGAGTCATGTAATGTAATGGACACGACACATGCCATATGCAACAAGGGTAAGACTCGGACCCCTGCACCATGAAGCTAACAATCGTTGGAGAGAGTGAATAGGAGTACATGTTCCGTGTATGCCAGCCAATGGCTAATGCTGCAACATTTCTAACGCGTGCATATCTGGCTTTTATGGAAACATTGTACACCAATCATGAAAATTACGACATCTAGTCGAGGATATCGATGTATCGCTCGGAGTCGCCACGACACAAAAGAGCTACCAACTGATCACATGTAAGACTTTCCAACCCCGTTACCTCCAAGACCATTTAAAACATCACCGTAAGATTCACACTGCATCAAGGTGTAAGCCCAGCTCTAGGGCTCAAAGCCTTACAC
Organism: Ammopiptanthus mongolicus; assembly: GCA_039655645.1. Lineage (NCBI taxonomy): Eukaryota > Viridiplantae > Streptophyta > Magnoliopsida > Fabales > Fabaceae > Ammopiptanthus > Ammopiptanthus mongolicus. The sequence continues at coordinate 34,984,058 of CM077350.1, forward strand.
TTATGCAACACAATGTCAATGCTTACACAAAGCAGATGCGATAAAAAGTCTATCCACCAGATAAACTTCGAGATTCACTAAGATTCTCTTGCTTAGGAACTTCACACATTATAAGTGTTTTAAAACTTGTACTCACTGGATAAATCTCGCGATCCCCCCGAATCGAGCAATCACAAGACCATACAATTAGACGATGTTCTCGGATCTGACTCACTGGCCCATCATCGAACAATTGTTCCAAACCAAAACGTTTCATGTTTGTGTTTGTGTCTTATGATATATTTCTCAAGTCCTAAATTTCTTTTGAAAAAGGATTGAGAATCCTCTAGTTAAGTCTTAGATGCTTTCTAAGTTAGAGGTTACTTGTTTTCCAAGTAATGAAATATCTCTTGATTTACTTAAGTTTTATGGACTAAATGATGAATTAAATCATCAATGGTATATAGTATATGGTCTTGTTTAACCATGTCTTATATTTTCTTATCTCTTTCTTTTTTTTTTCTCTAAGTTAATTACTTAACTTTGGTTTTTAATATAGAAAGCTTTATAGTTTTGACTTGAAAACTCTTAATTCAAGACTTTGTAAGCTAATACCTTTCTAATTGAAAACTAATTTGATTTGTAAGAACTTAGATACTTACTTAAAGTAAAGTACCTTAACCAATTTGAAAAGGTTTTCCTCCTGAAACATAGTATAAAACCGTGGCATCCTTTAGTGTAAAAGGATGGTTTTTGCTTGATTTTTGAACTATGATTCTAATGAATCATACTTTATTTTAATGTTCAATGTATGGTTTATAAAAATCAATTAATGTTTTCTTGATTTTGATTTTACTACATAAGTACCAAATTGCCCTTAAGGTAACTTAAAAGAATTTTGCTTCTTGAAAATACTTTTACCATTTACTTTTAAAATACTTATTTGTCTAATTAAAATATCACTAAAGTAAAAGCACATTTTTATCCTAAGTAAAAACACTACAGCCGAATGGCCCTAAAGATTTTTGGATCAAAAGCACTTCTTGTTTGTTTTTACTTATTGTCCATTAAAACAATTTTTAGTTCAAGATCACTTAAGTTTCAAAAGAACAAAGTTCATGTTCATACTTATCCTTGCTTGTCCAAATTGCTCACGAAGGATAATGTGAAGATTTTTCTTAACTAACATCTCAAGTAATAGCTTAAAACAATCATATAATCATGATAAACACAAATCATAGGCCATTTAACATAACCAAACACAAAAATACTATGATCTAATGATCAAAGGATGGTTTTCAACAAGTATGAAATCAACTTTTCAGCCAAACATATACATCAATGAACACATAAAACATATAATAGATATTACAACCATGTTCTCTTAGAAAACCTAATAAACAAAGTGATGAACCCAAGGTTAGGTTTTCACCATAAAGACAACCAAACAACCATTTTCACATTCCATCAATTTGGTGTGATGTGATTCACCCCCCATTACCTTATATGAAGTTACTTTGTGGAAGAGAAAACTCCAAGTCCTAGAAAAGAACAAGATTTTGAAACTTGTTTTGCAAAACCAATGAACCAGAAGATGTTTACTTAAGATATAAGGTACGGAAGTTAAGAGAAAATGAAGATTGAAGCTTACCAAAGCAAGAACACTTTGAAGGTTAGCATGGTGTTCTTCATGTTCAAGAATAAACTTCTCCAAACCAAGAAACTTTGTGAGATTTGTGGCGCACAAGGACATAAGGGTATGGAATGCAAAAAAGCGCCAATGGAGCAAGTGAACTCGTGCCACAACTTCTATGACACCAATCCAAAGGGGCTCAATGATCCATATGCACCAACTTACAACCTCGGGTGGAGGTCCAATCGAAACTTCTCCTACCGAAACAAACACAAGATAGACAAGGTAGTATTAACCCCTCTTCACGGGTACCTCAGGTACAAAAGTCTAAACTTGAGTCTCTTTTAGAAAGCTTTGTTGAAACTCAAACTAAGCAAAATGATGAGTTTAGACAATATGGTCCGGCTATTACTAAAGCTATTAAGGATTTAACATCTAAGGTTGATAATGTGACGCCTGAGGCTGACGAGGGTGGGGAGTGATCGCCGATGCTTGAGGCAGGATAAGGAGCGGCTCCTGGCAGGCTTCTAGGCAAAGGGACACATGAATCAACCAAATTCACATTGGAATGAGAAGGATCCTGAGGTTGTGCAGGTATGGGACTGTACAGTTGAAGGAAGGCTTATAAGAATTGATTGGTACTACCTATACCAACAAGATGCATCTTCTATTTAGGAGCCCAGATCATAAGAACTCCATAGTTAAGCGTGCTTGACTTGGAGCACTTGTGGGATGAGTGAACTTCTAGGAAGTTTCCCAGAAAACGTGTGAGTGAGAACAAAAACACGCTGAAAAAACCCGTGTTGGTTTGTGGAGACAGTCAGTAATCCTGAAAGCAGTCTGGGCCGTTACAAATGGTATCAGAGAAGACCTCTACCAATACGATGTGGTTCGGGGACGAACCAGGCGAAAGCTGGTGGGCATGTGACGCTTGAACCTGACGAGGGCGGGGAGTGATCGCCAGTGCTAGAGGCACGGACAAGGGTCAGCTCTTGGTAGGCTTCTGGGGAAGAGGAACACATGAATGAGCCTAATTCATATCGCAATGAGAGGGATCCTGAGGCTGTGAAGGTATGAGACTGTATAATTGAACGAAGGCTTATAAGAATTGATTGGTACTACCTATACCAACAAGATGCATCTTCTTTTCGGAAGCCTAGATCATAAGAACTCCATAGTTAAACATGTTTGACTTGGAGCACTTGTGGGATAGGTGACTGTAACACCCCGATTTTCGAGTTTTTCTTTTAATCAGTATTTATGAATTTATATTTTATTCGAGGTCTTAGAAAGGGATATAAAATATTCTGAGACCATAATCATGCTCAGCGATATCGTAGGAAGCTACGATTAAGTTTTGAGTCAAAAACTCAAACGGAGCCCGATCTGTGTTTTTACACTGACAGTATGATTTTACTGCTCAGGGGAGCTCAGATGGACTTGTGAACGAGACAGTAAGTCTTAGAATTCAATTCTCTACGTTTTGGTTAAATTTCGCAAAAATTTGAAAAAAATCATTTCCTGACCTCCGTTCGAGTGAAATCTTCAATCGGGTGGAGAACGGAGCCGCGTATGGACTTAACAGGACCCGACAACGGATAATCTTGATATCACATCATGTCAACTCACTTGGGAGAGCATGCCAGAGTCGTCATGACGATCGGGAATTTCGGGACGCGAAATTACCAAAATACCCCTAACTTAAGCCTTTTCACCTTTTACCATTTTACCCTTTGAACCAAATGACCTTTTTACCCTTAATGAACTCTTTAGAAGGCTGGAACAGCCCCTCATTCCACGCAGCCCAGCCCCCCAAGAACACCAAGAACACTTCTTCTTCCTTAGAGAAAAAACCTCCATTGAATCCTTGAGAAAATCTTGAAAGCTTGTTGAAATCACTTGATTTCTTGACCAATCTTCATCCATTTTAAGGTAAGATCACTTCTATGGTCTCATATCTTCTTGAATCTCTTTCAATATCAAGATCAAAACTCCATTTTCATGAAACTCATTCTTAGATCCAAAACTTTAAAAATCCATAGAAAATTATAGGAAAATCCTTTGGATGTGAAACCAAGTTCTTTGAACTCACCTCATCACCCTCTATCTAAACCCAAGAGCTCATGATCCAAGTCTCATCCTAGCTCTAAAACCCCAAAGTGGCCGAAACCTAAGAGTGATGATGAATAGTGTTTTTCATCAAATTTTTGATTTCTAACTCTTGATTCCATCCTTAGCCTTCCTAGTGTCCTTGAATCCAAGTGATGGAAAACCAAATCAATTCCTAGCCTAAAATTCCCTATATGGCCGAGAGCTTCATGGGGAAAATCCATGAGTTTTGTTTCACATTTTTGAGTCACAGGACTTGAAATAGTGTTAACTAAGTTCATGAACCAACCATCCAAAAGTTTGGAACCAAATGAGATCCCTAACCCTTTTTACCTTTCATGGCCGAACCCTATACCTTTTAGGGGAAGGAAAACTTGTGTTCTTATGTTATATATTGATGTTGATTTGTTGTTTGAATTGATTTGTGTTTGATTGTTTTAGGCGACGCGAACGGAACCGGAGCCGGAGCCGAGAACCGATCGAGTTTGCATTGAACTTCTTTTGTGAGGTAAAGGGAGGTAGTCATTTAAGTTTGAGTAGCTTCATAGTGCATGTTTGATATATGTGTTATGATGTCTTGAGTGATGATTTAGAGATGAGTTTGAATGATGTATATGTATACTTATATCCTGGATTGATTGGATGTTAAGTGTTGTGCATAATTGCTATTTGATATAACTGTGGCATGGATGCCTTGAGTGATATCATTGTGATATTGGACTATTGATATATATCTATACATATATTTATATCCTGGATGAGCATAGGACTGACTATGTCTCGATAATTGTTAAAAGACTCGAAATCCTAAATCTATGTTTTGAAAACCGTGTTTGAAATTAAAAAGTCATTTTTGGAAAACGTGTTGCTTTTCAAAAAAAGTGAAGTTTCCTTTTTGAAAAGTGTGTTCCTTGAAATTAAAAAGTGATTTTGTGAAAAGTTGTGCAAAACGTATTTTATTTCGGTAAAGTGTTTTAAAAAGACGTGAAACCTTAGAAAGCGGTTTTTGTTTTCAAGAAAGGTGTTTTTCACGGAAAAATGTTCTCTTGATCAAAAAGGATGTTTTGTTTCAAGAAAACCAAAGTATGTTTTGTTTTCCAAAGTGTTTTGAGAAAATGAAACCAAAAGAAAAATGATGAACCTTTGAGACGAACCCGAACCTAGTGGCCGAGACGTCGGGGCTAGTGTTTTGTGAGCACTTGGACTTCGTGTCCTGTGTTTTTGATTTGAGTGGGCTTAATGCCTTTTTGAAACGAGTCGTGGACTTTACGTCTCGACATTTGAAAGAATGAACGCAAAGAAACAGAAAACTTTCTGTGTACATGCATGAACCGGCAGACGTGCCATTTGAAACCGAGCTACAACTCTAGTAGTTGAGAATAAAATCAGTCAAGACCACTAGGTCTATACGGGCATTCTGTGTTCGAGATCCCATAAGTGGCCGGTGGCGTAGCAACCCCGTGTCGTGGTAAATCGGCTGCCAAACACGAATGAACTCGATCAGAGACTGGCGTATTCAGGATACGGTTATGACGTGGTACCCTGGAACAATTGGAGTTCGGACCAAAATAGAGAGGCCGACTCATGAGAACAATTGTGTTACGGGTGTTACTACGGCCTATCGCTCGATGTTGGGAAGTTAGAATCTCCGAAGTACATGAATTAGAAAGATGATATTGAAGTCTCATGCATTATTATAACTGATGATAGTGTTTGGGATGTTGTACTGTATTATATAAATAACTGTTCATATAACTGTATTTATCTTTGGATGTTTATACTGCTGTTTGTCGCTTGTGCGGCTATCGTGATAACTTTATATGAGTATCTCACCTTTGCCTGTACATGTTGGACACCTTGTTGTGTTTTTGGAACACATGTACAAATGTTGATCATAGGTTCCCGCAGAGACGTGAGGACTCGGACGATGGAAACTTATGAAGGAGCCGACGTTGGGTTGTACCCTAATGGCTACTTTTAGCCGACCAGCTTAGCGGTCTTTTGTTTTGAGTAGTAATAGAAAACTTTCTGTGCACATGCATGAACCGGCAGACGTGCCATTTGAAACCGAGCTACAACTCTAGTAGTTGAGAATAAAATCAGTCAAGACCACTAGGTCTATAGGGGCATTCTGTGTTCGAGATCCCACAAGTGGCCGGTGGCGTAGCAACCCCGTGCCGTGGTAAATCGGCTGCCAAACACGAATGAACTCGATCAGAGACTGGCGTAGTCAGTATACGGTTATGACGTGGTACCCTGGAACAATTGGAGTTCGGACCTAAATAGAGAGGCCGACTCATGAGAACGATTGTGTTACGGGTGTTACTACGGCCTATCGCTCGATGTTGGGAAGTTAGAATCTCCGGAGTACATGAATTAGAAAGATGATATTGAAGTCTCATGCATTATTATAACTGATGATAGTGTTTGGGATGTTGTACTGTATTATATAAATAACTGTTCATATAACTGTATTTATCTTTGGATGTTTATACTGCTGTTTGTCGGTTGTGCGGCTATCGTGATAACTTTATATGAGTATCTCACCTTTGCCTGTACATGTTGGACACCTTGTTGTGTTTTTGGAACACATGTACAAATGTTGATCATAGGTTCCCGCAGAGACGTGAGGACTCGGACGATGGAAACTTATGAAGGAGCCGACGTTGGGTTGTACCCTAATGGCTACTTTTAGCCGACCAGCTTAGCGGTCTTTTGTTTTGAGTAGTAACAGAAAACTTTCTGTGTAAATGCATGAACCGGCAGACGTGGCATTTGAAACCGTGCTACAACTCTAGTAGTTGAGAATAAAATCAGTCAAGACCACTAGGTCTATAGGGGCATTCTGTGTTCAAGATCCCACAAGTGGCCGATGGCGTAGCAACCCCGTGCCGTGGTAAATCGGCTTCCAAACACGAATGAACTCGATCAGAGACTAGCGTATTCAGGATACGGTTATGACGTGATACCCTGGAACAATTGGAGTTCGGACCTAAATAGAGAGGCCGACTCATGAGAACAATTGTGTTACGGGTGTTACTACGGCCTATCGCTCGATGTTGGGAAGTTAGAATCTCCGGAGTACATGAATTAGAAAGATGATATTGAAGTCTCATGCATTATTATAACTGATGATAGTGTTTGGGATGTTGTACTATATTTTATAAATAACTGTTCATATAACTGTATTTATCTGTGGATGTTTATACTGCTGTTTGTCGCTTGTGCGGCTATCGTGATAACTTTATATGAGTATCTCACCTTTGCCTGTACATGTTGGACACCTTGTTGTGTTTTTGGAACACATGTACAGATGTTGATCATAGGTCCCCGCAGAGACGTGAGGACTCGGACAATGGAAACTTATGAAGGAGCCGACGTTGGGTTGTACCCCAACGGCTATTTTTAGCCGACCAGCTTAGCGGTCTTTTGTTTTGAGTAGTCTTATATTATATTACTGCACACATGTTGAATTATTTCTAAGTCTGTAATGTTATACATTAGACCAGGTTTTAAGTTATACTTATGTTTTTATGAACAGCGAATATCAATATGTGATGTAAAATTTTTAGAACAGCGTTTTCGAACGTAGCTACTTAATTAAAGTATTTTTCGAAAGCAACCAGCGTTGTATTTTCTTGATTTATTCCGCATTAGAGTCCGTGTACGTAGCACCCGCAGAGGGGGGTGTTATAGTGACCTTATGGGAAGTTTTCCAGAAAACGTGTAAGTGAGGACAAAGCACGCTGAAAAGACCCGAGTTGGTTTGTGGGGACAGTCGATAATCCTGAAAGCAGTCCAGGCCGTTACAGATAACTTAGTTATTCATAACAAGATGTTAGATACTCAAATAGCCCAACAAGCTAGTTCTTTAACCAGGACTCAAGGTAGGTTTCCAAGACAACCCAAGGTAAATCCCAATGCAATTTAATGCTATATACTTGAGGGATGATAAGCATCTAGAGGACCCTAAGGCTATTGAGGTAATTGATGAGGATGAGGGATGTGGATATGAGTGAATATAAATAAGAGTTGTCTAATTATGTCCCACCAAAATCTTATCAACCCCCAGTTCCTTCCCTTAAAGGTTAGCTAATAAGAAGCAAGTAAAACATGAAATTTTGGCCTTAACTGAGGAGTGAAGCAATTTGATTGAAAATAAAATGCCTCCTAAACTAAAAGATCCAGGTAGTTTCTCTATTCCCTACTTGATTGGTGATGTTCATGTAGACCATGCTTTATGTAACTTATGGGCTAATGCAAGTCTTATGCATTTGTCTGTTTTTGAGAGGCTGGGGTTAGGTGAGTTGAGACCAACTAAGGTCTCTTTGCAATTTGTCGATAGCTCCGTTAAACAACCTCTAGGCACATTAGAAAATGTCCCCATCAAGGTTGGGAAACTTCTCATTCCGGTTGATTTCTTGCTGTTAGACATGGAAGGGAATTCTCAAATCCCCATCATTCTAAGAAGACCATTCTTGGCCAATACTGGGGTCATTATAGATGTTAAAAATGGGAAGCTTTCTTTGAATGTTGGGAAAGAAAGTGTAGATTTCGATTTGACTAACTCTTATAAACACCCTACTTTTGAGAACTCTTTATATAGGATTGATTCATTGCTTCTAATGAAAAAAGAAGAATCTAGTTCTGAAGACCCTCCAAAACCTTGCCTAACAAGTGATACCTTGGAGAATGATAAGGATGGGGTTGCTAAACATAGGAATCTGAAGCTTCCACCTGAAAAGGACAAGGCCATGAAACTTAGGCAGAAAAGAGCCAAGCGAAAGCACATTTGGTCGAGAATGGAATATGGCTTATTTGAAGGAATTTTTGAGAAGGGAGTAGCTCATTACCTTCCGAGACCAGAAGATCTGGGATGATATGAAAGGGGTCGAGCTTAAGACCGAAAATAAGTGCTTCTTGGGAGGCAACCCAAGTTTTTATTTCATTGCATTTATTTTGCCTTTTGTTTATCTTTGTTTATTTGAATAAATATGCTAGGTTAATGGTCATTTGCTGATGTTTGATCACTTAATCTATGCAGGATTGACCATTTGAAGAGAAAGAGCAGAAACCAGATGTTCATAATTGACCATGGCCTAACAATGGTGGCCATCATGGTCGTGGAAGGTAGCCTAAGCAGAATCACAAGCAACCAAAGTAGGGTCGTAGCGGAGACCACACTCGTGGTGGGCAGACTACGCAGAATCAGAAAGGACCACGGCCTTGCAGTGGTGTGCACCATGCCCGTGGTGGGGAAACCAGCAAAAATAGTACAAACCAGAAGCAATCACGGCCTAGTCGTGGTAGTGGCCACAATCGTGATCCCAAAGGAGAGGAAAATTGTGCATCATTTCCACCGCCATAGTGAGTTCCTTCCTTGTTCTCCCTTCTCCAACTTATTTCTTTACATTGGGGGACAATGTAAGTCTATAAGCTTGGGGTAGTAGGGATTTTCATTTTTCATTTTTCATGTTGCATGTTGCATTGTTTTTGCATGATTCATACTATCATATTGCCTTGATCCATTTGTCCTCTTGTTGAACTTTGCGCCAACATGTCTGAGATGGTGAATTTGGAACCCAATTTATTATTCATGTGATACGGCTATTTTTGTTAAGAGTTGATCCTTGGATAGTTGATTATTAGCATAAGGTCCTTGGTTTGTGTTTCTCATTGATATTTGAACTACTAAATTTGATATTTGAGCTTCAAAAGGGTATGTGCTTTATATTGATATTAACTCCTCCTTCTTGTTTGGGTGAAGTTATGAACTCTTGGATTTTGTGCTCTAGAACTTGATTTGAAACCATTTTGAGGCAAAGTTTTTGTTTGCCGTTGCATCTTTTGACTCATTGGTGTAATAGTTAAGTAGGTGGTTTGTATAATTGATTACTTTTTGTTTTATATTCTTGTAATCAAATTATTGTAACATCACGAATCCACCTTCCGAGCAAGCAAGTGATGATTCTCAAGCTTCACCAAGAACTAGAAGATTGAACCACAAGTTTGATAGCCTTACAAATCATATTGAAAGAGTCTTTGAGAGATTGGAGGTGATTGAAGCAAAGCAAGAGAGGCCGCGGGTTGCATCAACTATCCATGAAGATTTAAATGAAGATGACAATGGCAATGATAGGAGGCAAAGGAGGCGAAAGAGGGAAAGGTGTAGGCGCACCAATAGAGAAGACAAAATTTATGGAGTTAAGGTAAAAATTCCTTCCTTTCATGGTAGAAGTGATCCCGATGCATATCTAGAATGAGAAACCAAAGTAGAGCACATATTTTCTTGCAGTGAAGCTAAAAAAGTAAGGATAGCAAGCCTTGAATTTTGTGATCATGCTTTAATTTGGTGGAACCAATTAGTAAGGGAAAGGGCTAGGTATGAAGAAGAACCAATAGAAACTTGGTGTCAAATGAAAAGAATTATGAGGAAGAGGTATGTTCCTACACATTATCATAGAGACCTATATAACGTCCCGATTTTCACGTTTTCTAATTCTTCAGTATTTTAACGTTTGTATTTTATTAGAGGGTTTAGAGAGTGAAATAAAATATTCTGAGCAGATAGGAATGCTCTACAAAACCATAGGAAGCCATGCTTAAGTTTCGGGCGAAAGCTCAAACGGAGCCCGGTCTACGTTTTTCACAGGTAGAGGTGTTTTTCCACTATCGAGACCTAATTTGGACTCATGAACGTAGACAGTAAGTCTCAGGATTTAATTCTCTACCTTTTTGTTAAAATCCGTCCTAACGTCCGAAAAATAAAAATAATATATTATATTCGGTCGTATAATCGAACTGGGAGGCGTTTGGAGTCGTAAAGAGATTCAAAAAGACTCGACAACGGATAACCTTGATATCACATCATGCTAGATCACTTGGGAGAGTATGCCCGAGTCGTCATGACGATCGGAAAAATCTAGAAGCGAAATTACCAAAATGCCCCTAACCTTAGTCTTTTACACTTTTACCATTTTACCCTTGAAATAAAATGACCATTTTGCCCTTAAGTGAGATTTTAAAGGCTAAACTCAGCCCCTCACAGCCCCTCATTCATGCAAAAAAAAAGTGGCCAAAGAACACCATAGTTGTTCTTGAGAAAACACCATTGTTGTTCTTGAGAAAACCTTGAATACTTGATAGAAATCCTTGATCCTTTGATCAATCTTCATCTATTCTTGGGTAAGATAACTTCTATGATCTCCTAGCTTCTTGAATCTCTCTCTATTTCAAGATCAAAATCCATTTTCATGAAAATCCATTCTTAGATCCAAAACCTTGAAAATCCATAGGAAATTGTAGGAAAATCCTTTTAATGGGAAACCAATTTCTATGACCTCACCTTATCATTCTCTACTTAAACCCAAGAGCTCATGATTCAATTCTAATCCTAGCTCTTAAATCCCAATAAGGCCGAACCCTACATAGTGATGATGAATAGTATTTTTCATCAATTTTTGATTTCTAACACTTGATTCCATCATTAGCTTTCCTTTTGTCTTTGAATCCAAGAAATGGAAAACCAAATCAATTTCTAACCCTTTTTCCTTACAATGGTCGAACCCTATATGGTTAGAAATAGTTGAGTTTTGTTTTGTTTGTTGTTTAATGCTTGATTGTTGCGTTATTTGTAGTTGGTGACGATTATCAGGAGGTTCACAAACCGATCAACCGACTTTGATTCGGATATCTGCTCATCAACAGGTATGGGGGGTGAACCTCATCACACCAAAATAGTGGTGGTGAGAATGGTTGTTTACTTTATGTGTGGGAGAAACCCTTTGGTTTGGGTTCACCATTCAATTTGTTTCTCTTTGAGAGCAAAGTGTAATAATTGTAGTTTATGCTTTGTATGCCTTATCATGTGTTTATGATGATGTTGTTTAAATGAGAAAATATTTTCATGTATGTTGAAAAACCTACTTTGATCTCTAGATCAAGTATGGATTTTTATGCTTGATTATGATGCAATGATGTGTGATTATTGTTTTTCATAATTATGTGAGCTTTTTGAGCTATATCTTGTCTTAAGGGTGAAGCAAAATCTTCACATTTGTGCCTAATAGGCTTTCGGCCATGAGAATATGTGTAGTTCTTGAACAAATTAAAGTTTCGATGTAAGAAAAATATTTTAGAGACTTATGCTTTAAAGAAAAACCATAAGTGATTTTGATCCAAAGATCAAACGAAGTTTCAATCTCTATGTGTTTCCACCAAAGTGAAACATGTCTTTTACCTTATCATTAGTTCATCTAGTTAATCAAGTGATTTAAAAATGGATTAATGAAATGTTTTCATGAAAGTTAACATAGTTTCATAAAGACTTTACTTTATTTTAGAACAAAGTTCATGTTCCTTTTTCAAACAAAATAGAAACCTTTTATCCTTAAGTTGATTAAAATGAATCATAGTTAAGGAAGTTAGAGGGTATTACATTTCCTTTCCATTAACTTAGAACATAGTTTTTACACTAAGTTAATAAGGAAAACTGTTTTCAAAAGTAGTTAAGGTATTTTGCTTTAAGCAAGTACAATGTTGTTTCAAATCAAATAAGTTTTCAATTGTAAATGTTGTTTTGGTTTACAAAAAGAGTTTTTAACTCAAATCGTAAAGTTTTACGTATAAAAACCTAAGTTAAGTAATTAACTTAGAGTTGAAGACAAGGGTTAATTAAGTATAGTATGTGGTGAAACAAGACCATATATTATACCATTGATGACTAAGTATATCAATGACCTCATAAGACTTAAGTGAATCAACACTTATTTCCTTAATTGAAAATCAAGGAGTAATATCTTAGAAAGGAATAAAGACTTATCTAAGAGGATTCTCAATCCTTATTCCTAATGCTTAGGACTTGAGACATAATTCATAAGACATAAACACAAACACGAAACGTTTTGGGTTTTGGAACAGTAGTTCGAAGACGGACCGGTGATTCGGACCCCGATCAGTCGTTCAATTGTTTCAGTCTTGTGATGACTCGATCCCGGAGGGATCACGAGATTTATCCTGTGGATAAATGTTTTTGTATTTCAAAGATGCGTAAGGTTCCTAAGGAATAGAACCTTAGTGGACCTTGAGGTTTACCCGAGGGGTAGACATTGCTTTATCGCATCTGCTTTGTGTAAGCATTGGCATTTCATTTGCATAGTCGTAAGGCCTTGAGCCTAGGAGTTGAGCTTACACCTTAATGCAGGTGCGAATCTTACGGTGACGTTTTAAATAGTCTTGGAGGTATTAGGGTTGGAAGGGCTGACATGTGACCAGTTGGTAGCTCTTCTGTGTCGTGGCGAATTCAAGCAATACACTGATATCCTCGATTAGATGTCGTACTTTTCATGTTTGGTGCAGAGTGTTTCCGTAAAGCCAGATACGTGCACGTTACGAATGTTGTAGCATCTTGCTCATGGCTGGCAATACATGGAACATGTCCTCCCATTCACTCTCTCCGACGTTTTATTAGCTCCATGGAGTAGGGGTCAGTGACATTGGCATTGAGTCATGTACATTGCACTGCATTGCATGGCTGTTGATGTTCACATTTACTGTTATACATCGCTATTCTGTTTTTAAGAATGCCTTATAATATGTTGTTAACTGTTTAACATGATTTTATGCTGTTAACTATTTAACATGATTTATATTGAGAATTTTAGTAAGCATGTTGGGTACGCTGTTACCTGGTGAGTCGTCCCATTTTTACTACTTCTATTTTGTTGTGTTGATGAACGGGAATCTCACCCATATCTGTATATTTTCTTGCTGGTACTTGCTGTTGCTGCTTGAGCAGATGGACGTGACAATGGTTCAGTCCAGTAGTTCCTTTGAGTCCGAAGGGAGACTCTTTGCTGTTTTATTTTGTCTTGGCCAAATAGTGTCGGTATCTGTAGTACTCTTTAGGGAGTTGTGACTCCTAGTACTTATTATTCCTTATTATCAGTTATACATTAAACCTATGTCTGTATGCAGTATTATTTCTGTTTTCTGTTTTCTGTTTCTGTGTTTATGATATAGTATGTTTTAGAAATGCATGGTGAACCTAAGTTCATTTATTAGTATTATTTATATTTACTAATCCCATTACATCTTTGTGAAAAGAAAAAAACCGTATTTTCCGCAATAATAAATATTTTCAGCCTTATAAACGTTCGGGAATGTGACACTCGGGAAAGGGTGTTGCAACCTGCATCGAAAATTACAAAAACTTAAACAGGGTAGTATGAGTGTGGAAGAATAAAATAAGGAGTTGGAGATTACTATGTTAAGAGCAAATGTTGTGGAGGATAGGGAGGCAACAATGTCAAGATTTTTGGGGGGACTTCAACAAGACATACGTTATGTAATGGAATTGTACAATTATGTGGAACTTGAAGATTTGGTCCACTAGGCAATCAAAGTTGAAGCTCAACTCAAGAGAAAGAAATCCTACAAAAGACCTTTCAACAATTCTTTCAACAATGCTACTTGGAAAGATTCCAAGAAGGAGGGACACACCTCCAATACCAATGGAGCTGCGGGTTCTTATGATAAAAATGGGACAAGGCCCAATTCTAACTCAAAAACTCCTTCCTCTTCTACTCCTTCGTCTTCTACACCTTCTTCATCTAAATCTAGGGATATAAAATGTTTTAAGTGCCTTGGAAGAGACCATATTGCATCTCAATGCCCCAACAAGAGAACCATGATCTCTAGGGGTAGAAAGAGTGATACTATTGCATCATCTTCCACATCTTGTACTAGTGAGTCATCTAGTGAAAGTGAAAAAGAAGAGAGATTAGTATCCGTGGAAGGTGACTTGTTAATGGTGAGAAGACTCTTAGGAGTCCAAGTCAAAGATGATGATGATTCTCAAAGAGAAAATATTTTTCACACTAGATGCATGATTGAAGGAAAACTTTGATCCTTAATCATTGATGGTGGGAGTTGCACAAATGTGGCATCTCAAAGATTGGCGACCAAACTTAGTCTCCAAACAAAGAAATATCTTAAGCCATATAAGCTTCAATGGCTTAGTGAGGATGGAGAGCTTGTGGTGAATCAACAAATTTTGTTGACTTTTGCCATAGGTTCTTATAAGGACAAAGTCCATTGTGATGTAGTTCCCATGGAGGCGGGACATGTCTTGTTAGGAAGGCTATGGCAATTTGATAAGAAAGCTACACATGATGGCCACTCCAATAGATTTACATTTTTTCATCATAAAACAAAGGTTACTCTTATTCCATCTCCTCCTAAAGAAATTTGTGAGGATCAAATGAAAATGAGGGCCAAAAGAGAGAGTGAGAAAAAAGCCTTGAGTGCAAGAGAGAAAGGAAGTCTGCTGCATCCTAGTACTTTAGGTTTAGAGCTCAAAAGTGAGATAAAAAAATTGAGTGATGCCATAAAACATCATGATGGCCGAGAGCTAGAGTTGAAAAATATAGAGAAGGTGTAACATTTTGAGGTAAAAGGCCGAGAGAATGAGAAAAAGAAAAACAAGGGATGTATGTTCAGTAAAGAGAAGGAAGTAAAGAAAATATTGTTGGCCAAGAAACCAATATACTTACTTTACTCCTGAAATGTTGTTGAGAGTTCATCTCCTACTTTGAATTTGCCTACTTGCTTTGAATCTCTCTTGAAAGAATTTCAAGATGTTTTTCCAAAAGAGTTACCAAAGGGGTTGCCACCTCTTAGGGGGATAGAGCACCATATGGATTTAATTCCTAGTGCCTCTCTACCTAATAGGCCGGCTTATAGAAGTAACCCCCAAGAGACGAAAGCGATTCAAAGACAAGTAGAAGGCCTTTTGGAAAAAGAATGGATTCGGGAGTCTCTTTCTCGTTGTGCTATACCGGTTATTTTCATTCCAAAAAAAGATGGCACATGGAGAATGTGCACCGATTATCGTTTTATAAATAACATCACAATCAAGTATAGGCATCCCATTCCTCACTTGGATGATTTACTTGATGAACTCCATGGGTCTAAAATCTTTTCCAAAATTGACCTTAGAAGTGGGTATCATCAAATAAGGATCCTAGAAGGGAATGAGTGGAAAACCGCGTTCAAAACAAAGTATGGTCTTTATGAGTGGCTTGTGATGCCCTTTGGTCTCACTAATGCACCAAGTACATTCATAAGACTTATGAATCATGTGTTGCGGGAATGCCTTGGCAAGTTTGTGGTTGTTTACTTTGATGATATCTTAGTGTTTAGAAAAACATTGGATGCACACTTTGAACATGTTAAAAGTGTTTTGCTAATACTTAAAAAGAAAAACTTTTTGGAAACTTAGAAAAATGCACCTTTTGCACCACCGAGGTGGTCTTTTTGGGATATGCTGTGAGTGAGCAAGGAGTGCATGGGGATGAAGAAAAAATTAAGGCCATCCAAAGTTGGCCAACACCTAAAAATGTTGGGGATGTTAGAAGCTTTCATGGCTTGGCAAGCTTCTATGGAAGATTTTTCAAAGACTTTAGTACTTCGGCATCTCCTTTAAATGAAGTTTTGAAGAAAAATGCGGTTTTTAAATGGGGCCAAGCTCAAGAAAATGCTTTTAATACCCTAAAAGAGAAATTGACTAATGCACCTATCCTCGGGCTTCTAAATTTTGTGAAATCCTTTGAGATAGAGTGTGATGCCTTTAATATAGGCATTGGGGGCGGTGTTACTTCAAGAAGGCCACCCAATTGCATATTTTAGTGAGAAACTTAGTGGGGTATTGTTGAACTATTCCACTTATGATAAAGAACTTTATGCCCTAGTAAGGAGTCTCAAAGTGTGGCAACACTACTTATTGCCTAAACAATTTGTGATCCATGTAACACCCCACTGTAGGGGTCACGATTATTTAACACAAGACGAAAATGAAATGCGGAAATATATAAAATATACAGAGCTTACCGAATATATGGGTTTTTTTTTTTCATACTCAAGTTCCAAAAACATATAAGTATATTTGTACTCATAAAGTTATAGGTAATCATAAACAACATTGAAATAATAAAAGCTTCCCACCAAACATAAATATAAATATAGTAGTTCTCAACATATAATTACAAAGGAAAGTAACCAACATAAGGACAAACTCATCCCACACTACTGGAGATGCAGCTCCACAACATAAAGGGGAAGGGGGTACATCATGAATATACAGGCGCTGGGAAGACGCTAGAGACTGGCCAAAACAAACACCGCACTACTCGTCGGAGTAGTACTCCTCTGGGTCCTCCTCCTCCTCCTCCTCGTGAACTGCAAGCCGAGCGCTGGGTAGGCGTGGGTGATCATCATATGGTGGTGGTGGCTGGGTGATCCCCGAGCTACCCCCGCCACTGATGCGTAGGGTGTAGACTCTCTCAGATAAGCTTGTCATGGAAAAGGGCGACTTTCTCCTGTTGGTGAGACTCACAACTCCTGTGTATGTACCACGTCCATCTGGGTGGAACGTCCAGGAGTCCTCCCCATCATGGAGTGTCGGGTCCAAGGTCAACCGAGATGGTGGATCACACGCCATAGCTACTCACTAGAGCAAGACGAAAACCATGCGAGTAGTGTAACAACAAAAGTAATGAGGTGAGATTCCGTACATCGTACAACCAGAACAACAGTGATAAAAGTCACGCACACACGCACCCAATCGGCATACAACGCATGGGCATTCACAGCATAACAACTAAACACATGGCATCACAGATAATATATCAAGAATAATAATATGGGTCAGGCATCAATGAGTATGCAATGACACAATATGCAACATGACTCAGACCCCTACTCCATGGAGTTAAACATAACAAGAGTGAGCGATTGGGAAAACATTGTCTGCGTTATCTCAATCCCATAGTGCCACATCCAAATATTGCAGTCATTATAACGGCTTATGCCAGACGTTCTATACCCAAATCATGATTTGTCCGGTGTCCAGTCAACGTCAGCGTTTTTTGACAGGTACCCACGACACAGAGGAGCTACTCTCTGGCCACATGTGGTCATCCCAACCCCAACATCCTCAAGATCTCCACGATCGTCACCTCCAACAATCGCACCCGCACAAAGTTGTAAGCTCAATTCTAGGGCACAATGCCCAACTCATGCACAGATGCGTATACATGTCAAGAAATGCCACAACACAAACACGTACTACTCTATCATTGCAGCACCACATTTATCTCTTGATAAACCATAGGGCACCCCTTACGGGACCTACTTTCACATGACTTGTCATCAGTCACCCATTCTTGGTTCTGTTCCTTGCAGTCACGTACTCCTTCGTTGTTCGTAAAACGATGTTCATGTCTTATGATATATTGTTCCATATCCTAAATGTATTATGGAAAGTAGGATCCACAAGGATCCCTTCTTCATATCTTTTGACTTGTCTAACAAGGAAACATGACTTATTCTTTATAAGCAACTCGTAGTGATTAAACATTATGGATTCCTTAGATGACCTAAATCATCACAGATGTAGGACATTGTAACGCCACGATTTTCACGTTTTATTATTCTTCAGTATTTTAACATTTTTATTTTATTGGAGGGTTTAGGGAGTGAAATAAAATATTCTGAGAAGATAGGAATGTCCTACACAACCATAGAAAACCAGGGTTAAGTTTCGGGCGAAAGCTCAAACAGAGCCCGGTCTGTGTTTTTCACGGATAGTAGCATTTTTCTACTATCGAGACCTAATTTGGACTCGTGAAGAAGACAGTAAATCTCAGGATTTTATTCTCTACATTTTTGTTAAAATCCGTCCTGACGTCCGAAAAATAAAAATAATATATTATATTCGGTCGTATAATCAAACCGGGAGGCGTTTGGAGTCGTAAAGGGATTCAAAAAGACCCGACAACGGATAAGCTTGATACCACATCATGCTAGATCACTTGGGAAAGTATGCAAGAGTTGTCATGACAGTCGGAAAAACTGGACGCGAAATTACCAAAATGCCCCTAACCCTAGTCTTTTACACTTCTACCATTTTACCCTTGAAGCAAATGACCATTTTGCCCTTAAGTGAGTTTTTAAAAGGCTGAACTCAGCCCAATTACAGCCCTCTGTCACGCACACAGCCCTCCAAAGAACACACTCATCTTCAACATTGAGAAAACACCATTGTTGTTCTTGAAAATCCTTGAAAACTTGTTAGAAAACCTTGTTTCCTTGATCAATCTTCATCTATTCTTAGGCAAGATCACTTCTATGATCTCCTAGCTTCTTGAATCTCTCTCAATCTCATGATCAAAACCCATTTTCATGAAAATCCTTTTTGAGATCCAAAACTTTGAAAATTCATAGGAAATTGTAGAAAAATCCTTTTAATGTGAAATCAATTTCTTGGAACGCACTTCATCATTCACTACCTAAACCCATGAGTTCATGATTCAATTCTCATCCTAGCTCTTAATCCCAAAATGGACAAACCCAAAACAAGGATGATGAATAGTGTTTTGATCAAATTTTTGATTTCTAACTCTTGATTTCATCCATAGCTTTCCTATTGTCTTTGAATCCAAGTGATGGAAAACCAATCAATTTCTAGCCTTATTTTCCTAAAATGGCCGAACCCTCTATGGTGAGAAATAGTTGAGTTTTGTTTTGTTTTGTTTGTTTGTTTAATGTTTGATTTTTGTGTTGTTTGGAGTTGGTGACGAGTATCAGGAGGTTCACAAACCGATCAACCAACTTTGATCTGGAGATCTGCTCATAAACAGGTATGGGGGGTGAACCTCACCACACCAAAATAGTGGTGGTGAGAATGGTTGTTTACTTTATGTGTGGGTGAAACCCTTTGGTTTGGGTTCACCATTTAATTTGGTTCTCTTGGAGAACAAAATGTAATAATGGTAGTTTATGCTTTGTGTGCCTTATCATGCTTTATGATGATGTTGATTAGATGAGAAAACATTTTCATGTATGTAGAAAACCTACTTTGATCTCTAGATCAAGTGTGGATTTTTATGCTTGATTATGATGCAATGATGTGTGATTATTGTTTGTCATAATTATGTGAGCTTTTTGAGCCATAACTTGGTTAGTTGGTGAAGCAAAATCTTCACATTTATTCCTAATAGGCTTTCGGCCATGACCTTGAGAAAAGGAAGAAAATGTGTAGTTCTTGAACAAATTAAAGTTTTGATGTAAGAAAAATGTTTTACAGACTTATGCTTTAAAGAAAAACCATAAGTGATTTTGATCCAAAGATCAAACACAGTTTCAATCACCATGTGTTTCCACCAAAGTGAAACATGTCTTTTACCTTATCATTAGTTCATCTAGTTAATCAAGTGATTTAAAAATGGATTTAATGAAATGTTTTCATGTTTTCATGAAAGTTAACATAGTTTCATAAAGACTTTACCTTTATTTTAGAACAAAGTTCATGTTCCTTTTTCAAACAAAATAGAAACCTTTTATCCTTAAGTTGATTAAAATGAATCAAAGTTAAGAAAGTTAGATGAGATTACATTTCCTTCCATTAACTTAGAATATAGTTTTTACACTGAGTTAGTAAAAAAACACTCTTTTCAAAAGTAGTTAAGGTACTTTGCTTTATGCAAGTACAATGTTGTTTCAAATCAAATAAGTTTTTCAAATGAAGACGTTGTTTTGGTTTACAAAAGGAGCTTTTAAATCAAAATCGTAAAGTTTTACGTATAAAACGTAAGTGAAGTAATTTACTTAGAGTTGAAGACAAGAGTTAATTAAGTATGGTATGTGGTGGAACAAGACCATGTACTATACCATCGATGACTTAGTACATCAATAACTTCATAACACTTAAGTGAATCAACACTTATTTCCTTAATTGAAAATCAAGGAGTAATATCTTAAAAAGGATTAAAGACTTATCTACGAGGATTCTCAATCCTTATTCATAATGCTTAGGACTTGAGACATAATTCATAAGACATAAACACAAACATGAAACGTTTTCGGTTTTGAAACAGTAGTTCGATGACGAACCGGTGATTTGGATCTAGGTCAATCGTTTAATTGTTTCAATCTTGTGATGACTCGATCTCGGAGGGATCACGAGATTTATCCTGTGGATAAAGGTTTTGTTTTTCAAATATGTGTATAGTTCCTAAGGAAGAGAACCTTGAGGTTTATCCAGTGGATAGACGTTGCTTTATCGCATCTGCTTTGTGTAAGCATTGGCATTTCATTTGCATAGTCGTAAGGCCTTGAGCCTAGGAGTTGAGCTTACACCTTGATGCGGGTGCGAATCTTATGGTGACGTTTTAAGTAGTCTTGGAGGTGCCAGGGTTAGAAGGGCTGACATGTGGCCAGTTGGTAGCTCTTTTGTGTCGTGGTGAATCCAAGCAATACACTGATATCCTTGACTAGATGCCATACTTTTCATGTTTGATCGAGAGTGTTTCCATAAAGCCAGATACGTGCACGTTACGAATGTTATAGCATCTTGCTCGTGGCTGGCAGTAACCAGAACATGTCCTCCCATTCACTTTCTCCGATGTTTTGTTAGCTCCATGGAGTAGGGGTCAGAGTAGTACCAAGTGGCATTGGCATTGAGTCATGTACATTGCACTGCATTGCATGGTTGTTCATGCTTACATTTACTGTTATACATCGTTGTTCTATTTTTAAGATTGCCTTATATTATGCTGTTAATTGTTTAACAAGACATTATGCTATTTACTGTTTCACACGTTCTATATATTGAGAGTTTTAGTAAGCATGTTGGGTACGCTGTTACCTGGTGAGTCGTCCCGTTTTTACTACTGTTGTTTTGTTGTGTTAATGAACGGGAATCTCACCCATATCTGTATATTTTCTTGCTGGTACTTGCTGTTGCTGCTTGAGCAGATGGATGTGACGACGGTTCAATCTAGCAGTATCTTTGAGTCCGGAAGGAGACTCCTTTGCTGTTTAGTTTTATTTTCGTCTTGGCCAAGCTGTGTCGGTATCTGTAGTACTTTTTAGGGAGCTGTGACTCCTAGCACTTATTATTTCTATTATCAGTTATGCATTAGACCTATGTCTGTATACAGTACTATTTCTGTATTCTGCTTTCTGTATTTCTAATACAGTATGTTCTAGAAATGCATGGTGAACTTAAGTCCATTTATCCGTATTATTTACCTTTACTAATCCCATTACATCTTTGTGAAAAGAAAAAGAAAAAAAAAAAAAACCATATTTTCCGCATTAATAAATATTTTCGGCCTTATAAACGTTCGGGAATGTGACACTCAGGAAAGGGTGTTGCAGACATGATTTATCATGACCGTAAGGTATTGGTGCATGTCTTTTACTTAGTCTTTATGAGTCCATTGCGGAACTCATTGAATTTTCTTTAGAAGATAATACGTGTTTACACTATTATAGAAAAAGCTTCAAAGCATTTTCTAATAATAGTTGATGAAGTCTCCTTTACTAAGTATAGTTTAAAAACTCTATTGAAAAGCCCATAAGGCGTCTTATTTAGTGTAAAACTCTTTTGAATTGGTTTCCTAGTTCTATTACTTAGTGTAAAAAGGAATACACTTTTTACTTGAAATCACCATTTCATTTTCAAATGAAACCATAACTTATATAATTTTGAAAAGTTCTAAGAGGTAATAGTAGTGTAAAAACTCCTTGTTTTTTAAAGAAAAGCTTGTAAGAATCCTATTTTTCTCAAAGAAGGCTTACTTACCAAACACCTTGAAAAACATCTTGACTAACTATGAAACTCTTGGTTCTTGAAAATCTTTTTCCTTAAAATAACTTATTAGAATAAGTGGTTGATCAACATCAAACCATCCTATTTCTTAAAACAGTTTTCACATGGAGTCAAAAACCCTTAGTTCACAACACTCGGTTCTTTGAAACCAAAACTTGATTTCTTTGGAAACCTTTCCAATTTATATAACCCTTATACTTTAGTATGAACACATTAAAACCCTTAACTTCAACATTTTAAGTTCCTAACCCTATTTAGCAAGACAAGGCCGAATGCTCCCAAGCAACAAGGGTAGGTTTCTTTTAATTATTTTGCCTTCTTAGAACCATTTTAAGTCCATTACATCATCACTTGAACATGGAAGCTTTGGCTTCCCCCAATAACTAACACATGGCCGAACCATACAAGCATGAAATCAACAAGATATATGCCATCCAACACCAACCAAGTGGCTAGAAAATCATACCAACACAAAGACATATTATCAAGGCAACTTAGAACACAAACTAGTTCTCCATTCCAAAAATTCACCCTTAGGTCTTTGGACCTAAGAATAGTTTTTCACCATGCCAAAATGATTTTCTACTAACACATACAAACACAACAACATAATACATCATGACAACAAAGTAATGAACTTTATAAGGAAACCCTAGATCTAGTGTTTTTCTTCAATAAAACTAGGAGACCTTTATCACCACCATTAAGGTGTGATATGGTTCACTCCCCTATTACCTCTTTTAAGTTTCTTTGGAGAAGATGAAGAGAAAACTTGGTCACCCACAAAATGCTAAAACCGTAGCCTAGAAGGAAAGGAAACAAGTTCAAAAACTTGATTTTTCAACATCAAAACATGACAAGATAAAGTGTTCCCTTGGAGTAAAGACATGAAGGAACTAAGTTAGGAACTTAATTCTTCAAAGAAAGGTTCTCAACAAGTTCAAGAAGCTTGAAACCTCCTTGAATGATTCTTGAATAACTTTAGGTAAACAACTTCAAATGAAGAAATTCAAAAGATGAAAGTTGTTTAGATGAGTGAGATGAACAAGAATATGAAGTCAAAATGATAAAATAAAATGAGCATGAGCACTCACCAAGGCTGGCCGAAACTAGGAGAAAAGAGAGAGAAGAGAGAAAACTTGAAAGCTTGAGGTTTTTGAGTGTTAAGTCTTAAATGAATGGAATAGTGGAATTAGGGTATTTTTCTCCTAAATGACCGAATGCCTTCACCTTGTGGACACCAAATTTTTATTCAAATTTGGTCATAGAGATTGGAGGGTCAAGATGTAAAGAGGTGGATGTGTTGTTGCTTGCAGAAAGCTTAAGTACAAGATTAACTAAAAATGACTAGAACACTTTTTCCATTTAGAGTTAGTATCATAACCTTTATCTTGGATGATGATAAAAGAAGATTTTGTCCTCTCCCAAGTCAAAATGTCCGAATGGCCTCTTAATGTAACTAGGATAGTTACATTTTTTCATTTGGTTAGGAATTAGGTGTTTAGGATTTTTACCAAAAAAAGATAATCGGTTTTTACTTCTTTTGGTAAATTTTGGATTTTATGAAATTAATTCTATTCATTAGGAATAATCAACAAGGTAATGAAAAATTTAAATCAACATTACATCTCACTTAATTTCTCGTTTCTCGGCCTCCGGCACACGAAACGAGAAATTACCCTATACCGATTAAAATAGAACTTTCACTGGTTTTCGTCTCAAAACGACAAAAGAAAACTTCATCATCACAACATCAAGGACATAAAACCATCATATAAAACATTCATATATTTATAACAAGGTCATACAAAACATAAAGGTAGCAATCACAATGTCAAAGTGATTATAACGAGGTCATAGAAAAACGGGGGTGTTACAATCCATAGTGATCATGAATCCTTGAAGCATTTGAAAGGACAAGAAAAGTTGAACAAATGCCACACTAAATGGGTGGAATTCATTGAGCAATTCCCATATGCGATCAAACATAAGCAAGAAAAGCATAATATTGTTGCCGATGCTCTTTCTAGGGGATACACTTTACTTTCAACTCTTGAAACTAAAATCTTAGGCTCTGATCACATAAAGGAATTGTATGCAATGGATGTGGACTTCTCTATGATCTATAATGACTTGGAGGCCGTGGCACATAAAGGATATTTTAAGCATGAAGGCTTCTTGTTCAAAAATAGGAGACTTTTGTGCCAAGGCATTCAATAAGAGAATTGTTGGTTAAAGAAGCACATCAAGGGGGTTTAATGGGACATTGCGGTGTCTCCAAGACTTTGGATATGCTTCAAGAGCATTTATATTGGCCTTGTATGAAAGTGCAAGTCCAAAAGATTTGTGATCATTGCATCGTTTGTAGGAGGGCAAAATCTAAGAGTATGCCACATGGGTTGTACACACCCTTACCTATTCCTTCTTCCCCTTGGATGGATATTTCCATGGACTTTGTTATGGGGTTCCCAAGGGCTAGGCAAGGGCATGACTTAATCTTTGTGGTTATGGATAGGTTTCCCAAGATGGCCCACTTTCTTCCATGTCATAAGAGTGATGACACTTGTCATGTAGCCAATCTCTTTTTCAAAGAAGTGGTTTGACTTCATGGTATTCCTAGAAGCATAGTGTCCGATCGTGACACCAAGTTTCTTAGTCACTTTTGGAGGTCATTGTGGGGCAAATTGGGAACTAAACTACTCTTCTCTACTACTTGTCACCCTCAAACAAATGGCAAAACAGAGGTTGTGAATAGGACTCTTTCTACTCTCCTACGCACAATCCTCTCTAAAAATCTAAAGTCTTGGAAAGATTGCTTACCATACATAGAATTTGCATACAACCCTGTGCAACATTCTACAACTCACTTTTCACCTTTTGAAATAGTGTATGGTTTCAATCCTCAAACTCCCCTTGATATGCTTCCATTGCCCATCAATGACTCTTTGATTAATCTAGATGGTCAATGCAAAGCTGAATATGTCCAAAAGCTCCATGAACAAGTTAAAATGCAAATTGAAAAAAGAGTGGAGCAAATAAGTAGGCAAGCAAATAAAGGAAGGAAAGAGGTGGTCTTTCAACCAAGGGATTGAGTGTGGGTTCACCTACGCAAGGAGCGGTTTCCCTTGCATCGGAAATCCAAACTCCAACCCTGGGGGTGATGGACCCTTTCAAGTACTTGAGAAAATTAATAACAATGCCTATAAAATTGACCTTCTGGGTGAGTATAATGCGAGTGCGACTTTCAACGTGTCTAATCTCAGTCCCTTTGACACAGGTGATTAAAGCCACAATTCGTGGACGAATTCGCCTCAAGAAGGAGGGGATGATGTGATCATGGACACTCAGCAAGTCCCACAATTGCAAGGCCTACAAGGCCCAATGACTAGAGGAAGGCAGAAGATGGTCCAACCAGCCCTAGAGAGAACAATAGTCAACCAGTTGACTTTACAACCATCCATTGAAGAGGATCCACCATGGAACCTCTTATACATTGAAGTCATGACTACTTAGCATAGGACTTGTAATACATGTAGTGTACGACTTTGTAAAAGTGCTTATTCTATAAAAGCACTTTAGGACTAGCTTAGGAGATTGGGCTTAGGATTAGTGGGCACCCACAAACCAAGAAAGAGGCACGACCAAGCTTGGAGCAATGCCTAGGCGCGCCAATTAAGATTCAAAGCCTATATAAGGCTTCTTGTACTCACATTTTTTAAACTAATGAATCATTTGTGGAATTTTCCAATTTGTGAGTTGAGAGCTTTTCCTCCTAGCAAGTTCTAGCTTAAACTTTTAGTTCTTATCTTGAAGAATCCTCTTCAAGTGGCAAACACAATCAAGGCTTACCAATCAATCTCTTCCCTATAGATTGAGTGTGGCGCCTCTCACCTTCTCCAATTCCCTTCCCCTTCATCTTTTCCCATTTCTTTACATTTTTGCAAAGCTAAATGAAGTTTTTGGTCCTTGAAAATACAGGGCTTTTTGGTTTTAGTCCCTATCTTTTGTTTGCTTTGCTTTTGGTGTCTGTAACTTTTAAAACTTTGTTTTTGGTCTCTGCCGTCAACTCCGAATGTCAAATGCTAACATGGCAGACGGAAGTCCACGTCAGCACTGACACGTGGCAAAATAATTATTTTTTTATACCATCTGTCTGACATGACAGGGACCAAAAACAAAAATTCAAAAGTTACAGACACCAAAAGCAAAACAAACAAAAGATAGGGACTAAAACCAAAAACTCCTATATTTTCAGGGACCAAAAACTTCATTAACGCTTTAATAAAAATGATTTCCCATGATTTATGAATTAATTTGATTTTTTGACTGATGAAAAAGAATTGCAACTTTTTTAGTGGACTGATTTTGAAGCAAATAATCCTCAGAATATAGATGACGAGGATGTCCCTTTGGTACTTAGAGCACATGTTGAAGAGCTACAAAGGAAGAGACAACAGTTGCAGTTGAAGCTAGCCGGTGAAAGAAAAAAGTCTCAAATTTTGATAATGGGCTTGGGAACTTTAGTTGGGTTTTGCTTATTTTGTATTTTTAATTGGCAGTGTCATGGCTAGTATGTCTATTTGTTGCAGTGGTTTGTGTTATGCTTGATAATTGAAAATACTAAATAAGCAAAACTCAACTACAGTTCTCAAGCACATTATCAAAATTTGAGACTTTTTTTTTCTTTCACTGGCTAGCTTCAACTGCAACTTCTATCTTTTCCTCTGTAGCTCTTCGACATGTGCTCCAGGTAACAAAGTGACGTCCTCCTCATCTACACTTGGAGGATTATTTGCTTCAAAATCAGCCCACTCAAAAAATTTGCAATTCTTATTTATCTGTCTAAAAATCAAATTAATTCATAAATTACAAGAAATCATATTTATTAAAGGCTTATTGAAGTTTTTAATCCCTCAAAATATAGGGATTTTGGTTTTCGTCCCTATCTTTTGATTGTTTTGTTTTTGGTGTCTGTAACTTTTAAATTTTTGTTTTTGGTCCCCGTCATGTCAGACATATGGAATAAAAAAATAACTAGTTTGCCACGTGTCACTGCTGACGTGAACTTCCGTCTGTCACGTCAGTAGTTAATGTTTAGAGTTAACGACAGGGACCAAAAACAAAATTTTAAAAGTTACAGACACCAAGAACAAAACAAACAAAAGATAAGGACTAAAACCAAAAAGCTCTATATTTTCAGGGACCAAAAACTTTGTTCAGCCTTCTTGCAATTTAATCTTCAAGCATAGGTTCAGCTGTGTCCCTTAGCCTAGGATCCGTTTTTGGTATTTACATTTCCGCAATTTACTTAATGAAAATTCCTCTACTTTTTTTCATCTTTGATCTCACTTGAGATCAATCTTGATCCTCCCTTGAGTCTTTTTGTTGCTTCTATAATTCGACCATCACACCTAAACAATTCACAAATTTACTCAAATGAAGATCCTACTATGTTTGATCTACATCAAAGCATGAGTGTAGGGAACCTAAGACTCTAATTGGACTTGACATTGATCATCTCCATGTTTGTTGATTGTTAATGCCTATTGCTTCGATTTTTTATTTTTCGGGTTCCTTATTCATTGTCATATCTTGAATTCTTATCTTTGTATGACCTTAGTAATTGCTGGAGGACAAGCAAACTCTTAAGCTTGGGGTAGTTTGATGTGTATGAATCCACATCATATTTAGTGTTTGTTTGCATTCATTTCATGTTCTTTTTAGCATAATTATTTGATTAATTGTCCGTTTTCATTTAGTTCGGATAACCGTGGTGTTTTATGTGTTTCGGTGCAGATTTGATGTCAATTGAGGCTTGGAGGAATTGGGATAGAGCCTTGTTGGACCTGATATGAAGATTAGGAGCTGAATTGCATGGAAAAAGCCAAAATAGAGTTAACCACGACCAGCGGGTGGTCTCAACCACAACTGTGACTTGAAGGAGCAGCAGAAATTGAAGTCACCACAAACAGAGGCGGCCACAACCTTGCCGTGGTGATGGCCACGATTGCAACACCATTTCCCGAGTGTCACATTCCCGAACGTTTATAAGGCCGAAAATATTTAATTATGGAATGGGATTAGTAAAGGTAAATAATACTAATAAATGAACTTAGGTTCACCATGCATTTCTAGAACATACTGTATTATAAATACAGAAACAGAAAACAGAAAACAGAAATAATACTGTATACAGACATAAGTCTAATGTATAACTGGCATAAGAAATGAAATAAGTACTAGGAGTCGTAACTCCCAAAAGGTACTATAGGTACTGACTCAGTCTGACCCAGACA
Source organism: Ammopiptanthus mongolicus (assembly GCA_039655645.1). Lineage (NCBI taxonomy): Eukaryota > Viridiplantae > Streptophyta > Magnoliopsida > Fabales > Fabaceae > Ammopiptanthus > Ammopiptanthus mongolicus. The sequence goes on from CM077350.1 coordinate 35,012,748, forward strand.
AGGTAAAACAGCAAAAGAGGTCCACCTTCAGACCCAAAAGAACTGCTGAACTGAACCGTCGTCGCGTCCCTCTGTTCAAGCAGCAACAGCAAGTACCAGCAGAAAATATACAAATATGGGTGAGATTCCCGTTCATCAACACAACAAAACAGCAGTAGTAAAAACGGGACGACTCACCAGGAAACAGCGTACCCAACATGCTTACTAAATTTCTCAATATAAATCATGTTAAACAGTTAATAACATAATATAAGGCATTCTTAAACAATACAATGATGTATAACAGTAAATGTAAACATCAACAACCATGCAATGCAATGCACATGACTCAATGCCAATGACACTGGGTACTACTCTGACCCCTACTCCATGGAGCTAACAAAACGTCGGAGAGAGTGAATGGGAGGACATGTTCCGGTTTCTGCCAGCCATGAGCAAGATGCTACAACATTCGTAACGTGCATGTATCTGGCTTTATGGAAACACTCTGCACCAAACATGAAAAGTACGATATCTAGTAGAGGATATCAGTGTATTGCTCGGATTAGCCACGACACAGAAGAGCTACCAACTAGTCACATGTCAGCCCTTCCAGCCCTGATACCTCCAAAAAGACCATTGAAAATCGTCACCGTAAGATTCGCACCCGCATCAAGGTGTAAGCTCAACTCCTAGGCTCAAGGCCTTACAACTATGCAAATGAAATGCCAATGCTTACACAAAGCAGATGCGAAAAAGCAATGTCTACCCCCTAGGTAAACCTCGAGGTCCACTAAGGTTTTCTTCCTTAGGAACTATACGCGTCTTTGAAAAACAAAACCTTTATCCACCGAATAAATCTCGTGATCATTCCGGGATCGAGTCATCACAAGGCTGAAACAATTGAATGACTGATCGGGATCCGAATCACCGGTCCGTCATCGAACTACTGTTTCAAAACCCAAAACGTTTCATGTTTGTGTTTATATCTTATGAAGTCATTGATGTACTAAGTCATCAATGATATAGTACATGGTCTTGTTCCACCACATACTATACTTAATTATCCCTTGTCTTCAACTTAACTTAGGTTTTTATGCGTAAAAATTTACAGTTTGAGCTGAAAATACTCTTTATAAACAAAACCATGTTTCGCGGGGCGAAGATAGGTTTCGCGACGCGAGGCTGAGAGGTTATTTTTACTTCTTAGACAGTCTTTCTGATTCGCGAGGCGAGGATTGTATCGCGACGTGAGGCAGAGAAGCTATATCTTTACTGCTTAGACAGCCCTTCTGGTTCGCGAGGCGAGAATGGTATCGCGACGAGAGGCCGAGAAGCTGTATCTTTGCTGCTCGGGCTAGCCCTCTGTCTCGTGTGGCGAGACAAGGTTAGCCAGGCGAATGCCTTGTTTTCACTTTTCCTTAACTTCTTCATTAATTCTCTTTTTGAAACACTTAGTTTGATTAAAAGACCTATGGCTAAAGAAAAGACAATTTTCACTTTGGTGACATACTTTAAATGTTGAAAACTTCATTTGATCTTAGGATCAAAATCACTTTTTGTTGTTCTTTGAAACATAGGTTATAAAATTACTTTTCTTACTTCAAAAACTTTGCTATATCAAGAACAACACATGTTCTTATATTTATTCTTACTAAGGCCACAGGCCTACTCCAATGAAGATTGGAGTGGCCTACTCCAATGAAGATTGGAGATCTTGCTTCACTAACTAAGCAAATATAGCTCAAAAGCTCACACAATTATGACAAACAACAATCACACATTATTACATCATAATCAAGCATAAATGTCCATACTTGATCTAGTGATCAAAGTAGGTTTTTCAACATGCATGAAAATGATTTTCATTCACTCATATCATCATCAACATATGCTAGAGCACACTACAACACACTAAAGCATAAACTCATCATGACAACCTTGTTCTCCAAGAGAACTTAACAAAACTTAACAATTAAAAGTGAATCCAAACCAAAGGGTTTCACCCACACCTAAACTTAAACAACCATCTTCACCACCCCCATTTAGGTGTGATGAGGTTCACCCCCATACCTGTTGATGAGCAGATATCCGGATCAAAGTCGGTTGATTGGTTTGTGAACCTCCTGACAATCGTCACCAACTACAAACAACCAAACAGTTAAACATTAAACAACAATTAAAACAAAACTCAACAATTCTACTCTAAGGGTTTCGGCCACCCTAAAGAAAATAAAGCTAGGAATTGATTTTGGTTTTCCATTTCTTGGATTCAAAGGTAATAGGAAAGCTAAGGATGAAATCAAGTGTTAGAAATCAAAAATTTATGAAAAACACTATTCATCATCTCTCCATAGGGTTCAGCCATTTGGGGCTTTTTGAGCTATGATGAGAATTGAATCATAAGCTCTTAGGTTTAGGTAGAGAGTGATGAAGTGAGTTCAAAGAAATTGGTTTCCCATTAAAAGGATTTTTCTACAAATTCCTATGGATTTTCAAAGTTTTGGATCTAAGAATTGATTTTCATGAAAATGGATTTTGATCTTGAAATAGAGAGAAATTCAAGAAGCTAGGAGATCCTATAAGTGATCTTACCTAAGAATGAAGGAAGATTGATCAAAGAATCAAGTGACTCTAACAAGTAATCAAGGATCTTCAAGAAGAAAATGGAGTTTTCTTCAAGAACAACTATGGAGTTCTTGTTTGAGAGGGGCTGTGCGTGAATGAGAAGGGTGTGAGGGGCTGAGTTCAGCCTCTTAAAAGCTCACTTAAGGGCAAAAAGGTCATTTGCCAAAAGGGTAAAATGGTAAAAGTGTAAAAGACTAAGGTTAGGGGCATTTTGGTAATTTCGCGTCTAGATTTTCCCGACCGTCATGACGACTCTGGCATACTCTCCCAAGTGTCCTGGGATGATATGGTATCAAGCTTATCCGTTGTCGGGTCTCGTTGAATCCCTTTACGATTCCAAACGCCTCCTGATTCGGCTAAACGGCCGAATATAATATAATATTATTATTTTTCGGATGTCGGCACGAATTTTAACAAGAATGTAGGAAAGTTGATCCTGAGACTTATTGTCTCGTTCACGAGTCCAAATTAGGTCTTGATAGTAGAAAAATGCTACTATCCGTGAAAAACGCAGATCGGGCTCCATTTGAGCTTTTGCCTGAAACTTAACCATGGTTTCCTATGTTTATGTAGGACATTCCTATCTGGTCAGAATATTTTATTTCACTCTCTAAATCTTCCAATAAAATATAAACGTTAAATTACTGAAGAATTAGAAAACGTGAAAATCGGGACGTTACAACAGTCGTGGCCCACAAAAGTCACTAAAAAGCTCTCCTAGTTGAAGGAGACCACAACTAGGTCGTGGCCCGAGCCGTGGCCGTGGCGTGCATTAGGCTCCATAGTGAGCTTTGAACTCTCATTAACCTAAACTATTATGATGGATATTTGATTTTCCCCTTTTGTTAATGTCTGACTCATTGATTTGGTTCTTATTGTACTTAATCCATGTGAAATTGCTGGCCACATCTTTGCATGTCTTAGATATCTAGGGAGGAACTGAGAAGTGAACTTAGGTATTGGCTCTACAGGAATTGAACTTAGGACTTAAATCACGAGAATTAGAAGCAGTCCTTTGAGGATTCCATTGAATTGTCATAAATCTTAATGGGTTCAGTCTAAATTCAATTACCACGAGAGTAAGTGTTGTTTTAACTGGGCACGGTTCTTGTATCTTAAGAGGGAATATTAATTAATTTAAGATAATTCACCTTCAATAGAGTTTGACATTAATGAAAAAGGCAGTCAATTAGGATTCATAATTGGTCATTGTAGTGACCCCAATCCTAAAAATCTTTTCACATATTTCGAAAACCCAAACTTGTTTTCTTGCTATTTTCTTCTTTCTTTTAATTGCTATTTAGAATTGTTACAATCTTTCTTCATCAAAATATTTAGTTATGTTTAGTTAATTGATTTATTAATTGATTGGTTACGGTCCTTGTGGATTAGATATTTTTTATTATTTGATAAGGAAACCGTACATTTATAGATTTCACGACTTCATCGTTTCTTCCTCATATATACCCCTTGTAAACAGGTATGTTTTTCTCTTTAATTATTTAGTTTTCTTGCTTAGAAAAAAGAGATTTTCTGGTATAGATCCCATTTCAAAGCACTTTATCTTTAGGACAAGTCCTGCATGTGGGTTTAACAGGAGAAACAGGCACAAAAAAGTGTGTTTTTTTTTTTCGGTTTTGGAGGGGAAAATGAACACTATGTTTTCGCTTTCACCTTCAGCGTCTCCTACAATCTTTTCTTCTCCTATGTTGTCCAAAACCCATGCTTCCTTTTATCCCTTTCTCTCTTCCCACATAGCTGTTCCTCGTTCTTGCAAGCCCATATGCATTGGACTTCCCTGCAAAAGGCGTTCTCAGACCACGGGAGTTCGTTCCAACTGTAGCATCTGGCCTGGTGGCCCTGGCACTGGTACGATGTTGTTTTGCTTTCTTTTGGTTTTTGTAATTTAAGATTGTTTTTCTTTCTTTATTGTTTCTGCTACTAATGTTAATGATATGTTGTTGAATGATTTGAATAGGGTTTCAAAAATCAAGTTCTGATTCTGCAATTGTCAGTGTTATGTCTTTGTCTTTTTTTTTTTTTTCTGCCGAGAGGGGGTGATCTAGATTATTTCACATTTGCTGAAGGTTAAACTTTAAGTTGGGTGTTACAATTATGGGCACTCATTTTGCAAACTTGCTCCACTCGTTTCCTAATGGTAATGCTTCTCTAAGGGTTTGTTTGGGAGTTGAGAGGGGAAGGGTTTGAGATGGAAGGGAGCGGGAAAGGGATGGAGATGGGAGGATAACCACCTTGCATAAGGATTTATTTTTTAACAAATGAACCAAAATTTCCCAATTTGGGGGACTAAAAAAATATACTAAAGGAGAGTTTTGGAGGGCTTTGGAAGGCTATCCTCTCTTCCCCATCCCTTCCTCCTCAAACCCTTCCCCTCCCAACTCTCAAACAAACCCTAAGCAATTTGGGTTTTCTCACAAATTACCGATAAGAGTTTAATTTTGATGCATTATTTTTACCCTATCAATCAATCATATATCACCATTTGGGCATTTGATTTTGTAATTTTGTTTAAGTATTTGAATTGTGCAGGCGATGGTGATAGCAGCAGCAGAAGTGTTCTAGATGCATTTTTCTTGGGAAAAGCTGTAGCTGAAGCTCTAAATGAGCGCATTGAGTCCACAGTTGGCGAGTTCTTGAGCACAGTTGGAAGACTGCAAGCTGAACAACAAAAACAAGTACATGACTTTCAGGTAAGAAGCAATTTAAGTTAGCATTGCCTTATGCTGAACTTATAATATCACAAGTGGCATTCTGCTATCTGTCGTCTGACTTGTCTCATATGGGTTTGCTTCAGGACCTGATAGACTATATTGTTGCCCATTTATTTGATATCTAATTATATTTTCAATGCTACATTTTGGATGCTCTGACAATAAATGTTAGAATGCAACTTGACTTGTACAATATATAGTTGGGCCCTTTTATTGGACATTAATGTTCAATAGGTGATTCTAGTAGTTAGTATCAGCAAACATTCAGTATTTTCGTCTTAATTTGAAAATGATGTTACAGGTAATGGAAGTAGTTGAATTACCCAAGTAAAAATGTTCCAAATTCCAGTTGTTACCTGGAAACCTTTTTCATTTTGTCTACAGTCAATTTCATCTTGCAAGGTACAGTCCTATCCAGTTTAAAATCTAAGGATAATTTGTTACTCAAAGACAGGATAGATTGTTGGGCGTAAAGTTAAAACGATGGTGATGGCCTAAAAGTTTAATGATAGCAGTGGTCTAATGGCATTTGATCAAATACAGTATTGCAGTAGTAGAGGAAATGAGTAGACTGTTGAGATGCAAATAAACATATTGTCATTTAGAATAACTAGGATGTTGATAAATCCTTATCATCGTCTTATCAGTATCTTATTAGTATTAGGGGTTATTGTGATTGTTAAATGTCAAAAGTCCCACATCAGTTAAGTATATGAACAAAGAACCATTTATAACTTGGGCAACCCTCCCTCTATGTGCTAGGTTTTGGAGTGGAGTTAGGCCCAATGATTCTAAGAGTTATCTTAGGAGTCTTATCATTATCTTATTAATATTAGGAGTTTTTGTTATCTTTGAACTGTTAGTTAGTTCTACCTTATTGTGTTACCTTAGAGATATGTATTATGAGTGGTAGTATTTATCTAGAACTCATTAGTCAATAGTAGAGTTTATCTAGGACTCCTAGATAGTCTCTAGTATTTAAAGAGCTGTGGTTGCATTCTGTAATTCAGAAAAATATGAATAAATTTTATCAGTTCTTAGTTTCTGGTGTGTATCATTTGGTATTAAAGCTTGATCCAGATGGCTTCACAAAAAGAAAGAATCGAGAGTTTAGCAGAGAGATTAGAAGAAACTTGGTGGAGGAGAATGATAGAAACCGGAAAAAAGATAGAAACCTGAATGTAAAACTGTATTGATATTCAAAGAAATTAGGCCTGTATCAAGGTGATACTAGGTCTGAGTATAGAAATACAATTATTGAAGATGCAGGGAAAAATATAAAGATAAGGTTCTAGGCAATTCGAGAAGCCTAGGGTCTCCTAATTCTCAACCCAATTCCAGCCTGCCTCTATTCTTTCCCCTCTCATGCCTATAAACCCCCTTGGCAACAGAATTTCCCATGCACACACCCCTCACTGCTGCTGCCAACAAGTCAGTTAGTTACACAAGCTCTCTCTCCTAGATTTGATCATGTGCATCATCCTCATGTGCACTTTAGTAATAGTGGGCTTAGCAATATTGGGCCTTGGGTCTAGGTCCCTATCAATACTCCCCTCCTCAAGACACACCTTGTCCTCAAGGTGGAGGTATAAAAAGCAGTTAGCAAAAAATCTTCCCCCAGGATCCCACTGCTTGAAGTACAAGGACCAACTTATGCAGGAAGCATAGTAATTTCCACTATCCCATTGCTTGGAATGTGTTGGCAAGAAATAAAGCTTCTCAATCAACGTTGCTAAGACTAAACCAACACTCTTGAGAGCATCACCGGAACCCAAAGCCATATTAATGTAAGTGTTCCCATCAAGGCTCTCTTCAAGTGCATCCCCCAACGTCAAATTCTTACCTTCATTATGTAATCTTTGCTCTAGCTGACTCACATAAGCAGGAAAAACAGTAGAAAAAAGAATGATCGATGCTCCCGATGGAAGAACTGAAACTGCACCATATTTTCCATACAAAACAATCTCTGCTTGAGCTTTGTTGGTGACCATGAGTATGAAAATATCAACATATTTACTCACTTATGTTGTAGAATTCCCAGTCAAGCCACCAGCATTTGCGAATTGCATTAAAGTTGGTTTATACACGTCATAACCAACAACGCTGAAATTTGAACTCAACAATTGAGTTGCCATGCCAAATCCCATTGCACCCAGGCCAATAAAACCGATCCGTCTCCCACTCTTAGAATTAGCAGTGATTTCAGATGCCAGTTGTGCAAGGCTATCTCCATCTCCATTTGCAGCATCTGAAATTTTTACCCCATAATTGTTTTCCCAAACCTTGATTAATGATTTACCATCACCGTCTTCACAACAAACACATGGAGCTGAAACCTCATGAATAAGTTGTTGATGAGTAGCAGCCAAAAGTGGAAGCCGACAAATAAGTGACTCGGCCATATCCAAAATGATTTCCAACTCCCCATGCTCCCATGTGTACCTAAGCAAATCCTTCCAAGGTATAAGAATTTGTTGCTCGAGCACCTCAACATGGACTTCCTGAAGTTTTTTGCGTGACTCCTTTATCTGTTGCTGTGTGAACAATGTTGCATCCGTTAATAGGGTAACAATAACAATAGTTTCAACAATTAATCCAATCTTAATGGGCCATGTACATGTAAGGTTAGGCCCAAAACTTAACCTTGCATTTTCTGAATAATTCTCTTTATTTTTCTGATGTAAAAACTCCAAAAGTTTAGTTCTCCCTTTTTTGTATTGGGCCTGCTCTAGTCCCTTTCTTTCCCTCACTTGCGGAGGTTGTCTTAGTCGTAGGTAGCAGTGACAGCAGTGACGATCTGACCAACCAGTGGGACGTCCCACTCTCCTTCATGACCGCGGACCGACCCGAAGACTCCGGCATCTTCGGCAGCTCCGGCCGCCTCAACAGTGGTACGCGAAAAGTCGATGGCGTCCCACCCTTCTCCACGGGATCGTCCCGATCCGGCGGTTCCGATGGCGGCGGCAAGCCGATGGTCAGCGGCTTTGGCGGTGGAAACTTGGTTGTCATGCATGAGCTCCTAAAATCAGTCACCTTCGGTGGCTTTTTCCATTCTTGGCCTCAACCTCCTCTTTGTCAAGAGTCTCTGTTTTCTCCGGCCGCTCTAGAAGATCACCAGTGGTCTCTATGTCTCCCACAACCTCTTCTCCTCCATGAGTAGTGATCTTATGTTGAATTCTTTCTTCCTTCTCATTCGCAATGTTTTTCATATCCTCTGTCTCTATGTTCAGCACCTTCGACTTCAAAGGCGGTGGTTCTTCATCCTTTTTGTCAAACACTAGAATCTCGAGTTTCCTTCCTCCGAAGTCGTAAGACGGGGGTCAACCTTCCTCTCTTCGTTGTGATTGCGAACAAGTTGCACCCGCTCGGCTTCCATAGCCTTCATCTTCTGCGTACATTGTCGGAGTGCGTCGGCGGCAACTTGGAGCATTATCATGTCGAGATCGATGTCCAAAGCATTTTCCATTCCTTCTTTTCTAGAGTCGCTCGATCTCATCTAGCAGGGTTTGATTTCCTTTCCTCCATTCCATCAAGCTTTTCTCCAAATTATCCAATCTAGACTCCAATGTCACTCTCGTATTCATCACTCCCGTATTCATCATTCCGGCTCCCTGGATCGAGAGCTTTGATACCATTGACAGGTACCCAAGCATTTGGGGAACCCTCCCTTAAAAGCTAGCTATCAAGGGGGGAGAACCAAGCCACTTAAGTACTTCATCGAGCATCCCATACTACTCGATGTGGGACTTAGGCACCCCATAATACCCAAAGTCCCTATCAGAGAATCAGGAACTGGACATGAAGATTGAAAAGTTCCAAGAGGTTGTTGCTACAATTGACGGATTGGTTGCCAAGAAGAAGCGAGATGAGGGAGACTTAAGCAACACCAAGGCTGTCTTTAAGCCAAAAGATTGAATTTCGGAACACCACCTGCTGCCAAGATATATCAAGATGGATTTTCCGAGTCATGCTACCACTGAACCAACTGAATAGTTTCATTGTGGGCAACAACTCTTCCAATACCAGGGCCATCAGAACAATAGTTTGCTTTGGCATCTTTTCGCATGGAGGGAGAAGCGAATCAATAAGCTGATAACTCTGGAAAACTTTTAGAAGGAGTTGCTCTCTTAGTTTGGGCCTACGATTTTAAAGATTATGATGAGGCATTGACACAAGCCAATCAAACCGGGTCTTTACAAGACTATCAGAAGGAATTTGAGAGATTGGTCAATAGGGTGTTGTGTTGGCCCCAAGAGGCTCTTATTTGAGCTTTCGTTGGACGATTCGACCCAGAATTGGCAGGAGAGGTGCCAATGTGGAAGCCTAAGATGCTAAGGGATGACTATGCTAGAATGAAAATTGATCAAGTCAACCAGGTGTATCAAGAAGGAAGAGAGCCAAAAGTGCTTTCAACAAATCTTGAAAATTATTGTATTCACGAGCCACCAACCAGGGAGCTTATGTCGGAGGAAATGTAAAAGAGAAGAGAGAAGGGCTTGTGTTTTAATTGTGAGGAGTGTAAAGCCACGGCTTCTAATGATGTAGTATTCTGAAAAAGACAAAGAGAATGTGGAACATTGCTGTATCCCATAAAAATGAAAAGTTAATGAAAGAAGACACAATAACTTAATGACAGAAAAAAAAGTCTTTCCTTTTCTTATCTTCAATTACCAAGGGGTGTGTATTTCCCTGCTTGGTTTCTAACAGTCTATTCTACTTAAAAGTAACAATTGATTGCAGGGCAAGTTTTTAAAAAAATGAAATATTAGAGGTTGGAAATTAGTAGAGTAATTCTAGTGTGTAGGTGGCTTCATCATATTCTCTCAACGGAAATCATGGACATGGGTTGTAGTGGATTTTTGTGGGCTGCAGAATGCTCCAAACATAATGTTTGATAAGTTTTGATCATTGATCATGAATGTTGAAAATATGTTTAAGATCTCTGTAATTATTGTATAGGCATATCATATCATATCATATCATGTAAATAGGAATAGAATCTCCTACATTTATGTTGTAATTATTTCATTAAGCCTATATAAATGACTCAGCTATGTAGTTGAAACACAGTTTTAGCATCCTATGCCTTTGTTTTCTCTTTTTCAACATGGTATTTAGAGCCAAATAGAGTAACCCTAAAACCATACTTACCCAGTGGACCCACTGTCCTCCGGTGAGAAATTGTCTCGGTAAACCGTGTTCCTACTCCGGTTTGCCCCTCCTTCACTGTCATGACCTCATTCCGGCACCTTTTCCGGCCTTTTTTACCCTCTGCCGCCATCATCCGCCACCTTTTACGGCGACCTTTCCGGTCGACCACTCAACCATCAGAATCGCACCGTCCTGCGCGGCCCACGCCTCGAGACCCAGCCCCAACAACCGTCTAACGTGCCCACATGGGCGTTGCGAAACATCAACTTGCAGCTCCTTCCGCTAGCGCGTGGAATTGCCGTTCTGGTGGATCTTTCCGGCGCGGTGGTCAACTCTCTCTGGCGATTCCAACGCCATCACTCCCAGGCCAATCCGAGCACTTTTGCTACTAACGCACAGTGCGTGCGCCGTTTCGGGTTTTTGGGTATCGTGTGGTCATCGTTTTGGACCTTTTGTTACTGATCTATGGCTTCCTCTAGTTCCACAAATCCTTCTAAGACCATGGATCCTCCTCAGGCCTCTCCGGCTAATTATGAAGATTTTCTCCAGTGGTTTGAGCATCGTCAGACCTTTGAATCTACTGCTTTGGTTGCACACACTGGTAATTCATATATGCCTACATATCTCAGTCACCCTCACTTGGTCTTTCGGTTATTCTGGTGCGTTTGACTATATCTCTGGTAATAAGGCTCTTTTCTCCTCTCTTTCTACATCTGACTATTTAACCTATTGTCACTTTGGCTAATGGTTCCCAATCTCAATCCCAAGGAATCGGAACTGTCCATCCACTCTCTTCCCTGTCAGTTGATTCTGACCTTTATGTCCTCGGTTGTCCCTTTAATTTACTCTTTGTTAGTCGTTTAACTCGTTCTCATGATTGTTTGATTACCTTTACTAAAGACATTGTTATCCTGTAGGACCGGAGTATGGGACGGACAATTGGCATTGGATATGAGTCTTATGGCCTTTACCAGCTCTCCACCCCATCCCGGGTTTGCTCTGCCACAGATTCCCTCTTACCATACATGTTTAGTTGGGTCATCCTGGTCTCTCCAAACTCCAGAAATTGGTGCCGAGTCTGTCCAAGTTATCTAGTTTGCATTGTGAGTCGTGTCAACTAGGGAAACACACTCGTAGTCAGTTTCCGGATCGAGTCAATAAATGGGCTTCATCCCCTTTAGCTTTAGTTCACTCAGATGTATGACGTCCTTCTCGTACCATTTCTACTCATGGGTTCAGATACTGTCACTTTTATTGATGATTTTGTTGATGATGTATGGCGTCCAGATCCAATCACGGGACATCACCACTAGCTTTGTCAACTCCAATGATCAACTGATAGATGCCTTCACCAAATCCTTGAGAGGTCCTCGAATAGTTATCTATGTAACAAGCTCGATGCATATGATTTATATGCTCCACCTTGAGGGGGAGTGTTGAAAATATGTTTGTTGGAACCAAAGTGGTCATGGTCCAGATAATCCCTTAAGTTTTGATGTTAACAAAGAGCTAATTTAAGATGAACAAAGATTTGTTATGGACTAATGTTTTATATTAAGTGTGCAGGACAAATCTAAATTGAGTCTAAAGACTTTGTCTCGTCCAACATAGTCCAAAGACGTTATCTCGTCTGACATAGTCCAAAGACGTTATCTCGTCCAACATAGTCCAAAGACGTTATCTCGTCTGACATAGTCCAAAGACGTTATCTCAAAGACTTTATCTCGCCCAACACCTATTCTTGGTTTACGACTGGACGATAACTTATAGAACCATTGAGTCCAAAGACTCTTTTGGTTACCTTCTGTAATAGCTAGTCCAATAAATGTCTTTTAAATTTCAAGCGCGAATATCTTTGTAAAAGCATTTGAAATTATTAATCCATGTAAAAGGCTTATACCAGTGGGACAAAACATTCTCTGTAAGATTCGTACAAAAGAAAAGCATAAAGCCAGAATGTCTCTATCACCTAAAGAAGTTGACCTTCTTGTTTTGGATAAACAAAAGGCAACTTTCGTTCTACTCAGAGGATATGTCAGCACCACTTTTAGCTATCACCCTGATAGTCTATTCTGCTGATCAGAAACTTCAGAAGCTATCAGACTCAACGGATCAAATGCATTCAATGCTCATCAGAACGGATCCTTTTCCATCCGTTGAAGACTGAAGACTGCTCAAAGAAAAGAGGCTATATATACCTTCATCTTTTGAAAGTGCAGAATCAAGAAAACAGATAACGAAATCGAACTTGAGCAAAAATACAAGTGAAGCAACACATAGCATTTCAAAATCCTTCAAGAGATAAAAGAGAAAATCTCAAGCTTGCAAAGCTAGAAAAGCTACTCTGATTCTAACCTTCATATTACTCTCTGTGTAAAGCTATTTTCAAGAGTCTAAGCTTTAGTTTCGAATTCTCACATTTAGTGAGTTAGTAGAACAATCTTTTTCAAAACCATAGTTTGGTTGAGCCTGAAGAGGCTTGTCTGTAAAAGAATACTTAGAGAACCTGAAGAGGTTGAGAATACTGCCTGAAGAGGTGTTGAATACTTTGTAACAAAAGGTTTTGTTATAGTGGATAAAGCTCTCAAGTAGAGAGGACTGGACGTAGCTCTTTGGTGAAGAGTGAACCAGGATAACATCTTTGTGTTCTTTTCTCTCCCTTACTCTTTTTTTAGATTATTATCTAATTAACTAACTGGGATTGAATTGCCTTTCTTTACGCTGTCAAACTAAGTTAGCGTCCAACATGGTGTTTGGAAGAGCTCTCTTTGCTTTCAATCGTTTTAGCGTCCAATCTTGAGAAAAAACATTATCTGCTTACGAAAAGAATTTAAAATTCTCTAAAACACAATTCAACCCCCCTTCTTGTGTTTCAAACAGGTTCCTTCAATTGGTATCAGAGCTCAGCCTCTGGGTTGAGCACTTTGCCGTGTAGAGGAAAAGATCCTACTGTAGATATGTCTGGACCAGGTATGCCAAGCGGGCCTTCCATAACCAGACCGCTGTTCTTCAACGGTACTCATTACCTGTACTGGAAGGAGAGATTCAAAGGTTTCATCGTCAGTACAAACTCAACTCTCTGGGCCAGAATCACAAACGGTCCTAACGTTTGTCTCAACTCTGACGGGACAGACAAAGCAGAGGACGACTGGACAGATGCTGAACGGGCTAGAATGGAACAGAATCATAAAGCAAGATATGCTTTAATGTGTGCTCTCAGTCCTGACGAATTTCAGAAGATTCACGCATGTGAATCAGCCAAACAAATATGGGACACCTTGTCTAATCTCCATGAAGGGACAACCAAGGTGAAGGACTCTAAAATCATCATGCTGGTTGGCCAGTATGAAATGTTCACCATGGCTGAAGGAGAGTCCATCCTTGACATGATGGGTCGCTTTCAGACGATCATCAACAATCTGAAATCCCTTGGAAAGGTCTACACTACCAAGGAGAATGTCACCAAGATTCTTAGGAGTTTGCCTAAGAAATGGAGACCTCTTGTCACTGCAATCACCCAGGCCAAAGATCTCTCCACTTTGACTCTGGATGATCTTGTCGGGACGCTTCAAGTTCACGAGCAGGAGCTTGATCTTGACAATCCAGGAAAGAAGAACAAAGGGATTGCCCTGAAAGCTCATAGGTCCAACAACTCAAAAGCCTTAAAAGCTGATGAGTCCAGTGATGAAGCTGATCAGTCTGATGATGATGTATCAGACGATGACGAGCTATCCTTTATCTCCAGAAAGATTCAGAATATGTGGAGAAAGAAAAATGGAATGAAGAGAAGGCCATTCCAAAAGAAAAGCTTCAAGGATCATGCTGAATCCAAGGATAAAAGTCAGCTGGTCTGTTTTGAATGTAACAAACCAGGACACTTCAAAGCTGATTGTCCTACGCTAAAGGACAAAAAGAAGTTCTTCAAAAAGAAGAAAAAGAACTTCATGGCAACTTGGGATGACTTGAACTCTTCTGAAGAAGAAGAAGAAGAAACAAATGAAGAGGCTAATCTATGCCTATGGTCCAACAAGCAAGATGAAGACTTTTCGGACGATGAACAATTTGTTGTTCCCGGAGAAAGAAGTCAGGAGTCTACCTCTGGAAGAGGAAGGAATGTGAATGTTCCACCCATCTTCAAGGGAACAGACTATACTTATTGGAAATCAATATTCCAATTATACGTCCAAGCTCAAAATTATGAGCTGTGGGACATCTTCACAAACGGAGATTATCGTCCAACGATTACCCATGAGGACGGTTCAACATCGTCCAAACATGAAACAGACTGGACGAGTGATGATATCAGACGATGTTCTCAGAATGCCTATGCCAACTGGTGTCTTGTCAACGCCTTTGATCGTCCAAGATTGGACATGGTCTCGCAACTCCAAACAGCTAAGGAGAAGCTGGACGCTCTGGAACATCTGTTTAGACCAAGGAGCTCGTCTACCTCAAATCTCTGCCTAATGGCCAAAAGCTCTTTGGACGCTGAATCAGAAGATGACGAGGTATCCGTTTCTGACTCTCTTCAAGAAGCATATGATGAACTGCTAAATGATTCTTCTATATTGCATCATCAATACATCGTGCTTAAGAAAAAATTGTCAAAAGTAAATAAGGAGTTGGAAGAGTCCAAACTAAATAAGCAGCTTGTTGAAGAGAATAATAAGCTTAAAGCTGAGAATGTCAGTCTAACTGACAAACTCACCTCTGAGTCCAGTGAACCTCATGAGGTAACTAGACTAAAACAAGAGGTATCTGATCTCACCAAAAGCGTAACTAAGCTTGTTGGAGGATCAGAGAAGCTAGACCTGATATTGAGGTACACTAGATCACCTCATGATAAGTCTGGCCTAGGCTATGACTCTGAGAAACAAACTGCGTCTGAGAAAATATCAGGGTCCAACAAAAATCACAAGGCTTTTCATTCCTATGGAAAGCAAAAAGAAAATAAATTGCATGCATCCAGAACTTACTGTAAGATTTGTGGAAAGAGTGGTCACACTTCTTCAAAATGCATTTACAAAAATAAAAACAAAATGCATGGACGAAGACCACCAACTAACCCAAAAGGACCCAAGTCTATCTGGGTACCTAAGAATATGATAATACCTGTTGCAGATCTGCTTAGCAACACAAAAAAGACCCCAGTCCTGGTACTTGGACAGTGGTTGCTCACGTCACATGACGGGAGAAAAGTGTATGTTCCAAGAAATCCGTGAGAAGTCTAGTGGATGGGTCACCTTTGGAGGCAACCAGAAGGGTAAGATAGTAGGAATAGGTAAGATTGGTAAGCATCCTCTTCCCTCTATTGATAATGTTCTTCTGGTTGAAGGATTAAAACACAACTTGCTTAGCATAAGTCAATTATGTGACAGTGGGTCTGTTGTTTCCTTCAATAAAGGTGAATGTATGGTCCAGAACCCTGATGGGTTCATCTTATTCACTGCTAAAAGGCAAAATAATCTGTACAAGATTAATTTGGAGGAACTTTCAACTCAAAGTGTATCATGTCTGGTGTCTGTTGAAGATGAGCGATGGATCTGGCACAAAAGACTTGGTCATGCTAGTATGAGATTAATCTCTAAACTAAACAAGCATAACCTTGTAAGAGGCTTACCAAAGATTGTGTTTAGATCAGATGCTCTCTGTGACGCTTGTCAAAAAGGAAAACAAGTTAAGAACTCGTTTGAGTCCAAAAACATTGTTAGTACTTCTAGACCACTGGAATTGTTGCATATTGATTTGTTTGGTCCAACAAGGACGGCCTCTGTCAGTGGTAAGAAATATGGACTTGTCATAGTAGATGACTATACTAGATGGACATGGGTTAAGTTCCTTGCTCACAAGGATGAGTCTATCAAGGTCTTTTCTATATTCTGTAAGCGAGTTCAGAATGAAAAAGGCGTATTCATCAGCTCGATCAGAAGTGATGATGGTGGCGAATTTGAAAATGAGCTCTTTCAAAGGTTCTGTGATGAAAGTGGTATTCATCACAATTTCTCTGCTCCTAGAACTCCACAACAAAACGGTGTTGTTGAGAGGAAGAACCGATCTCTTCAAGAGATGGCTAGGGCAATGCTCAGTGATAATTCTGTCCCTAAGCACTTCTGGGCTGAAGTTGTAAATACTGCCTGCTATATTCAAAACAGAATATACATAAGACCAATCTTGAATAAGACTCCTTATGAATTGTGGAAAGGACGCAAACCCAACATCTCTTATTTCTTCCCCTTTGGATGTCAATGTTTTATTTTAAATACTAAGGATCAACTAGGAAAGTTTGATGCCAAAGTAGATAATGGAATATTGTTAGGATTCTCTGAAACGTCTAAAGCTTTTAGAGTCTATAACTCTAGAACGTTGATTGTTGAAGAATCAATTCATGTTAAATTTGATGACAAACAGCCTGATAAGAGATTATCAGAGCTAGATGATTCTTTTGCAGATATGAATCTGAATGATTCAGATGCTCGTCCAACAACCAACAAAGATGAGGCATCAGACGCTACGATGGACGCATCATCGTCTCAGCAAGCTGTAAATACCCCTCGTTCATGGCAATTCAGAACTTATCATCCCGAGGATCAAATTATTGGCAAACCTAATGATAGCGTCCGGACAAGGTCAACTTTCAGAGAGCAAGCTGACTCAGCCTTCATCTCTGAGATGGAACCAAAGTCTGTGGACGAAGCCTTATTGGACGAGTGCTGGATCCTCGCTATGCAAGAAGAGCTCAACCAGTTTCAACGTAGTGACGTTTGGACGCTGGTCTCCCTGCCTAAGGATAAGTCTGTAATTGGAACCAAGTGGGTCTATCGCAACAAGCTGGACGAGGATGGCAAGGTGGTAAGGAATAAAGCAAGGCTAGTTGCCCAAGGCTACTCACAAGAGGAAGGTATTGATTATACTGAAACCTTTGCTCCAGTAGCTAGATTAGAAGCTATACGCATCTTACTTTCATATGCTGCACATCATAACATCATGCTTTACCAAATGGATGTAAAAAGTGTATTTCTAAATGGTGTAATTAATGAAGAAGTATATGTTCTCTAACCACCCGGTTTTGAAGATCAGAACCGTCCTGAGCATGTATATAAGCTTAAGAAAGCTTTATATGGACTCAAGCAAGCTCCTAGAGCTTGGTATGAGAGACTCAGCTCTTTCCTAATGGAGAATGGCTTCTCGAGAGGAAAAGTGGACACAACTCTTTTTAGAAAAGTGAATAAAAAGGAATTTATTGTTGCTCAAATTTACGTTGATGATATAATATTTGGTGCAACTGATGAATCTCTTTGTCAAGAATTCTCTGAATTAATGCAAAGGGAGTTTGAAATGAGCATGATGGGAGAACTAAAATTCTTCCTCGGACTTCAAGTAAAGCAAACTTCAGATGGAGTGTACATTCATCAGACGAAGTACACAAAGGAGCTTCTAAAACGCTTTAAGTTGGACGATTGTAAACCTATGAATACACCAATGCATCCAACGTCTGTGCTAAACAAAGATGATAAAGATAAAAAGGTAGACCAAAAGGTATATAGAGGTATGATTGGTTCCCTCTTATGTCTAACTGCGTCCAGACCTGATATCATGTTTAGCGTTTGCTTATGTGCTCGTTTTCAATCTGATCCAAGAGAGTCTCATCTCTCAGCAGTAAAAAGAATCTTTAGATACTTAAAAGGTTCTACTAATCTGGGTCTTTTGTATAAGAAAATTGATGAATACAGATTAGTTGGATTCTGTGATGCTGACTATGCTGGAGACAGAATAGAAAGGAAAAGCACAAGTGGAGGGTGTCACTTCATTGGTGCTAATCTCATCTCATGGTCAAGCAAAAGGCAAAGCACAATTGCTCTATCAACTGCTGAAGCTGAGTACATTGCTGCAGCCAGCTGCTGCTCACAACTGCTATGGATCAAACATCAGTTGGAAGACTACAACGTGTTTGTAAGCAACATCCCTATCATGTGTGATAATACTGCTGCTATTAATTTGTCAAAGAACCCCATACTGCATTCTAGAGCAAAGCATATAGAAATAAAACATCATTTTATTAGGGATTATGTGCAAAAAGGAACAATAGATATTCAATTTGTTGATACTGACCATCAATGGGCAGATATCTTCACTAAACCTTTAGCCGTAGATAGGTTTATATTCATAAGAAAATATCTGAACATGCATTTTATTGATTAACTGAGAGTCCAATGCATGCGTCCAATATTTGCATTACGTCCAATATATGTTCGTCCAGTGTAATTTCTGAATGCTCGTCTAATGCATTAATGAAACTCAATCTTTGTCGAATGAAATATTATCCTTCATTCCCTTAACTGAGTCAGTTCTTTGTTTTCTTTATTTGCCAAAAAAATGCTTTTTACGGTTTCAAAGTCTGAACGTGTGTCAGACATTTAATGCACGTCGTTTCGCTCTCTCTCTCTCTCTTTAAAAATACGAAAGGTTTTCGCTCTCTCTTCTTCTTCCTTTTAAAACCTAAGTTTTGCTCTTTGATAAAAATCCAACCTTTACAAAAAGCTTTAACCTTTCTTCTTGCATCTTCGAAAAGGAAAACCCTTTCTGAAAAACCTTCTTCTTTAAACATCCTCTCTGAAACTATGGCAACCTCTTCTGCTGCTGGCTCTAAAGGTAAAGGAAAAACCTTCAATGCTCAGACTGCTGATGTTATGGTCGAGTACAAGTTTAACCTACAATTCCTGGCTGATAATGGGATTGATATCTTCTCTAACATCCATGCCGCTGGATGGTCAAGCTACTTTGAAGGTTTTCCGGTAATCTACCCTGCTCTAGTTAGGGAGTTCTGGACAAACCCCATTGTCTCTGCAAGAGAGATTCGCAACAAGGTGCTTGATACTGAAGTAATAGTATCTGAAGCAACTATCTCTAATGCAACTGGGTGCGCTCAATCAGGCATAACTGTTGAAGATGACTGGGAAGAAGAGATTGGTGATGCTTCCACCATCAGAGATTGTTTGTTGAAAAACTCTGGTGACAAGCTCATAGCCTCAAAAATGACTGACAAGGCTAGGGTTCTTCACCAAATCTTGAACAAGGCTATCCTTCATAAAGTTGGGTCAAAGGATAATGTTTCAAAGGCTCATCAATTTTGCCTAGTTCATCTGATTCTTGAAAGGCAAATAAACCTTCCCCACCTCCTCTTTTCCTTCTTCAAATATGCCATTGAAGGCTCTGGGAAGAAGAACACTGCACTCATCTATGGCGCTCTTCTCTCCAAAATATTTGAGAAGTACATGGTCTACGACGACCTAAAGAACTTGGCTCCAGAAAGAAAGTTCAAATACTACGGAGTTCATGGGATTGAACGGGTGCATCAGCCTGAGTTTAGCAGGCAAAGTTTGGTAATGATGCAGTTGGACTGCTTTAAAAAGTCCAAACTTGAGGAAAAGCAAAAAGGAGCTCAGACGCAAGGCTCGGAAGAAGCGTCTGAACAATGTGTCTCTGCTGGACGCTCTACTGAACGAGCTCGTCCAATAGCTAAGACTTCTTTGTTTCGTCCAAAGCTCATCGTCCAACCTTCAAGAAAAAGGAAGCTGGTTCTAGCTCCCATTGATGAAGATGAAGAGGACAATCTACCCATCTCCAGGGTAGTTAAAGGACCAAGATTGGAAACTTCGTCTGCTGCACCTCTGCCCAAACCTTTGTCAACAAGGGCAAGGTCATCTCGAGCAAAGACGAAAGGTAATACTGAACCTATCTCCAGTTCAGTTATTATTTCTCCTGTCGTCCAATCGTCCGAGATAGAAGACTTAACCTTTGATCCTTCCCTACCACTCTCACCCACTAACCTACCACAAACCCAAACTCTAGCTTCCCCAAATGAACCCGAAGACTGGTTCACACCCTGGGGAGATCATCCATTCCAACCCTATGGTGCCCCCTACCCCAGACGGATCTTTCCCTTAAGCAAATATAGACGCCTCCCTGGAGTAGACTACAACAATAAATGCTCAATTTGGGCTGAAGTCAAACGCAAATTTCCTGTTCTATTCCTTAAACACTCACCCCCCACTACTGAACCTCACCCCAAAAGCCCCTTTCCATTACCCGAGTATGATTTTGAACAACCCTCCACATCATCCACCTCACCCCTAAACTTGCCTACCAACCCATCCCATACACTTCACCTAAACCTCTGCCCTCTGAAACATACAATGCCCATGGACCATTGGTTACCTACCTTGAGAAGAAGACTTTTCCTCCAAGGAAAATCTTTCCCAACCTCATCAAGGACAAGGCATTCAAATGGTGCCACTACAATATAAAGAGGCATGTTGTTCTTTGCCATGAAGCCAAGAGAGGTTGCAAGACGGAGTATGAAAGAAGGGCAAGGACGTTTGGCTTAAGTAACTTCATCCTTGATCCCGACCTTTCTTTCATTCCAAGCTATCCATCATCTTGGAAGGAGTATTCTGATGTCCGGGACTTTCTTCCTTACTATGCTGTGCGGAAGGAGTGTGACATGCCTCGAGAAGCTAAGATCCATCACAACCTTCCAAAGAGATTTTGGTCAAAGTCTTCTCGCACTAGCGTAGGAGTTGTTCCTCCTCGAGCTTGCCCAAGGCTCCCTATCCTAGATCCCAACAAGGATAAGGACCTTCGCAAAAAGCTTGAGTCATGGACGCTGCCTTACCAACATGCTTTTGATCCCCTGTTTTGGACAAAACATCGAGATGACTCTGGGGCTCTCGAAAGTATTTGGAAGAAAGATCCTCGCTTCAGATTTGACCCAGATGCTAGGATATATTGGGAAAATCACATCTGGAGATGCTCCCAAGAAGCGTCATCATCTGATTTATCAGCTGAGGAGAAAGCTGAGATTCGCGTCTACCCGAGACAATATCGAATCCGTGAAGCAACCTTCATGATCATAGACGATATCTTTGGGATACCTCTTTATCCTAGAGATGTTCTGCCTATGCCTCCTATCAGATGGCGGGAAAATAAGTATGATGATGCTGATATCATACTTGAAGTGCTGCGTCCACCCGAACCTATTGTTGTTCCTCTTGCTCCTCCTACTCTTCCTCCAAAGCCGGTCATTCCTGAAGAGACTGGGGACACCGAAATTATCTATGCGGAACCCTCCTCTGAAACTCATGATAACGAAGTGGAACAAGTTGCAGACTCAGCTCAGTCCAAGTCTCAACCGGTCCCTCTCTCAATGGTCCATCCTGATGCTCCATCTCCTTCTCAGGCTCTGAGTGTAGTTCCTGATCAAAGAGGTGTGGACGCAACCCGGGCCACTGCTGAGAGCTCTGCCTCGGTTATTCCTCCTGAGTTTCAAGAGTTCGTTCAACGGACTATAGAAGCTAACAATGCGGTGCTCCTTCAGCAAATTGCGGCCATGTTCAAAGATTTCATTCCCAAACCTCCTCCCTCTTCTTAAAATTTTTTTCTTTGTTTTCAAATCAACTGACTATGATGTGTTTCTCACTCTTTTGTCTGATGACAAAAAGGGGGAGAAGATGGATTTTGATTGATTATTGATTGATTGATTATTATTGATTGATTATTTAAAGTTAAATTTGTTGATGGAATCTTTAAATGATACATGTGCTCATATCTATGCTTTAAATGATTAAATGCTTTAAATGATTAAAATGTCTGTCTTAGGGGGAGCCCTTCAGCTCTCTAGGACTCTTTGTTCAAATCAAAATTAGCATGTTTTGTCATCATCAAAAAGGGGGAGATTGTTGGAACCAAAGTGGTCATGGTCCAGATAATCCCTTAAGTTTTGATGTTAACAAAGAGCTAATTTAAGATGAACAAAGATTTGTTATGGACTAATGTTTTATATTAAGTGTGCAGGACAAATCTAAATTGAGTCTAAAGACTTTGTCTCGTCCAACATAGTCCAAAGACGTTATCTCGTCTGACATAGTCCAAAGACGTTATCTCGTCCAACATAGTCCAAAGACTTTATCTCGTCCAACACCTATTCTTGGTTTACGACTGGACGATAACTTATAGAACCATTGAGTCCAAAGACTCTTTTGGTTACCTTCTGTAATAGCTAGTCCAATAAATGTCTTTTAAATTTCAAGCGCGAATATCTTTGTAAAAGCATTTGAAATTATTATTCCATGTAAAAGGCTTATACCAGTGGGACAAAACATTCTCTGTAAGATTCGTACAAAAGAAAAGCATAAAGCCAGAATGTCTCTATCACCTAAAGAAGTTGACCTTCTTGTTTTGGATAAACAAAAGGCAACTTTCGTTCTACTCAGAGGATATGTCAGCACCACTTTTAGCTATCACCCTGATAGTCTATTCTGCTGATCAGAAACTTCAGAAGCTATCAGACTCAACGGATCAAATGCATTCAATGCTCATCAGAACGGATCCTTTTCCATCCGTTGAAGACTGAAGACTGCTCAAAGAAAAGAGGCTATATATACCTTCATCTTTTGAAAGTGCAGAATCAAGAAAACAGAGAACGAAATCGAACTTGAGCAAAAATACAAGTGAAACAACACATAGCATTTCAAAATCCTTCAAGAGATAAAAGAGTAAATCTCAAGCTTGCAAAGCTAGAAAAGCTACTCTGATTCTAACCTTCATATTACTCTCTGTGTAGAGCTATTTTCAAGAGTCTAAGCTTTAGTTTCGAATTCTCACATTTAGTGAGTTAGTAGAACAATCTTTTTCAAAACCATAGTTTGGTTGAGCCTGAAGAGGCTTGTCTGTAAAAGAATACTTAGAGAACCTGAAGAGGTTGAGAATACTGCCTGAAGAGGTGTTGAATACTTTGTAACAAAAGGTTTTGTTATAGTGGATAAAACTCTCAAGTAGAGAGGACTGGACGTAGCTCTTTGGTGAAGAGTGAACCAGGATAACATCTTTGTGTTCTTTTCTCTCCCTTACTCTTTTTTTAGATTATTATCTAATTAACTAACTGGGATTGAATTGCCTTTCTTTACGCTGTCAAACTAAGTTAGCGTCCAACGTGGTGTTTGGAAGAGCTCTCTTTGCTTTCAATCGTTTTAGCGTCCAATCTTGAGAAAAAACATTATCTGCTTACGAAAAGAATTTAAAATTCTCTAAAACACAATTCAACCCCCCTTCTTGTGTTTCAAACAGGTTCCTTCAATGTTTAGGATCTTTGTAATTATTATATAGGCATATCATATCATATCATATCATGTAAAAAGGAATAAAATGTCTTATATTTATGTTGTAATTATTTCATTAAGCCTATATTAAAGAGACTCCACTGTGTAGTTGAAACACACGGTTTCAGCATCCTATGCCTCTGTTTTCTCTCTTTCAACAATGAACACTTCTGTTCTGTTCAAGATTCAGGCGTGGATCGCACCTGCCTTAGGCGGACATAGTGGATAGAGGTTGATGGTGCTCCTAGCTCCTTGGAGTGCAAGGGGTGTACCTGCAAAAAAAAAAAAAAAAAAACAGGCACTCTAAGGCTGAAGTTAGAGATGACATGATAAGCACCTAAACACTTGGGGAACCCTCCCTTAAACGCTAGCTATTAAGGGGGGAGAATTAAGCCACTTAAGTACTCCATCGAGCATCCCATACTACTAGATGTGGGACTTTAGGCACCCCATAATACCCAAGTCCCTATCATAGCATCGCTCCTGAGAGTCGACGTCCCGGCGACTGCACTCTACGACGCTTCACTCGGCCTTTTCCGGTTAGCCCCTCCGTAGGTAGCCCTTTTCGAGATACCGGCAACCAAGCTCTGATACCAAATGATAAGCACCTAAGCACTTGGGGAACCCTCCCTTAAAAACTAGCTATTAAGGGGGGAGAACCAAGCCACTTAAGTACTCCACCGAGCATCCCATACTTACCAATTGATAGGTACCAGGAATAATAAAAGAGAAATTGAATGTATTTGTATTAAGAAGGTAGAATCAGGTCTGATATCTAGGAGATATCAAATCTGTATTACAGTTATGGAAGCAGAAAAACAAAGAAGATGATAGCGTAGACAATTAGAGAGGTCTAGTCTCTCCCAAGGTTCCAAAGCCCAAATCCAGCCTCCAACTGGATATATCCCTCCCCACAAGTTGGACGCAGCCCTCTCAGCTTCATTTTTCTCTCTCTTGCCAAATCAGCAAGGTTAGTTATGTGGGTCTGGATCAAGTGCATCATGCACCCTTGTGTCATCAGGTGTTCCCTCCTTATATAAAACTTAGTAATCCTGACCTTATTGGGCTTATTGGACCCCAGGTTCGCATCAAATCTCCCTCCTTCAAAATTCACCTTGTCCTCAAGGTGAAGGTACAAGAAGCGGCTGGCAAAAAATCTTCCCCTAGGATCCCACTACTGGAAATACAAAGACCAACTTATGCAAGAATCATAGTAATTTCCACTAGGATCCCATTGCTTGGGACCTAATTGTAACACCCCCTCGCGGGTGCTACGTACTCGAACTCAAAATGCGGAATAAAACAAGAAAATAAAACGCTGGTTGTTTTCAGAAAATAATATAATTAAATAACTACGTTTGAAAACGCGGTTCTAAAAATTTTCTGCATGCATAGGCAAAACAAACTCAAGACGGAGAAATAAACTTCATAATACACACTAATAATCAAGGTGCATAAAACATAAACATAACATAGGTTCAGGTCTAATGTATAACCTATTACAGATTTCAGGACATAAATTCAAAAGCGTGCAGTAACAATATAAAACTGCTACAAAATAAAAGACTCCTAAGCTGGTCGGCTAAAAGTAGCCATTGGGATACAACCCAACGTCAACTTCATCAGAACACTCCGTCATTCGAGTCCTCACGTCTCTGCGAGGATCTATGATCAACATCTGTACATGTGTTCCAAAAACACAACAGGGAGGCAAAGGTGAGATACTCATATAAAAGTTTATCACGATAGCCGCATAAGCGACAAACAGCAGTATAAACATCTACAGATAAATATTGTCATAATTAACAGTTATTTATATGACACAATATAATATTTCAAATACTATCATGAGTTATAATAATGCATGAGACTTCAATATCATCTTTCTAATTCATGTACTCCGGAGATTCTAACTTCCCAACATCGAGCGATAGGCCGTAGCAACACCCATAACACAATTGTCCTCATGAGTCGGCCTCTCTATTTAGGTCTGAACTCCAATTGTTCCAGGGTACTACGTCTCACCATATCATGAATAGTCCAGTTCCTGATCGAGTTCATTCGTGCTGGGTAGTCGACTTACCACGACACGGGGTCGCGAGACCACCGGCTACTTGTGGAGTCTCGACACACAGAATGCCCATATAGACCTAGTGGTCTTAACCGGTTCCATTCTCAACTACGAAAGTTGTAGCTCGGTTTCAAATGGCACGTCTGCCGGTTCATGCATGTACACAAAAAGTTTTATGTTTTCTTTGCGTTCATTCTTTCAAATGTCGAGACATAAAGTTCACGACTCGTTTCAAAAGGCATTAAGCCCACTCAAATAAAAAACACAGGACACGAGGTCCGAGTGCTCAATCCATAAAACACTAGCCCCGACGTCTCGGCCACTAGGTTTGGGTTCATCTCAAAGGTTCATAATTTTTCTTTTGGTTTCATTTTCTCAAAACACTTTGGAAAACAAAACACACTTTGGTTTTCTTGAAACAAAACATCTTTTTGATCAAGGGAACATTTTTCGGGAAAAACACCTTTCTTGAAAGCAAAAAAAACCATTTTCTAAGGTTTTACGCCTTTCTAAAACGCTTCATTGAAACAAAACACGTTTTGTACGACTTTTCACAAAACCACTTTTGACTTTTCAAAAGAACATACTTTTCAAAAAGGAAGATAACTTTTCTTGAAAAAAGCAACATGTTTTTCCAAAAACACCTTTTTGATCTCAAAACACGGTTTTCAGAACTTTGACTCGGTTTTCGAGTCTTTTAATAATTATTGAGACATAGCCAGTCCTATGCTCATCCAATATATATATATATATATATATATATATATATATATATCAACAGCTCAATATGACAATAATATTCATTAAAGGCATCCATGCCATAGTTATATCGAATAACCAACTATGTACAACACTTAACATCCAATTAATCCAGAATATAAGTATAAATACATATCAAGTCTTAATTCAATCATAACACACTAATCAATTATATGTCACGAGGCTACCAAACTCAAAATGAACTAACTCCCTTTACCTCACAAAAGTGTTCAGTCCAAACTCGATCGGTTCTCGACTCCGGTTTCGCTCGCGTCGCCTAAAACATTCAAACACAATACAATTCAAACCACAAATCAACATCAATCTATAACATCAAAACATAATTTTTCCTTCCCCTAAAAGGTGTAAGGTTCGGCCATGAGAGGTAAAAAGGGTTAGGGATCTCATTTGGTTCCAAATTTTTGGATGGTTGGTTCATGAACTTTGTTAACACTACTACAAGTCCTATGACTCAAAACTGTGAAACATTGCTCATGGATTTTTCTCATGAAGGTCTCGGCCATTTTGGGCAAAAGGGTTTAGAAATTGATTTGGTTTTCCATCACTTGGATTCAAGGACAATCGGAAAGCTAAGGATGAAATCAAGAGTTAGAAATCAAAAATTTGATGAAAAACACTATTCATCATCACTCTTAGGGTTCGGCCATATTGGGGTAAATGAGCTAGGATGAAAATTGGATCATGAGCTTTTGGGTTTAGTTAGAGGATGATGAGGTGAGTTCAAAGAAATTGGTTTCCTATTAAAAGGATTTTTCTACAATTTCCTATGAATTTTCAAAGTTTTGAATCGTAAAATGGATTTTCATGAAAATGGATTTTGATCATGAGATTGAGAGAGATTCAAGAAGCTAGGAGATCATAGAAGTGATCTTACTCAAGAATGGATGAAGATTGATCAAAGATTCAAGGTTTTTCTTCAAGATTTCAAGGTTTTCTCAAGGATTTCAATGGAGGTTTTCAAGAATGAAGAAGATGGTGTTCTTGGTTCTCTTTGGGAGGCTGGGCTATGTGATAATGGGGCTGAGCAAGGGTTGGTCAGCCTTCTGAAAGACTCATTAAGGGTAAAAAGGTCATTTGGTTCAAGGGTAAAATGGTAAAAGGTGAAAAAGCTTAAGTTAGGGGTATTTTGGTAATTTCGCGTCTCGAAATTCCCGATCGTCATGACGACTCTGGCATATTCTCCCAAGTGATCTAGCATGATGTGGTATCAAGATTATCCGTTATCGGGTCTCGTTGTCCCTTTACGACTCCAAACGCCTCTCGGTTCGATTATACGGCCGAATATAATATATTATTATTATTTTTCGGACGTCAGGACGGATTTTTTCGAAAATATATGAAACGTGATTCTAAGACTAATTGTCTTGTTCACGGGTCAAAATTAGGTCCTGATAGCAGTAAAGCACTACTGTCAATGAAAAACGCAGATCGGGCTCCGTCTGAGTTTTTGGCTCAAAACTTAATCGTAGCTTCCTACGACATTGTTGAGCATGACTATGGTCTCGGAATATTTTATTTCCATTCCTTAGACCTCGAATAAAAATACAAGTTCATAAATATTGATTAATTAAGAGAACTTGAAAATCGGGGTATTACACTAATGGTCCAATTTCTAATTCCTTGGAAATCTCTTTGAGGAATGATGATCCTATAGCCACATCCAACTTGTGGTTCCAAATAGTATCATTTGGGAGGAATTCTTCTGCTCTCTTAGATGAAGCTAAGAATGTCTCCAATCCATAAAACATGGTCTTGCCTATCTTCCCTCTTGGTAGACAAGTGTCGCAAAGACATTTAAAACTCAACCACATGGCCCTACTGGGTAGTGTCTCATAATTGCAGTAAAAACATGGGCTATATGTCGGTTCACAAAATTCAACAGCCACATACCAACGACCAAATCGGTTCTTCTCCAACTCTGTCATCATATACTGGGACTCAAAAAATCGGTTCTTAAGTGCTGAATTTTGGTATTGGACCATTTGCAATTCATGCATTATTTTATCTTGCTCATTCTTCATCTTCAATACTTCTTGCTTTTCCCTGACTAATTTTCCTTCAAGTTCTTTTCTTCTACATATCTCCTTAGCACACAGGCTTTCTAACGCTTCATCCTCATGAAAATGCAAATCCGTTAACTTTGACATGTCAACAACACTATTGAAGGACCCTTTTGAATTTAATGAACAGTGGGAACTGTCATTTTCAATCTCTTCTAGGTCATCAGAGTCTAGAAATTTCAATGCATTAGGAAATGCTTCTGAGTTGAACTCCAGCATAAAATCCTGAACTGATTGAAACAAATAAAACTGATGCTCTTGAAGATCCATTCCTTCCAGAACACCCACAACATAGGCACCAATCTCTTCACTTTCAAAGACACTAAATAAAAGCATTCTGTCAGTCAAGAACAACCCATCCATCAATTTTACATTCTTGCCAATCTCAGGAGGCCTTCGGTTCACTTGTCTAAAAGGAAAATGGCTTACCCAAGGCTCATCAATATGAAGAACAATTAAAACTATAGGTGCACCACTGAATGCAGGAGATTGGTCGTAAGAAACTAATTCATGGAGGCGAATTTTTTTCCTTGTAGCATCTAGCAAGGGCAGCTCATGGTAAACATCAGTTGAAAGGAGAATTAGTTCACAGAGGCCATTTCTATCTTCATCGAGTTGGCTTAGATTCTTAAAGTCTAGAAAACAGAGGCCCATATTGGAAAGGCAATGTTTCTTCCCAATGAATTGGGCTAGGCCCATTATATAATAATACTGACCTCTTTTATGTAATATCATCAGTTTCTCATTTGCAGCTCTAATCCTTGCCCTTTCTCCCCTTCCTTTCTTATCTATCATCTTGATCTCCACTCTTTGGGCTTGGTCCAATTTGCGAAAAGTTTGGCCCACTTTCATTAATGCCCATTCTGCCCTAGCTTCATTTTTTCTCCCACCTGGGTTAGGTATCTCAGCTGCAGATAGCAAAAGCGGCTTGACCCAACCATGGGATATTCCACCCACCTTCACGGGCGCGTTCTGATCTGGCGGCTCCGGAGGTAGCAAGCGAAAGGTCGGCGACTTTGGCGGTGGAAGCTCGACCGGTGACGACCCAACCTCCACCATGGGTGCGTTCTGATCCGGCGGCGGTAAATGAGAGAATGGCGGTGCCAGTCATTTTATTGACGTCTTCTCTTCGACTCCGTCAACTCCTCGACGGCCGTCGATGCTTCTATTGGCCCCCAGAGAAAAAACCATCTCGGTTTCACTCTTCTCCACCATCGGACAACCCTTGGCAGTGCGGTGCAAGTTGTCCAGCGGGAGCTTCATCCCTGCGTCTTCCCTTTCTTCAATCTTATCAAACACGATCACAGTGAAGAAGTATTTTTCAGCTTGCTTACCACCATCAACAAGTTGGATCTAGCCCATCTGTTGTAAACAGGTATCCAGGTCATCCCTCTCTATGTTCTCCTCTTCTTCTGTTTCTCGATTCCGCCCTGGTTTTTCCTCTTCCTTCTCCTCCACGATTGCTTCATTTGATTCCTCTCTCCCTTCACTGCTTCTAGGGCTTTCTTCTTTCACATAGTGGCGGCTTGGAGCATGATCACGTCGAGATCGACGTATGGTGTACTCTCTCTTCATCTCCTTCAAGAGTTGCTTGATCCCGTTCCTCTGGCATTCAATTTCTTTCCTCAATTTAGTCAGGCCCCAGCCATAGTCGTCCGCTTGGATGGCTGCTTTTTCTCCACTCTAGACTCCAATGATGCTCTCGGATTCATCATTCCGACTCCCTGGATCGAGAGCTTTGATACCAATTGATAGGTACCAAGAATAATAAAAGAGAAATTGAATGTATTTGTATTAAGAAGGTAGAATTAGGTCTGATATCAAGGAGATATCAGATCTGTATTACAGTTATGGAAGCAGAAAAACAAAGAAGATGATAGCCTAGACAATTAGAGAGGTCTAGTCTCTCCCAAGGTTCCAAAGCCCAATTCCAGCCTCCGACTCTTATGTGTAACCCCCTAACAATATACCCCTCCCCACAAGCTGGACGCAGCCGTCTTAGCTTCATTTTTCTCTCTCCTGCCAGATCAACAAAGTTAGTTATGTGGTTCTGGATCAAGTGCATCATGCACCCTTGTGTCATCAGGTGTTCCCTCCTTACATAAAACTTAGTAATCCTGACCTTATTGGGCTTATTGGACCCCAGGTTCGCATCATGACACTAGGAGACTAGGGTGTTTGGGAGAAGATAAACCTAAGGGCTTGGCCTCTTTTATATAGTGTGTAGGTACTTGAAAAGGAAGTAAACTTGAGAGTTCTTATCCTTACTTTAAAGGGATTAGGAGATTTTATGCCGTTATTCCTTGATCCTGGGAGATTGAGTGTTATCTCTACCAACATCTAGAAGATTTGGCCACTATTAATGGGGCCAAGATTGATGCCTATAGGATTTTCAGTGTCCAGCCATGGTGGGCCTGGTCTGGATATATTAGTATAATGTTTGTTTAATAGCCTATGTATGCCAGTTTCCTGTTTGTAACTTGTCAATGAATGAATGTTCAATATTTCTTTCAATCAATTGGAATTATAAATTGGTCTAAGAAAATAACCTAAAGTGTGGCACATTTATAAAATTTATAATTTGAAGTTGATCAATGTTTTGCTTACCAGTTTCCAGTTTCTACATTTTTTTCTGGTTATTGTAGATTGTAGATGCTTCCCATTTACATGTTTGAAAATAAATGCTTATGCAGGAAGAAGTGTTGGAAAGAGCCCAAAAAGCAAAGGAAAAAGCAGCGCGTGAAGCTATGGAGGCACAAGGACTCGTTTCCAAGTCTGCAGTTGAGACAAAAATTGCAGATTCAGCTACTCCAAGACCTTCATATTCTGCAACGGATCCAGTCACTTCGGTTCAGTCTACTGATGCATCAGAAACATACGCTGAACCTGCCAACGAGGAGCAATCTGATTTAAGTTCAGCAAATGATGACTGATCCGTGTGTATGTCTATGCTTCAATATTTGAATGATATATACTGAATGTGCTCAATACCGTATGTTTCTCTAATCTCAGTAAGTTATCGAGCTCAACAGACGTCTATCTTTTTCCCAAATTCCATCCTTTCTGGTGGAACTTTGTCGTCAAGAGATCAATGAAAATAAATTCTCAATTAAATTCGAAATTGAATTGTTACTGAAGTATTTTTGTTCTTCGAAAGAGATTGAAAAACTTCATTACACATGACAGAAACAAGGATAATGGTCATACTGAAACTGGCACGTCAATGCAACAAAATTTTATTTTACTTCGCACGTGGAAGTATCTTGAACATTTACCACGATTATTTTACGGTCCATGCTTCATAGAACATGACTAAAATACAATGATTCAAAGTGTTTTTTTTTTAATATCTCATCTTTTTCATTCCTTACCTCCCTTTTCCAATATTATCCAATTAAATCCCATAATTACCTCTTGGAGTTTCCCAATCTTTTTCATTCCTTATCCTACTAATTTTTTTTATCTCTGATCAAATTTTTCACCCTTCTTTAACTATTAGTTTTCGTACCTTCAATTTCTTACTTCTCTTTCCCCACAACACCAACCCCATCCTATTTCTTCTTCTTCCTTTTTTCCCCTCTCCCCATTCCCACCATATTTCTTCTTACTCCTTTTTTTCCTGTCCCTCCCCATTCTCTTACCTTTCTTTTTGTTCACTCCCAGTACCCCTACTCCCTCCCTTCTTTTTTATTTTTCTTTCATTCCCCTTCCTCCCCACTTCATAAACGCACCAACAGTTCCAGCAGTGGATGAGCGGCATTCCAACGCATTCCAGCAGCTCATCCTCAGGTATATACAGCTTATGAAAACTATAGTTTCCATTAGTTTCAAATTTTTGAAACTTTTGTATTTTGTAGTTAATTAAAATTACTTTTAATTTAAGTTTTACGATTAGTTATAATTAGTTATATATTTTAACTAATATTAGTTAAAATTAGTTTTATATTTTTTGGTTAATTAATTAGTTTTTTATATTTTTTAGTTTTACGGAAACTATATTGTAATTAGTTGAAAGTTAGTTAAATTTTTTTAATTTTAATTAATAATTGCTATTTAATATTATAATATGTGCTTTATTTTTAATTTATATCATTCTATCTAATTAAAAATTTTGAAGTTAATTAATTTTTTAAAATTTTAATTTATAATTTTTACCAAAAAATTATATAATTATAATTTGTAAATTTATTATGAGTATGATTTAATTAATAAATTTAATTATTAAATTTAAATTTACGTACTTAAGTAATGTGTTTAATTTATATGTATGTAGATATGCCACGGACCATAGCCAGTGGTGTTGTACGGTTACCACCCACAGATTCAGAATGTAGACGTCGTGTTGCTACAGCTTCAGAGCATCAGGAGGAGATCCCTGTACCGGAAGGGTCTTTCCCGGGTGGGCCCTAGGACACGTCGGTCCTTAGGTCATTTGAGGATCACGTTGCTACACGCATATGGATTGGATAGATAATGAACCGAATGATTCAACTTTGATTAAATTTAAGCTTTGACGGATGCAGGATCGAGGTGAACTGAAGATGGTCACCCGCAACACCCTTTCCCGAGTGTCACATTCCCGAACGTTTATAAGGCCGAAAATATTTCTTAATGCGGAAAATACGGTTTTCTTTTTTTTTTTTTTTTTTTTCCTTTTCACAAGATGTAATGGGATTTAGCAAAGGTAAATAATACTAATAACGAACTTAGGTTCGCCATACCTTTCTAGAACAATATGCATAATAAATACAGGGACATAAACAGAAAAAAGGAATAATACTATATACAGACATAAGTCTAATGTATAACCGATACAATAAGTACTAGGAGTCGTAGCTCCCAAAAGGTACTACAAAACTGACATAGTCTGGCCGACAACAAAACTAGACCACAAAAAGAAGGTCCGCCTCAGGGCTCAAGGAAACTACTGGGCTGAACCATCGTCACGTCCATCTGTTCAAACAGGAACAGCAAGTACCAACAGAAAACATACAGATATGGGTGAGATTCCCGTTCATCAACACAACAAAACAGCAGTAGCAAAAACGGGACGACTCACCGGGTAACAGCGTACCCAACATGCTTACAAGAATTCTCAATGTCAAACATATTAAGCAGTTGACAGCATAATATCATGTTAAGCAGTTAACAGCATAAAATAAGGTATTCTTAAACAGTACAACGATGTATAACTGTAAATGTAAACATCAATAGCCATGCAATGCAATGTATATGACTCAATGTCAATGTCACTGGGTACTACTCTGACCCCTACTCCATGGAGCTAACAAAACATTCGGAGAGAGTGAATGGGAGGACATGTTCCGTGCGCGCCAGCCTTGGGCAAGATGCTACAACATTCGTAACGTGCACGTATCTAGCCTTTACGGAAACACTCTCGACCAAACATGAAAAGTACGGCATCTAGTAGAGGATATCAGTGTAGTGCACGGATTCGCCACGACACAGAAGAGCTACCAACTGGTCACATGTAAGCCCTTCCAACCCTGATACCTCCAAAAAGACCATTGAAGATCGTCACCGTAAGATTCGCACCCGCATCAAGGTGTAAGCTCAACTCCTAGGCTCAAGGCCTTACGACTATGCAAATGAAATGCCAATGCTTACACAAAGCAGATGCGATCAAGCAATGTATATCCCCCGGATAAACCTCGAAGTCTACTAAGGTTCTCTTCCTTAGGAACTATATGCGTCTTTTGAAAAACAAAACCTCTATCCACCAGATAAATCTCGTGATTCCTCCGTGATCGAGTCATCACAAGACTGAAACAATTGAACGACTGATCGGGATCCGAATCACCGGTCCGTCATCGAACTACTGTTTCAAAACCCAAAACGTTTGTAAACCAGAATAACTTCTCAATTGAAAACTCATTTGATTTGAAACAATTTTTGAAACACTTACTTACTCTATTTTTAGCATTTTCTGAACATGGAATTCGCTTAGCGAAATTACATTCGCTTAGCGAAATTGAAACAATAATGCCTCTTTTGGAACTCCTCTGGATCGCTCGGCGAGACACAAATCGTGTAGCTTAATGTATTGGATTCGCTTAGCGAATATGAATTCGCTTAGCGCAAGTTCAAACGGTTACACCTCTTTGGAAACACTTCTGGATCGCTCGGCGAAACAAAATTCGTGTAGCGAAATTTCACTTTCTTCGCTTAGCGAGTATAATTTCGCTTAGCGAAATGGAGGCGGTTATACCTCCTTTGGAGACTTCTCTGGATCGCTTAGTGAGACGTAATTCGCGTAGCGAAACTCGTTTGGTTAGCTTAGCGAATATGAATTCGCTTAGCGAAAGTTAGGCAGTGATGCCCAACTTAGACTTTCCCTGTTTTCGCTTAGCGAAAAGTTGCCTTAAAATAAGACATCAACCTTAGGGAACCATTTTGATTCTCTTCATGAAACCACTTCTTTTCTCATTTTGAGTCACTTAGGGTCCATTCAAAGTCACTTAGGGTTTTTCTTTGAAAAACACAAGTTATTGAAAACACTTTCTTTACATCAAAACTTGACTTGACCAAGAACTATTCATACCCTTCCTTTCCTCAAGGTCATGGCTAATAGCCAACTAGGAATCAGTGTGAAGTTTTACTTCATCAACCAATCAAAGTATGCCTCACAATACTTACACAATCATGATAACCATAATACACATTACTACATCATAACCAAACATCCAAGTCCATCACACATTATGGTCTCATAATCAACAGTAAAAGTCCATACTTGATCTAGTGATCAAAGTAGGTTTTCCAACATACATGAAAATGGTTTTTCATTCAATCATATCTTCATCAACATATGCTAAAGTACACTACAACATACTCAAGCATAAACTCATCATGACAATCTTGTTCTCCAAGAGAACTTAACAAAACTTAACATATAAAAGTGAACCCAAACTAAAGGGTTTCACCCACACATAAAATTAAACAGCCATTCTCACTACCACCATCTTGGTGTGATGAGGTTCTTCTCCCCATACCTGTTGAAGAGCAGATTCCTGGATCAAAGTCGGTTGATCGGTTTGTGAACCTCCTGATAATCGTCAACAACACCAACAACACAACAATCCAACATTAAACAACAATCAAAGCCAATCTCAACTATCATAAAAAAGAGGATTTCGGCCACCCTAGGTTAAAAAGGTTAGGAATTGGTTTTGGTTTTCAATTTCATGGATTCAAAGGCATTAGGAAAGCCAATGATGAAATCAAGTGTTAAAAATCAAAAATTGATGAAAACACTATTCATCATCTTCAAGTAGGGTTCGGCCAAAAGTGCTTTTTGAGCTATGATGAGAGTTGAATCATAAGCTCTTGGGTTTAGGTAGAGATTGATGATGTGAGTTCAAAGAACTTGGTCTTACCTCAAAAGGGTTTTTCTACAATTTCCTATGGATTTTCAAAGTTTTGGATCTAAGAAATTCTTTTCATAAAAATGAAGATTGATATTGAAATAAAGAAAGATTCAAGAAGCTAAGAGATCATAGAAGTGATCTTACCTTGAAATGAAGAAAGATTGCTCAAGGAATCAAGTGAATCCAACAAAAACTCAAGCTTTTCTAGGTGAAAATGGAGTTTTCTCTCAAGAACAATTATGGAACTCTAAAGGAAGAGGGGCTGTGCGAAAATGATGAAGTGGGGCTGAGTTCAGCCTCTTAAAAGTTCACTTAAGGGTAAAAAGGTCATTTGCCAAAAGGGTATAATGGTAAAAGTGTAAAAGACTAAGGTTAGGGGCATTTTGGTCATTTTGCGTCCAGAAATTTCCGAACGTCATGACGACTCTGGCGTACTCTCCCAAGTGTCCTGGGATGATGTGATATCAAGATTATTTGTTGGCGAGTCTCGGTAAATCCATATGTGGCTCCGTTCGTCACCCAATTGAGGATTCCGCCCGAACGAAGGTCAGGAAGTGATTTTTCTGAAATTTTTACGAAATTTAACCAAAACGTAGAGAATCGAATTCTAAGACTTACTGTCTCATTCACGGGTCCATCTGAGGTCTTCTAAGCAGTAAAATCATACTGTCAGTGTAAAAACGCAGACCGGACTCCGTTTGAGTTTTCGACTCAAAACTTAATCGTAGCTTCCTACGATATCGTCGAGCATGACTATGATCTCGGAATATTTTATTTCTATTCCTAAGACCTCGAATAAAATAAAGACATTAAAATACTAAAGAATTAGAAAACGTGAAAATCGGGGCGTTACATCACCGATGGCCGGGAGTTGAAGCAGTGCACGATTGAGCATTGTGAGATACATGATAGGGTAGAAATCTCTCGGTTGGCACCACTGTTGTCGTCCTGCTACGTGGAGGTGGACAAGGGCATCTTGTCTGCATTTGCTGAGAGGTGACATAAAGAGACCAACAGCTTCCACTTGCCATTGGGAGAGATGACCATCACGCTAGATGATGTGTCATCGTTACTTCATCGGCCTATCATGGGAGCCTTCTGGATACATCCTGGCAGTGATAGAGCCATCCCATATGCACTTTTGAGGGAGTTGTTAGGGGTGTCATACCAGAAGACAGTGACAGAGACTGACTTATGCAAGGGTTCAAAAGTTTCGCTGCAGTGGCTGCGAACTGTATACGTAGAGCGTTGTCAGGCGCAGCAGTGGGACGAGGCTGCTAGGGCATTTTTACTGCACTTGGTAGGTTGCACCATCTTTGCCAACAAGAGTGCATTTTCAGTCGACGTTGCATACCTAGATCTATTCTGCGACTTCTCGAATTGTGATAATTACGCATGGGGTGCAGCTGCCCTGGCATATTTGTATTACCATGGTCATGCCAGCTATTGGGAAATGAAGCAGTTGGGAGGGTATATGACCCTTCTACAGGTACAAAAGTTTAGTGTTTTTTTGTTGTTTTCGCATTTAATTTCAACAAGTTAAAACTAATTTAATCATTATTTTTTTTACAAGCTTGGATCTTCGAGCACTTTCCCGGTATGGGGAGCCGGGACCTGACAGAGGGCTATGTTGAGGATTTACCTCGAGCCTCGCATTGGACCTGACGCAGGAGTGACGGACGGGTGATGCCCTATCGGGTTTGGCTAGACGAGATCACCATAGTCGATGTTATATGGATGCCTTTTGGTGAGCATAGGGGACATAGCCCATTTGAATGGGTTTCGTTCTTCTGGGGGTACATCAGGTGGGGTATGTGGATTCAAGCCCACTTGCCGGATAGGGTCCTACGACAGTTTGGCTATGTGCAGCATATTCCTCGATCGATTGACGAGCTCACCCGTGTTCCATTATCTCCATCAGAGATAGAACTACGTTGGATGAATTTTGTAGAACATTAGACCCATACAGGTTTCCAGGTATCATATCCATAACAGTGCATGACGGCATACATGCGGTCATTTAAGTCGATATTCCACCCTTACATCATACCGCCATCATCCAGTACCAGTAACAATCATCCCGAGGTGGTAAGTTTATATGAATTCATATTATCTTTATATGTTATCCATTTTATGTCGAGGTTGAACGCTTTATTGTTGTAATTGATATTTGTAGGTGATTTGCGATAGCATTGCCAACTTTCTGTAATCCGTGATCGATAGAAGGCTGGCAATTGAAGGGACCGAGGAGGTTTGGGAGTTGACGCAGGAGGCATTGAGATTAGTGCGCAGTGCGAGACAGGATGCACCTGCATCCAGTAGGAGGAGAAGGAGGACTGATTGACACTCCTTCATGTATTTTTACTTAAATTTTAGAGTGTTTAATTAATTTGACAAAATCTTAATTGTGTGAGACTGGTGATCTTATTTTACTTAAAAATTTCAAATATTATTGCAAACTCCCTATTTGTTTATATAACTACTTAAAATAGATTGATATTATTATTATTTTTAGCAAAAAGGGATTATTCGCCCTTCAATTTATTAATAAAGAAAAAGAAATGAATAAAAAGAAATCATGGGGGGACATAAAACCAAAACCCATGACAGAATTCGAAAAGCAATCCTAGAACTAGGATAAAACAAAACCTAAGAATAAAGGATACAAATA
Organism: Ammopiptanthus mongolicus; assembly: GCA_039655645.1. Classification (NCBI taxonomy): domain Eukaryota; kingdom Viridiplantae; phylum Streptophyta; class Magnoliopsida; order Fabales; family Fabaceae; genus Ammopiptanthus; species Ammopiptanthus mongolicus. Next base: position 35,051,362 of record CM077350.1, read on the forward strand.
AAAGAATGGAAATGTTGAATAGAAATAAAAGAATGGAAATATTAAAAAGAATAAAAGAATACATATCCTGTTATGTCTACATATCCTGTTATATTTCCTAAAGCACCATAAAATCAATCCTCTGTTATGTCTACATATCCTGTTTGTTTTTGTATTAATGAATGGAAATGTTGAATTCATGACCTATATGGACCAACCCATTCATGAGAATAACTATTGCAATGTTTGAACCATTGCAGGATAGTTGGAGGTATCGAAGACCCGGACTTCAAAAAGACCTGTAAATAAGTTAAAATTAAATAAACTCCGCGACCATATTATAATAAAACGAATTAATTTAAATTCGTAATGCATCATAGTATACCTATACAAAGTGATAGTCATTCACAAAAGCAATGCATATAACGTGATGATTTTCAGGCGATGATGTTGGTTGACCTCTAAGAGGGAAAAAAGGTCATGCTTGCGTTTAATGATAACAATACCAAGACCACTCTGTATGCTGATACAATTATGAAGCCCATATTCGGCATGGTCGTCCACTTATCATAGGTTGCTTGTTATCAAAAAATTAATCAAAGTCATTAACCACAAGGACGTCCATAAAGAATAAATGAAAAATAAAATTGCATCACATTACCATAGTTGTCTTCTCAATATACAGAGATTCAATCAGTTGTTTCACGTACCCATGACCCCCTACGAGTCGAGCATATTCGTCACGCCACTGCCCAAGCTCTTTAATCAAATCTTGACGTACTAGAGTCCAAGATTCCTCACCTTTATCAAGCAAAGCCGCAATTGCACGATAACCACAATTCCCATCTGCTTTCACATCAACAATTGATTCAATATATCGTTGCATCTCTCGAGGAATTTGGTCTAACATTGGATTCTTTTCTTGCATGGTTTCTTATGGGCAGATGTTTGAGACCGACGGTGAGTTGACGTGCTATCATTGGCAGATTGACGTGCATCAACATACTCAAAGTAGGAAGTATCACGCTTAGTTGATTTGGCTAAGTTAGCTGCATGACCTTTTGGTGCCCCCTTTGTTTTGACCTTCGCGGTAGGCGTAACATCCCGATTTTTTGTGACTCTAATCGAGCTGGTTAATCGCGATTAGGGCTTTGGATGGTTGTGTGAATTGTTATGTGCTAGTTTAAGGCTTAGTTTGAAGCTTAGGAATAGGCTTGAACAAGGTTGGAGGTGTCTAAGGCGTTAAACAAGTAACTGTAGAAGCCAGAAGTTTGAAAGACTCTTCCCAGCTAAGCGTCATACTCAAGTGTGGGAAGGTAGCACACCTTAGCATTGGCAAGCTCAAGCGCTGGTATGTTGCACGCTCAAGCGTGCTGAGTGCGTTTGCCAACTTGTGTGCTTTTTGACGCGTGTGCTACACGTGTCAAGCTAGGGTGAAGGTGGAGCGGACAAGGTTCCACGCTCAATCGTGGAGGAACCCCACAATTAAGCTTGATCACGCTCAAGCTTGCTGGAGGTCCACGCTAAAGCGTTCTCAGCAGGATCACTTAAGTGGAGGTTTTCACTTTTCTTCCAAACTTAACCATTTTCTCTTTTTCAAGCTCGAGCTGTAGAGTTCTAGAGAGAAGGACAGAGCTTTTAGAGAGGCAAAGCTAGTTTCAAGGCGATCGAAGTACTAGAACGCGATTCCGACTGCACCGTTGGGATCGCGACCAAGTCTTTTACGACTTTGACGGATTGGTTTCTCGATTCGCCAAAGGTAAAATTGAATCCCTAACACGCGTTCTTTGTGTTCTTGGTGTTCTTCGAGTGTTTACCTTTTTCTTTGATCTTTTGAGCTTGCCCTAAGGCTAACATTATTGCATACGTGTAGTGCTCGTGATTAGGGCAACGTTCATGTTTGTGAGTGTGCGATTCGAAGAAGGAACCGCGGCTGCACCAAGGTGGTTCATGGCTGTTCTTGGAACTTCCATTGAAGGGGCTGCGAGCTCAAGCTTGGAAGGAGCGAGCCGGTGTTCGTGTTGATCTTCGTGCTACGACTGTTCAAGGGGGAGAAAGAGTACTGCTGCCGTTGAGAAGGCAGGAGTAGTGTAGTATGTTTTCTGCTATGTGTAGGGAAGCCTTAAACCTACTAGTGGTTGAGCCCCGATAAAGTACCTAAACCCTAGGTTTAGGTTACTTTGGGCTATCGTCGTTAAGATCGGAAACCCTAGGTTAGCGAACTGTTGATTAAGGATGTTCTGTTTGTATGATCGATGCTATGATAATGACTGTTGTTGTTGTTATCTGTCTAAGTGCCTATATGCTACTATGTGCTGTTGTTAATATTACTGTTGTTAGTGTAGTTTGAGTTGTGGCTTGTGGACACGTGGCGTCAAGGCTGTGGCCATGTGGATGTAGTGGCATTGTGTTGTTTCTGATTGAGAGCTTAGGTGTGAGATCCGGTATCAAGCCCGTTGAGGATGTTTGTTGCATATCATCGTCAGCTGCTAAGTGGCGAGGCCGTATGACAGGTAGTATGGGCTGCCAACGTCATACGAGATTAGTTGTACCTGAGTGCGGGTACAGGAAGTAGATGGGGCGGTCAAGTGAGTGACCTTAGGGATGTTGCCACTCTCGGGAATAGTCTATAGTGACAGATAAGGTAGCTCCTATCCTGTCATGACGCCCGATCCGGTCCGGTTTGCCCGACTAATCCCAGAGCTTTCCATTGTTCCAGGCTAACGTTCAGAGGCAACTGAGATACCCCGGTTCCGGTGTGGAAGAGGGATGCACTCTTATTGGTCATGGCGAGCGGTTCGGTTTCTTAGGAAAACTAACTCTTTTCCGACACAGAACCTGTTCCGAGGTGGACTCGTTCGGGTGTGGAACCGTTCCAATAGGAACCATCTTTGTGAGTTTTCAGCCGACATGCTACATGGGATTAGTATCACGGTCTAGAGGATTGATCTGAGTGTGAGACTCATGGAGATGGATGCTTGTTGCATGTGTTGTCTTGAGAGATGTCTGTTAGAATGCAGTAACTGTTATATCTGTTATATCTGCTATATGCTACATGTTAATGTTTACTGCATTGCTGTTGTTTTTCGACTTTGATATGCACTGTATTTCTTATCTCCCAACTGTTTTCCTGTTGTTCTATTTTTGGGTTCACTTGAAGACGACGAGATAGCCGATCCACAGGATGGACCCAAGACTTCACCCGTTCATCACGGGGGCACCGCGGATGCCGATGGTAGGCGACATTGAGATCATCTACCATGATGAGAGGGGATGGCGGGTGGACCCCTCGACCTTTCTGGTGGTTTACATAGGACCCGTCAGTCTGATCTTTCGGAGTGGCAGGCCGCTGTATGTGGACATCACTAGACCCTAGCGCGTGTACCAGTTTCTTCCTTTCTGTAGGATGTGGGGACCTCCGAGGCAGAGGGAGCGAGACTACATGTGGGTGGCACCCCAGTCTTCAGTTGTGACTGAGACGACCCCATACGCATGAAGCCACCCCATTGGGCTGCAGAACGTCCTCGACGCTTTGATACTCCCAAACCTTGTTATTCTTATTTGTGACACCCACTACCCCGCATATAATAAAACATCAGTAAAATCATACATGCCTTTAATAAAGAATAATATAATAATTAAATTAAAAACATTTTCTCAAGGGCAATGTGCATCACATCATCTATAACTTAAACGTAGGAATCTGAACTAATCAAAATCCTTTAAAACAAACTGCGGAAAACATAAATAATAAACATAACCCAAATCCCGATGTCACATATCAGAGTTGGTATACATATACCGATAATACATCGGAATAAAACTAAACAATTGAACGTAAATCCTAATTACTACTACTAAGAGAGATCTCCATGGGATCACTCCTCGTCGGCATGTTCACCCTCATCTGCACATACAACATCATATGCACAAGAACAACAAAAGATAGGGGTGAGAAATACGATCATAAACATATGTAAACGGAATGGAATAGTAATTAAGATGACATACAACATACATCAATCAACACATGTATAATCAATATATATATATATATATATATATATATATATATATATATATATATATATATATCAAGATGCATGTCAATGCGAATGCAACATCACTACTTCGTATGCATGTGGCCAACAACTCTAACTCTGGAAAGACGATTAGGAGTACATGTCCGGTTATCAACGTGGATGATATGCCAGACCATGGGCCATCCCCGAACACTCTCACTAATCCTGATAACGTATAGTGGCTAGTCAGGGTACTCAAGCTAATTCATTAGGCCACTCCAACAATAGGTAGCTAGCCCATGTCTCCTGAAACTTCCATACCCAATGTACCCGCAAGGCCGGGATAACACCCATCGTGGCCTCCACTATCGCGATTCATCGTTTGCTTTCCACCCCACATATCAACTTCAACGTATGATGCGTGCAATGTTCATCAATATGCAAACACATGTCCAACCATCCATTATCAACACCATTACATGGCTATCAACTTTGACCAACAACCATCAAAGATGATTTATCAACATCAAACTTGACCAATAAGCATCAAGAATGATTTAACCAACAACATCGATAACAGTACGTCGTTAACAATAACATCATCGTCTTATTAATTGTTCTCTTTGTTAAATCTTAACTTAACATTATCTTTATTATGTATTATACTTAATCTTATTATCTAAACCACAATTCATATTTTATTAAGATTATAACTTAATCTTAATATTTAAACCTCATGTCATATATTTATTAAGATTATAACATAACCTTAATATCTAAACCACAGTTCATATCTTATTAAGATTATAACAAGCCTACATAACACTATCTGATGCAAACCAAGGATGGCAACTTTGAAGAGAAGAACAAGCGAATTATGGAACAAGAAGAACCAAATTGAAATTTGTTGAAAAACTTTATTTGGGTTGGTGATGACCTCTCTGTCTTGTTTTGGCTGTATCTTGAGATCCAGATATCCGATGGATGAGTTCTTTGATGCGTTGGAAAGCTAAGATAATTATCTACAAATCATATTTCAAGCTTTTGGGCGAGATTCGGCTTATACCATGGTGAAAACCGGGATACAAGATTAGGACGAAATTCTGGACGGGATTTTTCTTGTATTTTGGGCTTTCTTTGTATTGGGCTTGTGTTTTGGCAAGATAGACTCCTTATGCATTACTTAGGAGAAGATTAGGGTTAGCCGTCACCTTCTTAGAATAAAAATTCTATAAATAGGACTTGTATTACCTCTTTTCATGAACCTTTGAATAACATTAGAGTTTTCCTATTGGAATTCTTGGAGAGTGTTATTCTCTTCTCTCAAGTTCTTGCATAGAACTTGTTTGATTCTTATCAAGGAGTGCTACTCCTTGTGGCGAATCCTCTTTTGGCTTATCAATCTTCCAATTTCTTGGAAGCAATTGTGGCGCCTTCTTTCATCTCTTATCTTTTCCATTTGTTCATTTAATTTTCGTTTTTTTCTTCTTGTCTAGTTTCAATTCGGCACTTTTATTTTAATTTGCTATCTTGGTTTAATTCTTGTCTTTAATTTGCCATATTTCTTCCATTTCTTGTTATTTTCATCATCATCATCTCGGGTGACATCTCACCTTTCTCTTTCCCCCCTTCTTCTCAGCCATTGGTCATAAATTTCAAGTGATTAAGCTCAAGGAAAGATCCAAACAAACAATGATTCATATTTGGATCATATCATATGGTATCAGAGCTAGCTTCCTTGAGTTTAGTTCCTTGATTTTGAATTTTGAAATTTTTCAAAATGTTCATCATGTTCTTGAGAGTTAAGCCACTTTGATCTTTATGAATTTCAAAAATTGGTGTTAGATTGTTAATCTACACCTTGATTGAAAGGTCCTTACAAGTGGAATCAAGTATACTAATTATTTTTAGAGTTTGAAGCATGAAATAGACATTATTTTGGGGGAAATTAAAATTTGGGCACACTTACCCAAGAACATTCCTTTGTTCATCATTTTCATGCTTCAAGAGGCTTTTGATTTAGTTGACAACACCCAAAACTATTTAGGGTGTTATTGAAAATTTTAAAAGTAAGAGTCCCAAAAAAAAATTAAAAAAAATACAGGGACTATTCTCCAAATATTATATGTTTAAAAAAAAAATCGCAGAATTCTAGGAGAAGGCCACAAACTCATTTTTGTTTATGCTAGCCTCTTAAAAATTGGATATACTTGTTGCATTGGGACAATAATAACTCTGGCTCAGTTTTCAAAAATCCTTTCCTAAACACTTGGTCACTAAAATACTCATAGTTTTGTCTTTGCAGTTCTCCTTTCTTTGAACTCTTGATTGATGCTAAATTAGGATTTTTACACAAGTTGTAGCATTTATGCATTATTCTTGACTCTTGCAAGTTCTTTCCAAGGACATTGAGGGAGAATTTGAGTGGAAAAAGGCAAGAGAGTAAAAATACATCTTGAGTAGAAAAAGCCTATTTTGAGTGAGACAAACACTTTGTGAGGATGGTGAGATCAATTGAACAAGAGGATACTCCTCCTCCCTCACCTAGAACCATTAATCTTCAAGCAAGAATGGATAATCAATTTCAAGCCATAACAAGGCAATTGGAAAGGATGAACAAGAGGTTCAATAACATGGAGCGAGAGAGACCCTTTGTCACTCAAAACGATTCTCATCACGGAAGTGGGTATGAGAGTGAAATGGAGAGGCCAAGAGGAGGAGATTGGCCTAGACATAGAGAGAGACAAAATGATAGAGAAGATAGTATCGAGGGAGTAAAAATTAAAATACCTACTTTCCATGGGAGAAATGACCCCGAAGCCTACTTAGAGTGGGAGATGAAGATTGAACAAATCTTCTCATGTCACAACTATAGTGAGGAAAAGAAGGTGAAGATAGCCTCTTTAGAATTCCTAGATTATGCTCTAGTATGGTGGGATCAATTACAAAAGGAGAGAAGGAGGTATGACGAAGATCCCATAGATACTTGGAGGGTGATGAAGAGTGTGATGAGAAAAAGATTTGTACCTTCCCATTAACATAGAGACCTTCATAATAGGCTCCAAGAAGTATCCCAATGGCCTAGGAGTGTTGCTGAGTACTATAAGGAGTATGAAAGGAGAGATAGAGAAAAAGAGAGAAGCAGAGAATATGAGAAAAGAAGTAGATATTATGAGAAAGATGAAAAACCAAGTTGGAAGACGAAACAAAAAGAGGGCTCCTCTTCACATTTCAAAGAGGTAGAGAGTACTTATAGGAAATCATCCAACAATGTCCCTTCCACCCACATTTCTAAATCTAGAACTAGGGATATTTATTGCTACATGTGTATGGGAAGAGGACACACAAGTTCTCAATGTCCAAATGGGATGATAAAAGTTTGTAAGATTAAAGAGGAGATTCAAAGGGAGTTAAAAATCATAAGAAATCAAGAGACGAAAGACTTGAGAGAAAAGGAGAGCGTTAAAGAAGTGATTCCCAATTTTGAAGGCAAAATTCAAGAGAAAGAGGAAAAGATTGAGGGAAAACATGAGAGTGCATTTGAAAAGAAAGAAGAGAAAGAGAAAGAGGGAAAGGATTTGAGAGACAAAGAGAAAGATTTTGAGAGTGTTTTTGCAAAGAAATCTATGAGCTTTTTCTTAAGTTCTACCTCTAACCCATTGTTTAGTTTTGATGATTCACTTTTGAAGGAATTTGAAGAAGTGCATCCAAAGGAGGAATACAAGGAATCCATTGAAGTTAAATTTGAGCTTCCAAACACACAAGTCCCTCATGGTTTAAAGGATTTTGGTGGACCCTCCATGACCTTGACTACGAAGTTGAAAACTTTTAAGACCTATCAAGGTTCTAAAGGATTGCAAGAGGAAAAGGAAGAATTGAAGATAACTAGAGAAAGGCGAAACCCTAAAGCCGAGAATGAGTCCTCAGCAACACTTGGGAAGTCATGGCGTTCTACTACTCTACTACCTTCTTCTAAGTTGGTTTGTGGCTTCAAGTGTTGGGATTCTTCTATTTTTGTTCCTTTGTCTTACATTTCTTCCCTAGGTCATAAAGAGAAGAAAGTGAATGAAGGAGAATTCTCTCAAGGAATGGTTAGCCTTCATGAAGAAGACAAGTTGGGCATGAAGTTTCAATTTGCAAAGCAACTTGATGGGGTGTTGAACCAATTTGCGAAGAAAGACAATAATAGGGAGGAGAAATCCTTGACTTATACTTCTCCTAGATTTTATGATTTGCTGAATTTGAAAGAACATGCTTCAATTCGTGATTTGCCGAATTTGCATGAACTTGTTTTAAAAAATTATGATAAATCTTTGAGATTTGGGTTTGTTGTTTTACCCCTTATTAGCCTTGGTCGAATTGGAAAGTTTTCTATGAATGATGAAATTGTTTCTAATGTGGACATTACATATGATGGATTCTTTAAACTTGTTTTTGGCCCTGGAGGTTGGTTTTGTAGGCACATGTAGAATAAGAGCTTGGTTTCATTCAAAGGAAATCAAGTCTCCATAGAAATAGACTTTTTCTTAATGCAACTTTCAATAAAACTAATACAGTCCTTTTTTGTGTAGGTTTTGGAGCTATAAATTCGAGGTCGAATTTTCTTGAAGAGGGAGGGAATGATGCAAACCAAGGATGGCAACTTTGAAGAGAAGAACAAGCCAATTATGGAACAAGAAGAACCAAATTGAAATTTGTTGAAAAACTTTATTTGGGTTGGTGATGACCTCTCTGTCTTGTTTTGGGTGTATCTTGAGATCCAAATATCCGATGGATGAGTTCTTTGATGCGTTGGAAAGCTAAGATAATTATCTACAAATCATATTTCAAGCTTTTGGGAGAGATTCGGCTTATACCATGGTGAAAACCGGGATACAAGATTAGAACGAAATTCTGGACGGGATTTTTCTTTTATTGTGGGCTTTCTTTGTATTGGGCTTGTGTTTTGGCAAGATAGATTCCTTATGCATTATTTAGGAGAAGATTAGGGTTAGCCGTCACCTTCTTAGAATAAAAATTCTATAAATAGGACTTGTATTACCTCATTTCATGAACCTTTGAATAAAATTAGAGTTTTCCTATTGGAATTCTTGGAGAGTGTTATTCTCTTCTCTCAAGTTCTTGCATAGAACTTGTTTGATTCTTATCAAGGAGTGCTACTCCTTGTGGCGAATCCTCTTTTGGCTTATCAATCTTCCAATTTCTTGGAAGCAATTGTGGCGCCTTCTTTCATCTCTTATCTTTTCCATTTGTTTATTTAATTTTCGTTTTTTTTCTTCTTGTCTAGTTTCAATTCGGCACTTTTATTTTAATTTGCTATCTTGGTTTAATTCTTGTCTTTAATTTGCCATATTTCTTCCATTTCTTGTTATTTTCATCATCATCATCTCGGGTGACATCTCACCTTTCTCTTTCCCCCCTTCTTCTCATCCATTGGTCATAAACTTCAAGTGATTAAGCTCAAGGAAAGATTCAAACAAACAATGATTCATATTTGGATCATATCACTATCCATCAAGCATAAGGGGTCAAAACTGCTCCTCGGCACGTGAGAATCGATTTCCAATCTCTGGAATCGATTTCTCAAGTCTTCAAATCGATTTCCAATCTCTGAAAATCGATTTCAACATGTTCAAATCGATTTCCCCAATCGATTTTGAACAAGGAAAATCGATTCTAGAAATCGATTTCTACAAGGCCAAATCGATTTCCACACCTTGGAAATCGATTCTTGGAGGATTCAAATCGACTTCCATGTGCTGGAAATTGATTTCTGGGTGTCAAATCATACAGCAGCGGGTTTTCTCCCCTATCGGACCAGTCTACGTTCTCTAATTGACATATCATTTGAGCCTAAGCTATTTATCACCAATTTGATTAGTCCAACACTCATAAATCATAACCTAAGTGTTCTCAAACTAACCCTTGGTCATCAATCTCACATTATCTATTTATTTTCTCCCTATAACTATGTTCTTATAGCATAAGGTTAACAAAACACCATATCATGGCATAAACAACATGCTCATCATCATCAATTCATCAACAATCATATAAATCATAAACTCATAGTTATAAACATGTTATAACCTCAAATTATTCATCAATCAATACTCATATAGCCAGAAAACAACATAACAACATTCATAGGCATACGCAGGCACACATAGGGGTCATGGGTTAACCCCTTCATCTTAACCTATCCCAAAACCCACATATTCATACCCAATTTTCTCCCCCCATACCTTGTATGACGATTCACAGCCTAAGGGAAAAAGAACAGAGCCAAGTTCTGCTACGGTTCCTTCTTACGGGTTCAGCACTTGATCACGATCGCAACACTGAAAAGCAGAGTCGATCTTTAAGTTAAGGATTGAAAGGGAAAACAAATCTAGGATTAGAAACTCACCTTGGTTTCTAACTTTGGATATTAACTCTAGCAGCAGGGATAGACTAGCCAAACAATGGCGTGTTCTTGACGAAGAACACCAAAGCAGGATTCGTCCTTTTGGGTTTTCTAGAGCAAGAGATCAGTGAGCTCCTAGGGATGAGAAGAGGCAAAAAGTGAGTACAATAGGGTGTGGATACTAGGTTTAGGTCATACGCTATGTATATATAACTGTTAGGGACGTTTTAGGACGAATGGGCCGTACACAGCATAGCGCGGTAACCCAAACTCGTACACAAGCTCTGACACACCTTGGAATCGATTCCACAACCATGGAAATCGATTTTCCATTGGCCAAATCGATTTTCTTATCAAGGAAATGGATTTTGCCATTTAAACAATCGATTTCCACTTTCTGGAAATCGATTTCTTCACGTGGAAATCGATTTCCCAAATCGATTCCCCTTTTTGAAAACATGTTTTTGGCCTCGATACCTGAATAATACATATAGATAATTATCTAAGCTTTCCAACGCATCCAAGATCACCTCGATCGGATGTCTAGAACTCAAGATATGGCCAAAACCGTGAAACAGGTTATTTTGACTCGGATGGATCGATTATTCTAAAGGCTGAACTACTACAACTATGAACTTATGCATCAAAAACAGGCAAAAACAACATACACAAGCATCTATAATTAAGTATTAACACATATAGACATAGAAGTAAAAAGCAGGGTGTTACAATTCCACCCCCTTATAAAAAATTTCGTCCTCGAAATTTCTACTCACCTTGAGTAAACAGATGCGGGTATGACTCCTTCATCTTGCTCTTCAACTCCCACGTAGCACTTTCTTCTATAGCTCCACTCCAAATGACCTTGACCAAGGGAATTTCCTTCCCTCTCAGTTGCTTGACCCTTCGATCTTCAACCCGAAGTGGTAACACCTCAATGGTCAAGTTATCCTTTGGTGGAATGACATCGGGTACTATCACGTGGCTTGGATCATGAACATACTTTCGAAGTTGAGACACATGAAACCCATTATGAAGGTTTGACAAGAACGAGGGTAAAGCTATTTGGTAGGCGACTTCACTGAATCTTTTTAGAATTTGGTAAGGGCCAATAAATCTAGGAGTAAGTTTCCGCGCTTTCATTACTCTGCCAACCCCAGTTGTTGGAGTAACTCGCAAGAACACATGATCCCCCTCCTGGAATTCGAGAGTTTTTCTTCTCTTATCATGGTAACTCTTTTGCCTACTCTGTGCCACTCTCATCTTATCTTGTATCATCCTCACTTTCTCTGTAGTCTCTTGCACTACCTCAGGTCCTAACACAACATTCTCTCCAGGCTCATTCCAACACAAGGGTGTCCTACACCTCCTCCCATACAAAGCCTCATAAGGTGCCATCCCAATACTGGAATGGAAGCTATTGTTGTAGGTGAACTCTATAATGGGTAAAAACTTATCTCAACTGCCAGACTGCTCTAGCACACACGCCCTCAACAAGTCTTCTAAGGATTGGATTGTCCTCTCAGACTGACCATCGGTCTGTGGGTGATAAGCTGAACTCAATCTAAGCTTAGTTCCTAAGGCCTCATGCAAACTATTCCAAAATCTAGAGGTAAATCTAGGATCTCTATCTGAAACTATGCTAGAGGGTACACCATGCAACCTAACTATTTCTCTGATATACATCCCAGTCAACTTCTCTAATGGATATTCCATGTTCATAGGAATGAAATGGGCAGCTTTGGTTAACCTGTCCACAACAACCCATATGGCATCACAACCAGCTGGAGTCCTAGGGAGTCCAGACACAAAATCCATAGAGATAATATCCCACTTCCACTCAGGAATACTCAAAGGTTGCAACTTACCTGAAGGTTTCTGGTGCTCTATCTTAGCCTTCTAACACACTAGGCAAGCATAAACAAACTCAGCCACATCCTTTTTCATCCTAAGCCACCAAAACATCCGTTTCAGATCCTGATACATCTTTGTGGTTCCTAGGTGAACACTCAAGCCACTCCTATGTCCTTCCTCAAGGATCAACTTCCTAAGCTTTGGAACATCAGGTATACAAACTCTATCTTGGAACCTCAAAATTCCATCTGTCCCTTCCTTAAAACTGAGATTTCTACCTTGAGCAATCAACTCTCTCTGGCCTAAAAGGTATACATCTATCTTCTGCCCTTCTCTAATCTGATCCATCAAACTGCTAGTGATTTTCAACATTCCTAGCCTAATGCTCTTAGGGGTAACTTCCCAAGCTAAACTCAAATCTCTAAACTCCTCTATCAAATCCATCTCTCTAACCATCAAGGCTGAAATATGTAAGGTTTTTCTACTCAAAGCATCAGCCACTACATTGGCCTTACCTGGGTGGTAACTCAACTCAAACTCATAATCTTTAAGAAATTCCATCCACCTACGCTGTCTCATATTCAGCTCCTTTTGTTCAAACAGGTATTTCAAACTCTTATGATCACTAAAGACCTCAAATCTAGCTCCATAGAGGTAATGCCTCCAAATTTTTAAGGCAAACACTACAGCTCCTAACTCCAAGTCATGAGTAGGGTAGTTCTTCTCATGGGTCTTAAGTTGCCTAGAAGCATAAGCTACTACCTGACCATTCTGCATCAACGCACTACCTAAACCTTGCTTCGAAGCATCACAGTACACTACAAAAGGTTCACTAGGATTGGGTAGCACTAACACAGGTGCAGATGTCAACCTATTCTTCAACTCCTGAAAACATTCCTCACACTTAGAGTCCCACACAAAGATCTGACATTTCTTAGTAAGGCGGGTCATAGGCAAAGCTATCTTAGAGAATCCCTCTATAAACCTCCTATAGTACCCGGCTAAACCCAAGAAACTTCTAACCTCGGTCACTGACTTAGGTGCTTCCCAATGGAGCACGGTTCCTACCTTAGCTGGGTCCATGGCTATCCCTCCTTTAGAGATGATGTGTCCTAAGAAACTCACCTCTTCTAACCAAAACTCACACTTGGACAACTTGGCATACAACTGTTTTTCCTTAAGGGTTTCCAAGACTGTCCTCAAGTGTTCCTCATGTTCCTCCTTAGTCTTAGAGTATACTAGGATATCATCTATGAAGACAACTACAAACCTATCCAAGTATGGATGAAAGATCTTGTTCGTGTAGTCCATGAATACAGCAGGGGCATTAGTCACACCAAAAGGCATAACTAGATACTCATAATGACCATAGCGTGTTCGGAACGCAGTCTTTGGAATGACCTCAGACTTAACCCGAATTTGGTGATAGCCTGATCTCAAATCTATCTTAGAAAACACACAAGCTCCTATCAGCTGGTCCATAAGATCATCTATCCTAGGAAGAGGATACCTGTTCTTAATAGTCACCTTGTTGAGCTGTCGGTAATCGACACACAACCTCATGCTGCCATCTTTCTTCTTCACCAACAACACTGGCGCTCCCCACGGAGACACACTAGGCCTAACAAACTACTTCTGGAGCAATTCCTCTAACTGTTTCTTCAACTCAACTAGCTCTAGAGGGGACATCCTGTAAGGTGCTATAGATATAGGTCCTATACCTGGCACTAAGTCTATGCTAAACTCGACCTCTCTCTCAGGTGGCAAACTATAAATGTCCTCTGGAAAAACTTCTGGGAACCCTCTCACAACTAGCACATCCTTAACCTCAGCCTTTCTCTCTACTTCCAGGGAAGATAAGATCATGTATACTTGGGCTTCTTCTCTAATAGAGCCTTGACTTGGTTGGCAGTCCGAAAACTCGGATCCTCAGGATCGACAGCAGTTCAAAAAACAACAGTTTTATCAAAGCAATTTAAAAGGACATGATTGGCAGATAACCAGTCCATACCAAGAATAACATCAAGTTGTTTAAGGGGTAAGCATATAAGATCAACTATGAAATCTCTATCATCAATGACAATGGAACAACCTTTACAAATATGTGAGGTAACCACAGGCATATTGCTAGGGGTAGCAACAACTAGATCATATTCAAGTGAGCAACAGGTAATCTAATGTACTCAACACAGTCATGTGATATAAAGGAATGCGACGCACCCGAATCAAACAACACTATTAAAGGAGTCCCTTTGATGAGGCACTTACCTTGAATCAGGTCTTCAGATTCTGAGGCTTCAGCTCCATTGAGAGTGAAGACTCTTCCACTTGTCCTTATTCGATTGGCTTGAGAACTCTTGCTGGCACTCTGTGGCTCCGTCTTTGCTCCACTACAATCCTTATTGATATGACCAGGCTTCCCACACTTGAAGCAGATGATGTCTGTCTCCTTGCAGTCACGAGTAAGGTGCTCCTTACCACACTTGCCACACTTGATTGGCCTAGAAGAGGCAAATCCTCCACCACTGGCTGGTCCCGATGTATACTGCGATTTCTTGCCGGCGTACTTGAAACCACGACCAACTGGTGCCAATTGTTGTTTTCCTTTATCTTGTTGGGTCGTCCTCTTGCTACCTTGGGGACCAGAACTCTTGAACTGAGAAACTCTGGACTTGTAGTCTTCCTCAAAGATTCTGCACTTGTTCACCAAGGTGGGGAAAACACGGATCTCCTGGTAGCTGATGGCTTGCTTAATCTCTGGACACAAACCATTCTCGAACTTCACACACTTAGAGCGATCATCATTACAATACTGGTAGAGTGGCTATTAACGTGACAGCTCCTCAAACTTAGCGGCATAATCCCCAACGGACATGTTTCCCTGAGTCAAAGCCAGGAACTCCATCTCCTTCTTGTCGCGTATATTAGCAGGGAAATACTTCCCCAAGAATCTCTCCTTGAAGGCATCCCAAGTAACAACGGTGCCTTCAGCTTCTAAATGTTGGCGGCAATTCTCCCACCAATGTTCAGCTTCTTCTACCAACATGAAGGGAGCAAAGGTAACCTTCTGAGCATTGGTGCATGCCATAGCCCCAAAGGTCTTCTCAAGCTCTCGGATCCATGTCTGAGCACCTTCAGGGTCATAAGCTCCCTTGAAGGATGGCGGATTATTCCTCTGGAACTTATCCAAACCCTGAAATTCAGTAGGTCCACCTCCGTTGTGATTCTGATTCTGCCCTATGGCATTAGCTAATGCTTCCAGGGCATTAGCAATCGCACGATCATTTCTACCCGCCATAACTTCCTGCATCATTCAAGCAAACTGCTCAATATCGGAAGTGAAGCAAAGCAAAACTAAACACTTAATACTCTATACCATCGTCGTAGACAATCATATAAGAGTACACAGAAGAGAACACAACAGAGACATACCCCAGCCTGTAGGACAGACCGGCTCTGATACCACTAAATGTGACACCCACTACCCCGCATATAATAAAATATAAGTAAAATCATACATGCCTTTAATAAAGAATAATATAATAATTATATTAAAAACATTTTCCCAAGGGCAATGTGCATCATATCATCTATAACTTAAACGTAGGAATCTAAACTAATCAAAATCCTTTAAAACAAACTGCGGAAAACATAAATAATAAACATAACCCAAATCCCGATGTCACATATCAGAGTTGGTATACATATACCGATAATACATCGGAATAAAACTAAACGACTGAATGTAAATCCTAACTACTACTACTAAGAGAGATCTCCACGGGATCACTCCTCGTCGGCATGTTCACCCTCCTCTGCACATACAACATCATATGCACAATAACAACAAAAGATAGGGGTGAAAAATACGATCATAAACATATGTAAACGGAATGGAATAGTAATTAAGATGACATACAACATACATCAATCAACACATGTATAATCAATATATATATATATATATCAAGATGCATGTCAATGCGAATGCAACATCACTACTCCGTATGCATGTGGCCAACAACTCTAACTCTGGAAAGACGATTAGGAGTACATGTCCGGTTATCAACGTGGATGATATGCCAGACCATGGGCCACCCCTGAACACTCTCACTAATCCTGATAACGTATAGTGGCTAGTCAGGGTACTCAAGCTTATTTATTAGGTCACTCCGACAATAGGTAGCTAGCCCATGTCACCTGGAACTTCCATACCCAATGTACCCGCAAGGCCGGGTTAACACCCATCGTGGCCTCCACTATCGCGATTCATCGTTTGCTTTCCACCCAACATATCAACTTCAACGTATGATGCGTGCAATGTTCATCAATATGCAAACACATGTCCAACCATCCATCATCAACACCATTACATGGCTATCAACTTTGACCAACAAGCATCAAAGATGATTTATCAACATCAAACTTGACCAATAAGCATAAAGAATGATTTAACCAACAACATTGATAACAGTACGTCGTTACCAATAACATCATCGTCTTATTAATTGTTCTCTTTGTTAAATCTTAACTTAACATTATCTTTATTATGTATTATGCTTAATCTTATTATCTAAACCTCAATTCATATTTTATTAAGATTATAACTTAATCTTAATATTTAAACCTCTTGTCATATATTTATTAAGATTATAACATAACCTTAATATCTAGACCACAATTCATATCTTATTAAGATTATAACAAGCCTACATAACACTATCCATCAAGCATAAGGGGTCAAACTGCTCCTCGGCACGTGAGAATCGATTTCCAATCTCTGGAAATCGATTTCAACATGTTCAAATCGATTTCCCCAATCGATTTTGAACAAGGAAAATCGATTCTAGAAATCGATTTCTACAATGCCAAATCGATTTCCACACCTTGGAAATCGATTCTTGGAGGATTCAAATCGATTTCCATGTGCTGGAAATCGATTTCTGGGTGTCAAATCATACAGCAGCGGTTTTCTCCGCTATCGGACCAGTCTACGTTCTCTAATTGAAATATCATTCGAGCCTAAGCTATTTATCACCAATTTGATTAGTCCAACACTCATAAATCATAATCTAAGTGTTCTCAAACTATCCCTTGGTCATCAATCTCACATTGTCTATTTATTTTCTCCCTATAACTATGTTCTTATAGCATAAGGTTAACAAAACACCATATCATGGCATAAACAACATGCTCATCATCATCAATTCATCAACAATCATATAAATCATGAACTCATAGTTATAAACATGTTATAAACTCAAATTATTCATCAATCAATATTCATATAGCCAGAAAACAACATAACAACATTCATAGGCATACGCAGACACACATAGGAGTCATGGGTTAACCCCTTCATCTTAACCAATCCCAAAACCCACATATTCATGACCAATTTTCTCCCCCCATACCTTGTATGACGATTCACAGCCTAAGGGAAAAAGAACAGAGCCAAGTTCTGCTACGGTTCCTTCTTACGGGTTCAGCACTTGATCACTATCGCAACACTGGAAAGCAGAGTCGATCTTTAAGTTAAGGATTGAAAGGGAAAAAAAATCTAGGATTAGAAACTCACCTTGGTTTCTAACTTAGGAGATTAACTCTAGTAGCAGGGATAGACTAGCCAAACAACGGCATGTTCTTAACGAAGAACACCAAAGCAGGATTCGTCCTTTTGGGTTTTCTAGAGCAAGAGATCAGTGAGCTCCTAGGGATGAGAAGAGGCAAAAAGTGAGTACAATAGGGTGTGGATTCTAGGTTTAGGTCATACGCTATGTATATATAACTGTTAGGTACGTTTTAGGATGAATGGGCCGTACACAGCATAGCCCGGTAACCCAAACGCGTACACAAGCTCTGACACGCTTGGGAATCGATTCCACAACCATGGAAATCGATTTTCCATTGGCCAAATCGATTTTATTATCAAGGAAATCGATTTTTCCCTTTCAACAATCGATTTCCACTTTCTGGAAATCGATTTCTTCACCTGGAAATCGATTTCCCTTTCAGAAAACGTGTTTTCGGCCTCGACACCTGAATAAGACTTGTAGATAGTTATCTAAGCTTTCCACCGCATCCAAGATCACCTCGATCGGATGTCTAGAACTCAAGATATGGCCAAAACCGTGAAACAGGTTATTTAGACTCGGATGGATCGATTATTCTAAAGGCTGAACTACTACAACTATGAACTTATGCATAAAAAACAGGCATAAACAACATACGCAAACATCTATAATTAAGTATTAACACATATAGACATAGAAGTGAAAAGCAGGGTGTTACATTATTAACTATGCCTAGCCGTATATAAAGCGATAGCATGGTATACAAGCAGCGTTGCGGAAACAAAACAATGTAATCAAGAACGGCAAACATAGCAAACGATGATCAGAGTACAAAGCGCAAAATAAGCATAACTGTATAGTAACATGCATAAGTTAGCCCCATCAGTAGGGCACTGTACATAAATATACACACTGTCGGGTAGAAACCAAAAATACATCAGGAGCAAAAGAAAAACACTCTGAGCTCACCAGCAACCCCCGTCCCCTCTCAAAAGATACATCAAAAGCTCTCAGCTCACTCCTTAGGACGCACTGGCAGGCTCGCACCATCAGTGGTGAGGATGCCCTGAGCTACCCTGACCCCCCCATGAGTACACCTGTACCGCACAATCGGCTCATACTCTGACGAAGAACTGGACACCACGATCCTACGCCTGCGGTAGGTCCTTAAGTACTGCTCAGTCCTCCTGCGCTAGCCTCGGTAAATGTAACCTCTCCTGCTGGTCACGACCGATGGCTGGGGTGCCACCCATGTATAGTCCTGCTCCCTCTGCCTCGGAGTTCGCCACATCCTCGGAAAGGGAAGGAACTGGTAGATGCGATAGGGACCAATAATATCCACATATGGAGGTGTACCGCTCTGGAAAATCAGGCTGATTGGTCCTGTTTAGACCACCAAAAAGGTAGAGGGGTCTACCCGCCATCCCCTCTCATCATGGTATACAATCTCAATGTCGCCCAGCACCAGCATCCGCGGTGCCCCCGTGATGAACGGGCGAAGTCTCAGGTCCATGATGAATCTCCACTGGCTCGTCGTCTTCAAGCGACCACATAACAGATGACAAGGAAAACAGAAGGGAGATAAGAAATGCAGCGCATCATGAAGTAGGAAAACAACAGTAATGCAGTAAACACATAGCACGTAGCATATAATAGATATCACATTTGTAACATTTACTGCATCCCAGCACACATCTCTCAAGACAACATATGCAATAAACATCTATCCCATGAGTCGCACACTCAGATCAATCCTCTAGACCGGGATACTAATCCCATGCAACATGTCGGCCAAAAAATGCACTTTTGTATGTTCCCCACTGGAATGGTTCCACATCCGAACAAGTTCACACTTGAACAAGTTCTGTGTCGGAACGAAGTTAGCTTGTCTAAGAAAACGAACTGCTCACCGTGACCAATAAGAGTGCACCCCCCTTCCACACCGGAACCGCGACATCTCGTTAGCCTGGAACAACTGGAAAGCTCTGGGATTAGTCAGGCAAACCGGACTGGATTGGGCGTCACAATAGGATAGGAGCTACCTCATCCGTCACTGTAAAATATTCCCGAGACCGGAAACATCCCCAAGGCCACTCACTTGACCTCCCCATCTACTTTCCGTACCCGCACTCAGGTACCGCTAACCTCGTATGACACTGACAGCCCATACTACCTGTCATACGGCCTTGCCACTTGGCAGCTGAAAATGATATGCAGCAAACATCCTCAACGGGCTTGATACCGGATCTCACGCCTAAGCTCTCAATCAGAAACAACACGATGCCACTGCATCCACACGGCCACAGCCTCGACGCCACACGTCCATGAGCTTCAGCTCAAACAAACACGACCACAGCCTCAAGAAGTCAGCAAAACAACAACGGCACCATCCACGGTATCATCCCGACAACAACACAGCACGCAGCCAAACTTATTCTACGGCATTCCACCATAACTCACAATATTACCGTATACAGCACAATAACAGCAGTAATAACATCAGCATGATAGCAGTAATATCAACAACATCATATAAGCAGCATATCACATATACCAAGTAGTACGTAGGCATTTAGACAGATAGAAACAACAACAATAGGCAACATTCATTCATACGACAGCAAGCATCCTCAATCAACAGTTCGCTAACCTAGGGTTTCCAATCTCAACAGTGATAGCCCAAAGTAAGCTAAAACTAGGGTTTAGATATTTTATCAAAGCTTAACCACTAGTAGGGTTAGGGCTTCCCTACACATAGCAGAAATCACAACTACATTACTTTTGCCTTCCCGACGGCAGCAATACTCTTTCTCCCCACCTGAACTGTTGACACGTAAATCCAGGAAATCACCGGCTTGCTCTTCCTTCCTCAAGCTCGCAGCCACCCTCCTATGGCAGCTCCAAACAGCCCCTCAACCGAGGCCTCAGCTCCAATCCTCACACTACCACGAGCACGAACTTTGCCCTAATTACGAGCACAACACATATACAACAGTGTTAGCCCTAGAGCAAGCCCAAAAGATCAAAGAAAAGGTAAAGACTCGAAGAACGCCAAGAACACAAAGAACGCGTGTTAGGGATTTGAGCTTACCTTTGGCGAATCGAAAAACCAATCCGTCAAAGTCGAAGATTACTTCGTCGCGATCTCAACGGTGTTGTCAGAATCGCGTTTTGGTACATCGATCGCCTCGAAAGTGAGCTTCCTCACTCAAGAACTCTATTTCTCTCTCTAGACTCTCTGGAAAAGCTTTGGAGTGCTTTGGAGTTCTCTAAGTTTCGTGAAACAAATGAGGGAGAAGAGAAAACTCCACTAACTTGAGCTGTTGTGCACGCTTTAGCGTGGACACTCCTGCACGCTTTAGCGTGCCCACGCTTGAGCGTGAGTTCCCTTCCACGCTTGAGTGTGGAACCTTGTCCGCTCCGCCCTGACCCTGGCTTGACACTTGTAGTACACACGTCAAAAAGCACACCAGCTGGCAAACGCACTCAGAACGCTTGAGCATCCAACTCTACCAACACTTGAGCGTTGGCACGCTGAGGCGTGCTAACCTCCCACGCTTGAGCGTTGCGCTCTGTTGGGAAAAGCCTTTCAAACACCTAGCTTCCACAATTGCTCGTTTAAAACCTTAGGCATCTCCAACCTTGTTCAAGCCTATTCCTAAACTTCGAACTAGGTCTAAAACTAACACACATCAATTCACACAATCATCCAAAGCTCAAATCGAGATTAACCAACTCGATCAGAGTTCACAGAAAAATCGGGATGTTACAGTGACCAGCAGGAGAGGCTACGTCTACCGAGGCCAGCGCTGGAGGATAGAGCAGTATCTGAGGACCTACCGTAGGCACAAGATTGTGGTGTCCAGCTCTTCGTCAGAGTATGAGCCTTTGGTGCGGCATAAGCGTACTCATGGCGAGGGCCAGGGTAGCTCAGGGCATCCTCACCACTGATGGTGAGAGCCTGCCAGTGCGTCTTAGGTGGTGAGCTGAGAGCTTTTCATGTATTTTTGAGTGGGGGCGGGTCGTGCTGGTGAGCTTTGAGAGTCTTTTCTTTTGATGTTGATGAATTTTCAGTTTTGTCTATACAACATGTATATGTATGTACAGTGCCTTGCTGATGGGGCTAGAGTTATGCATATATATATATATATATATATATATATATATATATATATATATATTGGTTATGCTGTTGTGCTTTTACTCTGATAGTTTATCTATGCTTGCCGTCGTAGCTTTTTTGCTTCCGTAATGCTGTTTGAATATACCACGCTATCGCTTTATATTGATTCACGAGCATGCGAATATTCGTTTTTTAGATATCCTCATACTTATTATTATTATTATTATTATTATGCTAAACTACACTTTTGATCATTTATCTTTATTTTATGTTTCGATTTGGTCCCTTTTTTAATTTTCATCCCGCGTTTGTCCTTTAAGTTTTAAATTGTTCCAAGTTGGTCCTTTCCATCTACCCTATTATAACAGTGTTAGATCTCTAATGTTAACTCAATGGAATCTAGGTATACCTATCGAAAACTGGGTATACCGTCCGGAAATCGTTTCTCTCTCTCTCTCTCTCTTCTTATTTCTCTTACTCGTTCCATCTTCCCTCTTCCCCTAAAATTTACTTTCAACGCATTCAAACAACAGATTCAAATCAAACTTTTATACTCCAAATTATGGCAAAATCAGATAACCCAATAGTCATTAAGCAAATCCCCAAACAAAACCTAATCCCCCAAATTAATTTTAACAATTGAGAAGGATGGAGTGTAGCAAATCCCCAAACAAAAACCCTAACCCTCAATTACAATAGTCATAAGCGAATCCTACTCGAGCTGTTATTTGCATTTTCGAGTGGTGTTTATGCAATGAGGCAGTGATAGAGTTTAGGGTTTGAAGAAGGAAAGAGAAAGGAAGAAGGAGGAAGATAAGAGAGGAATGTGGCTTAACGCCAAAGTGAAAGAGAAAAAAAGACAAGATGTGATTTCCATGTGGATATAGATTAAAATAAATTAACATTGGAGATCTAACTCCTTTATAAAGGTGTTAACAAAAAGAATAAATTGAAAACAATTTTAAAATTTAAAGGAGTGAAAATTAAAAATTATATCAAATCAAAACCTAAAATAAATTTGGAATCAAAAGTATAATTTAATATTATTATTATTATTATTATAAAGCCTTCTAGAATTAGTCGCAGTGGCGTTGCTCTCCGTCGGTTTCCAGTCCATAAGCCCCCAAAGTTGACAACCTAGACTCCTCTGTCTCTGTCACTATCTCCCCTCCGCTTTCTCCCTTTTCCTCTCCAACTCCAACAAAATACCTTTACCATTCGAATTTTTTTCTTTTTCTCTGCAACCACAATCCTCGCAACCTTTCTATCTTTCTCTCTCTGAATCTCGTGTAGATTTGTTTGTGTTGTTCCCATGGGGCAGCAATCCCTGATCTACAGCTTCGTGGCACGTGGCACGTTGATCCTCGCTGAGTACACTGACTTCAGCGGCAACTTTACCAGCATAGCCTTGCAGTGCCTCCAGAAGCTCCCTGCCTCTAACAACAAGTTCACTTACAACTGCGATGGCCACACCTTCAACTACCTCGTCGATAATGGATTCAGTAATGGTCCCCTTTTCTGATCTTCTTCTTCTTGCTCTTGCTTTCTGATCACCGCCCTTTTCTAATTTCTTGGTATGCTTTGTTTGACTTGCTTTTCTTATTTGACTTTTATTTATTTATAGAAAAAATACACTCGCCTCTCTTGAACCCATCACCCTTACATGAATTTTGTTATCCTTACACAAGAATGGTGCCGAGTGAAATTAATTCAAACTTTTTTTTTTCTTTTTTTTACTGTGGGGCCTTGGTGTTAGTTTTTTTTTTTTTTTTTTTTAAATGTTCGGTCATCGTGGAAAAGGTCTTCTGTGATTTTATCTGTGAGCTGGAAGTTCACCGAAAAGCCAGAAACGTGTTTATGTTTAATGAATCGGTTGAATATTCGATGGTTCAAAATCGATATGGTAAAATAATAAAATCAAAGAACCTTGGAGCTGGAATTCGTTGACTTTATCGTCAGTTTGGTTTTCATGGATTTAAGGTTGAAGTCATTAGTCGTATATATTTTTATTGAATGAATAAGTGTGCTGTTTGGTTTGCTTTTCTGTTTTCATTTTTCAGTTGATTCGTTTTCAATTTTTAGTTACTAAAAGTCATATTGTTTCCATTTTGCTTCCTATTTCTAACTTTTGTGAAAGAATTGGTTTCACCATTTGCTTGATAGAAGCTTGGAAACAGGAAACAAAGGGAAAACAATATGACATTTTTGTAATTGCGAGTGAAAAATATACTAATTAAAAATAAAAACAGAAAACAAACCAGACTCATAAATTTGTTGTGAAAATCTCCTTCTATATGAAGTCTGATGTTTTTTTGGGGTTGTTATCATGCTTTTTATGTAGTGTTGTATTACCAACATTAGATTTGAAGTTTATTGGGAAAGAATGAATGATTTTTTGATTAGGAACTAGGAAGTTTTTTGCTTCTGTGCCAAAAAATTGTATTAGTGCGAGTTCTTAACTGCAATTGCATAACACTAAGATTGAGACTGATACACTTTCGGCTTTCATCATGTGACTAACGTAAAGTGTGGAATTACCAGTCTCTTTAAGAGACTCCTGAAGATGATGCATTTGGAGGTTTGATACTTATGTATGTGTTAGTTAAATGATAAGTTGAGCAAATTATTCCTCAATATTTCTGGCATTTATGGTAAATGTGCCACTTTAAGCTGCTTCAGTATGGTGGTTCGGTTTACAGTTTACTTACACATTTTTTTTCTGTTGACAAATACATGGGTAGAGACTGGATTTTATTCTGCTTATGTTAAAGTACAGAAAATTATGAGAATGTTTTGGAACTCTGAATATGGTATTGTTATTATTAATTGATCGTAAAAGTTTTTGAAGACAAAAAGAGAATGTAATAAAACAATTTTATTAATATGGTATTCTTTTAATGGGAATAAGATTTGCCTTTAGTGATGCATATGGACTATGAACTGCATAGGAGTTCCATTTTCTTATCCACTGTCATCCAGAGTGGACAGAGCTTGCACTTGAATTTCCAGATTGCTTTTAGACAATTCGCTTGTTGGCAGAAGCATCTTAATTGGCTTTGAATGGTAGCAACTACTTGTTTTTAGGCCATTGAGGATTCAGGATTCTGATTAGTCAGACCTCTGTTTTTGTCTGACAGAAAGATTTTGGCTCCCCAAGTTTCTATTTTTAGTCAGACCTCTGTTTTTGTATGACAGAGAGATTTTGGCCCCCCAAGTTTCTATTTTTCATGTAAAGCAGTCCAAATGTAATGATTGAAATTGTATCAAGAAAATGAGATTTGAAATACCAATGCTTTTGCCTTGTAAAAGACTCTAGGCACAGATATCATTACTTCTCAAGTTTACCGCTGAAAATTATTTGTCTCATGCATTCTATATGGGAAAGTTCTTTTGTAGTACCTTCTTACATTGAGTGGTAAGTTCAACATTTGATAGGACACTACTAATTATATTTTTATGAGCTTTCAAGAAGCTTTAGTAGTGATAATATACATATCAAAATGGAAATCTTATGTGTTTTATAAAAAACACTGCAAGAATCCTTACTGGCTGAAATTGCTTAGTGTGTCTAATTTTTAATCCTTATATATTGTTTCCTTTTCCTGTTGAACTTGTTACATGATTAGTTGGACTAACTTGATCTATTATTTTCTAGCTTACTGTGTAGTGGCAGTGGAGTCTGTTGGTCGACAGGTTCCAATGGCCTTTCTTGAACGTATCAAGGAGGATTTTACTAAAAGATATGGTGGAGGAAAAGCTGCAACAGCAGCCGCCAAAAGCCTTAACAGAGAATTTGGGTACTTGTCTTTGCCCTTCAGTATAAAATAAATGTTCCTCTCTACTATGAATTGTACTTACATGAAGTTTTGGTTTAAATATGCTTTAGACCAAAGCTGAAGGAGCATATGCAGTACTGTGTGGAACATCCTGAGGAGGTTAGCAAACTTGCGAAAGTCAAAGCTCAAGTTTCTGAAGTCAAAGAAGTTATGATGGAAAATATTGAGAAGGTATAGCAGTACAATATATCTGGAAAAGGTTACACTCTTTTTCCAACAGTCTTCTCACATACTCAATTATCTAAAATAAAAGTAATAATAGGAATTTGGGCATTGATTTTTTTTTTTTTAATAAAAAAATTACCAAATACTGATTACTTCTGTCTTAAATAATTGTGTGAAAAAGTGTACAAAAATTGTGTAAGACTAATACTATTTCCCATCGAGTTGCAGTCTTTGTGGTTGGTAGGGTGTAAGGATTATCTCCTATATTTTCTTTTTAACATCTGAGGCTTCCTCAGTCTGTCATATTTGGGGAGAATTTGAGGGCGTTAAAGGAAACGTTGATTGGTTTACCTCCCTCTCCTTCTCTGAAACAATTGACTGTGAGGTTATTGGAATTTCATCTGAAATGTGGCCAATCATTGTATTATATCTTATATATATGCAGGTTCTTGATCGTGGAGAGAAGATTGAGGTTTTGGTGGATAAAACGGAGAACCTTCACTCTCAGGTTTGATGCTTTTATTGTTTTGACACATAAGAGAAACTATTACTTTTTCGGGAAATTGAACTAGGAGATGATTTTAGATGGAGCAGAGTTTGCATTTATATGTTTTTTATTAACGTCGTGCTTTGAAAACCACAGAAGTGGTCTTTAATTGGATTTTGAGATTATCTACTGACTACTGAGACATAAATTTAAGGGCCTTCATAGTATATCCAAAGTCAATTTGGATGTGTAAGATCACTTTATTGTCAAATGCAACCAAGTCCAAATATTCGAGTTTCATAAAATCATAAAACTGTCTAAGATGACATAATGTATGAATGGTTATTGTTTATAAATTTTATGTGTGATAACTCTTTCTATTGCGATATGACACCCAGCTGGTTCAGGTTGTCTACACGGTGGGGTTTAAGTTGTAGCCAATATCTTATCATGGAAAGTATCATAGCTGAAGTCTTCCCCAGTAATTTTATATATAAACTGACTTGACTGACTTGAGCATCGGGTTGATTTCTTATCAGTTATTATTATCATGATTGAAGCATGCGTGGCTTTCTGTCACTTAAGACTTGGTTTCTTTAAAATTATATAAGGGATGTAATTGGAATGTCAATTGGTATGGCCTTGCAGGCACAAGATTTCAGGCAGCAGGGAACCCAGTTGAGGAGAAAGATGTGGTATCAGAACATGAAGATAAAGCTAATCGTTCTTGGTATCATAATTGCCTTGATTCTCATAATTGTTCTTTCTGTGTGCCACGGCTTCAAATGTGGTGGATGAGTCTTCCCACTCATCTTGAATTGTCACTACATGGGATTTTTTTGTAATTTAATATATTTACATAAAATTAACATTATAGATTTGTTTATTAGACATTCTAAGGCATCTTGTGAAAAAAAAAATCCATGAACGGGAAATGGGGTGAGAGGGAGGAAAATGAATATTGTGTGAAGTGAAGTGCATACCGGGGTATATTGTCCGTTTTTCTTTTCTCTCTCCATAAACTCTTTGATTATTTCATTTGTAGAATTGTATAAATTTGGTGATTGGTAATGTATTGTGATAAGCATGTTGAATTTCATTTTCTTTCAGTTTAGAATTGATTGTCGCTCTCGAATATAATATTTTTCTTGTGGATAGGTCCAACATACTCCGATTAATATGGAATATGAATGCTCTGAAGGGTAAATCATTAATTTTGTTCACGTGAATTTAGCCATTGATATTACAAAATAAGTAAGTTTAGTCCTGGACTTCGACAATTGTTAGTCAATTTAGTGTTTGACATTAATGCATGTTAGTTAAATCTAAGGAAGTGTCCTGCATGCCGCTTATGTAGTAAACTTTGATCAAAACAATGTCATTTAATCATTAGAAAAATAAATTCAAAGGCAAATGTTGCAGTTTTGTTATAACTGGATTGATTGATTGGACCAAATTTTTTAGAGATAAAGAAAAAATGATGTTTTTTTTTAGAGATAAAAAAAATGTTTTACTAAAAAAAAAACACTCTTAACTTCGATTGCAAATCACTATTTCATTTTTCGAAAGGGTTGCTTCCTATTAACTTGGTAGTTTTGATTTTAACGTAACTTTTTAAGGTGTTTTTTTATTCGTTTTCATTGGGTTTTATCTTTTAAATGTTAAGGTTACCTATTTCCAACTTTCTATATTTATTATTGTAGAAAGTTAGAAATGTGTAATAATAATATTCAAAAAAAAGAATTTGGGAATGAGAAAACATCACATAGGACAAGTGGGTAGGAAGCAAAAACCTCCTTGGTCGCAGCTTCTACTCTGATGGAAGTAACCCTCTTGAAAAATGAAGGAGCGATTTGTAGCTAAATTGAAGTTGCAAATCCAATGGGAACAAAAATCGGGAGGTTACCACATTGACATTGGGGAAAAGACGATCCAAAAAACAAAGGCTCACCCAGTTTTCTTTTTGAATAAAACACCAAGTTGATCATTGAAATTTTATCTAGTTGATCAATTGGTCTAATCGATTAATTTGATACCTGTAAAATTGTAATGTTTGGCTTTGGATTTTTTGAAAGGTTAAATGATGTAGTTTTGATTTGAATTTGCCTTACATTAGGCAATCTATTAGATTTAACTTATGCTTGCTAACGCGGGTTTAAGTTTACCTTTTTTTTTTTTTTTGTAACGTAAGGGATTCAAGCTTTTAAACTTTGACCTGTGAATATTGGTTTTTAAAGAAATTAAAAAAGTCCTTATTTGCATTAAGCTGCGGATTCCCACTCCTTTACTAAGTTTATCTATCTTAAGTGACTAAAGAGCGTAATATGACTATGTTTGGATCAGTGAGATCACAACAAAATAAGTTCAATGAAGTACTGAAAGATTGAAAGATTGAACTTATCATGATCAATCATCCGTGTAAAAGCTTAACCAATTGAAGATGACTGAAGCGTCTGAAGAAGACTAAAGCGTCTGAATAAGTATCTGAAGTAGTTTTATCTGAATCAGCAAATTCAACAAATGAAGATTTGTTTTGAAGATCAGATAATCAAGTTGATTGTCAAGTCTTTAACCAGAACAAGCTGAAGATGTAACTAACATCCTTCTAAAGAAGATCATAGAAGAAGATCAAGCGTCTATCTTTCTGTGAAGAAGTTCTAAGAGAAAGTTCAAGCATCTGTATTTGTGAAGTAGTTTCAAAAGAAGAACAAGCGCCTATCAAAGACAAAGATTTCTAGAGGAAATAAGTCGTTTGAAGAACTTATCTAGAAACCCCCTTTAGACCATGCGGAACTAAATGCAAGTGCTCGGATCGTTCAAAGAAAAAGTAGAAGCTCGTTACATAGACTCAACAATCAGAATAGACAAAATCACAAAATGAATACTTTATGTCAGCAGAAGTACAAAAGGTACTGAACTACTCTAACCTAAGTCAAAAAGCATATCCTACACCTGCTACAACGTCTGTTACATAGAAAAAGTGAAAAACGTACAACATGAACGTTCTGCTTAACAGAATAAATATTTTCATGAAGAACTCTCTGATATGAAAAGAAGATGAAGTCAAAAGATATGTGTCCAATGGATCTATTCCCAGTAAAGACTATTTAAGGAAGACTTTGAAAGTATTTGCTAAGAGTCATATAGACAAGAGACACACAATCATACTGAGATCAATACAACGAACAAATACACAAAGCTCTCAAAATCACTCTTTGTTAATACTCTTATCTTCTTTTTTTTTACTCATTGTAAATCTTTAGAGAAGTTCATTGTATAAGCAGTCGTACCTACTCTTAATCATATTCATTCATAGAGTGTAGATTGGTTGACTGGCCTTTTGTAATCTGAAGTTGCTGAAAGAGGCTAGCTGAAAGAATACTTGTTGAGCCTAGAGAGACTAGGTATGAGAATAATACTCATAGCTGTTAGAGCCTGGAGAGGCTAAGTGTGCAAAGAATACTCGTATGTAACCTGATCAATTATGGTGGAAAAACTTGGTTTAGCCAAGGACTGGACGTAGGCCAAAAGTTGTGGGTGAACCAAGATAAATTCTTGAGTATATCTCTTCTGTCCCTTTAATACTCATTTATTATTTACCTGTGACTAACCTTGGGGATAAACTGTGCATACTTGATATTTGATCAATGTCTTTATATTTAAATTGTGACTAAACTTATTATTTTTTAATAGCCTTTGTTGAACAAGTCTCTTTGTATTTGATCACACACCTGTTAAGCGTCTGCTTCTTTACCAAGCGTATGCTTATTGAGATCTTTGTTATTAAAACCTATTTAAATATAAATTAATTTGAATAAACACAATTCAACCCCCTTCTACTGTTTACTTGTGGTACTTTCAATTGGTATCAGAGTTCACTCTCTGGGTTGAGGACCTCACAACTGCAGAGGAAAGATTCTGGACATTACAATGGCAGGAGAAAAAAGAACCAACAGAAGCATGAAAAACTCTCTCAACTTAGGATCATCCCTAAGTAGACCTCCTTTGTTCAAAGAATGTGACTACAGATACTAGAAGCATAAGATAGGATTATTCATTGAATCAACAGATGTAGATCTACGGGATATAATCTCACATGGACCACCATTCCAACAGATGAGAATGAAGTTCATATTCCAAGAATGAAATGGACAACTAAACAGAAGAATATGTTTCAGTTGAATGCAAAAGCAAAATACTGTCTAATATGCTCTCTAAGCAGACCAGAGTTTGACGAAGTTTGTAGCTGTGAAAAAACTAAAGAAATATGGAATAAATTAGAAAGTCTCTATGAGGAGAAAAGATCTGAAGAAGAGCTCATTCATTATAGAGAAACTTGAAGATCTTTCAAACACTACATCAATCTCTGATGAAGAGAAAGAACTATATGTAGAAATCATGAAGATATGTTCTTTCAAATTTGAAGAAGAGACACCAAAGATCATTCCTCTAAATAAAGAATCCTCATCAGAACAAAAAGATGATGAAATCCTTGAAATTACTCAGAAAATGGAGAAATTCTGAAAAATGACCAGCATCAGAAAAGATGATATGATTAGACAGGTTGCTATCAAAACAAACATCTCTGAAGCCAAAAAGGAAGTTCAAAGTGTCAACAACTACAAGCCCAATCTTAAGACGTTTATCCTCAAGAAAAAAAGTGTTGTAGACTTCCTCATAAAGAACAGAAGCCAATGATCACTTGGGAAGATCTTGAAGAAGATGTTGAAAATGATGATGACTCCAATCTCTATCTAATGGGAGATATTGATTCTGAATGTGAGGTAAGTTCAGATCTTAAGGATCTACAAGATGCCTATGATGAACTTTTCAAGTAACCCAACTGTATTCTTGCCAAGCTCAAAACTCTTAAGAAAAAGTATGTTAAGCTCTCAAAAGAGCAGGAACATAAAATCTTGAGCGTGAGGAGTTAATCAAAGAAAACAACAAACTTAAAGCTGAGATCACTAATGAAACTCTACATTCTGAAGAAATTGTGGAAATTTAACAGAAAGTAGAAAAACTCACTACTGATCTTGTTAGATTTGTTAATGGCAAAAACAATCTGACAAAGCTTCTAGGCATTCATAAAGTTTGTCTTGACAAAACTGGTTTAGGATTATCTGAACAGACACAAGATAATGTATTAGGTAAATACTTAGATAGTCATATAATTTTATTTAGAAATTTGCTAAACCTACTTGTTCTTATTGTGCAAAAGCTGGACATATTACGTCCAATTGCTTTTATAAAAGGAAAGCAAAGTCCTCACATACTAAAAAATATAACACCAAAGGACCCAAGAAGATATGGGTACCAAAACACTTTTTTGTACCTATTGCAAATATTCTAAGAAGAACCAAGAAGATCCCAGTAATAGTAACTGGAAGGTGGATTCTTGCAATACACAACAACAAGAAAGTCTTTGTCCCTAGACCACCCATCTGAGGAATCTCAAAGTCACTCCCAGACATTATGAAGAAGTGTTTGGAGAGTCATTCAAGAGAAATCATCAAAAATGAAGAAAGGATGAAATCCAAGAGCGATTATGGTGAAATCAATAACTTCGTAAATTAACCGCTGACAAGTAAGTATCTCTTTGTTTGTTTTAAAATTTGTGATATATACATAAGTCTCTGAATATCACTTGTTTGATAGGCTAAGTGTCTGAGCGACGTGGCTAAAACGTGCTTAAACTTAGAATTATGTACGGTGTTGTCTTGTTTTAAAAAAATGTCCTTCGTTTCCAATTCTCACAAACTGCTTGAGTTAGTGGGAAGTTGTATGATTTTGAAAACTGTTCACACTCTAGTACATGTTCTGTCTGAGTTCTCTTTCTCCATCTTTCACATTAATACAAAACACCTACTCGAGGAAGTTATCTCTTTCCTTATCAACTTTTCTCTCTCCCTGTGTTCTCTGTGACCCTAACCTCTCTCTTGTGTCCCTTCAAAATCACTTGTTATCAATGACAACCAAAAAGACAATTGGTAATATCATCTCCATTGAGGGTATGGATGAAAGTGAAGTTAGGCGGTTTGATCTCGATCACTTTTAAATGTTGAAGAAATTAAAAGTGGTGGTGTGACATCCGCTACCCCACATATAATAAATACAAAATATATCATATAAAAGAAAATCCATAGATTAAAACCAAAGGGTAACAAGCACCACATGATCTAAGAACGTTTTAAACATAAATAATAATTGCGGAAAACATAACATAAAACAAAACCCAAATCCCGATTTCACATAATCAGAGCTGGTAACTACTACCAAAATTACATCGGAAAACAACTAACATAATTAAACTATACTATGAGCAAGCGATCTCCTCGGGATCACTCCTCAGCTGGCTGCTCACCATCCTTTGCATAACCAAAGGTACATGCAAAACATCAACAACAGCAGAGAGTAAGGAATTGTACATATGAACATAAATGGTAAAAGAGCAGTTAGCAAGATGATCATGCAGCACATAAAACATCATATTGTAACATATAGCATAATCATACTTCATCGTATTATAACATGCTATGCGATGCAAAACTACTCCGCTACTCTATATGCAATATGGATCCAATAAATAACTTAGGAAGATGATTTCGGAGTTACATATTCACATTGGCCCATAAGCACCAACACCGGTAGTTCACCAAACTCACGGGTGAACCCCTTGGATAGCCGATCCACCTTATTCTCGGATGAACCACCACAAATGCGCTTGATTCACTAACTCGCGGATGAATCACCGTGGATGTAACACCCCCCTTGGGCATTATTTATTGAACACGTGCGGAATTAAGTTTAAAAGAGAATTTCTGGTTGCTTTCGGAAAAAGGATAATTTACTTTAAGTTGGAAAACTCTGGTATAAAAATTTTCTATATATAGTACTTCAGAACAGTAATACACACATTACCATAATAAAATCACATTATACTTAACCACACACATAAACTAGGTTTATTCACAAACCCTAAACCATCACATATAAGTTTTTCTGAAATTGTTTTTTATAATGAAGTTCCAAACTATACAGAGGTTTTCAAAACCATGTATACCGACTATCTCAATTTAAACATTGAAAATCCTAAGAGCTGATTTGATAAAAGAACTCTACGGACAATACAGTCTACTACCTAGTATACATCGTACCAATAAGACAAGACCTCCCCGTCAACAGTCCACACATCTTCGTCGTCGGCATCGAGAAACCAAGCTATAGGGTCCCGAAGTGACCCAAATGACCGTTGAGAAGCATCTGTACACGTATCCAAAAACATAACAGGGTGTCCAACATTTACAACCATACAATGCAATGCGTTGTATATGACTAAATGCCATATGCCACAAGGGTAAACCTCTGACCCCTACTCCATGGAGCTAACAAATCGTCGGAGAGAGTGAATTGGAGGACATGTTCTGTGTACGGCAGACATGGGCAAGATGCTACAACATTCGTAACGTGCACGTATCTGGATTTACGGCAACACTCTCGACCAAACATGAAAGTACGGCATCAAGTCAAGGATAGTTGTGTATTGCTCGAATTCGCCACGACACAAAAGAGCTACCAACTGGTCACATGCTAGCCTTTCCAACCTTGATACCTCTTAGACAATTTAAAACGTCACCTTAAGATTTGCACCCGCATCAAAGTGTAAGCTCAACTCCTAGGCTCAAGGCCTTACAACTCATGCAATGAAATGCCAATGCTTACACAAGGCAGATGCGATAAAACAATGTCTACCCACTGGATAAACCTTAAGGTTCACTAAGGTTCTCTTTCTTAGGAACTATACGCATCTTTGTATTACAAAACTTTTATCCATCGGATAAATCTTGCGATCCCTCTGGGATTGAGTCATCACAAGACTGAAACAATTGAACGATTGACTTGGATCCGAATCATCGGTATGTCATCGAACTATTTTTTTCAAAACCCAAAACGTTTCAAGATTGTGTTTGTGTCTTATGAATTATATCTTAAGTCCTAAGTGTTATGAAGAAGGAATGAGAATCCTCTTAGGTAAGTCTTCGATCCTTTCTAAGATATTAATTCCTTGGATTTTGAATAATTAAATAAGTATTGATTTACTTAAGTCTTATGAAGTCATTGATGAACTAAATCATCAATGGTATAGTGCATGGTCTTGTTCCACCATATACTATACATAATTATCTCATTTCTTTTGCTTTAAGTTAATTACTTAACTTAGGTTTTTCATGCGTAAAACTTTACGACTTGAGTTGAAAACTCTCGATTTGAGACTTTGTAAACCAAAACCTTTCTAATTAATAACTCATTTGATTTGAAGTGACTTGATTACTTGCTTTAAGCAAAGTACATTAACTAAATTAAAAAGGGTTTTTCTTACTAACTTAGTGTAAAACCATGATCTAAGTTAGTGTAAAAGAAAAGGGAATTTCATTTTAGTTTTCAAACTATGATTCAATTAATTCGAACTTGAGGACAAGGTCCTCTTTATACTTGGAAGATAAAATGTTAACTTAGTTTTAAAATGAAGGTGATATCCCTTTAAAACCTAAGGTAACTTCCTACTACTTTTTCTTCCATGAAATCACTTTCATCATTTTACTTTTAAAACACTTAGTTAATTGTATAAACTATGGCTAAAGTAAAAAGATATTTTCACCTTAGTAAAATGCTTGAATGTCAAAACTCCATTTGATCTTTGGATCAAAATCACATATTGTTTTTCTTTGAAATATATGCTATTAAAACACTTTCTTGCTTTCAAAAACTTTGAATTCTCAAGAACAACTCATGTTCTTTCCTCTTTTCATGGTCATGGCCAAATACTCCCACACTTGGGATGTAAAGATTTTGCTTCACTAACTTGTCAAGTCATAGCTCAAAAGCTCACAATATAATGATGAACAACATTCATGCATCATTTGATCATAATCAAGCATAAAAATCCTTACTTGATCTAGAGATCAAAGTTTGGTTTCCAACATACATGAAACACTTTTCCATCCAAGCTTACATCATCACAAACATATACTAGGCATAGAACATTATTAAAATCACAACGAAGCTCAAACAAAGCTATACAAATCAATCACGGATAATAAATAGTTATCGGGAAAATCCCTCATGCAAACTCCCCTTACCTCTTGAAGGTAATCCTTCGAATGAACATCGTCCGATTAGTCCGAAATCCTCCGATTACTCGTCTGAGGCACTCAACAACAACCACATTCAATCCCTGAATCCAAGCTTTAACAATCACAAAATACAATCCCTTGCCTACTAGGAGCTAGGTTCGGCCTCATTAATTTAAATTAGGCTACAGATGTTAGAATTTTGTCAACTCTTGTATCAATGATTCTAAAGTACACACAATACTGAATCAAGTTACCTTATACAAAATTTTGAAGTAAAACTTTTGCTTTTCAAAAAGGGTGGGTTCGGCCACTCCTAGAAACAAATAGCTAGACATGTTACTTGATTACATGCTCTTAGATAGTGATAGAGAATGATGAAACTAGATCATAGAAATTGATTTCACATTAAAAGGATTTTTCTATGATTTTCTAGAAATTTTTGAAGTTTGAGGTTAGAAGTTGAACTCATGGAATCATGGCTTCAAAACATGAAAGAATGAAGAACAAGAAACTCATGGATCAGGGGAGTAATCTTACCTCCTTGAATGATGAAAATGAGCAAAGAATCAAGCAAGTTCTTCAAGTTGTGTTTATGGTTTTCTTTGAGAAACAAAACACATAGATGTCAAGACAATGAAGCAAGGAACAAGTTTACTGACTTGAGTCAAGAGAGTTTACCTCTTGATTGGTGGGAAAGTGGAGAGAAAGTGAAGAACACTCAAGAACACCAAGAACAAAGGAGAGAAACTAAAAACTCTAACTTTGATCTTCAAAACAATAAAACAACTAAGACTTTGTGTTTGTGAGAAAATGAAGTAAATGGAGTGTTAGTGGGCTTTAGGGGGCGTGAGATCAAGGGGGTAAGAAGGCCCAAACTTTATTCATTTAGGGACAAAGGGGTAAATTCATTTAGGGGAAAAATTGTCATTTTACAAAAGACTAGGGGCATAATTGTCATTTCTCATATAAATATCTAGATATTTCTAGAAATGTAATGATGACATTGGTGAGTCACAGGGTCAAAAGAGTCATTTCATAAATTCCCAAGGGCAAAAGAGTCATTTTGTCTAGGGGACAGAATTGGAATTAAAACAAAAGGTCAAGGGCATTTTGGTCTTTTCGCGTCCAGATATTTTAGAACATAATGATGACATGGCATGCCTTCCCATGTAATGTGACTTGATGTGACTTCATTTTTATCCTTTAGCGGGTCCCGATAAATCCGTTTTTAGCTCTGTTAATTACGCGATTTAGGTTTTACGCCCAACCAACGTATAACGACTTATTTATTTTGAAAATTTTCATAATAACCAATATCATTGGAAACAAAACATAAAACCTAACTGTTTCATTCATGAGTCAAAATTAGATTTTTTGATCAGTAAAATTTTACTATCAGTGAAAACTCAGACCGGGCTCCACCTGAACTTTTAACCCAAATTTGAACCATAACTCCCTACGATAACGTAGAGCGTGACTATGGTCTCGGATTACTTTAATCCACTCTTTAGACCCTCCAATAAAATACAAACATATAAATACTGTTTATTAACTTTAGAGAGCTTGAAAAAATCGGGGTGTTACATTACTACCCCACTAAAAAAAAATTCTGTCCCCGAAATTTCGTGACTTAAAACTAAACAGGATTTCTTAATCCCCAGGTTCCACATTGTACCCTGTACGTAATCCTTCCCTAGGTAACATTCATAACCTAATAACAACTTCATACCCATCCTTTGTTCGATTCACCATCAAAATCAAATCGCTAATTCTCAATCCATACCGTAATATCTTACCCTAGTTTCTCACATGTGAGAGATATAATTAAACTTAACCACTCTCTTTCAATGCTAATCCATTTAGGAAAATTTTTCCTCCGACATCTTTAACTCTTACTGTTAACACCAAGATTGCAATTACGACACATATCTTTTTACAACACATCCATCAGTCCCGATTCAAGATATCCAATCTTAATCTTAGTTTCTTTTGAACATAGTCCACCTCTCTAATCTACATCATGCATCTCAATCTTACAGAACATGATTGTACCTCTTAATAAAGCTATAACCAAAAAGAAATTGCATTGGGTAGAATTGTCCAAATTCACAAGTCTCGAACTTTTCTAACAACTTAGTTTTTGCTCGGGAATTCATCTCTTTTATGCTTATATTCAGTTTAGGTAAAACTGCTAAGGACACTTTCTTATAAATCTTCAAACTCATACAATCCATCTTAACCTCATACATTGATCATTACCCTAGGTCTCCCAATTACTGTTGACTTATAGTAATTGTCTCACTTACTGAGATTGATCTTAAAGATTCACATCCTATCAATCACAACTATACCTCAACAAAACTCCCATCACTTCTTGTCTATCCTGCTAAAAATATGTTCGCAGTTAGCTACATACTACACGTACTCCTAACCAACCTTCCAAAGATTAAATCATTTTTCTTACTCGTCCACTTGAGTTGAGAGTGATCAGTTGAATTCAGTCTCTACTCGGTCCTTGAAGATTAAGGAAAGAAATTTTCAACAAAGGAAATTTTTCCTGGTCTCACTCTCATAAGAAAGTATATGGGAGAACCTTTACCACTCTGAAAAGAATTCAGGAATATCCAGTATGTAAAAAGATTCTTCAGTAGGTTCGTGAGTGTAAAAATGCATAGCTAATACATGTTTATAACCGTGACTCTAATAAAGTTTCTTCTTTCACAAGATTCTTCCTGCGGATTAGGGAATCAAAATATGAACAGTTTCGAACCCTAAGAGGATTCATTTTTAAAACAAGGAATTTACAAAACGACAATTTCAAAAGTAAGATAGTGTGGCAAAAATCAGACTGGATCACATTTACCAAATGTAAAAGTGATTAGACTAAGTTTCATCAAAAAACTTCCAGTATAAAGAAGTCGTTTATGTTATAACTCAAGAAATAGTCATAACAAATCTTTCAATGAAATAATATGAAAATGTCCAAACCAGTGGACACTATTAAACCAATCCACTCAAATATCTAATACATTGAGGATTATGTAGGAGTGTGAACACAAATCTTCCCTTGGCATCAGGAAGCACTAACACAGGTGAAGTAGTCAACCTTCTCTTTAATTCTTGGAAACTTTCCTCGTATGCTTCAGTCTGAGTCCTCGAAAATTGAAAGTATCGAAACAAAGAGTCAATAACATCTTCAGATAGTTGTTGTTGCAAGCGAGTCCAAACTTATCTGTCTTACTTATCTACACCGGCCAATGTCTTAAGTTCTCCTAACGAGATACTAGTCCTAGTTCTGTAGGGTCCATTGTAATTTTTCCCCTACGGATACCAGTCCTAAGGACATCCATTCTATATCCAAAATTCATACCTCCATTCTTGTTCACTCAGTCTCTGATAATTCATAACCTTCAGAAAAGGTGTACTTAGGTATTATACGTACTTTTACCATCATTAGCTTGGGTTACAAGTCCACTCATAATGCGTAACCCTCAATCTGTCCTAGTGGAGACAAATGCTCTATCCATCAAATCCACAAACAGCGGAGGTTTTAATCATTTCTTTAAAATACAATCAGAAGAAACTTCACGTGATTACTACACTTCGAGGGAAATCATCGTTGAACTATCATCAGGCTCCTAAGTCTATCCTTTCAAACAAGGATCCTCATCAGGTGTAACTAACTATAGAAATTCCAATAATATCAGCCTATTCTAGTCATTACAGCTCCTTCCACTGTCAACAAACTATCGGGTAGTCAATGTGACAACTTATCATCAAGTATTTGGAAAACTATCACTATTATATAGGCTAACTTAAATCATATGATTAAACCATCATCAAATCATCACAACACAGCTATACAGATTCTCATTTTTCAAATCATCAAGTCTTCATTCTCCTATTCCATCACCATGACTTAAGCGGTCGTCTAAAAATATGAGGGAATTAGTAATTTCTTAGTGGTTTTCCAATAGATTTTTGCGTATGAGAATGCTCGAGCTCATAATCACCGTCACATCTTTTCTCGAGGTCCACTAAGGTCTTACTACTCTTCCATTGCTCTACCTGGATTCCATTCCAATCTTTCAACTCTATTGGCGAGTATATCGTCATCTTGCCATTCCTTTAGTCGCTTACTAGCTACCTATGCCTCTACTTTAAAACTTTTGGTATTCTTCTACCTGTCTAAAGCACACTCGTTCAAATGTCTGACATAATCCCGAAAGGATAAACAACGTGTCAACATGAATACAAGTACTATTTACTAAACATGAGTTCTTACAAGGCCTCAACTCGATCAGAACCCATCAAAACACACATGCTTGTGGGTCAACACATATTGTTTCGACAAGGAAACAATTCAACAAGTTCAGTCAGAGATCACACAACAAAACCACAACAGACCTATTCCCCAAGGTTCTCGACAGACTCGACCAGCTCAGATACCACTAATGTAACACCCCCTTGGGCATTACATATTGAACACGTACGGAATTAAATTTAAAAGAGAATTGATGGTTGCTTTCGGAAAAAGGATAATTTACTTTAAGTTCGAAAACTTGGGTATAAAAATTTTCTATGTATAATACTTCAGAACAGTAATACACACATCACCATAATAAAATCACATTATACTTAACCACAGACATAAAATGGGTTTATTCACAAACCCTAAACCATCACATATAAGTTTTGCGGAAATTATTTTTCATACTAAAGTTTCAAACTATACAGAGGTTTCCAAAACCAAGTATACCGACTTTCTCAATTTAAACATTGAAAATCCTAAGAGCTGGTTTGATAAAAGAACTATAAGGACAATAGAGCCTACTACCTAGTATACATCGTAACAATAAGACTGGGCCTCACTGTAACACCCGGGGCTGACGAGGGCGGGGAGTGATCGCCGGTGCATGAGGCACGGACAAGGAGCGACTCCTGGGAGACTTCTAGGCGAAGGGATACATGAATGAACCGAATTCACATCGGAATGAGAGGGATCCTGAGGCTGTGCAGGTATGAGACTGTACAGTTGAAGGAAGGCTTATAAGAATTGATTGATATTACCTATACCAACAAGATGCATCTTGTTTTTGGTAGCCCATCACTTAAGAACTCCAAAGTTAAGCGTGCTTGACTTGGAGTAATTCTGGGATGGGTGAACTCCTGGGAAGTTTTCCTAGGAA
Source organism: Ammopiptanthus mongolicus (assembly GCA_039655645.1). NCBI lineage: Eukaryota > Viridiplantae > Streptophyta > Magnoliopsida > Fabales > Fabaceae > Ammopiptanthus > Ammopiptanthus mongolicus. Next base: position 35,092,130 of record CM077350.1, read on the forward strand.
GCGTGTGAGTGAGAACAAAGCACGCTGAAGAGACCCGTGTTGGTTTGTGGGGACAGTCCACAATCCTGAAAGCAGTCCGGGATGTTACAAATGGTATCAGAGCGGACCTCTCCCATTAGGGTGTGGTTCAGGGACGAACCAAGCGGAAGCTGGTGGGCATGTAACACCTGGGGCTGACGACGGCGGGGAGTGATCTCCGGTGCATGAGGCACGGACAAGGAGCAGCTCCTAGAAGGCTTCTAGGTGAAGTAATACATGAATGAACCGAATTCATATCGGAATGAGAGGGATCCTGAGGCTGTGCAGGTATGGGACTGTACAGTTGAAGGAAGGCTTATAAGAATTGATTGATATTAACCATACCAACAAGATGCATCTTCTTTTTGGTAGCCTATCACTTAAGAACTCCAGAGTTAAGTGTGCTTGACTTGGAATAATTCTGGGATGGGTGACCTCCTGGAAAGTTTTCCTAGGAAGCATGTGGGTGAGGACAAAGCACGCTGAAGAGACCCGTGTTGGTTTGTGGGGACAGTCGGCAATCCTGAAAGCAGTCCGGGACATTACACTCGCCGTCATCAGTCCACACATCTTCGTCGTCGGCATCGAGAAACGTAAGCTATAGTTTCCCGAAGTGACCTAAATGACCGTTGAGAAGCATCTGTACATGTATCCAAAAACACAACAGGGTGTCCAACATGTACAGGCAAGGGTGAGTAACCAATATATGAATTTAAACACGATAACTACTTGCACGACCCACAAAACAGCATATGAACATATGTAGTATCAACACAGCACAATAGCTGAAGTAACACAGGAGGACACACCAAGTAACAACATGTCCAACATGCATACCATAAATCGCAATATATCATAGTAATCCAGTAGCAGCATAAGACATCTTTGAAAGCAGAATAGTGATGTAAAATAAGTAAATGTAATCATCAACAACCATGCAATTCAATGCGATGTACATGACTCAATGCCATATGCCGCAAGGGTAAAACTCTGACCTCTACTCCATGGAGCTAACAAATCGTCGGAGAGAGTGAATGGGAGGACATGTTCCGTGTACGCCAGACATGGGCAAGATGCTACAACATTCGTGACGTGCACGTATATGGCTTTACGACAACACTCTCGACCAAACATGAAAAGTACGGCATCTAGTCGAGGATATCAGTGTATCGCTCGGATTCGCCACAACATAGAAGAGCTACTAACTAGTCACATGTCAGCCTTTCCAACCCTGATACCTCCAAGACTATTTAAAACGTCACCGTAAGATTCGCACCTACATCAAGGTGTAAGCTCAACTCCTAGGCTTAAGGTCTTACAACTCAAACAATGAAATGTCAATGCTTACACAAGGCAGATACGATAAAGCAATGTCTATCTATCGAATAAACCTCAAGGTTCACTAAGGTTCTCTTCCTTAGGAACTATACGCGTCTTTGTATTACAAAACTTTTATCCACCAGATAAATCTCGTGATCCCTTCGAGATTGAGTCATCAGAAGATTGAAACAATTGGACGATTGACCTGGATCCGAATCACCGGTACGTCGTCGAACTACTTTTTTCAAAACCCAAAACGTTTCATGTTTCTGTTTGTGTCTTATGAATTATATCTCAAGTCCTAAGTGTTATGAAGAAGGAATGAGAATCCTCTTAGATAAGTCTTCGATCCTTTCTAAGATATTAATTCCTTGGATTTCGAATAATGAAATAAGTATTGATTTACTTAAGTCTTATGAAGTCATTGATGAACTAAATCATCAATGGTATAGTGCATGGTCTTGTTCCACCATATACTATACATAATTATCTCATTTCTTTTGCTCTAAGTTAATTACTTAACTTAGGTTTTTCATGGGTAAAACTTTACGACTTGAGTTGAAAACTCTCGATTTGAGACTTTGTAAACCAAAACCTTTCTAATTAATAACTCATTTGATTTGAAGTGACTTGATTACTTGCTTTAAGCAAAGTACATTAACTAAATTAAAAAGGGTTTTTCTTACTAACTTAGTGTAAAACCATGATCTAAGTTAGTGTAAAAGAAAAGGGAATTTCATTTTAGTTTTCAAACTATGATTCAATTAATTCGAACTTGAGGACAAGGTCCTCTTTATACTTGGAAGATAAAATGTTAACTTAGTTTTAAAATGAAGGTGATATCCCTTTAAAACCTAAGGTAACTTCCTACTACTTTTTCTTCCATGAAATCACTTTCATCATTTTACTTTTAAAACACTTAGTTAATTGTATAAACTATGGCTAAAGTAAAAAGATATTTTCACCTCAGTAAAACGCTTGAATGTCAAAACTCCATTTGATCTTTGGATCAAAATCACATATTGTTTTTCTTTGAAATATATGTTATTAAAACACTTTCTTGCTTTAAAAAACTTGGAATGCTCAAGCACAACTCATGTTCTTTCCTCTTTTCATGGTCATGGCCGAATGCTCCCACACGTAGGATGTGAAGATTTTGCTTCACTAACTTGTCAAGTCATACCTCAAAATCTCACAATATAATGATGAACAACATTCATGCATCATTTGATCATAATCAAGCATAAAAATCCTTACTTGATCTTGAGATCAAAGTATGGTTTTCAACATACATGAAACACTTTTCCATCCAAGCATACATCATCACAAACATATACTAGGCATAGAACATTATTACAATCACAACGAAGCTCAAACAGAACTACAAAACTCAATCACGGATGACAAATAGTTATCGGGAAAATCCCTCAGGCAAATTTGAGACAACCCCTTCCTCGGAGGTCCCATTGGTGACCCCACTTATAACTGTTAGCGTTATAGCGTAGCGTAGTAGTATAAAATTTCGGAAATATTAATACATTAAACACATGCTGATACCATATTAATTTATACAAACATAGAGTATTAGCTCCATTAGTAGAGCCTACAATAACTGATACCAAATATAAAATACTTCTGAGTAAGCAGTAAATAAAAACTAAAAACATAGCAGCTGAAATAAAAATACATCAGGCATCCTCTTCTGGCGCTCAAGGTCACCCATCATTGGGATCCGAGGCTCTCCCGCCGACATCAGGCTCAACAGGTATGCCATCAATCTCCTCTGGAAACTCCTCATCAGGGTCTTCTCGTGCAGTCGAGAATAAAGATAAAATTTCAAATAGCAAAATACAAGGGATTAGAAACAGTAATATGTCAGAAATGGGAAAACAGCGATATAAATAATGTATATAGATAGCAACACACCGAATCACAACAGTGGCAATCAAATAACTCCCGGATAATTTCCTCTTAACTGCTGTCTCTCACACTCATGCAACTAACGACTATATGGATGCAATCACGATGCGACGTCCCCAACAGATCAAGGTGTCTCATTCATCACTATGCCACCCCTATAAGGTAGGGTTCGGTCTACAGCCCGCATGCCCAACTCGTCTCATGGATATGACATATTCTTTCGCCCGCTGGCTAGTTCGGAATATTCGCCCGTCAACAACGCAACTTACGGTAACGACATATTCCCCCGCCTGCAGGCTAGGTCGAAACATTCGCCCATCCGCTAATAACTCAACTTTCGGTAACGACATATCCCCCCACCTGTAGGCCACCTGTAGGCTAGGTCGAGATATTCGCCCGTTCGTATACAATTCGACTAGCGAGCATGATCATCTCCCCGCAGGTAAGATTGGAATCGTCCGTATGCCAACACAGTGATGAACAACAACTACACAACATGAATCTCACTGACTCATCTCAGGATCAACAGCTAATGCCTTGTAACATTCCAATTTTCACATCGGTAAAGTATACAAATCTTATCTGAGTCACAGTGACAAAGTCGTAAATATCAAGATATTTTGGAGGAGTAATCATGAGTAATTTAGAAAAGTAATCATGACATGGATGACTCATAGTGGTGAGTCATGGTGGAGTAATCATGATAGTGATGAGTCATAGTGATGACTCATCCATTGACTAATCACATTCAGGAACCGCGTCTCTCGTTCGGTGTTTGATTTTATCCCTATGTATCCACTTTTTGGATACAATATAGATATTGTTTTACTCTACCTTACTACTAGAGAATTATGGTTAAGGTTTGGGTTGAAGACTCAGACGAAACCCGATCTGCGTACGAGATCAACGGAACCGGTAACGGATAAACCTCACGTCGCTTTCAAGGGGACACCTCATCCACCTTATTCATATGTAATCATGAATATAGTGACTCACTAGGTGATTCACCATAGTAATGATGGCTAGGGGTAAGTCACATAGGTGACTCACCATAGTAATGATGATGGTGTATAAAATGACAATTTTGCCCCGAAAGGAAAAGACAATCTTGCCCTTAAGTGTTTATATAACATCTTTACCCCATTCTTTCATACTCTTCACACCATTCTTTCTCCCAAATTCTCCCTCACATTTCTTTCTTCTCTTATTCAATTTTCAAGATCAAGTGTTCAAGTTCTAGTAGAACTTTTGGTACAATTCCAATTTCGGTCCTAGATGAAGTTACCTTTTTACCCTATCACATCCTTATCCATTCCTTCCTATTTATATATACTTCTCACACCACCTCTTTTCCATTTTCCTCTCACATTTTCGTTCTCCTCCTTCCCCTTTTGTTCTCCACTTCAAAACTTCAAGCTTTTTCTTCACTTTCTCTCCATTTCTTCAAGCATTCTCCAAGAGCTTTGAGAAGCAAAGTTGTTAAGCTTGATCTTCTTCAACATCTAAGAGGTAGAAATCTCATCATTGAGCTCTTAATCTTTCATTCTATCCATTGAAACTCTATGTGTTCATGTTGGTTTTATGTTGATGTTTAAACTTCCAAAATTCATGAAAAATTGTAGAAAAATCATTTTAATGTCAAACCAATTTTCATGATCTAGAGTCAATGTCTTATTTCATAAAATCTTGCGATCATAAAAGCACTTGAGCCCATTTGGGGTGAGATGGCCGAATCCTATGTCTTGGTAAATCATGAAGTTTTGTTCAAAGTTTTGTTTAAAGAAGTGTTGATTTGAGTTCTATCACTCTTAGTTGTCCTTGAATTCAATTGATTGTAATCAAAAACCTTTCCTACCCTAATTTCCTATGGCATGGCCGAAACCTACTCTTAATGTATCTTGAGTTTTGTTTCAAATCCTTGAATCTAATGACTTACACTAGCCTTCTCTATACTTAAGGATCATTGATCCAAGAGTTTGTCAAATTTTAACACTTCTTGCATTTTCCTATTTATGGGGCTGAACCCTAGTTCCTAAGGACTAGGTGTGTTTTGTTTGATTTTACTAATTTGGATTATGATTTGTGATGAAGGATAAGATTGTGTGCTCTAAAGTGTGTACGGTTATCCATTGGAGGAACGAGGTTGTGGCTGTGGGAAGGTGCTAGTGAGCTTGCGGGCATTGCTCCTGCAGGTAGGGAGAATAAAGTGTTATCATCGGAAAGGCAAGCGTAGTATAGTTTATATACATCTGTAGGGGAGCTTTAAACCCTATAAGAGATTGAGCCTTGAACAAAGTACCTAGACCCTAGGTGTAGGTATCTTTGGGATATCACCAAGAAGATGATTACACCCTAGGCTAGATGACAATTATTGGATGAATGGTTGATTGATATATTTGGTGATTATGTGCTCTATGTGTTCTGTATGAGTTAATGGTGAACATGTGATCTATGTGCTTTATACGAGTTAATGGTGAACATGTGATCTATGTGCTTTATATGAGTTAATGGTGATCTATGTGCTTTATGTGATGTATATAATTCTCTATGTACTCTATGTGAGTTATATGATTATCTCTCTAAGTGACTATGATGGCATGCTCATTATTATGATACTTTGTTCTTGTGATTGGTTGAATGTTGGATGTTGAGTGATGAGCATATGATAAAATTGATGAGATTGATGAGTATATGACAAGATTGATGAGCATATAATGAGTTTGATAAGCATATGAGCATATGATGAGATTGATGAACATATGATGAAATTATGATATTGCGCGGGTTGATACCGTTGTGATTCTAATAATTACTGTTGTGATTTTAATGGAGCAATGGGTTAGTGGACGCATGGCGTCATGATATTGATTTTAATGTTGATGCAAGGCATCATGATGATATTGATTTTAATGTTGATGCAAGGCATCGCGGTTATGGCTGAGTGCCTAGGTGTGAGATTCCGGTATCAACCTGTAATGGATGATTGTACATGCATATCATGCCGCATAAGAAAACCCTTCGGAGGGCGGCCCAAATGGGGCCGCTATTAAGAAACCCTTGATGCCGGGTCAGGGCGGTCCAAATGGGGACGTTATTGAGAAACCCTCGATTATGAGGCGGCCCAAATGGGGGCGTTATTATTGATAAACCCTGGATTCCTGGTCTAGGCGGTCCAAATGGGGATGTTATTGACACCCCTCCGAAGGGCGGTCCAATTGGGGACTTTATTGATCCTTTCGAGGATGTCCAAATGGGGACGTGAATTATTGATCCCGACGGGGATGTCCAATTGGGGACGTTATCGGCCGATCATGCATACATGCATATAAGGATTAGTATCCTTCCTTAGAGGTTTGATCTGAGAGAAATATCTTGAAGATGGATGTGATTTATGATTCGGGAGATGGTTGTTTATTGTGTGCATGTGTTCTATATGTTACATGTATATATGCCATGCTATAGCCCCTTTCCCTTACATGATGATATATGTTTCTTACTCCCTGTCTTCTTTTTATGTTTCTTTTATATATATGTGAAAGACTTTGTGGAAGATCCAGCTGCGGAGGAGTTAGGTGATACTCCGTGCGAGACTGAGGCCGGTGGATTGACCTGAGGAGTGTTGAGTTATTTTAGCATCTTTTAGTGTGTTTTTATGTATAGTTATTCTGAGACACTCTACATGTAAATATTATACTGTAGCCCTATTGACAGGGCAATTGATGTATATGATATATATATCTTTATGTTTTAAAACTGCGTACTCTGATAAGCTGTGTGCATAAAGTTGGTTTTGCTTCTGCAAGGCGAAATTTTCCACTTTGCTTCATGTCATAAAGCACACTAACGATTATAATGCGAGTAAGGGTAGTTAATATCTTTGGTTCTTTAAATGGGATTATCCTACGTAAGTGGGGTCGTCTCATTTTGGTTGTATCAGAGCAGTTCGATTATAAGATCGGACTGTGTGGTCCAGTGTTACTGGCTTTGATGGTTGATGCCAAAATGGTATCAACTATGTTGGGTTTTGGTTTGAGTGTCCGATACGCGAGTTATCATAGTGTGATAACAGTTTCCATTCATTAAGGCATATGATATATTTAACTGTTAAGTGCTATTATATGTCTTTATGAATTGGAACTGATAGCTTCTTTTTACCGGAAGCAAGATGGCTAGAGGACGTGGTCGAGGAAGAGGAACACCAGTTGGAATTGGGAACTGCAATCATAACAGTGATACCTCGGGAACCGGAATTAGTGAAGAGCATAACGAAGCAATGAGGGTCATGAGAGATTTGGTCACTGCAATGCTACAACAAACACAGCAGAATGCTCAGTACATGCAACGCAAGAAGAAAGGGATGCTAGACAACAACAAATGCAACTAATCGTAGGAGACGAGATGGTGGGTAATAGGCTAAGTGCTTTCATGCAAGGGAATCCTCCCCAATTTCTTGGGAAATACACCCCAGAGGTTGCTGAACTGTGTTTACAAGAGATTGAGAAGATCATTGTTGCTATCCATTGCAGAGAGGATAGAAAGGTCACATACGCTGTCTTCATGTTAGTTGGAACGGCAGATGCCTGGTGGAGGAACAAGCAGAGGCTTCTAGAGGCTGAAGGAAGAGCCATAACTTGGGGATTGTTCAGAGAGTGTTTCCTTGAGAAATACTTTTCTCGGAGGGTCGGGAGGGAAAAAGACAAGGAGTTACAGAATCTAAAGCAAGGCAACATGACTACTGGGGGATACGCAGCGAGGTTTGAGGCGCTGCTAAAGTTTTCAGAGTTCTACCAGCGGTATCCGGATGAGGAATGGATGTACCTTAGATTCGAAGACAGTCTAAGATATGAAATCCAGAAAGCGATTGTACCATTGGGGATTACCATATTCCCTTATATATCGGTGTTCAGCAAATGAAAACATCGAAAGGAGAAGAGAACTGGTCGAGTCTTGTCGGGGTTTGGGTGTAGGTCTGTCCTTGCTTGTGCTGTGTGCTCTATGTCATTGTTTTCAAAAGAAGACAATGTGTGTTCATTTTGATATTGTTTCAGAAAGGAAGCGATGCTAATAAAGGTAGTGGGTAAGTAGAAATCAGAACATTCGAGTTCTGATTGTTATGAAATGTTGTTTGTGACATTGGTGAAAATCAACAAGTTTAGATGGAGTATGGAGAGGTACTCAAAGTGAGAAGCTTCTCCTTTGAAGAAGTGGTCTATTCTAAGTGCGGGGACACCTTGTCTTGGGTTGTAAACCACCGAAGGTGGAGGTTGCAGTACATGACGTTCAAGCATCTAAGTTGAAGACGAAAGGAAGAAGTTATGCAGTGATTAAAGTGGAGGCTTCACCAACCGAAGGTTTACCTGCTCTAAGTCTTAGCCTTTTCTTTAAATTCACATGATGATGTGTAACGATCAGGTTTTCTCATTTTGTCCATATTCTTGATTTGATCGTTTCCATTCCATCACAAAACTTGCTCCTCATCACTTTAGTTGATTTGATATTGTTTTGATGTTCAATCTGATTGCCTTGTCACATATGGATGGTATTGTGGAAATAGACTGGTTATCTTTCAACTATGTCCTTTTAGTTCATTCTAGTAAAACTCTGACTTTTCTAAAGTTGAGAATATTAGAAACTTCGATTGTCAACCTAGTAATAGATCCCTTGGGAGGAAGGAACTCTAGTAGAGTTGTGATTGTAATTATGTACCCGGGCATTCTCACAATCAAGACCCTATTGGAAATCCTTTTTGAGATATTAGATCTCTTCTCGGTCAATGTTATTTTGTAACGTGAGACATTTATATATTTTCTTCTTCCTCGTCATTCGTTAGTGTCTTTCTTTACGACTTTCTCTTCCATTCACGAGATTGTGAGAGGCAAATGGAATGACTTCAAATGAATCTTTAGATCTTTGTAAGAAGGATAGTAGTTTACCAAGTGGGACAAGTGCGAGTTTTGTTTGAGGAAGTTAAGTTGGGACAAGTAGTTGAAGGAATAAATTTCAGTAAATTCTTTGAATGTGGAATTTGGATTTTAATAGGATTGACCAAATGCAATAGCTGAATTGACCAAAAAGGGCGAAGTATATGCAAGGAAGGAAGATTGTAAATAGAGTTTTCGAGAGTGGAATGTCTTGAAAAATACCAAGATGCTCTGCATCAAGGATTGAGTTAGATGTTGATGCAAGGCAGACAAGTAGAGGCAGTAGTCTAGTGGGAAAGTCTGAAGACGGTTAGTGAAGTGAGAAATTTTCTTGGATTAGCTGGATATTATAGAAGTTTCATAGAAGGCTTCTCGAAGATTGCACTACCTATGACGCAATTGACAAAGAAAGGTGTGACATTCGAGTGGACAGCTGAGTGTGAAGCCAGTTTTCAAGAAGTGAAGAAGTGGTTAACTACGTTACCAGTGTTGGTGTTACCAGAACCTTTGGAACAGTTTAGAGACCTAAGTTTGGGAGTGGAACTATTTAAGGATAGAATGTACCTATGGATGACCTCAATAAACAGTGAGTTCTTAAGGATGGTTAGAGAGAAGCAAGGATCTGAGCAGTATCTTCAAAAGATGAAGGAATTGATGGAGCAGAGTAGGGCTTCTATGTTTAACATAGATGGCCATGGGATTATCTTGGATGGTTAAGTGTGTTGCCTTGTCTTGATAAAGTTAGTCTCGTCTATACGCATATCTACTACCGAATTTCGAGGATGAAATTCTTTTTAAGGAGGGTAGTAATGTAACATCCCAATTTTCCCATCGGTAAAGTATACAAATCTTATCTGAGTCACAGTGACAAAATTGTAAATATCAAGATATTTTGGAGGAGTAATCATGACTACTTTAGAAAAGTAATCATGACATGGATGACTCATAGTGGTGAGTCATGGTGGAGTAATCATGATAGTGTGTGAGTCATGGTGGAGTAATCATGATAGTGATGAGTCATGGTGGAGTAATCATGATAGTGGTGAGTCATGGTGGAGTAATCATGATAGTGATGAGTCATAGTGATGATTCATCCATTGACTAATCACATTCAGGAACTGCGTCTCTCGTCTGGTGTTTGATTTTATCCCTATGTATCCACCTTTTGGATACAACACAGATATTGTTTTACTCTACCTTACTAGTAGAGAATTATGGTTAAGGTTTGGGTTGAAGACTCATACGAAACTCGGTCTGCGTACGAGATCACCGGAACCGGTAACGGATAAACCTCGCGTCGCTTTCAAGGGGGACACCTCATCCACCTTATCCATATGTAATCATGACTATAGTGACTCACCTAGGTGAGTCACCATAGTAATGATGGCTAGGGGTGAGACACATAGGTGACTCATCGTAGTAATGATGATGGTGTAGAAAATGACAATTTTGCCCTTAAGTATTTATATAACATCTTTACCCCATTCTTTCATACTCTTCACGCAATTCTTTCTCCCAAATTCTCCCTCACATTTATTTCTTCTCTTATTCATTTTTCAAGATCAAGTGTTCAAGTTCTAGTAGAACTTTTGATACAATTCCAATTTTGGTCCTAAATGAAGTTACCTTTTAACCTTATCACATCCTTATCCTTTCCTTCTTATATATATATATATATATATATATATATATATATATATATATATATATATATATATATATATATATACTTCTCACGCCACCTCTCTTCCATTTTCCTCTCTTATTTTCATTCTCCTCCTTCCCCTTTTGTTCTCCACTTTGAAACTTCAAGCTTTTTCTTCACTATCTCTCCATTTCTTCAAGGATTCTCCAAGAGCTTTGAGAAGCAAAGTTGTTAAGCTTGATCTTCTTCATCATCTAAGAGGTAGAAATCTCATCTTTGAGCTCTTAATCTTTCATTCTATCCATTGAAACTCTATGTATTCATGTTGGTTCTATGTTGATGTTTAAACTTCCAAAATTCATGAAAAATTGTAGAAAAATCATTTTAATGTCAAACCAATTTTCATGATCTAGAGTCAATGTCTTCTTTCATAATCCAAAAGCTTGTGATCATAAAATCTCTCTAACCTATTTGGGGTGAGATGGCCGAATCCTATGTCTTGGTAAATCATGAAGTTTTGTTCAAAGTTTTGCTTAAAGAAGTGTTGATTTGAGTTCTATCACACTTAGTTGTCCTTGAATTCAATTGATTGTAATCAAAAACCTTTCCTACCCTAATTTCCTATGGCATGGCCGAAACCTACTCTTAATGTATCTTGAGTTTTGTTTCAAATTCTTGAATCTAATGACTTACACTGGCCTTCTCTATGCTTAAGGATCATTGATCCAAGAGTCTATCAAATTTTAACACTTCTTGCATTTTCCTATTTATGGGGCCGAACCCTAGTTCCTAAGGAATAGGTGTGCTTTTTTTTTTTTTTTTTTTATTTTACTAATTTGGATTGTGATTTGAGATGAAGGATAAGATCGTGTGCTCTAAAATGTGTACGGTTATTCGTTGGAGGAACGAGGTTGTGGCTGTGGGAAGGTGCTAGTGAGCTTGTGGTCATTGCTACTGCAGGTAGGGAGAAGAAAGTTTTATCATCGGAAAGGCAAGCGTAGTATAGTTTATATACATGTGTAGGGGAGCCTTAAACCCTACAAGAGGTTGAGCCCTGAACAAAGTACCTAGACTCTAGGTGTAGGTATCTTTGGGCTATCACCATGAAGATGATTACACCCTAGGCTAGATGACAATTATTGGATGAATGGTTGATTGATATATTTGGTGATTATGTGCACTCTGTGTTCTATATGAGTTAATGGTGAACATGTGATCTATGTGCTTTATGTGATGTATATAATGCTCTATGTACTCAATGTGAGTTATATGATTATCTCTCTTAGTGACTATGTTGGCATGCTCATTATTATGATATTTTGTTCTTGTGATTGGTTGAATGTTGGATGTTGAGTGATGAGCATATGATAAAATTGATGAGATTGATGAGTATATGACAAGATTGATGAGCATATAATGAGTTTGATAAGCATATGAGCATATGATGAGATTGATGAACATATGATGAGATTATGATATTGTGCGGGTTGATACTGTTGTGATTTTAATTATTACTGTTGTGATTTTAATGGAGTTGTGGGCTCATGGACGCATGGCGTCTTGATATTGATTTTAATGTTGATGCAAGGCATCGTGGTGATATTGATTTTAATGTTGATGCAAGGCATCGTGGTTATGGCTGAGTACCTAGGTGTGAGATTCCGGTATCAACCTGTAATGGATGATTGTACATGCATATCATGCCGCATAAGAAACCCCTTTGGAGGGCAGCCTTAATGGGGGCATTATTAAGAAACCCCTGATGCCGGGTCAGGGCGGTCCAAATGGGGACGTTATTGAGAAACCCTCGATTATGAGGCGGCCCAAATGGGGGCATTATTATTGCGAAACCCTCGATTCTGGGTCGAGGCGGTCCAAATGGGGACGTTATTGACAACCGTACGAAGGGCGGTCCAATTGGGGACGTGAATTATTGATCCCGACGGGGATGTCCAATTGGGGACATTATCGGTCGATCATGCATACATGCATATAAGGATTAGTATCCTTCCTTAGAGGTTTGATCTGAGAGAAATATCTTGGAGATGGATGTGATTTATGATTCCGGAGATGGTTGTTTATTGTGTGCATGTGTTCTATATGTTATATGTTACTTGTATATATGCCATGCTATAGCCCCTTTCCCTTACATGATGATATATGTTTTTTACTCCATGTCTTTTCTTTTTATGTTTCTTATATATATATATATATATGAAAAGACTTTGTGGAAGATCTAGCTGCGGAGGCGTTAGGTGATACTCCATGCGAGACTGAGGCCGGTGGATTAACCTGAGGAGTGTTGAGTTATTTTAGCATCTTTTAGTGTGTTTTTATGTAAAGTTATTCTGAGACACTGTACATGTAAATATTATACTGTAGCCCTACTGACAGGGCAATTGATGTATATGATATATATATATATATATATATATATATATATATATATATATATATATATATATATATATATATATATCTTTATATTTTAAAACTGCATACTCCGATAAGATGCGTGCATAAAGTTGGTTTTGCTTCCGCAAGTAAAAATTTTCCACTTCACCTCATATCATAAAAGCACGCTAACGATTATAATTCGAGTAAGGGTAGTTAATATCTTAGGTTCTTTAAATAGGATTATACTACGTAAGTGGGGTCGTCTCATGCCTCAACCACGACTCATAAACAACCATAACCAACTTTCATCCGGCTTAACCGGGTATCAACTTATATCACAACATTAACAGATCAACTGTATCTCTAGGTTGAGCACTACGACACAAATAAATATCCTCGATTTCCTCACCACACATTCATCTCCCAATTTATCAGAAATCACTGCCTAGTTCTACTTCGGCATCAACCGTCACAACAAACATCAACAACAACTAGAAACAATTTTCAATAAACATATCAACTCACAGATAAATAACATTTAATTAATCATAAACATATGGTAGGCATATCATGCATATCACATATCACATATTGAATATCCAATCATAGCACACATCCGGAATATCCAGGAAATATCAATCTAACGGTCAAACGACCTCTAGTAGGGTTTGGGTCGCCCTACGCAAATCAATATATGTTATTTAAAGCTTGCCTCCCCGACGATATTGTGGTTCTTTCCCCCACCTGATAGCAGTCGTCACATGATCTCCGAGACAATCACTGGCACGTCGTCCCACGCACCCACGAGCACGAAGAACAGCCACGAACAGCTCCAAATCCCCTTTGGTAGCCGCGGCTTCAAGCTTCAATCTGTAAGAAATCACAATTGCGAACTTTGCTCTAATCATGAGCACAACACAGATATGATAGTGTTAGTCTTAAGACAAGTTCAAAGAAAGAGGTAAAGACTCGAAGAAAACCAAGAACACAAAGAACGTGTGTTAGAGATTCGAGTTTACCTTAGACGAATCGAGAAAGTAATCCGTTAAAGTTGAAGATAACTGAGCAGCGATCACAACCGTATAGTCAGAATCGCGTTCCGGCAACTCGATCGTCTTAAACACTCACTTTCTCTCTCTCAGTCCTGTTCTCATTGTTTTGGGAGCAAAAAATTTGTGCAAAATACAAATGCCTTCTATTTATAGTAGTGGTTCTCAGCTAACAACGCTTAAGCGTTCTAGATCTCAACGCTTGAGCATTGAAACGCTTGAGCGTTGGTTCTCCCAGCGCTTGAGCGTTGATAGTTCTGCACTGCCTCTCCAATGCCAGCTGTGACACGTTTTTGTCACGGGTCACTTTATGTCCCATCAGTGCCAGAGTGACCATGCTTGAGCGTCCACTCTACCCCATGCTAGAGCATTGGCATGCTGGAGTGTTGCGTTGTAACGCTTGAGCGTTGGTTCTCCCAGCGCTTGAGCGTTGACAGTTCCGTACCATCTCTCCAATGCCAGTTGTGACGCGTTTCTGTCACGGGTCACTTTATGTCCCACCAGTGCCAGAGTGACCACGCTTGAGCGTCCACTTTACCCCACGCTAGAGCGTTGGCACGCTGGAGCTTTGCCTTTCTACACGCTTGAGCGTTTCTCCCCTGATTCCTTATTCCTCATCCTTATCTTCTACAATTCATCCCTACTCTTGAGATATTCTCTAAGCATACTTTCAAACCATAAAAGTAAATACCAACAAGCACAAAGTGACTCAATCTAAGTCATCTACCTTAATTAAGGTTTCAGAAAACAGGGATGTTAGAAAACTCCCTTCATCTCTTGAAGGTAATCCTCCGAATGAACGTCATCCGATTAGTCCGAAATCCTCCGATTACTCGTCCGAAGCACTCAACAACAACCACCTTCAATCAATCAATCCAAACTTTAACAATCACAAAATACAATCCCTTGCCTACTAGGAGCTAGGTTCGGCCTCATTAATTTAAATTAGGCTAGGGATGTTAGAATTTTATCAATTCTTGGATCAATGATCCTTAAGTACACGCAACACTAAATCAAATTACCTTATACAAAATTTTGAAGTAAAACTCTTGCTTTTCAAAAAGGGTGGGTTCGACCACTCCTGGAAACAAATAGCTAGACATGTTATTTGATTACATGCTCTTAGATGATGCAACTAGATCATAGAAATTGATTTCACATTAAAAGGATTTTTCTATGATTTTCTAGAAATTTTTGAAGTTTGAGGTTAGAAGTTGAAACTCATGGAATCATGGCTTCAAAACAAGAAAGAATGAAGGACAAGAAACTCATGGATCAAGGGAGTAATCTTACCTCCTTGAATGATGAAAATGAGCAAAGAATCAAGCAAGTTCTTCAAGTTGTGTTTATGGTTTCCTTTGAGAAACAAAACACATAGATGTCAGGACAATGAAGCAAGGAACAAGTTTACTAACTTGAGCCAAGAGAGTTTACCTCTTGATTAGTGGGAAAGTGGAGAGAAAGTGAAGAACACTCCAGAACACCAAGAACAAAGGAGAGAAACTAAAAACTCTAACTTTGATCTTCCAAACCATAAAACAGCCAAGATTTTGTGTTTGTGAGAAAATGAAGTAAATGGAGTGTTAGTGGGCTTTAGGTGGCGTGAGCTCAAGGGGGTAAGAAGGCCCAAACTTTATTCATTTAGGGACAAAGGGGTAAATTCACTTAAGGGTAAAATTGTCATTTTACAAAAGACTAGGGGCATAATTGTCGTTTCCCCTTTAAATATCTAGATATTTCTAGAAATATAATGATGACATTGGTGAGTCACAGGGTCAAAAGGGTCATTTCATAAATTCTCAGGGGCAAAAGAGTCATTTTGTCTAGGGACATAAATGGAATTAAAACAAAAGGTCAAGGGAATTTTGGTCTTTTGCGTCTAGATATTTTAGAACATAATGATGACATGGCATGCCTTCCCATGTGATGTGACTTGATGTGACTTCATGTTTATCCATTAGCGGGTCCCGGTAAATCCGTTTTTAGCTCCATTAATTACGCGATTTAGGTTTTATGCCCGACTAACGTCTAACGACTTATTTATTTTGAAAATTTTCAAAATAACCAATATCATTGGAAATAAAATATAAAACCTAACTATTTCGTTCATGAGTCAAATTTAGGTTTTCTGATCAGTAAAATCTTATTGTTAGTGAAAATACAGACTGGGCTCTGCTCGAACATTTAACCTAAATTTTAACCATAACTCCCTACGATAGCGTAGAGCGTGACTATGGTCTCCGATTATTTTAATTCACTCTCTAGACCCTCCAATAAAATACAAACACATAAATACTGTTTATTAACTTTAGAGAGCTTGAAAAAATCGTGGTGTTACAGCGGACGGCCAGTTCGCCATACTCTCGGACGAACTCCCCAATCATCGTAACTTCCCCCAAACTAACAACACCCTGTCATGATGCATGCAATGCTAACATACAAACAACATGACAACAACCTCCATCAACACCTTTAACACAGGCTATCAACTTTGACCTATAAGCATTAAATTGATTTATCAACATCAAACTTGACCAATAAGAATCAAGAATGATTTAACCAACAATATTGGTAACAGTACATTGTTACCAATAACATCGTTGTCTTATTAAACAAATCTTTTTATTAAGTCTTCATTATCATACCTTGCCTTATCATTATCCTAGTTTATTCACTATCCGCATGGTTATGTTTTATGATCTCTTATATTCTATTTTTATTCCAAAAGGTTATTAAGTCTCTTTTTATTTGAAACCGTGAAGTTTTCTTAATTCTGACAGCGGCACGGCCTGAGCATGGGCGTGCTAGCCATCTGGCACGGGCGTGCTGCATGAGAGCATGCGCGTGCTAAACAGCGTCACTTTTCGCGTTTTTCCGACACGGGCATGATGTAACACCCTGCTTTTCACCTTTATGCTTGAATATGTTGATTATAGGTAGGTGATGTGTTGTTATGCTTGCGTTAGATGTTTAGGGATGTGTTTTAGGGTAGTTAACCTTAGAACAGGTGAAATCAGCATTCCTGATAGGATAGCACACCCGTGCTCTCGTGCATCTTCGAGTGCACCAGAAACACATTTTGGGCTTTAGGTTGACCTGTTTCGTCCCAATCCTTTTTATACCTTTTTTGCTAGACCTAAAACTCATAGCTGTCATTCCTAGAATTAGAAACAGCCGTCTTTAACCTTTCCCTTGGGTTTCCATTGAACCCTTGAGCGTTCTTCAATCCTTGTTGGGTGTTCTTCATCAAGAACACATCCTTGTGGTGTTTGCTGTTGCGTTTGGGGTTAAGCTGCTAGCTTAGTGTTACTCTGAGGTAAGGTAACCAACCCTGTTCGTCCTTTTTCCTTGAGTCCTTTGAGTTAGTATTGAACCGTTTTCTCCTTATAAAACCAGACTTTGTTGTTCATGTGCCGGTGATGTGAACGGAAACTAGCTGATTAGTTCCCCAAGGATCTAATCGAGGTATGTGCATAACCCTTGTGTTAATTCCCTTCCTTTTTCTTGTTTGGGAATTAACTTATCCTTTTGCCTTGGCGTTCTTGGTCAAAGCTTGTTGAACCTGTTGAACCAGTTTCGAGGAGTCAGGCGTGGACTTCGTTTTTGTTGACTCGTAGGCTGGAATCGTCACGCCAAGTATGGGGAGAAGAGATTAGTATAACATATAGGTTCTAGGGTAGCGTAATATGAGGGTTAACCCATGACCCTATTTGTGTGCTATATGCCTTAGTTGATGTATGAGGTTGTTGTGATTGTTTATGCATAATGCTAATTGTTTAAATTGATTTATATGACATTGGCATGATGTTTATGATGTTGTTAATGATGCTGTTGATATACCATGATTGTATGAGTTGGTGTTTTGGAACTGCTATTAAATCTATGTTAATAAAAGACATAGGGATGTTAGCGCTAAGCCTAAAACTAGGATTAGTCTAATTGATATGCATAAAACATAAAGATGTTGATGAGAGGTGAGATTAATGCCAATGGATTAGTCAAGAACCTTATGATTGATTTGGAGGGTTGAAATCTAGAAAAGCTGCTAAGTTCCCAGAACTGAGACGCTGTAACAATGTTGAGCATACCCGTGCTCTACGCCCAGTAAAGCCAGCACGACCATGCTCTCAATAGCATGCCTGTGTCGAAAAAACGAGAAAAAAATGACCCTGTTTAGCACGCCCGTGCTCAGGCCGTGCCACTGTCAGAATTAAGAAAACTTCATTGTTTTATATAAAAGAGATTTAATACCCCTTTTGAAGTAAAAATATGACATAAGAGATTATGAAACACGACCTTAAGGATAGTTAATGAACTAGGATAATGATATGGTAAGTGTAATAATAGAGAATTAATAAAGAGATTAATTAATGAGAAGATGATGTTATTGGTAATGATGTACTATTGCCGATGTTGTTGAATCACTTTGATGCTTATCGGTCAAAGTTGATAGCCTGTGTTAGTGGTGTTGATGGAGGTGGTTGCCATGTTGCTTGTGTGTTAGCATTGCATGCATCATGACAAGGTGTTGTTAATTTGGGGGAATTTACGATGATTGGGGAGTTTGTCCGAGAGTATGGCGAACTGGGCATAGAGCACGTGTATGATTTAATGTATACATTTTAATGTATACATTTTATTTATATGATTTATTTTAATGTTATCGTATGAGGGGTATCAGGTGTCACACGTGCTGCTGAGAGAACGGTCGTGCTGGCTTTACTGGGCATAGAGCATGTGCATGCTCAACGCTGTTACAACGTTTCAGTTCTGGGAAACTTAATAGTTTTTCTAGATTTCAACACTCCAATCATTCCTAAGGTTCTTGACTAATCCATTGGCATTAATCTCACCCCTTATCAACATCTTTATGTTTAATGCACATCAATTAGACTAATCCTAGTTTTAGGCTTAGCGCTAACATCCCTATGTCGTTTTTTAACATAGTTTTAACAGCAACTTCCACCATACCAATTCATACAATCATGGCATATCAACAACATCATTAACAACATCATAAACGTCATTCCAAGCAGATATAAATCAATTAACCAATACAGATCATGTATAAACAACCATAACAACTTCATACAACAAATAAGGCACATAGCACACAAATAGGGTCATGGGTTAACCCTTATCATATGCTACCCTAGAACCTATATGTTCATACTAATCCCTTCTCCCTATACCTGGCGTTACGATTCGAGCCTAGGAGCCAACAAGAACGAAGTCCACACTTGACTCCTCCAAACGGGTTCAACAGGTTTAGCGAGCTTTGACCAAGAACGCTAAGGGAAAAAGGATAAGTTAATTGCCCAAACAAGGAAAAGAAAAGGGAATTAACACAAGGTTTATAAACATACCTCGATTAGATCCTTGCGGAACTAATATGCTAGTTGTCGTTCACAGCACTGGCACACGAACAACGAAGTCTGGCTTGATAGGGAGAAAACGGTTCAATACTAATCCAAAGGATTCAAAGAAAAGGATGGACATGGTTGGTTACCATACCACAGAGTAATACCAAGCTAGCAGCTTATCCCCAACCGCAACAAAAAACACCACAAGGTTGTGTTCTTGTTGAATAACACCCAAACAAGGATTGGAGGTTGAAGAACGCTCAAAGGGTTCAATGGGAACCCAAGAGAAAAGCCAAAGATGGATGTTTCTAACTCTAGGAATGATGGCTAGGAGTTTTAGGTTGAGAAAAAGAGGTATAAAAAGGATTAGAGCGAAACGAGCTAACCAATAGCCCAAAACATGTTTCTGGTGTGTGCACAGAGCACGGGCGTGCTGACCATGAGCACGGGCGTGCTGACTGTAACGCCCCGATTTTCACGTTTTATAATTCTTCAGTATTTAAACGTTTTATTTTATTGGAGTATTTAGAGAGTGAAATAAAATATTCTGAGAAGACAGGAATGCTTTACACAACCATAGGAAGTTATGGTTAAGTTTCGGGCAAAAGCTCAAACAGAGCCCGGTCTGCGTTTTTCATGGATAGTAGTGTTTTTCTACTATCGAGACCTAATTTGGACTCGTGAACGAGACAATAAGTCTCAGGATTTAATTCTCTACGTTTTGGTTAATTTTTAAAAATAATAAAAATAAAAATCATTTCCTGACATTCGTTCGAGCGAAATCCTCAATCGGGTGACGAAGGGAGCCGCATATGGATTTATAGGGACCCGCCAACGGATAATCTTGATACCACATCATGTTATATCACTTGGGAGAGCATGCCAGAGTCGTCATGATGTTCGGAAATATCTGGACGGAAAATGACCAAAATACCCCTAACCTTAACCTTAACCTTTTACACTTTACCATTTTACCCTTGAAGCAAATGACCATTTGCCCTTAAGTGAGTTTTTAGAAGGATGAAGTCAGCCCCATTCATCCCCATTATCACGCACAACAGCCCTCCATACACACTCATCTTCAACCTTGAGTAAACACCATTGCTGTTCTTGAGAAATCCTTGGAGCCTTGTTAGAAAACCTTGATTCTTTGATCAATCTTCATCCATTTTTAGGTAAGATCACTTCTATGATCTCTTAGCTTCTTGAATCTCTCTCAATCTCATGATCAAAATCCTTTTTCATGAAAATCTGTTTTATGATCCAAAACTTTGAAAATTCAAAGGAATTTGTAGAAAAATCCTTTTATTTTAATAGGAAACCAATTTCTTTGAACTCACTTCATCATTCTCTACCTAAACCCAAGAGCTCATGATTCAATTCTCATCTTAAATCTTAATCCCAAAATGGCCGAACCCTAGACAAGGATGATGAATAGTGTTTTGATCAAATTTTTGATTTCTAACTCTTGATTCCATCCTTAGCTTTCCTATTGTCTTTGAATCCAAGTGATGGAAAACCAAATCAATTTCTAACCTTTCTTCCCCAAAATGGTCGAACCCTCTATGGTCAGAAATAGTTGAGATTTGTTTTGTTTGTTGTTTAATGTTTGATTGTTTTGTTGTTTGTAGTTGGTGACGAGTATGAGGAGGTTCACAAATCGATTAACCGATTTTGATCCGGATATCTGCTCATCAACAGGTATGGGGGGTGAGCCTCATCACACCAAAGATGGTGGTAGTGAAGATGGTTGTTTAAGTTTATGTGTGGGTGAAACCCTTTGGTTTGGGTTCACTTTTAATTGTTAAGTTCTCTTGGAGAACAAAGTTGTAATAATGAGTTTAAGCTTTAGTGTGCTTTAGTGTGCTCTAGCATATGTTTATGATGATGTGATTGGATATAAATCATTTTCATGTATGTTGAAAAACCTACTTTGATCTCTAGATCAAGTATGGACTTTTATGCTTGATTATGATGCAATGATTTGTGATGGACTTTTGTGCTTGATTATGAAGCAATGATATGTGATTGTTGTTTATCATAATTGTGTGAGCATTTTGAGCTATAATTTGCTTAGTTGGGGAAGCAAAGTCTCCACTTTTCTTTGGAGTAGGCTTGTGGCCTTAGTAAGAAGAAATATAAGAACAGCTCTTGATCTATTAAAGTTTTGAAGTAAGAAAAGTAATTTCATAACCTATGTTTCGAAGAACAACAAAAAGTGATTTTAATCCAAAGATCAAATAAAGTTTCACCATTTAAAATGTGTCACCAAAGTGAAAAATGTCTTTTACTTTAGCCATAGGTCATTTAATTAAACTAAGTGTTTCAAAAAGAGAAGTAATGAAGAAGTTAAGGAAAAGTGAAACCAAGGCATTCGCCTAGCCAATCTTGTCTCGCCACGCGAGATAGAGGGAAAACAAGGCATTCGCCTGGCTAACCTTACTCGCCACGCGAGACAGAGGGCTAGCCCGAGCAGCAAAGATATAGTTTCTCGGTCTCACGTCGCAAAGCCATTCTTGCCTCGCGAACCAGAAGGACTGCCTAAGCAGTAAAGATGTAGCTTCTCGGCCTCGCTTCGCGATACCATTCTCGCCTCGCGAAGCAGAAAGACTGTCTAAGAAGTAAAAATAGCCTCTCAGCCTCGCGTTGCCAAACCTGTATTCGCCCCGCAAGAGAATGTTTTTATTTATAAAGAGTGTTTTCCAACTCAAATTGTAAAGTTTTACACATGAAAAACCTAAGTTAAATAATTAACTTAGAGTTGAAGACAAGGGATAATTAAGTATAGTATGTGGTGGAACAAGACCATATATTATACCATTGATGACTTAGTGCATCAATGATCTCATAAGACTTAAGTGAATCAACACTTATTTCCCTAATTGAAATCAAGGAGTAATACCTTAGAAAGGATTAAAGACTTATCTAAGAGGATTCTCAATCGTTACTCATAGTGCTTAGGACTTGAGACATAATTCATAAGACATAAACACAAACACGAAACGTTTTGGGTTTTGAAACAGTAGTTCGATAATGGATCGATGATTCGGATCCCAATCAATCGTTCAATTGTTTCAGTCTTGTGATGACTCGATCCCGGAGGGATCACGAGATTTATCCGGTGGATAAAAGTTTTTAATTTCAAAGACGCGTATAGTTCCTAAGGAAGAGAACCTTAGAGAACCTTGAGGTTTATCCGGTGGACAGACATTGTTTTATCGCATCTGCTTTGTGTAAGCATTGGCATTTCATTTGCATGAGTTATAAGGCCTTGAGCCTAGGAGTTGAGCTTACACCTTGATGCGAGTGCGAATCTTATGGTGACGTTTTAAGTAGTCTTGGAGGTATCAGGGTTGGAAGGCTGACATGTGACCAGTTGGTAGCTCTTCTGTGTCGTGGCGAATCTGAACAATACACTGATATCCTCGACTAGACGCCGTACTTTTCATGTTTGGTCAAGAGTTGATATGAGCCCAATAAGGAGCATGGACCAAGAAGCACTTCAAGGACTTGGTGGGCCTATGACCAGATCAAGAATCAAGAAAGCCCAAGAAGTCCTAGAACAAATGGTGACCACCTTTATGGAAGCAAGCCCAACTTCAGGCCTAGAAGGAATGGAGCCCAAGATGGTGACTTATCTTAGTCAAGTAGAGGCCCATAATGATGACAAGGGGGGCATGACTTTGCTTTCATAGTTGTTGTTTTGTTTTTCAATTCAATAAAGTGTAATGGGTTATGTGAGTGGATCCAATTGGGCATTCTCTATTAATGGGCTACACTAAGAGTTGCATGAAGGTCTAGCCCATATCTTCCATGAAGCTACACGTGAATTAGAGAGTATTGGGGAGGGAATCTTTGGCTTGCATGCTATAAGAAACTCCTCATTAAGTTGAGTCAATAAATTGTAAGTTATGGGTGTTACACTTTTAATTTACAAAGCAAAGTGTAACCACCCATCATGAAGGGAGAGTAGGCATGACATTGAGTGGCTTGGGGATGAATTCAATTGCTTGATGGTGAGTTATGAATGCTTGATGGGCTGCCTTCAATTGTTTGAGTGTTACACTTTTAATTTGACAAACAAAGTGTAACCACCCATGAAGAAAGAAGGGTAGGCGTGTATGAATGGGTTTGGGGGCTGAATTGATTTTGTTTTAGTGGTCATCAAGTTAGGAATTAGGCCATTCAAAGTGGGGGTTATGCCTTGTCTTTGGATGCCAAGAGTTGGATGACTATTATATGTATGCACCTAAAACCTTGAGAAAGACAACTTTGAAGTTATTTTGGATCAAATTCCATTTGAGTGAGAATTGTTTCTCCTAGGTTCTTGGTTGAACCAAACTTAGTTTTTATCAAGAATCCAAGATTCTTGTGGCGAACATCACTTGGCTTATCAAACCTTCTTGGTTTGTGGCGACTCATCATCTCTTTTTTCCATTTTCTTCTTTTCTTCACTTTTATGTTGGTTCACATTATTTCTAATGAAGAAAACGAAATTATCATACTTAGAATTCAACCATAAGATCGTTCAAAGGCAACCACACCATTTGGTTGTCATCAAGTGGTATCAAAGCTTAGGCTTTGGTTGAATTTTTGTTTGTGTTCTTGGTTCTATTTTCTTCTTCATCTTCTTTTCTTTCTTCTTTTCTTCTCAAAACCAAAAACAAAAGTTAATTTCATTTTTTCTTGAAGGGAAAATCCATGGTTGTTGTGTATTGCTCAAAAAACAAAGTTATTAAGAGTAATTCTCTTCAACAAGTTTAAAAAAAAAGGAAATTCGTGTAAAAAAAAAAAAAGAAGAGAAAGTGTCATTTGAGCAATTTGTGTCTTGAAAATTTTCCCCTTCTTCCTTTGTTTCTTATTTCTAAACCTTTTCTTTTCTAGCTTTTGTTCTTCGTTTTTCCTTGTTTTGATAAGTTTTGTGATTTTTCCTCATCATCTCTTTTTTCCATTTTCTTCTTTTCTTCACTTTTATGTTGGCTCACATTATTTCTAATGAAGAAAACGAAATTATCATACTTAGAATTCAACCATAAGATCGTTCAAAGGCAACCACACCATTTGGTTGTCATCAAGTGGTATCAAAGCTTAGGCTTTGGTTGAATTTTTGTTTGTGTTCTTGATTCTATTTTCTTCTTCATCTTCTTTTCTTTCTTCTTTTCTTCTCAAAACCAAAAACAAAAGTTAATTTCATTTTTTCTTGAAGGGAAAATCCATGGTTGTTGTGTATTGCTCAAAAAACAAAGTTATTAAGAGTAATTCTCTTCAACAAGTTTAAAAAAAAAGGAAATTCGTGTAAAAAAAAAAAAAGAAGAGAAAGTGTCATTTGAGCAATTTGTGTCTTGAAAATTTTCCCCTTCTTCCTTTGTTTCTTATTTCTAAACCTTTTCTTTTCTAGCTTTTGTTCTTCGTTTTTCCTTGTTTTGATAAGTTTTGTGATTTTTTGTTACTTGAATTTTGGTATTTTTATGTTTTGTGTTTGATTCCTCTAAGAAGTAAAGGAGAACATTTGAGAGGAAAAAGGCAAGAGTGCAAACTTACTACCTGTGTGAAAAAAAAGCCAAAAGGGAGAAATTCATTTGTGTGACAAGTGAGGGAGTGTAGTGAGGAAACACAACTCATGGCAAACAATGAAGATAGGCCACCACTTTCACCAAGGTCCGCGGTCCTTTTTGTATGAATGACTACTCAAATGCAAGTTCTTCAAAGGCAAATGGAGACAATGCAAACCAACTATGAGCAACAACTTGCCAACCTTCAAAATGATGAGTCTAGTGGCAATGAAAGTGAAAGAGGAAGGCCTAGAAGACATAGAGGAGGAGGTCATAGAGGAAGGAGGCGTGATGAAAGACTTGAGGGGGTCAAAATCAAAGTTCCTCCCTTTCTTGGGAAGAACGATCCGGAGGCTTACTTGGAGTGGGAGCTAAAGATAGAACAAGTCTTCGATTGTAATTCTTACAATGAAGGCAAGAAGGTGAAAGTAGCCGCCCTTGAGTTCAAAGAATATGCCCTTGTGTGGTGGGACCAATTACAAAAAGAGAGGAGGAGACTTGGAGGGGAGCCTATAGACACTTGGGAGGAGATGAAGTATGTCATGAGGAAGCGGTTTGTCCCAAATCATTACCAAAGGGACATTCACAACAAATTTCAAAGACTTACCCAAGGGACCAAGAGTGTATATGAATATTTCAAGGAGATGGAGTTGGCCTTACTTAGGTCAAATTCTCAAGAAGATAGGGAGGCTACCATGGCAAGATTCTTACATGGCTTGAATCAAGATATTCAAGACATAGTAGAATTACAAAATTATGTGGAACTTCAGGATTTGGTGCAACAAGCAATTAAGGTGGAGCAACAAATTAAGAGGAAGAAGTTCAAATACTCTTCTTCTTCTTCTTCAAAATTTCCATCATCAAATTAGAAGGACAAGCAAAAGAAGGAGGGTGCACCAACCAAAGAAGCCGTGAGCACCTCTCAAGGTAAGAAGCCAATGGAGACAACCACTAGGAGCCGTGAAGTAAAGTGTTTCAAATGCCTTGGCCATGGGCACATAGCCGCCCAATGTCCAACAAAGAGAACCATGGTGACCATGAATGGTGAAGTAGTATCACAATCCGAGGCTTCAAGTGGGGAGGAAAGTGAAGAAGATGTGTTCATGCCGGATGGTGATTTACTTATGGTAAGGAGGCTATTAGGGAGTCAAGTGAAAGAACATGAAGTAAGCCAAAGGGAAAATATCTTGCATTCTAGATGCCTAATTCAAGGAAAGGTATGCTCTTTAATTATTGATGGAGGAAGTTGTGCCAATGTTGTAAGTACTAGATTAGTGTCAAAACTAAATCTTGTAACTAAGGCACATCCAACACCATATAGGCTTCAATGGTTAAGTGAGGTAGGAGAAATGGTGGTGAACAAACAAGTGGAGGTTCCATTCTCAATTGGGAAGTATGAGGATAGTGTTCTTTTTGATGTGGTGCCTATGGAGGCAAGCCACTTATTGTTGGGAAGGCCTTGGCAATATGACAAGAAGGCCATCCATGATGGGTTCTCAAATAAGTATACTCTTATGTATCAAGATCGAAAGGTCATACTTTCTCCTCTATCTCCAAAGCAAGTTAGTGAGGATCAAATAAAAATGAAAGAAAAGAGAGAGCAAGAGAGAAAAGAAAAAGAGGGTGAAAAAGAAATTAAGAAAAAGAGTGAAGAAAAATAAAAAAAAAATCATGAGAAAAAGGAAGTGAAAAATAGAGTGGAAAAAGAGAGCTTTCTTGCAACAAAGAGTGAGGTGAAGAGATGCCTTGATTTCAAGGCAGCCCCTATACATACTTTATTGTAAGGAATTTTGTTTAAATACTAACATTCCTAATGATAATTCTTTGTCTAGTGGTGTCAAAAATCTTTTGCAGGAATTTGGTGATGTTTTTCCTAAGAAAGTGCCATATGGCCTTCCCCCTCTTAGAGGAATTGAGCATCACATTGACCTCATTCCGGGTGCATCATTGCCCAATAGGCCAGCCTATAGGAGCAATCCCGAAGAGAATAAAGAGATCCAAACACAAGTGGAGGAGTTGATACAAAAAGGATGGGTGCAAGAAAGTTTGAGTCCATGTGCTGTCCCGGTAATTTTAGTGCCAAAGAAAGATGGGACTTGGAGGATGTGCACAGATTGTAGAGTCGTGAACAACATCACAATTAAGTATAGATATCCTATCCCTAGAGTTGATGATTTGCTTGATGAATTGCATGGTGCTTGTGTTTTTTCTAAAATTGATTTGAAAAGTGGGTACCATCAAATTAGAATAAAGGAGGGGGATGAATGGAAAACTGCCTTTAAATCTAAATATGGTTTGTATGAATGGTTGGTAATGCCTTTTGGTTTAACAAATGCACCTAGCACTTTTATGAGGCTTATGAACCATGTTTTGAGGGAATTTTTGGACAAGTTTGTTGTGGTGTATTTTGATGACATCTTGATATATAGCAAAAACTTAGATGAACATTTAAGGGCTGTTTTGCTTGTATTAAGAAAAGAAAAATTGTATGCTAATTTGGAAAAGTGTACTTTTTGTGTGGACCATGTGATTTTTCTTGGATTTGTGATAAATGCTAAAGGGGTCCATGTTGACAAAGAGAAAATTAAGGCCATTCAAGATTGGCCAACCCCCAAAAATGTGAGTGATGTGAGGAGTTTTCATGGCTTGGCTAATTTTTATAGGAGGTTTGTTAAGGACTTTAGCACCTTGGCTGCACCTCTTAATGAAATTGTCAAAAAAAATGTTGGGTTTAAATGGGGTGGGGTGGGGGGGAGAAACAAGAACATGCTTTCAAAGAACTTAAGGAAAAGCTCACCCATACACCAATACTTGTTTTGCCTAATTTTGCTAAATCTTTTGAGATTGAATGTGATGCTTCAAATGTTGGTATTGGGGCTGTTTTGATGCAAGAGGGGCATCCAATTGCTTATTTTAGTGAGAAATTAAGTGGAGCTTCCCTTAATTATCCCACCTATGATAAGGAATTGTATGCCTTGGTAAGAGCTTTGCAAACTTGGCAACACTATCTTTTGCCCAAAGAATTTGTCATTCATAGTGATCATGAGTCTTTGAAATATTTGAAAGGGCAAGGAAAGTTAAATAAAAGACATGCAATGTGGGTTGAATTTCTTGAACAATTTCCATATGTGGTGAAACACAAAAAGGGTAAGGCCAATGTTGTTGCGGATGCACTTTGAAGAAGGTATTCTTTACTTTCTACCCTTGAGACAAAGTTGTTGGGTTTTGAATGCATTAAAGAATTGTATGAGCATGATATGGAATTTTCTCATATCTATGCTAATTGTGTGCATTCGTCCCAAAATAGATATTTTAGGCACTAAGGATTTTTGATCAAAGAAAAACGTTTATGTGTGCCTAAAAGCTCTATAAGGGAATTGTTCTTAAAAGAGGCGCATGAAGGGGGATTAATGGGGCACTTTGGGGTCCAAAACACTTTAGATATGTGGCATGAACATTTTCATTGGCCTCACATGAAGCATGATGTGCAACAATATTGTGAAAAATGTAATGTATGTAAAAAGTCAAAATCTAAAATGATGCCCCATGGACTTTATACTCCTTTACCTATTCCTGACTCTCCTTGGATAGACTTATCTATGGATTTTTTTGTGGGATTTCCTAGGTCAAGGAATGGTAAAGATTCCATTTTTGTTGTGGTGGATAGGTTCTCCAAAATGGCACATTTTATTCCATGTAAAAAAGTTGATAATGCATGTCATGTGGCGGACTTATTTTTTAGAGAAGTGGTGAGACTTCATGGTCTCCCAAGGAGTATTGTTAGTGATAGGGACACCAAGTTCCTAAGTCACTTTTGGAGGACTTTGTGGGGAAAGCTAGGTACAAAGCTTCTTTTCTCCACTACTTGTCTTCCTCAAACGGATGGACAAACTGAAGTTGTGAATAGAACATTTTCTTCCTTTTTAAGGGCTGTGATTAAAAAGAACATTAAGTCTTGGGAGGAGTGTTTGTCTCATGTGGAATTTGCTTATAATAGGGTTGTTCATAGCACCACTCAATATTCTCCTTTTGAGGTTGTTTATGGTTTTAATCCCTTAACTCCTCTAGATTTATTGCCATTGCCTAACTCTTCAATTTTAAAGCATAAAGATGGTAGGGCCAAGGCTGAATATGTGAGGAAGTTACATGAGCAAGTGAAGGTCCAAATTGAAAAAAAGACCCAAAGCTATGCAAGACAAGCCAACAAAAGAAGGACGAAGGTAGTATTTGAGCCCGGAGATTGGGTATGGGTTCACATGAGGAAGGAAAGGTTTCCTTCCCAAAGGAAATCTAAACTGCAGCCAAGAGGAGATCGGCCATTTCAAGTAGTGGCCAAGATGAATGATAATGCAAACAAGTTGGATCTTCCTGGTGAGCATGGTGGAATAAGTGCTACTTTCAATGTGGCTGATTTATCTTTTTTTGATGTAGGTGATAAAGAATTCAATACGAGGTCGAATTCACCTAAACAAGGAGGGGATGATATGAGCCCAATAAGGAGTATGGACCAAGAAGCACTTCAAGGACTTGGTGGGCCTATTACCAGATCAAGAACGAAGAAAGCCCAAGAAGTCCTAGAACAAATGGTGACCACCTTTATGGAAGCAAGCCCAACTTCAGGCCTAGAAGGAATGGAGCCCAAGATGATGACTTATCTTAGTCAAGTAGAGGCCCATAATGATGACAAGGGGGACGTGACTTTGCTTTCATAGTTGTTGTTTTGTTTTTCAATTCAACAAAGTGTAATGGGTTATGTGAGTGGATCCAATTGGGCATTCTCTATTAGTGGGCTACACTAAGAGTTGTATGAAGGTCTAGCTCATATTTTCCATGAAGCTACATGTGAATTAGAGAGTCTTGGGGAGGGAAACTTTAGCTTGCATGCTATAAGAAACTCCTCATTAAGTTGAGTCAATAAATTATAAGTTATGGGTGTTACACTTTTAATTTGCAAAGCAAAGTGTAACCACCCATCATGAAGGGAGAGCAGGGGTGACATTGAGTGGCTTGGGGCTGAATTCAATTGCTGGATGGTGAGTTATGAGTGCTTGATGGGCTGCCTTCAATTGTTTGAGTGTTACACTTTTAATTTGACAAACAAAGTGTAACCACCCATGAAGAAAGAAGGGTAGGCGTGTATGAATGGGTTTAGGGGCTGAATTGATTTTGTTTTAGTGGTCATCAAGTTAGGAATTAGGCTATTCAAAATGGGGGTTATGCCTTGTCTTTGGATGCCAAGAGTTGGATGACTATTATATGTATGCACCTAAAACCTTGAGAAAGACAACTTTGAAGTTATTTTGGATCAAATTCCATTTGAGTGAGAATTGTTTCTCCTAGGTTCTTGGTTGAACCAAACTTAGTTCTTATCAAGAATCTAAGTTTCTTGTGGCGAACATCACTTGGCTTATCAAACCTTCTTGGTTTGTGGCGCCTCATCATCTCTTTCTTTCCATTTTCTTCTTTTCTTCACTTTTATGTTGGTTCACATT
The DNA here is from genome assembly GCA_039655645.1 of Ammopiptanthus mongolicus. Taxonomy (NCBI): domain Eukaryota; kingdom Viridiplantae; phylum Streptophyta; class Magnoliopsida; order Fabales; family Fabaceae; genus Ammopiptanthus; species Ammopiptanthus mongolicus. Next base: position 35,122,807 of record CM077350.1, read on the forward strand.
ATTTCTAAGGAAGAAAACGAAATTATCATACTTAGAATTCAACCATAAGATCGTTAAAAGGCAACCACACCATTTGGTTGTCATCAAGAGTGTTTCCGTAAAGCTAGATATGTCCATGTTACGAATGTTGTAGCATCTTGCTCATGGCTGACAGTACACGGAACGTGTCTGCCCATTCACTCTCTCCGACGTTTTTTTAGCTCCATGGAGTAAGGGTCAGAGTTTACCCTTGTGGCATATGGCATTGAGTCATGTACATTGCACTGCATTGCATGGCTGTTGATGATTACATTTATTTGTTGTACATCGCTATTCTATATTTTTTTTGAGAATGCATTACTTTATGCTGCTAATTGTTTAACATGATTTATATTGAGAATTCTTGTAAGCATGTTAGGTACATCGTTACCTAGTAAGTCGTCCCATTTTTACTTCTGCCACTTTGTTGTGTTGATGATTGGGATCTCACCCATATCTGCATATTTTCTTGCTAATACTTGCTGTTTCTGCTTGAGCAGATGGATGCGACGACGGTTCTGTCCAGCGTTTTCTGTGAGTTTGAAGGGAGACTCTTTTGCTGTTTAATTTTCATATTGGCCAGACTGTGTCGGTATCTGTAGTAATTTTAGGGAGCTACGACTCCGAGTACTTATTTTATTCTTACGTCAGTTATACATTAGACCTATGTCTGTATACAATATTATTTCTGTTTTCTGTTTTCTGTTTCTGTATTTCAAATACAGTACGTTCTGGAAATGCATGGCGAACCTAAGTTCATTTATTAGTATTATTTACCTTTACTAATCCCATTACATCTTTGTGAAAAGAAAAAAAAAACCGTATTTTCCGCATTAATGAATATTTTCAGCCTTATAAACGTTTGGGAATGTGACACTCGGGAAAGGGTGTTGCACTGACCAACTAACACAGCACGTGCTGCATGAGAGAACGGGCGTGCTATCCTGTCAGGATCACTGATTTGACTCGTTCTAAGGTTAACTACCCCAAAACACGTCCCTAAACATTAACGTAAGCATAACAACACATAACATATATATAACAAGAATAACATATATAACAACACTTTATAACAAGCAAGTATAAACTGGGGTGTTACAGGTGGCTTGGACATCTCTGAGGAATTCGAAGCGGTTGGATGGACAAAGTTTTTCTCTTTAAAGAAAAATGCTTACCCCTCTCACCTAAGGGAGTTCTGGAGGTCAGCCTATGTAGCAATCGGTAAAGTTATCACCAACATTGTCGGAGTCGTAAACTTTACCAAGGTCAAGATTGACCCAAGAGATATTGGAGTTGCACCTTGTTATTCTACAGACGGAGCAGGATTCTATGATGAATGAGAAAAGTCTATTGATCAAACAAGCCTTAATGTTACTTTGTTTGGAAAGGCAAAACGTGAAAATGGCTCTGCCCTAGACTTGGTTTCTAAAGGAAGATTCCTTCATTTTATCTTAACAAGCTGTGTTACAGCAGGAAAGGCTAGAAGGAATGTTGTCAGAAAAACCAATAAGTTTGCTCTATCCAACCTTCTTCATCATATCAAGATTGATCTTAATTACCCAATCTTCAAACATATGGTGAAGACTACAACTCAGAAAGCCAAGACATCCTATCCCTATGGAATGCTTGATAAACTGCTAGTTTAGTTTGTTTTAACTATGATAAAATAGTGGAATTGATTATTATTGTTGAGTAATTTCTCAATTCTGCCCAAATTTATCTTTGTTTGTTTTTAAGTTGCGTTTTGAGTCTGTTTAAGGTAGTTTGGTGTTTCTAGTTTGTTTTAGAGTCAGTTGTGTTTTATTTGTTTGTTAAGTGTTTTCAGGTACCTTCTAGGTCCTTAAAAGTGAAGCTTTGGAAGCAATGGAGAAGAAAAGGAAGTTGAAGCATTCTGGGGTTGGTTTTTTGGTGCGACTAGCGCGCCACTTGAGCCCAGCGCGACTGAGTTGTGATTGAAACGGGAAAAGTGAGTGCTCTTAGCCGCGCCAGTGCATGTCTTGAGTCCAGTGTGACATGTATTATGGGTGTGGCTGATCATAGGTTGTGCCCAATGCGCCACTTGGGCCCAGCGCAAGCGATATCAGAATGTATTTAAGCTTATTTGACCAGTTTTTAGGTTACTTTTGGTTTTCCAAGAGCTACGTTTTCCATTGTAAAACACTGGATGATGATGTTCATTGCATTTTCTTTAATCAATTTGGTGTTTGTTCATTCAATCATGAACTAATCCTCTTATTCTAGAGCGATGGCATAGCCATTAATGAAGGTTTGGTAATGTTATGGCAAAATCTCAATTTCTATTAATCTCTTTTAGGTTTTTCTTCTATACTTAATGCTTTCAATTATAGTTGCAAATATAGTTGAATGTTTACCCAATCGTTTTGAGACCGACGGGAGATTTACGTGTCTAGAGCATTAGGGATAAACCATAGTGTTAATATTGATAGGCGTAACATAGGAATCCTATGCAACTGCAATAGAGAACTTAGTGCTTAATGAATCTTTTCAATTTCTAATATGCATAGACATATGAAATTAGGTTTTGAAAGATAAATTCCATAAAAGCTTGACCGAGAGATGTTGGAATTAAATTAGAGTTCTTGATTGATAATTGAATGTGATTAGAAATAGGGAGGGATGTCATAACAATGCCAAATCAGAGTTCGTATATGAATGTGAATTCTTGTCTATGAGAATTTCGATTCATAGATTGGTGAAGTCGGAACTCTAGAACTTTCTCAAATTGAACTAAACCCCTTTCTCTTATTCTTACAATTTAATCATTGTTTTCTTGAATTTTAGTTAATTTATTCGATTTCATTATTGAACTCATTCAAAATTGGGCGTTCAAATAGTTATTGAGGTTGAGAATTGGTACTTGGTCACTCCAGTTGAGATGACCCTCCTTTCTCAAAAGGTTAATCCAATTAGTCCCAAGCTCCTATCAATATTAACTATGCCTAGTCGTATATAAAGCGATAGCGTGTTATTCAAACAACGTTGCGGAAGCAAACAAGCAACAACGGCAAGCATAGAAAACGAACAGAGTAAAAGCGCAACAGCATACAAAAGGTAGATACATACATACATAACATGCGTAACTGTAGCCCAAACAGCAGGGCATTGTACATACATATACATGATGTGAAATGAAAACCAAAAATACATCAAACATCAAAAGAAAACTCTCGGAGCTCACCAGCACTACCCGTCCCCTCTCAAAAGGTCATAAAAAGCTCTCAGCTCAATACCTAGGATGCATTGGCAGGCTCTCACCATCAGTGGTGAGGATGCTCTGAGCTACGCTGACCCTCGCCATGAGTACGCCAGTACCGCACCAAAGGCTCATACTCTGACGAAGAGCTGGACACCACAATCCTACGCGTATGGTAGGTCCTCAGATATTGCTCGGTCCTCCGGCGCTGACCTCGGTAGACGTAACCTTTCCTGCTGGTCACAACTGAAGACTGGGGTGCCGTCCACAAGTAGTCTTGCTCCCTCTGCCTTGGAGGTCGCCACATTCTCGGGAAAGGAAGAAACTGGTACATGCGGTAGGGGCCAATGATGTCCACACATGGCGGTGTGCCGCTTCGAAATATCAGACTGACGGGCCATGTATAAACTACCAAAAAGGTCGAGGGGTCCACCTGTCATCCCCTCTCATCATGATAGACGATCTCAATGTCTCCCAGCACCGGCATTCGCGGTGTCCCCTTGATAAACGGGTGAAGCCTCGGGTCCATCATGTGCCTCGGCTGGCTCGTCGTCTTCAAGCGAACCCAAAACAGAACGACAGAAACAATAATAGGAAGATAAGAAATACAGTACAATGTAAAGTCGGAAAACAACAGTAATGCAGTAAACACATATAACATGTAGCAGATATCGCAGATATAATAGTTACTGCATTCCAACAAACGTCTCTCAAGACAACACAGGCAACAAGCATCCATCTCCATGAGTCTCACACTCAAATCAATCCTCTAGACCGAGATACTAATCCCATGCAGCATGTCAGCCGAAAACTCACAAAGCTGTTCCTACTGGAATGGTTCCACACTCGAACAAGTCCACACCAGAACAGGTTCTGTGTCGGAACGGAGTTAGCTTGCATAAGAAATCGAACCACTCACCGTGACCAATAAGAGTGCATCCCCCTTCCACACCGGAACCGGGGTATCTCGTTCGCCTCAGAACGTTAGCATGGAACAAATGGAAAGCTCTAGGATTAGTCGGGCAAACCAGACTGGATTGGGCGTCACGACCAGATAGGGGCTACCTCATCCGTCACTGTAAACTATTCCCGAGACTGGAAACATCCCAAGGTCACTCACTTGACCGCCCTATCTACTTTCCATACCCGTACTCAGGTACAACTAACCTCGTATGACGCTAGCAGCCCATACTACCTGTCACATGGCCTCGCCACTTGGCAGCTGATGATGATATGCAGCAAAACATCCTCAACGGATTTGATACCGGATCTCACGCCTAAGCTCTCAATCAGAAACAAGACGATACCACTGCATCCACATGGCCAGAGCCTCGACGCCATGCATCGACGAGCCACAGCTCAAACAATCACAGCCACACCCTCGAAAAGTCAGCATAACAACAATGACACCATCCACGGTATCAACCCGGCAACAAAACGGCACACAAACAAACTTAACTCTAAGGCATTCCGCCACAACGTTCAACATCGAAGCATACAACATGACAACAGCTGCAATAATATCAACAACAACACATAGCAGCATATCACATATACCAAGTAGCATATAGGCACTTAGATAGTAGCAATAACGAAAATGAGCAGCATACAGTCATACGAATAGATCATCCTCAATCAACAGTTCGCAAACGTAGGGTTTCCAATCTTAACGGCGATAGCCCAAAGTAAGCTAAACCTAGGGTTTAGATATTTTATCGGGGCTCAACCACTTGTAGGGTTAGGGCTTCCCTACATATAGTAGAAAAACATCCTACACTACTCTTGCCTTCCCGACGGCAGCAGTACTCTTTCTCTCCACCTGAACAATCGTCGAACGAACTTCAAGACAATCACCTTCACACGCAGCTGCAAGCTCAGCCACGAACAGCGCCAAATCCCCTTGGTAGTCGAGGCCTCAAGCTTCAACTTGCGAAAAATCACGAGCGCGAACTTTGCCCTAATCACGCGCACAACACATATACAATAGTGTTAGCCCTAGGGCAAGCCCAAAAGATCAAAGAAAAAGGTAAAGACTCGAAGAACGCCAAGAACACGAAGAACGTGTGTTAGGTATTCTAGTTTAACTTGGGTAATCCGTCAAAGTCGTAGATAACTTTGCCGCGATCACAACGGTGCAATCAAAATCGCGTTCCGATACTTCGATCGCCTCGAAATTGAGTTTCTCTCTCTAAAATACTCTGACCTCTCTCTAGACTCTTTGCACTTCGAGTTCAACAATGGAGAGTTGATTAAGTGAAGAGGAAAGTGAAAACCTCCACTTAAGGGATCCTGCTGAGAACGCTATAGTGTGGACTTCCAGCACGCTTGAGCATGCTCACGCTTGAGTGTGGGGTTCCCTCCACGCTTGAGCGTGAAACCATGCCCGCTCCACTTTCACCCTGGCCTGACACGTGTAGCTCACGCGTCCAAAAGCATAGCAGCTAGCAAACGCACTCAGAAGGCTTGAGTGTGCCACATTACCAACGCTTGAGCGTTGGCACGTTGAGGCGTTCTACCTTCCCATGCTTAAGCGTGAAGCTTAGCTAGGAAGAGCCTTCCAAACTTCTGGCTTCCATAGTTACTCGTTTAAACCCGTAGGCACCTCCAACCTTGTTCAAGCCTATTCCTAAGCTTCAAACTAGGTCTTAAACTAGCACACAACAATTCACACAATCATCCAAAGCCCTAATCGAGATTAACCAACTCGATTAGTGTTACATAAAATCGGGATGTTACACCAGTCCCTGATATCGTTACTCGGAGCTTTTAAAGTTCTTTATTACGTGCGACAAATTAGTACACTTGCTAATTTTGCCATCAAGTTTTTGGTGCTGTTGTTGGGGATTGGCAAAGCCAATATTAGTAGTATCAAAGGACATAGCTACTTTGAACATATATATATATATATATATATATATATATATATATATATATATATATATATATTTTCTTGAACTTTTAATCTTGTTTGGAGTTCCCTCTTTGTGGTGGTTTGTTTGTTTATGTGAGGTAAAGTTGCTCCTGAAAACTTGGTGTATATTCCAGAGATAGAAAGGCATTGTCGATCTACGAGGAAGGTAACTAAGGCAAGAAAAAGGGGTGCAAGAACTGAACCTTGTGTAACTGAAGATATGGCTAACTATTATTTTTAGGTCAAGCCTTCTACATCCAACTGGATCCTTAATTGTCAATTCGATGGGAGGGATAATGAAGATCCTCACAGACACATAACGAGGTTCTTGGAGATTATGGATATAAGCAAGCAACAAGGTGTTTCTAATGATGCTGTGAGATTGTTGGAATTTCCCTTTTCACTTAGGGATAAAGCTCAAGATTGGTATGACTTCATTAAACGTCAGAGCATTACTACCTGGAATGAAATGCCACAAAAATTTCTTCAGAGATTCTTTTCTCCTTAGAAAGCTGCTGCTATACAAAATGCCATTCACTCTTTCAGGCAACAAGAAGGTGAGTCTTTTAATGAGGCATGGGAGTTATATCACATACTTTTGAGAAAATGTCCAAGCACATTAATTGTCCTTTGGAAGAAAGTGAATTATTTTTACAATGGGCTTCTACCAGAAATTAGACAACATGGTGATGCTGCAACTGGCGGGTCATTTAATGCTAAATCAGCAAAAGATGCTTGGGCTTTACTTGAGAAAATGGCTCAGAATGATTATCAAAGCAGAGGTAGTGACATAAATGTATATCCTAGAAAGGGAGGTTAACATGATGTTGACACCAAGACTTATGAAGCTATCATGTGAGACGACCCCATATAAATATGAAATCATCCCATTGGCTGCAGAACGTTCTTAGTGCTTTGATACCACCAAAATGAGACGTCCCCATACATACGAAGCCATCCCATTGGCTGCAGAACGTCCTCAACTCTCTGATAACACCAAAATGAGACTACCCGGCTTTCTCAGAAGGATAATCCCATTAGTCCCTAGCTTATAATATTAACTATGCCTTACCGTATTATAGTGATAGCGTGGTATTCAAACAACGTTGCGGAAACACTCGCATTTAAAACATGCAAACATATGGAAAGCATAGATCACAACAGAGTTTGGCACAACATAAAGCAATATATACATAAACATGCATAACTGTAGCCCCTTCACCAGGGCACTGTACATACATATACAAATTGTACAAAACGAAACCAAAAGAAACAGAAGTACATCCAAAAGTTGAAGATAGAGCCCTCGCAGCTCACCAGCACTACCTGTCCCCACTCAAAAATACATGAAAAACTCTTAGCTCACCACCTAGGACGCACTGGCAGGCTCCCACCATCAGTGGTGAGGATGCCCTGAGCTACCCTGGCTCTCACCATGAGTACGCCTACCTCACTAAAGGCTCATACTCTGATGATGAGATGGACACAACAATCCTATGCCGACGGTAGGTCCTCAAATACTGCTCGGTCCTCCGGCGTTGACCTCGATAGACGTAGCCTCTCCTGCTGGTTGCCTGTGAAGATGCTGGCTCGACCCAGGTGTAGTCCCGCTCATGACGCCTTGGCGGCTGCCACATACGTGGGAAAGGTAGGAACTGCATGACTCTGAAAGGTCCCATGATGTTCTCCCTATGCGATGCCCCTCCTTAGAACAATATGCTCACCGGTCCTGTGTAGACCGTTAGAAAAGTCGAGGGGTCCACACGCCACACCCGATCATCATGATAGATGATCTTGATCAGGCCCAACACCGGCATCTTCGATGCCGATGTGATATAAGGGTGCACCCTCGGAACCATCAGCTGGCTCCTCGTTGTAACACCCCCTTGGGCATTGCATCTTAAACACGTGCGGAATTAAATTTAAAAGAGAAATGCTGGTTGCTTTCGGAAAAAGGATAATTTACTTTAAGTTAGAAAACTCGGGTGCAAAAATTTTCGGCATAAACTTCAAAACAGTGACACACACATCACAAAAATAAAATCACATAATACTCAACGACACACATAAACTGGGTTTATTCACAAACCCTAAACCATCACATATAAGTTTTCCTAAAATTATCTTTTATGTAAAAGTTCCAAACTATACAGAGGTTTTCAAAACCATATATGCCGACTTTCTCAACATTATACATTAAAATCCTAAGAGCTGGTTTGATAAAAGAACTCTGCGGACAATAGAGCCCACTATGTAGTATACATCGTACCAATAAGACTGGGCCTCGTCGTCGACAGTCCACACATCTTCATCATCGGCATCGAGGAGCGTAAGCCACAGGGTCCCGAAGTGACCCAAATAACCGTTGAGAAGTATCTGTACACGTATCCAAAAACACAACAGGGTGTCCAACATGAACAGGCAAGGGTGAGTAACCAATATATGAATTTAAACACGATAACTACATGCATGACACACAAAACAGCATATGAACGTATGTAGTATTAAGATAGAACAATAGTAGAAGTAACACAGGGCGATACACCAAGTAATAACATGTTCAACATGCATACCATAAATTGCAATATATCATATTAATCAATTAGCAGCATGAGACATCTTCGAAAATAGAATAATGATGTACCATAAGTAAATGTAATCATCAACAACCATGCAATGCAATGCAGTGTACATGACTCAATGCCATATGCCACAAGGGTAAAACTCTGACCCCTACTCCATGGAGCTAACAAATCGTCGGACAGAGTGAATGGGAGAACATGTTCCGGTTAATGCCAGCCATGGGCAAGATGCTACAACAAATGTAACATGCAAGTATCTGGCTTTACGGAAACACTCTCGACCAAACATGAAAAGTACGGCATCTAGTAGAGGATATCAGTGTATTGCTCGGATTCACCATGACACAGAAGAATCACCAACTGGTCACATGTCAGCCTTTCCAACCCTGATACCTCCAAAGACCATTTAAGATCGTCACCGTAAGATTCGCACCAGCATCTAGGTGTATGCTCAACTCCTAGGCTCGAGGCCTTACAAACTCATGCAATGAAATGCCAATGCTTACACAAAGCGGATACGATAAATCAATGTCTATCCACCGAATAAACCTCATGGTTCGCTAAGGTTATCTTCCTTAGGAACTATATGCGTCTTTGTATTATAAAACATTTATCCACCGGATAAATATCTTGTGATTCGCTTGGAATGATCCGGACTGCTTTCAGAATTGCCGACTGTCCCCACAAACCAGCACGGGTCTTTTCAGCGTGCTTTGTCCTCACTCACACGCTTTCTGGAAAACTTCCTAGAAGATTACCCATCCCACAATTTCTCCAAGTCAGGCACGCTTGACTATGAAGTTCTTATGTTCTGGGCTTTCGAAAAGAAGATAAATCTTGTTGGTATAGGTAGTACCAATCAATTCTTATAGCATTCCTTCAACTGTACAGTCCCATACCTGCACAACCTCAGGGTCCCTCTAGTTTCGGTCATCACAAGACTGAAACAATCGAACGAATTTTCTTGGATCCGGACCTCCGGTCCATTATCGAAATACTATTTCAAATCCCAAAACATTTCATGTTTGTGTTTATGTCTTATGAATCACATCTCAAGTCCTAAGTATTATGAAGAAGGATTGAGAATCTCTTAGATAAGTCTTTGATCCTTTCTAAGATATTAACTCCTTGATTTTCAATTAATGAAATAAGTATTGCTTCAGTTAAGTCTTATGAAATCATTGATGAACTAAGTCACCAATGGTATAGTGCATGGTGTTGTCTTCAACTCTAAGTTCATTACTTTAACTTAGGTTTTTACGCATAAAACTTTTACGATTTAGACTTCAAAACTCCCTTTTGTAAACCAAATCCTTTTGGGTTGAAAACTCATAACTTGAAAGAACTTTGTTACTTTGACTAAGGTAAAGTACCTTAACTATTTTGAAAAGGATTTTCCTTCCTAGCTTAGTGTAAAACCATGATCTAAGTTAGTGTAACAGAAATGTAATCTTTATTCAACTTTCTAACTATGGTTCCTTTAATTAATGCTTAAGGACAAAGTCCTCTTTATATTTGAAAATGGAATGTTGTCTTAATTCTAAGGTAACTTTCACATTACTTTACTTCCATGAAATCACTTTCATTATTTTTCTCCTTTTAAAACACTTAATTTAATTAGATGACCTATGGCTAAAGTAAAAGACATTTTTACCTTAGTAAAAAAACTTGGATATTGAAACTCCATTTGATCTTTGGATCAAAACCACTTATTGTTTTTCTTTGAAGTATAAGTTATTAAAACGCTTTCTTACTTCAAAACTTTGAATGTTCAAGAACAACTCATGTCCTTCTATTTTTTTCTTACTAAGGCCGCAAGCACTAGTACAGAAAGCACTTTTTACGTCGGTTAAAAAATACTTTTAACTTCGGTTAAGGAGGCGACGTTAATTCAAGGGATGTTAAAAGTGTGACTTTTAACATCGGTTGTAAACCGATGAACTTTTAACATCGGTTAATAGAAAACTGGATGTTAAAAGTACACTTTAAACATCGGGTATAGTAACACCCGATGTTAAAAGTGTGGTCTCAGTCAGAGATGTGCTTTGGTCAGTACACTTTTAACATCCATTGTAGCTGCAACCGATGTTAAAAGTACACTTTTAACATCGGTTTTAGGAACACACGATGTTAAAAGTATACTTTTAACATCGGTTATTACAACAACCGATGTTAAAATTAATTTTTTTTTTAAATGGTGTATTACATTTATAGTTCTTTCCCAGCCTGCATATCAATCAGTATATCATCCACAATTCAGTACACAACATAATGCCAGAAACAGATTCAAACATGTAACTCATATATTGCTACTCCGGAATTACAATATTACAGTTACATAAGTCCAGAATAATGAAACTAAATTATATGACATTACATATATACAGTGTTATAAGTGCAATAACCTTAAGTCCAAAATGTGTCACATGCAATACATACAAGTGCAAAAATCATATACAATCTACATTATGCTGCCTAGTATACTCATAAAAGAAATTAGCAAAACGATCCCTCAGGTCTTTCATCTCTTCTTTATCAAGTGGAGTTTGATCGTCAAAAGCCTGCACAAGTTTAAATAAACTCTACATTAAATCATCAACCAAAACAAAATATAATTTAACTTGTGCAAAACTTTATATTTATTACTTGTTGCCATCCGTCAATAATAGTGACGGAGACCACGTTCAACATATGTTTCATCACGTAGTATCCACACTCCCAGCCGCCAGCTTGTCTAGGAGACTACAAGGCAATATGAAATTGAATATCAAGTACAGTACTAATATAATAATAATTACTGTTGTAATATTTTTTTAAGAAATAATAAACTACTTACGAGTGGGATAATCCATTCAGGCTTTCTTTTTGACTTGGATGGCCTACTTTTGCCATCTGCACAAGCCATGCTACTTGCAACCATAGCTCTATGATTAAAAATAATAATGTCAATTATGTTCATGTAATAAAGCAAAAGGAATTTTAATTACAAATTAAATTAAAGCTTACATGTCAATCGCGTCCTTCAATTCAGATGTCAGACTATAGTCCAACGAGCATAAGAAGACGACACGATGCTGGCTAGGATGAAGTATGAGCAACTGCCAATGGTCACTCCTAAGTATTGGTGCTAGATAAATATCTTTCTTTGTTCGACCAAGTAGCTTCAGGATGTATGTCTTCATCGCATCCCCATTAGTGCAGTAATTTCCCTGAATTACGCTTGGGTCTAAGAATCCATACATATTCTAGTTGCCTCTTTCCATACATAAGCGATGAAGATACCTAAGATATTAGAATAAAATAATGTTAAATACCTAAGACATTGAAATAAATTACAGAATTAAAATACCTAAGATGCAGGTCAACAGTGTACTTACATGCACCACATACTTAGAACGGTATTGGCTAGCCAATTACCAGGTAGACATATGTCACCTATATCCTTCCCAGAGAAAAAAAAGGCTGGCAAGTCGCAAGAGCCTTCGTGTTACAAGGGAATAGCATACTCTTTATCCAGCGCATCCGTAGCAAATGCGGCCAAATGAGCTACATTCGATCTTAGCTTTTTATCAATGTTCTAAGCAACAAAGATAAGGCATTAGTTAAGTAATGTCATTTGTAAATAAAAAAGACATAAGTAATTAAATGATTAATATGAAATTAATATGCATACCTACTGGTATAAAGGTATCTCAACTGGCTTATGTGCATCCTCACAGCTCCCCACGGTGCTCACATGCTGAGAAGGTTGGCTCATTGGGCTTTGTTGGGAAAATGTAAGCCCCCTAGATGACATCTCCTTTATGAATGATTCCATAAGCTCCGGAAACATCTCTCTTTTAAGCTACTCCTTAATGCTTTCTCGCTCATGGCTGCTGACTCGGCTTCCAACATGGACTCGTCATCCGTGATATTGTCGAATGTCCACTAGCCCTCCAACACCCTTTACAAAGCCAGGGTGGTTATCTTTATCTAGGGCAGTGCTCAGGATATCCCTACGTCCATGTTGAATGAATGATCCTTGTGAGCTTTGTTCCACCAGCGATGTCTACAAGGGGAAAATTCACAAAATATGTGTAAGACAGATAGTGTTTACTTAGCTGTATTAATTATAAGTAGAAGTAATCTATTAATTACTTACAATCTTTTCAGCGACAATACGTGTGGGCTCGGCTTTAAAATCTCCCGATTTTGTCTTTCGGACTTCCATCTATGTTTCATGGCGTTCGGGTGGAGATGGAGGATTAACAACTATTTCTCCATCGGCTTCGGCTTCTCCATCAGCTCCACCTTCTTCTTGCTTCTTTTGGCCTCTTCTTGCTTCTTTTTCATCTTCTCATCCATAATTTTCTGCCGAACCATACGATACCCACCACGAAACATATGGTGTGGGTGTACATTGTAAATATAATGGGAAACTAACCAGAAAGGAGATATTGAAAGAGTATGTGTCAACTGGAGATTTGTCGTCTTTCTTCTCAAAAATATATCTACTGGCCAAATAGGTCTTGAACCCTGTCCACCACTTCGCAGCAAAAGAAAGCCATTCTTCTTACATTCAGGAGTATTCGGGACATCAAAGGTCAACTATAGTATAAAACAAAATGGAGTAAATATTAGAGTATGATAATAATATAAGTAAATACAATTTAGATACAAATAGAGAGGATAAAAGTAAAATACCAAGATTGAAGAATAAATTTGATCTTTCACCATACTCGGTACCTAAGCCCATTCCTCAATTAGAATGCTAACCCTGTTTCGAGCTTCCAGGGCCACAAAACTGGTGCATTTGTCAGCATTCGGCCCTATGGCGCCCCCATATGTATCAAACTCAACCGAAAGCCTCTGATCACCGCAATGACTCAGGGCCAACGATCGTAACTTTGTGGCTGATCTACCCCTTTTTTTGGGGCGTGCACCACCTGACCCGCTATGTGAAGGAGAAGGAGGAATGCCTGCTGGATCAGTCATGTATGCCTATTTAGACAAAAAGTAATAAATTAGGTTAGTATATAAGAATGGATAAATAAAAATAAGTCTACTTTAACATGGATAAATAAAAAAAGAATAATTTAATTTAAACATAACTTACACTATGGTCAAGTTTAGATCAATATCCCTTCATGATGATTATCACGAGTGGCAAGTACATCGTCCACTATATTTTCCTCGATGAAAATAGACATCTGTGTTGAGAGAGAAGGAGTTTCTGGAATATCAAGAGTTGAATCTTGATTTTCATGGATACCATTATGCATGCTTTTTCCTTGGCGAACAACTGACCACCTTTTGTTAGAAGGATCATTGATATAAAACACTTGTTTTGCTTGGGAAGCCATGATGAAAAGCTCTTCCGTGTGACCTACTTTGTCAAGGTCTACCAATGTAAATCCTAATTCTTCAGTTTGCACACCACTATTACTGTTAGCCTACTTACACTTAAAAACAGGCACTTGAAATTTAGTGTAATCGACCTCCCAAATCTCTTCAATGACTCTAAAGTAAGATTTCGATGCCATAATGGGATTTGTATCTTTTGAACTAGAGAAGTGTATCAACTCAGATACGATCATAGCCCCACTATTTTGCATGGTACTCTTGTCATCTTGGGACTTTGTATAGAAGGAAAACATATTGATATCGTATCCACTCCAACATATGACTTCAAGACATGGCCCCTATGCTGGCCATTGTAATGTATCGGAAGCAGTATGATCATTTGTAATTTTTTATATAAACTAGGCTACGAAAGTCTTGTTATGATGGTTCAACAACCATTTTTCGTTCCTTCTAGGGTTTTCTTCCTTGACCTCTTGTTTGTGAGCACATAAGTAAGGTGCAACCTCATCAGTGTTATTCAAAATGTGCAAATGGGCTTGAAGCACTTCCTCCCGAGCCTTGCTATTAACCTTTATACCTCATGTACCCTTACCGGTACATCTTCCCTCATGACGAGGCTTAGGAATCCCTATAGCCTCCACTTCTGAAAGATAGTCTTGACAAAACTCAATAGCTTCTTCTGCAATGTACCTTTGAACAATAGATGCTTTAGGACGGTGTGGATTCTTCACATGCCCTTTCAAGATCTTCATGTATCGCTCAACTGGGTACATCCAACTTAAATAAACGGGGCCACAGAATATAATCTCCCTCACTAGATGAACAATTAAGTGAACCATGATGTCATAAAATGAAGGAGGAAAATACATCTCCAATTGGCACAAGATTATATCAGCCTCATCTTCCAACTCATCCAACTTCTGGGGGTCAATGACTTTGCTACATATAGCATTGAAGAATGAGCACAACCTAGTTATGACATGTCTAACATTTTTAGGAGCAATACCACGAATAGCCACTGGTAGTAGTTGTTGCATCAAGACATGGCAATCATGAGACTTAAAGCCAACCAATTTTAGATCATTTGAGACAAGTCTCTTGACATTTGAAGAGTAACCCCGTGGCACTTTGACGCCCCGTAGACACTCACAAAAACTTGTTCTCTCTTTTTTTGACAAGGTATGACATGCTGGAGGCAAATATGTCCGCTTACCATCCTTTGGTTGTGGAGCTAACTGCTCTCGTATACCCATCGCAACCAGATCTAGACGAGCATTCACACCGTCCTTTGTCTTACCCTGAATGTTGAGAAGCGTTCCAATTAGACTATCACATACATTTTTCTCCACATGCATGACATCAATACAATGTCTGACATCAAGTTTGCACCAGTATGGAAGATCAAAGAAGATCAACTTCTTCTTCCATATGTTTTTCTCAATAGCCTTGTTTTGAGCCTTTCCGAACATAACATTAATGTCCTTCACCCTTTGCTAAAATTTCTCTCCATTAAAGGCCATCGGAGCAATTCCATTCTCTTGGAATCCATTGAAAGCTTTTTTCAGTCTACGATATGGGTGATCACGTCTGAGAAATCTCCGATGCCCAAGGTAAACTGTCTTCCTTCCATGTTGCAATTGTGTGAAACATGTGCCTTCTTCACATATTGGGCATGCTTTATGCCCCTTAACATTATACCCGGACAAGTTCTCATATGCTGGAAAGTCATTGATAGTGCAAAATAACATGGCACGCATCTTGAAAGTCTCTTTGTAATGGCCATCAAACACATCAACGCCTTCCACCCACAGCTTTCTCAAGTCTTCAATCAAGGGACTTAGATAAACATCTAAGTCATTTCCTGGCTGTTTTGGGCATGAAATCATCATATATAACATCATGTATTTGCGCTTCATGCACAACCAAGGAGGTAGATTGTAAATTACGAGGAGAAGAGGCCATGAACTATGGATACTGCTTAAGGTACCATACGGATTCATTCCATCCGTAGCAAGTCGAAGCCTAAGGTTTCTTGGCTCATTTCCGAAATTCGGAAACAAACTATCAATTCTCTCCCATTGCACAGAATCAGCCGGATGGCGAAGCATTCCATCACGTTTCCTCTCATCTGCATGCCATCTAATGTTCTTAGCGTGATTTACATTAGCGAATAATCGCGTGAACCTTGGAATTATTGGAAGATACCAAACACCTTTGCAGGAGGACCCTTTGTGATCGCATCACAACTAGAATCACCATTCTTCACTTTGTACCGCGATACCCCACACTTGGGGCAGTCGTGCATCCCTTTATACACACCCTTGTATAGTATGCAATCATTAGGACATGCATGTATCTTATTATACACCATACCCATCGGACAAAGTATCTTCTTCGCCTCATAGTTACGATCTGGCAGTGTGTTGCCTTCTGGAAGCATGTTGTTCAACAACTCAAGCAATTCGGTGAAGCTTTTATCACTCCACTCATTTTTCGCCTTCACACTGAACAATTTTAAGACCGCCGACAACATTGTATAAGTAGTGCACCCCGGATACAAAGGCATAACTGCATCACTACACAAAGTATCATACACACGTGCTCGCTGAAATGACTCTTGTCCAATATCATGGATCATGTCCTTTAGTCGATTGTCCTTCATATCTACATCAACTTCTTCACTTTGGGACACACTTGGCATGTTTAACAAGTCATCACCATGCCATATCCATCTTGTATAACTCTTGCAAATGGCTTCACAAATAAGATGATCACGTATTTGCTTAACTTCACATTTCCTCATATTCAAACATCTAACGCAAGGACAATTAAATCTTCCATTACTATCACGAGATTTCTTTGAGAAAATTCTAGAAACTCTTACACTCCCTCCCGATACTCATCACTTGTGCGTTTACTAACCATCCAACTACGGTCCATATCCGCGTTCTGTAGATATACACATATTTATACAATATGAGCACAAGAGGGGAGAATCTCAAAGAGCAGTATTTGAAATTATAGGCCTAAACCTTAAGTCCTATAGTAGAATCTAAACCCCTCGACTATTGATCAAACCAATCCAGATGACCTAACTTTTTACAAGAACCCAAACCCCTTGACTATTGAGATTATAAGCAAAGCCTAAAAGTCTATGCTCAATATGTAAGATCAAAGTGTTTAAGTTTAAAAAAAACTCAAAATGCATTTCATTATTTCATAAAATATTCAAATCATTAAAACAGAGACAATGCTAAACACTAACTAATAGAGAAGGATTACCAAGTAGAAGCGGGAGTTGGGGCGGTTCAATTACGGTGGTTAGTTGTAGAAGAGAGAGAGTTGCGGCGGTTCAGTTGTAAATGCATGGTTCTGAGCAAATATGAGCAAAATTTGTATTTAGCAAATGAGGGTTTTAGCAAATAAAAATAGGGAAGAGAGAGTTACGTACCTTTGCGAAGAGGAAGTTATGGTGGTGGTTCTACGGTGGCTCACGAATGGAGGAGAAGAAGGTCAGTAAAGAGAAGAGAAAAGTAGGTCGCGGGACTGAGAACACTGTAACGTTGAAATGTAGGGCGCGAGATAGAAAGGTTTGAAAAATTTAACGTTATACATTTTAATAACTTTTAACATAGGTTGTTAGAAAAACCGATATTAAACTTTATTTTAACATCGGTTATATAAAAAACCGATGTTAAGTATTGACTTTTAACATCGGTTCACTAAGAACCGATGTTAAAAAGTTAGCACCAGTAAATATGGAATGGAGGGAAGAAAATTTTAACATCGGTTTTACCTGAAAACGATGTTAAAAGTGCATTTTAACATCAGGTTACTTATAACCGATGTTAAAAGTGTACTCCATATGCTATTTATATACAAGTTTGCCACCGCGTCTATTTTTAAAATCTGTTTTTCTTTAACAGATGTTAAAAGCCTGACGTGAAAAGCCTATTTTCCACTAGTGAAGCTTCCTCAAAAGGAATGTGAAGATTTTGCTTCACCAAGTAGACAAGTCATAGCTCAAAATGCTCACAATATTATGACAAACAAGAATCATACATCATTGCATCATAATCAAGCATAAAAATCCTTACTTGATCTAGAGATCAAAGTATGGTTTTTCAAAATACATGAAAATATTTTTCATCCAATCAACATCATCATAAACATATGCCGAAGCATACTAAAGCATAAACCATTATTACAATCACAACGAAGCTCAAATAGAGCTACACAAATCAATCACGGATAACATATAGTTATCGAGAAATATCCCTAAGGCAAACTTCCCTTACCCGTTGAAGTTATCCTCTGAGCAAAAGTCGTCCGATTGGCTCACGAATCCTCCCGATTCCTTGTTCGATTAATCAATCACAACTACATACATATAGTCAATCCAAACATCAATATTTAACAACACAAATCTTCCTATTCCTACCTATATAGGATTCGGCCATGGAGCTATAAAAATAGCTAGAGATGTCCAAAAATTCCTATCTCTTGGATTCCATCCTCACTAGGTGTGGTAAGGCTAGATCAAAGCCTATTACACCAAAACTTGAACCAAAATCCCATCCACCAACACATGGAGGTTTCGGCCAAGAAAACCCATATGGGCTAGGAAGCTTATTTGGTTTCCAACTCTTGGATCAATGATCCTCAAGTACACACAACAGTAGATTAAGTCTTATTACTCAAAACTTGAATAAAAGACTCAACCTTTTCCAAGCTAGGTGGTTCGGCCACTTTAAGAAGAAATGGCTAGAAAACTTATTTGATTTCATGCTCTTGGATAATGAAAGAGAATGATGAAACTAGATCATAGAAATTGATTTGGTATTAAAAGGATTTTTCTACACCTTTCTATGAATTTTCAAAGTTATGAATCAAAACTTGGATCTTCATGAATCAAGAGATTCAAGAGATGAAATAGATATATTAAGAGAGCTAGGATGGAGTTAATACCTCCTAGATGATGAAACTTAAGAGAAACTAGCTTGAATCACCCAAAAACTTCAAGTTTTCAAAGGTTTCAAAGGAAGAACAGTGAAGAACAAAGAGAGAAAATGAAGAACAAGTGAGAGAAAAGAGAGAGAAAGGGTCGTGTGGCCTAGAGAGAGAGTGAAAGTGAAATTTTATTTTGTCTCAATGGCAAACTTGTAGTTAAGCTTAGGACATTTTGGTAATTTCCTTAAAAGATCAGGGGCATAATTGTCATTTCCCTTATAAATATCTAGATATTTTCTAGAAGTAATGATGACATTGGTGAGTCACAGGGTCAAACGGGTCATTTTGGTCTTTTCGCGTCCAGATATTTTCTAAATGTAATCATTGCACTAATGAGTCATGGCACACCTTCCTAGGTGATATGACTTCAACGTTATCCGTAGCGGGTCCCGGTAAATCCCGTATTCAGCTCCGTTGTTCACCCGATTTAGGTTTTCGCCCAAGAAAGTTGTGAGAACTTATTTATTTTGAATTTTTTTCAAAATAATCGATATCGTTCGCAATTTTATTTAAAACCTAACTGTTTCGTTCACGAGTCAAAATTAGGTCTTGATAGTAGTAAAATACTACTGTCAATGAAAAACGCAGACCGGGCTCCGTCTAAGTTTTTGATCAAAACTTAAAAATAGCTTCCTACGATAGCGTAGAGCTTGACTATGGTCTCAAATTATTTTATTTCACTTACTAAACCCTCCAATAAAATACAAACACATAAATACTGTTTAATTAGAAAATTGGGGTGTTACACTCGTCTTGACGTGAACTGAGAACCAAACAGACATTCTAAAAGCAGTAGGGAGATAACAAATACAGCGCGTACAAATGTTGAAAAACAGCAGTAATGCAGTAAACAAGTATCATATGGCAAGTAGCTGGTACAAAAAGTATGACAGATACTGCACTCAAACATACGTCTCCCAAGACAACACATGCAACAAGCATCTGTCTCCATGTGTCTCACACTCAGATCAATCCTCTAGCCCATGATACTAATCCCATGCAGCATGTCGGCCGAAAACTCATGAAAATTGGTTCTGTGTCGGAACTGTTCCACACCCGAACAAGTCCACATCGGAACAGGTTCTGTGTCGGAACGGAGTTAGTTTGTCCAAGAAACCGAACCGCTCGTCGTGACCAGTAAGAGTGCATCCCTCTTCCACACCAGAATTGGGGTATCTCTGTCGCTTTGAAACGTTAGCTTGGAACAATTAGTCGGGCAAACCGGATTGGATCGGGCGTCACGACAAGATAGGAGATACCTCATCCTTCACTGAAAACTATTCCCGAGCCGGCAACATCCCCAAGGTCACTGACTTGACCGCCCGATCTACTTTCCGTACCCGCACTCAGGTACAACTAACCTCGTATGACGCTGGCAGCCCATACTACCTGCCATATGGCCTCGCCACTTGGCAGCTGATGATATGCAACAAACATCCTCAACGGGCTTGATATCGGATCTCACACCTAAACTCTCAATCTGGAACAGCACGATACCACTGCATCCACACGACCATAGCCTCGACGCCACGCGTCCGCGAGCCACAGCTTAAACATCACAGCCACAGCCTCAAGAAAACAGCACAACAGTAACGACACCATCCACGGTATCAACCCGATAACAACACGACACATAGCCAAACTTAACTCTACAGCATTCCACCACCACACAACGATTGCCACAACTAGAATAACAGCAATAATACCAACAACAGTAATATCGACAACAACACATAGCAACATATCACATACCAAGTAGCATATAGGCACTTAGAGAGATAGCGACAACAGAATTTCATAGCACAGCAATCATACGAAACAGATCATCCTCAATCAATAATTCGCTAACCTAGGGTTTCCAAACTTAATGGTGATAGCCCAAAGTATGCTAAACCTAGGGTTTAGGTACTTTATCGGGGCTCAACCACTAATAGGGTTAGGGCTTCCCTACGCATAGCAGAAAAACACACTACACTACTCTTGCCTTCCCGACGGCAGCAATACTCTTTCTCCCCACCTGAATAGTCATAGCACGAACTCCAAGACAAGCTCCTCCACATGCAACTGCAAGCTCAGCCACGCACAGCTCCTAATCCATCTGGTAGCCGCAGCCTCGAATTCCAAACCTTAAGCAATCGCGAGCGCAAACTTAGCCCTAATCACGAGGACAACATATATGCAATAGTGTTAGCTTAGGGCAAGCTCAAAGACCAAGAGAAAAGGCATAAACTCGAAGAACCACGAAGAACACGTGGTAGGGATTCGAACTTACCTTTGGCTAATCGAGAAACCAATCAATCATGGTTGTAGAAAACTTAGCCGCGATCACAACCGTGCAGTCGGAATCGCGTTCTGGTACTTCGATCACCTCTAAACCAGCTTTCTCACACTAGAACTCTCAGAGCTTCTCTCTAACCTCTGTGCTCGAGCTCAACAATGGATAAAAATGACCAAGTGTGGAAGAAAGTAAAAACCTCCACTTAAGTGATCCTACTGAGAACGCTAAAGCGTTGCAAACTTGCACGCTTGAGCTTGCCCACGCTTGAGTGTGGGGTTCCTTCCACGCCTGAGCGCGGAGCTTTGTCCACTTCGCCTTCACCCTGGCCTGACACGTGTTGCATACGCTTAAGAAAGCACACCATCTGGCAAACGCAATCAGCACGCTTGAGCGTGCAACATGCCAACGCTTGAGCACTGGCATGCTAGGGCGTGCTTCCTTCCCATGCTTGAGTGTGCTGCTTAGCTGGGAAGAGCCTCCTAAACTTCTGACTTCCACAGTTTCTCGTTTAACACCTTAGGCTCCTCCAATCTTGTTCACGCCTATTCCTAAGCTTCCAACTCGGCCTTAAACTAGCACATAACAATTCACACACGCATCCAAAGCCCTAATCGAGGTTAACCAGCTCGATCAGAGTTATAGAAAATCGAGATGTTACATTACCACCCCCGTTTCAGAAAATTTTGTCCCCGAAATTTCCGTCGCATACCTGAGAACAGATAAGGATGACTCTGGTGCATCTCAGCTTCGCGCTCCCACGTTGAATTACCAGTCACTGGGTCCCATTCCACTCTGACTAACGGAATGTGCTTGCCGCACAATTCCTTGATCCTTTTATCCACAATCCAAACAGGTGAAGCCTCGCACTCAAGGTTCTCTTTCAGTTGGATTGATTCGGGCTCTAGCATGTGTGATGGATCAGGGTGGTACTTTTTGAGTTGAGAGACAAGAAAGACGTCGTGAAGATTTGACAGATTTGGTGGCAAAGCTATCTGATAGGCTACAGGGCCGATTCGTCGAAGAATCTGAAACAGTCCTATGAATCTAGGAGTTAACTTTCTGGATTTGATTTCTCTGCCCACTCCAGGTCGTGGGGTGACTCTCATGAAGATATGGTTGCCCTCTTGAAATTCCAAGGGTCTTCTCCTTTTGTCGGCTTAGCTTGTCTGCTTATCCCTTGCGATCTTCATCTTCTCCCTTATCTTACGGACTTGTTCCGTTGTTTGCTACACTAGCTCCAGACCTAATAGCTGACTTTCTCCAGTCTCAAACCAGCACAATGAAGTTCTGCACTTACGTCCATACAGTGCCTCGTACGACACCATGCCAATACTTGAATGGAAGCTGTTGTTATAAGTAAACTCGATCTATGGAAGGAACTCATCCCAACTCCCTGTGTTCTCCAACATGTACACTCTCAAGAGGTCCTCCAATGACTAAATTGTTCGTTCAGACTGACCATCCCTTTGAGGATGGTAAGCAGAACTCATACTTAACTTAATTCCCATTGCACTGTGTAAGCTCCTCCAAAACCTTGAGGTAAACCTTGGATCATCATCCGAAACGATGCTTGAAGGTACCCCATGCAACCTTACAACCTCCCTGATGTAAATCTGAGTCAATAGTTCCAGAGAGTAACTTTAGTTGATAGGTAAGAAGTGAGCACACTTCGTCAACCTATCAATGATTACCCAGACCGCATCACACCTTTTCTGAGTTCTCGGCAACCCAGAAACAAAGTCCATGACAATGCTATCCCACTTCCATTCTGGGACATCCAGCGATTGCAACAACCCTGCTAGCTTCTGGTGTTTAATCTTCGCTTTTTGACACACCAAGAAGGATAGGACATAAGCCGCCACATCTTTTTTCATCCCCGGCCACCAGAACAGCTTCTTCAAGTCCTGATACATCTTGGTAGCCCCTGGATGAAAACTCAGCTTGCTCTTGTGTGCTTCCTCCAAGATCATATTCTTAACTTCATTATCTGCTGACACACAAACCCGATCATCATACCTAAGCAGACCATCAGTACCTCTTCTGAATTTCGCAGTCTTACCTTCCTCTATTAACTGATCACGCCCTCTAGGTACTTATCCTCAGCTTGCTTCTTCCATAGAAGTTTCAGGAAATCGCTAGTTGCTCTAACCATCCCCAGATTCAACTTATCCTCGACGATTTCCACTTCCAGATTCAGATCTCTAAACGCCTCTAACAGCTCTAGTGTAACACCCCCTCTCGGTGTCACAGTTCGTAACCCAAATTCTCTTTTTCGGTTAATTAAAAACCTTTTCGAAAAAAACTCATTAACCTATTTGCGAAAATCTGATACTAATTTAAAATTTTAACATCAACTGAAAAGCAAATTTAAATTCATCATCTATAAACTCATTCAACATTGCCATAAGGCATACATCAATTCAATATCTTAATATACATCATATTGAGTCACGATCAAAGGACCTGAATTTAAATATCAAAATCCTAAGAGCTGGTCTAACAAAACTCAAAGAACAATAAAGTATACTGCCAACTGGGTCTCATTATCAACAGTCCATCTGTCTTCGTCGTCAACACTGAGAAACTCAGCTACAGGGTCCCGTAGTGATTGTAACACCCTGCTTTTTCACTTCTATGTATATATGTGTCAATACTTGCTTATATATGTTTGTATATGTTGTTTTTGCTTGTTTTGGTGCATAAGTTCATAGTTGTAATAGTTCAGCCCTAGAATAATTGATCCATCCGAGTCTAAATAACCTGTTTCATGATTTTGGCCATATCTTGAGATCTAGACATCCAATCGAGATGATCTAGGATGCGTTGGAAAGCTTAGAGGATTATCTACAAGTCTTATTCAGGTGTCGAGGTCAAAAACACGTTTTCTTAAAGGGAAATCGATTTGGGAAATCGATTTCCAGAAAGTGGAAATCGATTGTTTGAAGGGCAAAATCGATTTCTTTGATAAGAAAATCGATTTGGCCAATGGAAAATCGATTTCCATGGTTGTGGAATCGATTCGCATGCGTGTCAGAGCTTGTGTACGCGTTTGGGTTACCGGGCTATGCTGGGTACGGCCCATTCGTCCTAAAACGTCCCTAACAGTTATATATACATAGCGTATGACCTAAACCTAGTATCCACACCCTATTTTACACACTTTTTGCCTCTTCTCATCCCTTAGAGCTCTAATTGATCTCTTGCTCTAGAAAACCCAAAGGACGAATCCTGATTTGGTGTTCTTCGTTAAGAACACGCTGTTGTTTGGCTAGTCTATCCCTGCTGCTAGAGTTAATCTCCGAAGTTAGAAACCAAGGTCAGTTTATAATCTTATATTTGTTTTCCCTTTCAATACTTAACTTAAAGATCGACTCTGCTTTCCAGTGTTGCGATCGTGATCAAGTGCTGAACCCGTAAGAAGGAACCGTAGCAGAACTTGGCTCTGTTCTCTTTCCCTTAGGCTGTGAATCGTCATACCAGGTATGGGGGGAGAAAATTGTTCATGAATATGTGTGTTTTGGGATAGGTTAAGATGAAGGGGTTAACCTATGACCCCTGGTATGCCTGCGTGTGCCTATGAATGTTGTTATGTTGTTTTCTGGCTATATGAGTATTGATTGATGAATAATCTGATGTTATAACATGTTTATAACTATGAGTATATGATTTATATGATTGTTGATGAATTGATGATGATGAACATGTTGTTTTTGCCATGATATGGTGTTT
Source organism: Ammopiptanthus mongolicus (assembly GCA_039655645.1). Classification (NCBI taxonomy): domain Eukaryota; kingdom Viridiplantae; phylum Streptophyta; class Magnoliopsida; order Fabales; family Fabaceae; genus Ammopiptanthus; species Ammopiptanthus mongolicus. Next base: position 35,147,892 of record CM077350.1, read on the forward strand.
TGTTAATCTTATATTACAAGAACATAGTTATGGAGAGAAAATAAATAGGCGATGTGAGATTGATGACCAAGGATTAGTTTGAGAACCCTTAGGTTATGATTTATGAGTGTTGGACTAATCAAATTGGTGATAAATAGCTTAGGCTCGAATGATATGTTAATTAGAGATCGTAGACTGGTCCGGTAGCGGAGGAAACCCGCTGCTGTATGATCTGACACCCAGAAATCGATTTCCAGCACATGGAAATAGATTTGAATCCTCCCAGAATCGATTTCCAAGGCATGGAAATCGATTTGGCCTTGTAGAAATCGATTTCTAGAATCGATTTTCCTTGTTCGAAATCGATTGGGGAAATCGATTTGAACATGTTGAAATCGATTTCCAGAGATTGGAAATCGATTTGAAGACTTGAGAAATCGATTCCAGAGATTGGAAATCGATCCTCATGTCCCCAAGAGCAGTCTTGACCCCTTTTTGCTTGATGGATAGTGTTATGTAGGTTGTTATAATTTTAATAAGATATGAATTGTGGTTTAGATATTAAGATTAAGTTATAATCTTAATAAATATATGACTTGAGGTTTAAATATTAAGGTTAAGTTATAATCTTAATGAAATATGAATTGAGGTTTAGATAATAAGATTAAGTATAATACTTAATAAAGGTATTGTTAAGTTAAGACTTAAAGAACAATTAATAAGACGATGATATTATTGGTAACGACGTACTGTTACTGATGTTGTTGGTTAATTCATTCTTGATGCTTATTGGTCAAGTTTGATGTCGATAAATCAGCTTTGATGCTTGTTGGTCAAAGTTAATAGCCATGTAATGGTATGATGATGGATGGTTTGACATGTGTTTGCATGTTGTTGAGCATAGCATGCATCATACGTTGACGTTGATATGTTGGGTGGAAAGCAAATGATGAATTGCGATAGTGGAGGCCACCATGGGTGTTATCCCGGCCTTGCGGGTACATTGGGTAGGGAAGTTCCAGTTGATATGGGCTAGCTACCTGTTGTCGGAGTGACCTAATGAATAAGCTTGAGTACCCTGACTAGCCACTATACGTTATCAGGATTAGTGAGAGTGTTCGGGGATGGCCCATGGTCTGGCATATCATCCACGTTGATAACCAGACATGTACTCCTAATCGTCTTTCCAGAGTTAGAGTTGTTGGCCACATGCATACGGAGTAGTGATGTGCATTCGCATTGACATGCATCTTTGATATATATATTGATTATACATGTGTTGATTGATGTATGTTGTATGTCATCTTAATTACTATTCCATTCCGTATACATATATTTATGATCGTATTTCTCACCCCCATCTTTTGTTGTTCCTGTGCATATGATGTTGCATGTGCAGAGGAGGGTGAGCACGCTGACGAGGAGTGATCCCGTGGAGATCTCTCTTAGTAGTAGTAGTTAGGATTTACGTTCAGTTGTTTAGTTTTATTCCGATGTATTATCGGTATATGTATACTAACTCTGATATGTGACATCGGGTTTTGGGTTATGTTTATCATTTATGTTTTCCACAGTTTGTTTTAAAGGATTTTGATTATTTCAGATTCCTACGTTTAAGTTATAGATGATGTGATGCACATTGCCCTTGAGAAAATGTTTTCTTTAATTATTATATATATATATATATTTTATATAGACATGTATGATTTTACTTATGTTTTATTATATGCGGGGTAGTGGGTGTCATAGTGATCCAAAGGACCGTTAGAAAAATATATGTACATGTGTTCAAAAAACACAACAAGGTGTCCAACATGTACAGGCAAGGGTGAGATACTCGTTCACAAGTTTATTGTAATAGCGACACAAGTAACGCAGCATACAACCAAGGCATAATGATAATCTTGTGGTTTATTTGTTTTTCTTGTACCTTTTGATGAGGATTTAGCCATCTATGTCCAACTTATAACATTGTTTTGCCTCAATTAACTTGGATTTGATGGCTGTAGCATGCTTTGTTTCAATTGACATAATTTCCTTGTGTTTGGTTACATTTCTGAGTTTTCTTGGGATCTCATTCATAGTATTTTGTTTTGCAGTGATTAATGAAGATTGGGACCTGATAAGCTTCAGAATATAATCAATGAAAGAGCTAGCATAGCTGTTAGACCGATAAAAGTTCGAAGAAGCATCTAAATAAAGGAGAAGTTCCTGACCTCCTAGCACTGGGCGGCCATATGACCGCTGAGCGGTTGGCCCCAGTTTCACACTGTTGTCTCTCTGACTTCATATCGCTGGGCGGCCATATGACCGCTGGGCGGTGAGACCCAGTTTTCACACTGCTGCTCACTAACTTCCCACCCCTGGGCGGTAAGTTTACCGCTAGGCGGTGATAGGGTCGCAGGCCCATTTATCAGTTGGCCCATTTGCACATCAAAAACCCTTTCTATTCTAATTTTGGGGGGTTTTAAGAGGGGAGACACGAGATTAGAGAGGTTTGGATCCTAATTTGGAAACCTTGTGGTGGCTTGGAGTGGAGAAGAGTGGAAGCTTGGATCACCTTCATAGTTCATCATGGAGTTTTCTCTTTTCTCTTTTGTCATAGTTTCTCTCTTTAGTTCTATGTTTAGCTAAACCTGCCCTTGTTGGGATTAAGTGGATTTGATGGATTTTGCTTGTATTTGACTTGGGTGTTATGCATGACTTCTTCTATTTTGAGTTTATCATCTTTGTTCTTAACGCTTTCTAGGGTTTGATCATCCTTGGAATGATTTATATGTTTTATGCTTTGAATGAGAGTTTGAAGTATGAATTTCTTTAAGATTATGAACCTTGAGATTCTTGAACTAGGAATAGTCTTTGAATGCTTGTTATCTTTTGGGTTCTTGAACTTCATGATTTTTCCCTTTTTGAAGTACCTAAGGAATTAAGGATTTGAACTAGGAATTAAAGCTCTTTGGCCTAAGGAATTGGGTCTTGGAAAATTATGAGAATCCGATAACAAAATAGGTGAAGTATTTTTGTATTAACCCCAATTAAAGTGCAGCAAATGAAGTCAAATGAAACTTAATCCCAACTCTTTCCTCTAATTGAATTTCAACCCTTTGTGCGTTCTAAATGTTTGTTAAGTTGTCAAAGCGAAAATTACCAAAATTCTGTTCTTGTGTTTATCTTTTGTGCTTTGTGAATCTGTCTGAGCTCCCTTTGAACCAAAATATTCGTTTAAGTAGTAATTGAATTCGAGAATTGATATTTGGCATTCGATCCCTGAGAACGATATCCAGTTTCACCGTTTTTATTACTTGCAACGATCTGGTACACTTGTCGTGGTCCCATCAAGTTTTTGGCGCCGTTGCCGGGGATCGATTCTACCAATATCGGTTGTATCGAAGGCAGCTATTAGTTTAAACTTTGTGTTGTTTTCTTTAGTTTATTTTAGTGTTTAGTTTTTCTTTGTTCTACTTCACTTTCTTCATTGTATGCGAGGTATAATTCATCCTGATCACTTATTGTTTGATCCGGAGATAGAGAAAACAGCCCGCGACAATATAAAAAGAGCTAAGCAAAGAAAAAGAGAAGAAAGACAAAGACAACGAGAAGGTCAATCTTCATTAGCTGAACCAGTTTGTGACACACCAGAAGTGATAATGGGTGATAACAACAATCCAAGAAGGACCTTGAGAGACTACTCTATGCCCACTGCAAATGCATATTATGGGAGTATTGTGAGACCTCCAATTGATGGCCCAAACCTTGTAATACCACCGGGTCTTGTACAAGTTGTGCAGCAAAACCAATTCTCCGATTCCTCATCGAAAGACCCAAATCAACATTTGGAGCTTTTTATCCAACTTTGTGATACAATGAAGTCCCAAGGAGCCAGTGATGATGCCATTTGCCTAAGGCTTTTCCCTTTTTCTTTAAGGGATAGAGCTAGAAGTTGGCTCTGAGCGCAAGCACAAGGTAGCATAGCGACATGGGATTATCTAGCCAATAAGTTTGTGAGCAAGTACTTTCCAACATCTAAGTCTTCAAAGTTGAGAAGTGAGATCACTGCATTTGTTCAACATGAGGGAGAATCTCTTTATGATGCTTGGGATAGATTCAAGGATTTGCTTAGACGATGTCCCCATCATTCATTACCGGAGTGGCTCAAAGCTCAAACTTTCTATAATGGCCTAGTTCCCAACACTAAGGTGATGATAGATGCCGCTTGTAGGGGTTCTTTTGATCTGAAGACACCTGAAGAAGGGTTTGAGATAATGGAGGCAATGGCTGAAAATAGTATCAACACACATTTTGATAGACAACCCAGAAAAGGAGTGCTAGAAGTGGGGACCTTAGATGCTATTTTAGCCCAGAACAAGATTATGACTCAACAGTTGACATCTTTGACTCAACAAATGGGAAATATGAAGGTTAATACACTTGATTCCATTCCTGCAACATGTGACTTTTGTGGAGGATGCCATGCTAATGTTGATTGTGAAGCCTCTTTGAACACTCAAGACAACCCGGAGCAAGTGAATTATGTTAACAATGCTCAGAGGCAACAATACAATCCTTATTCCAACACATATAATCAGGGGCCGAGGAATCATCAGAACTTCTCATGGAAAGATCAAGGTAATCAAGTCCCTCAAAGACAGCAAGGGGGGTATCGAGGTAGCTCCTCATCACAACCACCACCCAATGAGAAGAAGTCCACTTTGGAGATAGCAATGGAGAAATTAACTATGCAGACTTCCTCTTTTGTTCAGAAGACTACCGATTTCATGGATGAGACAAGAGGTGGGTTTAGAAATCAAAAAGCGTCAATCCGGAATTTGGAGTCTCAAGTTGGTCAACTAGCAAGGCAACTTTTGGAAAGACCTCCTGGATCTTTACCAAGTGACACCGTCCCAAATCCTAGAGGTAATGAGCATGTTAAAGCTATAACAACTAGGAGTGGGAAGGTGGTTGAGCCTCCACCACGGAAGGAGAAGAAGAGTGAAGAAAAAGGAGAGAAGCCTAGTGAAGAAGTGCCTCATGAAGAAGCTGAAAAATCTGAAAAAGTTCCACCCAATGACACTAATGTGAAAGAGGCGCCAACAGAACAAGAAAGGAAAATGCCAACGCCAACTATCAAGTTACCTTTCCCTCAACGACTCAAGAAGGAACAAGACAAAAAACAGTTTGGTAAGTTTCTAGAGGTGTTTAACAAGCTTCAAATCAACATTCCGTTTGTCGAAGCTCTAGAGCAAATGCCCTCCTATGTGAAATTCCTGAAAGAGTTGTTGTCCAAGAAGAGAAGGATTGGGAATGAAGAGACCATTATACTTACGGAGGAGTGTAGTGCAATTTTACAAAAGAAACTTCCTCCAAAGCTTAAGGATCCCGGGAGTTTTGCAATTCCTTGCACCATTGGTGATAGAATATTTGGGAAAGCCCTATGTGATCTTGGCGCGAGTATTAGTCTCATGCCTTTATCCATTTTCAAGCAATTGGGGATTGGACAAATAAAACGCACCATGGTAACCCTCCAATTTGCGGATAGATCGGTGAAGCATCCATATGGTGTGATTGAAGATGTTTTGGTGTAAGTTGATAAATTCATCTTTTCGGTGGATTTCGTTGTTCTTGACATGGAAGAGGATAGAGATATTCCATTGATATTGGGAAGGCCATTCCTTGCAACCGGTAGAGCTCTCATTGATGTAGCAGATGGCACTTTGACATTGAAGGTCCAAGATGAAGCTATTACTTTTAATGTGTTTAAAGCTATGAAGCATCCGGGAGATAGAGAAGGGTGTTTTAGCATTGATATGATTGATTCTATGGTCTCCAACTCATATAGGGAAGACAACCCCACTTTGCCTCTTGAAAGAATACTTGTTGAATCAAAGGTGGAAATTGAAGAGGAGGATGATCCGGCGGTGAAAGAAGTACTTAGCTTGTTGGAAGAGTCACCTTCCTATCCTAAAAATGCACAACCGGAATGGGAGGAATTGGTTAGAGGAGAAGATGAAATCAAACCAAAAAGAGATGAAGCACCGAAGGTTGAGCTCAAACCATTGCCTACACACTTGAAATATTCCTTCCTTGGTGAGCGTGATTTTTACCCTATCATCATGAGTTCTGAGTTAAGCCAAGTGGAGGAAGAAAAACTGCTGAGTGTTCTTCGGGATCATAAGGAGGCCATTGGATGGTCAATTGGGGACTTGAAAGGAATAAGTCCTTCTTTGTGTATGCACAAAATACTCATGGAGGAGAGCCATAAAACAGTAGTGCAGTCACAAAGGAGACTTAATCCGGTTATGAAGGAGGTGGTTCGAAAGGAAGTTTTCAAGCTTCTTGATGCCGGTCTTATTTATCCTATCTCGGATAGTCCGTGGGTTAGTCCCGTCCAAGTTGTGCCTAAGAAGGGCGGGACAACAGTGGTTAAAAATGAAAACAATGAATTGATACCCACTCGGATTGTTACGGGATGGAGGGTATGCATTGACTATCGGAAGCTAAATGATGCTACAAGGAAAGATCACTTCCCACTTCCGTTCATTGACCAGATGTTGGAGTGGTTGGCCGGTCATGAATATTATTGCTTTTTGGATGGATATTCCGGCTACAACCAAATTGCTGTGGCTCCAGAGGATCAGGAGAAAACAGCCTTTACATGCCCTTATGGAGTATTTGCATATAGAAGGATGCCCTTCGGACTTTGCAATGGACCGGCCACATTCCAAAGGTGTATGATGTCCATATTCTCCGATATGATCGAAAAACATATCGAAGTTTTCATGGACGATTTCTCTGTGTTTGGTTCTTCATTTGATATATGTTTGCATAACTTGTCATTAGTGTTAACAAGATGTGAAGAAACAAACTTAGCCTTAAATTGGGAAAAATGTCATTTGATGGTGAGAGAGGGAATCGTTTTAGGGCACCGCATATCTAACCAAGGGATAGCAGTTGATCGTGCCAAAGTGGAAGTCGTTGAAAAACTTCCCCCTCCCACCAATGTAAAAGGCATTCGTAGTTTTTTGGGGCATGCTGGCTTTTACAGGAGATTCATAAAAAACTTTTCGAAAATTGCCAAACCTCTTAGTGATCTCCTTGTAAAAGATGCCCCCTTTATTTTTGATGATGCATGCATGTTAGCCTTTAACACTTTGAAGCATAAATTGATCACTGCACCGATTGTCACTGCACCTGATTGGACTTTGCCATTTGAGATTATGTGTGATGCGAGTGACACTGCTGTAGGTGCTGTTTTAGGCCAAAGAAAAGATAAATTGTTGCATGTGATTTACTATGCGAGTCATGTTTTAAATACTGCACAACTTAACTATGCTACCACTGAAAAGGAATTGTTGGCTGTTGTTTATGCATTTGACAAGTTTCGATCTTACTTAGTAGGCTTCAAGGTGATCGTATACACGGACCATGCAGCTGTCCGGTATCTATTTGCCAAGCAAGACTCGAAACCAAGGCTTATCCGGTGGATTTTACTGCTTCAAGAGTTTGATTTGGAGATAAGGGATAAGAAAGGAAGTGAAAATTCAGTGGCGGACCACTTGTCTCGTTTAGAAACTGCAGAAGAAAGCGAAGAAAAAAGACCGATCAATGACCAATTTTGTGACGAAAAGCTTTTAGCAGTGGTGAGTTTGCCATGGTATGCGGATATAGCGAACTATAAGGTTGGACAAGTGGTTCCCACGGATTTTAACCCACAAAAACGGAAGAGGTTCTTCCATGAAGCCAAGTTCTATGTGTGGGATGAACCATTTCTGTACAAGAGAGGTGTTGATGGGTTATTGAGAAGGTGTGTTGTAACACCCCGATTTTTCATGCTTTCTAAGGACGATAAACTCAATTAATGAGTTTATATTTTTATCTGTGTTTTAGAAAATGATTTTGGGAAAACTAAAATCATAGTCTTGTTTCATAAAATCGTAGGATCCTTCGGTTAAGTTTTGGGCCGAAAACTCGAACGAAAATCGATCTACGTTTTTCAGATGATAGTGTTTTCTACTATCACGACTTAATCTGGACTAACGAACGAAACCATTAGTCTTAGAATACATTCCTCTATCTTTTTCCTAAAATGTGTCCTGACGTCCAAAATATAAATAATATTTTATATTCGGGCCGATAATCGATCGAGGAGACGATTCGAGCTGTCTTAGGGTTTTTCGAGACCCACGATCAGATGTTTTTCATACCAAAATTGTATCAAGTTACTTGAGGCATTCATACGAGTGTCGGGACGATTCCAAATATCGGGATGTGAATTGACCAAATTGCCCTTGGTTAATTTTTATTACTGGTTTACTTTACCTATTATTAAAGTCTTAAACCATAAATATCTACCATTTTCACTCTTATCCTCTCATTTTTCTCCCTCTTTTTCGGCAGCCCTCTTTCTCCCTCACACTCACTTTCTCTTCTTTCTCTTTTCTTCTCAAAACCACCATTGTTGAAGGCCAAAAGCTTGAGTTTTTGTGGAGCAATCTTCACCAAACTTGGAGTGGATCATCATAGGAGGTAGTAGTTCAACTCTATCTCTCTCAATCTCTCCTTTCTCTCCTCATATTTTCATGATCAAGGATGTTAGGGTTTTGTCCCTAAAATCTTTGAAAATCCATGAAAAATTGTAGGAAAATCGTATCTGTACCAAACCTGTTTCTATGGCCTAGGTTCATGACATACTTGTATGATCCAAGAGCTTAGAGCCAAGAAATCCCTATAGCTATGTTTTCTAGATAGGGGCCGAAACCCCCCTATGGGTGTAGGGTAGGGTTTTGGTTGGTTTTTGATGATCTGATCTGATATCTAGGGCTGTCACACTTAGTTAGGGTGTTATCCAGAAAATGAGAAATTTTGGAGCTCCCTAGCTATTTTTAGTGTAATAGGGCCGAACCCTAGGGGTGGTGCATTAGGAGAAATCTTTGTTTTGTAAGTTAATGCCGATATGTTTTACGTGTATGTAGTGATCGGCAGCGTGTTGGGAAGAGAAACAAGTTGATCGGGTGTTCCGAGTTGAGCTGGAAGCTACAAGAGGTAAGGGGATAAACCTGAGGAATTCCATTTCCGACAGCTATGTGCTGCATCGGTGTTTGTACTGTATTTGTATTGCATGTTAGTTGATTTCTTGATTGACTGCTTGATTAACTGCTGTTGATTGGAATATACATTGATGTGCTGATGTGCTGATGTATTGATGTAACTGTTGATATAGTTGAATGCATGTTATACTTGCTGAATGGTTATATGGATGTATAGTGTGCCCTGCTGTGGGATTTAGGCATTAGAGGACCTAATTTTGATTAGGATCCGACATCGTGTAACTTAAAAGCTTTAAAAGTCTGAAATGTGTTTTGATAAGAAAAAGTGAAGTTTAAAAGCAAATAGGGCATTAGAAACCTTCAATATGTCTTAATTTGATAAGTAAACCCTTTTGAGTAATGTGGTTTCCGAAGTCATACTGAGTTTATTCAAGAAAAATGAGTTTGTGCAAGTTTTGTTTTAAGTTCGCATTTTACCGAAAAACAACGAAAGAAAAAGAAATGGTCTCTGGACCAAGTTTTGTTTTATGGAAAACCGATCCCGATGACTTTGTGTAAGTATCGGAGATTTTTGGGTTTTTGGTTTTCGAGTTTTCAAGGAAAGTGGTTTTAAAGCTTAAAGCTTAGAAACTAGAAACCGAGACGTCGGGGTTCTAGGGTTCTGCAGAACACGTGGATCAAGGATCCGTGTTAGTTGTGGTCCTATCGGCTTAGGGACAATCTTTGTGGTCCTGTAAGCTTGAGGATGTTTTTATGATCTTGAATCCAACGTCCTTGACTGGTGCATCGGTTAGGGGTGTTGGGATTTAAGTTGTTTTTGGACTAAGTGTCCTGTTTTGAGAAAATGTGTTCTTGAGGCTTAAAGAGTCTAAGACATTATGGTGGTTGTTAGCGTTGATGCTACAACGAGGAAACATTGATGCGACAAAGATCAATTATCGGAAACTAGATAGGTTTCTCATGCATTAAATGCGGGGCAGACGTGCCGTGATACGGGGGACCTTGATAAGCAAGGAGAACCTGAGATGACTTACTTGTCATAACATTGTGCCTTGATGGACAATGGTGTCATACGTGTTCTGGGAACGTATTGTGCCTTGAGTTGGACAATGCAGTATGACCGTTTTCTTGTGGAGTACTTCTGATTGCGCCCCCATGTGAGAATCGCGTAGTGTCATGGGATTCAAAGTACTCGTTTTTGGGCCAAAATTTGGAGCCTGATCAGCTCGTTTCGAATGGTGATGGGATTTCCGGAAATCTAAGAATCTAGTGTGAATATTAGTTGAGATATATGGAAGTGCCATGCATACGTTTAGGAGATAACGTTGATTGTGGGGTACGAAGCCCTTGTGCATTTATTGCCATTTATACTTAATGATATATGCCATGTTATATGACGATTTGAGTGAGTCACAGTATATGAGTCTGTTGTGTGGATTGGGCATATAGTTGTTGTTTATGGATTCATATATTGGTTTCTCACCCTTGCATGTTTTTGGACGGGTTGTCCTTTGGTATATATCGTATCGTGTTTACAGATGGAGCCGGAGCCGGATCACCTAGCGCACTCCGGGATGCGCGTCCTAGCGTTTGATCGAAGGACAGACCCAGCCGCGTGGGTCATCCACCCAGGGGTGGAAAGTGCGGCGTACACGGGACCAGTCTGCACTGTAAGCGGAACGATGGAGACGGGACCGCGGAAGAGTACTCGGACAGTGGAGACCATCCAGGTGCCTCTCCCTCCCATCGGGCTGATGCTGCAGGCCCTTATGGAGCAGGGTGTGATCGAGTCGGTCGCCCCCGCTGCACAGTCCCCGCAGCAACAGCTACCCCAGACGCCTCCCCCGCCTTTTGTCTTGGTAGCGGGCGAGCACGTCGTGGAGGATGTGGAGGAGGAGGAGGAGGAGGAAGACCCTGAGGAGGATCCTCAGGAGGACCCGGAGGATCATCTTTCGGATGCTTCCGATCCCCATCCACAGGGGAACGGGAATGTAGGTTCCCAGAGTTCTTCCTCTGGTTCCAGCATTGGACTTCCCTCCGGGGGATTGTCCAATGGTTTCCATTAGTCGGACCAGCTTAGGGTATAGACCCCTTTCTTTTGAGGCAGCGGTTTTTGGGTAGTCTGTTAACGGCTACTGATGGCCATAGGTTTTAGAGATATGGTTCCAGACTGTCGCTGCCTAGTTTTATAGCTTTTTAGAAAGTTTAGTAATCATTCGTTCTTTTGTAAAGGGACTTGTTGTCCATCATATATATATGTACATATATACCTTGTTCTAATTATTGTATATGAATAATCCTGTGTTATCTGGAGTGGTGTTCATACGTATAATTAATGAGAAAATTTTTGGTCACGATTTCCAGAATCTGCTTACACAAAAGATATATTTTCCGAAAGTAAAACCAGCGAAATTTTATTTATCGTTTCACTAAGGGTTTTGAGTTACGAAAGTGGCACTGGGTTTGAGGGTGTCACATGTGTGCCCGAAGAAGAACAAGAGCAGATTTTGTGGCATTGTCATGATTCCGGGTATGGTGGTCATTTTAGTGGAGATCGGACAGCAGCCAAGGTTCTCCAATCCGGTTTATTTTGGCCATCACTCTTCAAGGATGCCTTTGCATATGTTAAAAGATGTGATAGATGTCAAAGAACCGGAAACATATCAAAGAGGAATGAAATGCCTCAAAACCCGATACAAGAAGTTGAAGTGTTCGATGTTTGGGGAATTGACTTCATGGGTCCATTCCCCTCTTCCTACTCTAAGCTGTACATCTTGGTAGCTGTGGATTATGTTTCAAAGTGGGTAGAAGCTGCAGCGGTCCAAACCAATGATGCACAAGTGGTGATTAGTTTCTTGAAAAAGAACATATTCTCAAGGTTTGGAGTGCCTAGAGCCTTGATAAGTGATGAGGGGACCCATTTTTGTAATAGGAAGTTGGAGACTTTGCTTAAAAAGTACAATGTTCATCATAGAGTTGCTACTCCCTATCACCCACAAACAAGCGGGCAAGTTGAGGTGTCCAATCGCCAATTAAAGCAAATTTGGAGAAAACAGTGAACTCTTCTAGGAAGGACTGGGCATTGAAGCTTGATGATGCTCTTTGGGCATATAGGACAGCCTTCAAGACTCCGATTGGTATGTCTCCATTCAAATTGGTTTATGGCAAAGCTTGCCACTTACCTCTTGAATTGGAGCATAAGGCACTATGGGCAACAAAGTATTTGAATTTTGATTTGTCTAAAGCGGGTGAGTCAAGAATCTTGCAGCTTCATGAACTTGAGGAGTTCCGGAATCTTGCCTATGAAAATGCCAAAATCTACAAGGAGAATACAAAGAATTGGCATGACAAGAAGATTGTGAAAAAAGAGTTCCGGGAAGGTCAATTAGTACTCTTATTCAACTCAAGACTCAAGTTGTTTCCGGGAAAACTCAAGTCTCGATGGTCGGGACCTTTTGAAGTCAAGCAAGTATTCCCTTATGGTGCAGTTGAGGTGAAGGATCAGAACTCGGATAGAAGCTTCAAAGTGAACGGTCAACGACTCAAGCTTTACCTCGGTGGGGATGTTGAGCGAAAAAGGGAGTCCATCAATTTAATCTCTACATGAGAAGCACACCATCAAGCTCGGGACGTTAAACAAGCGCTTCATGGGAGGCAACCCATGCTCAGGCTTTTTCTACACTTTCCTTTTACTTTTTTTAGTTTTTCTTTTGCATCATTAGTTTTGTTGCTTTTTTTTGTGTTTTAAGTGTTTCTAGGATTTTGTGTGTGAGTGCTTAATTCTAAGTTTGGATTATGTCAGTTCATATTTTTACATGCATAGTTTCCATGTTAGTTTAGGCATAAATTCATTTCTAAGGTTAATTTTTACAAGTTTGGAGAGGTGGCACAGTTTTTAGAACCAAAAATGAGACCTGTTGCTGCATAATTATGCAGAAAGAAGAATGCTGGGCGGTGCTATATACCGCTGAGCGGTATTGGTGCCAGATTTTAGCATCGCCTCTGTCTTGAGGTCGCTGGGCGGTAACTTGGCCGCTGGGCGGTGGACTCTAAAAGGGTTTGCTGCATAATTATGCAGATATACCAACGCTGGGCGGTAACTTGGCCGTTGGGCGATACATGGACGCTGGGCGGTACATGGCCGCTGGGCGGTGTTATTTTTTGGATAATTTAATGGGATATTCCTGTGCTTTCCCCGCTGAGCGGTAATTATACCGCTGGGCGGTGTTAAGGAATCACATGCATCTGTAGCCACTGTGTTGTTACCCCTAAGCGGTAATTATACCGCTGGGCGGTGGTTAAAAAAAAAAAAAATTTAAAATTTTAAAATTTTCTTTTCCCTCACCACACTCAGCTCCCACACGCTCTTTCTTTCTGTCACTCTTTCTTTCTTTCTCAGCCAGAAACCCACCACACGCTCCACGTTCACACCGCCACCCACCACTGCACAGCACCGCCGCACTCACTCACCGCGCCGCCGCTGCACATTGCAACGCCGTGCCCCCATTGCACCTTTGTCTCTCTCTCTCCTCTCGCGCTTATCTCTCTCTCCTGGCACTGTCTCTCTTCCCCCTCGAGCTCATCTCTCTTGTTCTCCCTTTCTTTTACAGTAAGTACCTTGTTACAGTTTTAATTATTCATGTTGATTTGTTGCTTATTGTGAAATGAATGGTGATTTCCTTGCTACTGTGGATGATGAGAATGTTCTTCAGTTTTGAACAATTTGGGGTTTAGGGTTCAAAAATCTCAATTTGGGGATTTTGAGGGGAATGAATTTTATGCTAAATTGATGGTTTAATCTTGCAATTGGGTGCATTGTTAACATGATTCCACTGTTGGGTTATGGAAATTGAGTGAGAATGTTGTGGAATTGAGAAAATGGCATTCTAGGGTTTTACACTATGACAGATTTGGGGATTTTCTTGTGGCACAAATTTTTATTCAAATTGATTGTTGGAATGTGTAAAGAGGTTCCTAACTAATATAATTCCACTTTCTTTGAATTTAACCCTTGAGGAGCATCAATTTAGAAAACTACTTGATAAGGGTATGAATAATCCCAAATTTGAGGGTTTGCAATCTGGAATGTTTTGATCATCAAATTGAGACTCTTGACTTGTAATTAAAGTTATATGTAATGTGTCCCTAGCCTTTGGTGAAAGCTTTTGGTTGGGATTGATTTCTCTTAAACATCGACCTCTATGTTATTGGTGGGTTTAAAAAGGAAGTGGCTGTTGAATGAGTGATAAATTTTGTTGTGACTGCACTATGTTATTAGCTCATGATATTGCCATTAATGTTTGAGAATTCTTGAGGTCACTTAAATGTTGGTTATGATTGTTATTGTGGACTGATCATAGTTTGAGGTTTATTGTAGGTTAAGTACCATGGCCTCTAAAGCAACTGTGAAGAAAGACCCCAAAAAGAGGAAAGTTGAGGCATCATCTTCTAGCAGATCCACATTTGATAAAAAATTATTCCGATCCGCCGAATGCTGGACAATGCACAAAGCCATGCATAAACGGGGGACAGTTTGGGAGAGGAAAATAGTTTCGTCTGCATTCACTGTTGTTCCCCCTATGACAGAAGAGATCCGGAGAAGAGGATGGGAAACACTTGTGGCATACCCCAAAGGAGGGTATGTAGAGATGATAAATGAGTTCTATGCGAATGCCTACAATCCAACTGGGGAATTTCCACCATACACTAGCTTCTTCAGAGGAAAAATCATCCTCTTTGATCCTGACACCATAAATGGGACATTAAATGTGAGAAAGGATTGGGGAGCAAAAGATGACTGGCAACTATTTAAACAAGAGAAGTACTATCTCAAGTTCATCAAGAAGAGTGAGCTGGATGAGATATTGAGGCTATTATGCCGGCCAGGTGCTGCTTGGGCATTTACAAAGGGGAACCCCCTAATTCCAAGGAAGTTGGAAGGTGTGGATTTAAAATCAGTTCCTAAAGTTTGGGCAGCATATATTGTGACAAATCTCCTCCCCAATGCAAACAAGTCTAATGTCAAGTTTGATCGGGCAAAGATGATCCAGATGATCATGAGTGGTCAGAGCATAAACATCGGGAAGATTATTGCTGATAACATTTAGAGCATCGCTAACTCAGAGATAGCAACCCTAGCCTTTTCCTACTTGATCACTATTCTCTGTGAGAAGGCCAGGGTATCAAAGGCGGGTCTAACACCAACAAAGGATCCCTCAAAGATTGACCTAACCTTTGTTACCAAATTTTGCCTAGTGGAAGACTTAGAGCCTGCAGAGGGTAGAGGAAGACCCCCTAGAGTCACACCAACTAGACGGGAACTACGAGCTCAAAATGAAGGCTCAACTTCAGGGGATCCATATTCAGTTGACCAAGAAAGAGCTGAGATGCGGCATAATATGGGGGCCCTCTTTAGATATTTACAAGTCACCCGAGAAGATGTCTTGAGGGTGGAGGATTTGTTGATACAAGGGCAGAATCCCGATCCGAATTTTGTTCCTGCAGCAAGAAGAAGTCCATCAGAGCTGGATCACTTTGTAGATTGGAGACCTTTTGGGGAGAGCTCTGCAGCCCCTATGGAGGAGGTAGAAGAAGAAGAGACGGAAGAAGAAGAAGAAGCGAAAGAGACCGACTCTGAGGAGAAAGAGTCGGATGAGGAGTAGTCCACCCATTTTCAGGGAAGAAGGGATCTTGAAGAGCTTTATTATGGGTTCTACTCAGAACCCAGCAGATAACTTTTCCTTTTCTCCCCTTCCACTTTTATTTGCCTTCTTGCATGCTACTTTTCTTTGTTTTTTCATCTTCACTTTGTTAATTTCTTTTACTGCTAATCATAGATGCATCGTAGCTAGGAGTAGTTAAGAAATCATGCATATATATAAAATAAAAATAAAAAATAAATAATTGGAGAAAAAGGGTACAATTGGTTTGCTGTTTGTGAGCTCTATGTGGAGTTGTTGGAGATAAATGCAATGGGAGCCCATATCTCAATTTATTTCCAACTTGGAGTAAAAATTGGTGTCACTCTTATGCATGAATCCTGTGGCTTAAATTGTTAAAACATGTCGGCATGGTTTTGTGAGTGGTTTCCCTTGTTCTAGGTAGTACTGTTGAGCCTTATGAACTTATTGCTGAGAGGACACTTTTGATGCCTTATCTTCCCGAATTTGCTTGATTCTTGTATGCATGTCATGGTTTGCACAATGTTTGAAGTTTGATAAAGGCAGTTTTTGTTGATTGAACCACTAGCCAAATAGCCAACCAGGTTGTGATATCCTTTGTTTCGCCCCATTGAGCCTAATGAACCCTTTTTTTTTCTTGATTAAACCCTCAATACTAAGCCTAGCCACATAATTCATGTCTTACCCACCTGAGGAGGCTAGGTGAGCATTGAAAATCATGAATAAAGGGTTAAGAAGAAACTAAGTTTGGAGTGGGTGAGCAGTCATGCAAAGTTGAAAAAAAAAAAAAGAACAAAAAAAAAAAAGAGAAAAAGAGTTGGCCTGATGATCAGGTGCCCCTTTGAGACCGATGGGTTACTGGGGAAATACTTGACTTGATGATCAAGTACCCCTTTGAGACCATGTAGGTTACTGGGGAAATATCAGCTTAAAAAAAAAAATTAATAATAATAATGATTGAAGGGTTCAAGGTGTGAGTTTGGAAGGGTGCTAATTGTACAATGCTCACTTAGTCTCGAAAGGTAGCAGCTTAAATGTCTTATTTCATCTACCTTGTACCTTGGCCCCATTACATCCTAGAGTTAAGTCCTTTTGATTTGTGCATTGTGTGAATCATGAGTGTGTGCTTGAGATGAAATCAAAGTCATGGAAGATGGGCTCAAATTGTGTTGACCGAGTGAAACATAAACCCACAACACGAGTGAATCAGAGAACATCTTCCTAAATGAGAGGTAAAAGAAGAAAATCACTTTGCACAACTTAGATGCCACATGTATGAACTGCCAAGTTGTGATGGTTGAGTGCATTATTGGTATGACTCCAAGTTCTTTTTCACTAATGTTTTTGAGATTGTGGGTCACATTTGTGTTTTCTTCCACCGGTTTTCATTGAGTTGACAAAGTTGTGTTCTCATTTCATTAATTATATTTTTGCTTGAGGACAAGCAAAGTTTTAAGTTTGGAGTAGTGATAATCCTGTGGTTTATCTGTTTTTCTTGTACCTTTTGATGAAGATTTAGCCATCTATGTCCAACTTATAACATTGTTTTGCCTCAATTAACTTGGATTTGATGGCTGTAGCATGCTTTGTTTCAATTGACATAATTTCCTTGTGTTTGGTTACATTTCTGAGTTTTCTTGGGATCTCATTCATAGTATTTTGTTTTGCAGTGATTAATGAAGATTGGGACCTGATAAGCTTCAGAATATAATCAATGAAAGAGCTAGCATAGCTGTTAGACCGATAAAAGTTCGAAGAAGCATCTAAGTAAAGGAGAAGTTCCTGACCTCCTAGCGCTGGGCGGCCATATGACCGCTGAGCGGTTGGCCCCAGTTTTCACACTGTTGTCTCTCTGACTTCGTACCGTTGGGCGGCCATATGACCGCTGGGCGGTGAGACCTAGTTTTCACACTGCTGCTCACTGACTTCCCACCGCTGGGCGGTACTTTTACCGCTGGGCGGTGATAGGGTCGCAGGCCCATTTATCAGTTGGCCCATTTGCACATCAAAAACCCTTTCTATTCTAATTTTGGGGGGTTTTAGGGGGGGAGACATGAGATTAGAGAGGTTTGGATCCTAATTTGGAAACCTTGTGGTGGCTTGGAGTGGAGAAGAGTGGAAGCTTGGATCATTTTCATAATTCATAATGGAGTTTTCTCTTTTCTCTTTTGTTATAGTTTCTCTCTTTAGTTCTATGTTTAGCTAAACCTGCCCTTGTTGGGATTAAGTGGATTTTGATGGATTTTGCTTGTATTTGACTTGGGTGTTATGCATGACTTCTTCTATTTTGAGTTTATCATCTTTGTTCTTAACGCTTTCTAGGGTTTGATCATCCTTGGAATGATTTATATGTTTTATGCTTTGAATGAGAGTTTGAAGTATGAATTTCTTTAAGATTATGAACCTTGAGATTCTTGAACTAGGAATAGTCTTTGAATGCTTGTTATCTTTTGGGTTCTTGAACTTCATGATTTTTCCCTTTTTGAAATACCTAAGGAATTAAGGATTTGAACTTGGAATTAAAGTTCTTTGGCCTAAGGAATTGGGTCTTGGAAAATTATGAGAATCCGATAACAAAATAGGTGAAGTATTTTTGTATTAACCCCAATTAAAAAGCAGCAAATGAAGTCAAATGAAACTTAATCCCAACTCTTTCCTCTAATTGAATTTCAACCCTTTGTGCGTTCTAAGTGTTTGTTAAGTTGTCAAAGCGAAAATTACCAAAATTCTGTTCTTGTGTTTATCTTTTGTGCTTTGTGAATCTGTCTGAGCTCACTTTGAACCAAAATATTCTTTTAAGTAGTAGTTGAATTCGAGAATTGATATTTGGCATTCGATCCTTGAGAACGATATCCGGTTTCACCGTTTTTATTACTTGCAACGATCCGGTACACTTGCCGTGGTCCCATCACATAAACATAGTCATGCGATAGAGTATTAATAATCAACATGATATCATACTGGGATAATTTCACTGTCAAAATATCATACTCATTCATCAAAATAAGTCAAATGGATGCATGAGACTTCAATTCGACTCTCTAATTCATATACTCCGGAGATTCCTACTTCCCTTCATCGAGCGATAGGCCGCGAATACTCCCATAACACAATTTTTCTCATGAGTCGGCCTCTCAATTTAGGCCCGAGCTCCAATTGTTCCGGGGTACCACGTCCAACCATATCATGAATAGTCCAGTCTCTGATTGAGTTCATCCGTGTTGGGTAGCTGATTTACCACGGCACGGGGTCGCGATGCCTCCGGCCACTTGTGGAGTTTCGAACACTGGATGCCCCTATAGACCTAGTGGTCTTAACTGACTCATATTCTCAACCACTTGGATTGTAGCTCGGTTCATAGGGCACATCAGTGACTCATGCAGGTATGCAGGAGGTTTTCTATTCTTTCTTTTCGTTCATTATTTCTTTTTCTGTCAAGGCACACAGCTCATGGCTCATTTTAAAGGACATATATCCCGTTCAATTCAAATTTCAGGACACGTAGTCCAAGTTCTGAATTCGCGAAGTACTAGGCCGACATCGCGGACACTAGACTCGCATGTAGGACACTAAGTCCGTTCTTTTTCAAAACACAAGACATGTAGTCCGAGTGCTCAATCCACGATGTACTAGGCCGACGTCGCGGACACTAGACTTGCATATAGGACACAAAGTTCGTTCATGTCACAGAACTCTAGCCCGACGTCTCGGTCACTAGGTTCATGTGCTTCACATGCGTGAAGGGGAAATCACTAGTTTCATCAAATTCATTTTCGTAGTTCAAATCTAAAAAATAAAACTCAGATTCTCTTTGGTATAAACCAAATCTCGTTTTCGCTCTAAAACTTATTTTCCACAAATTCTTTTCTTTACAAATCATTCCCAAAGACTCAAGTTCTAAAGATACATTTTCAAAGGATTTTGGTTTTAAAAGCCCTTTCTAAAGGTTCCATCGTTTTAAAACATTTTTCTAAAGGTTATTATTGGAGCAAACTTTCATGAAGAGACATTTTTCGTTTCCGGAACATCAAATACTTTCAGAAGGTTCTTTCTTTGTACAATATGTTTAGAAAATAATGATAAAGCAACTTTTCACTATTCTCCCCACCAACTCTCGACTTCCTAAGTCTTATTCGAAATCATCTTAGGTTCTTAACTTAGTGGCTTTTTAGTAAAATTGGACATTATAACATTTAGCTTAGAAGCTTTTCATTTCTCAAATCAAAGCATTTCCAAATTGTTGATTAAGACTTTAAGTCCAGGATATATATATATATACACACACACACACACACACACACATCAAATCTCAATTCAACATCATCTCATCCAAGTATATACTTCATCAAGCAAATCAAGTACATACACCACATATATCCATTCCAAACTCAAATCAACATCATACATATGTTCAATCCTAGGCAAAAATGCCACTATTTATATTTCCATATCAAATATTTCATTCAAGGCAATAACGTCACAATTCACATCTTAATATTCAATCATGCACTTACCAACAAATTTTCACATATACATCATCACAATCATAGCTATCAAACTTATTGGAGCTAATCTCCCCTTACCTCTTGAAGTTTACCGATTAGCAGAAAGTCGGCCGACTGATCCGAAAGTCGCCCGGTTTCTCGTCTGATTACCTGACAACAACTACAAATACATAACCAATCCAAGCATAAATAACTAACAACACAAATTTCCCTAATCCCCTAGAGGCTAGGTTCGGCCATAGGGTATGAAAAATGGGCTAGGGGTTTCATTTGGTTCCAATCTTTTGGATGAAGGATTATTAAGCAAACTTAACACTAAATCAAGTTCTATCACTCAAAAATTTGAAACAAAACTCATGGCTCTACACACTCTAGGTTTCAGACATGAAGAGGAAAAATGGCTAGGGATTGATTTGGTCTTCCAATCACTTGGATTCCAGGACAATAGGAAATGTAAGGATGGAATCAAGTGTTCAAAATCAAAAATTGGAGAAATCCATCATTTCCCCCAAATCTTAGGGTTCGGCCCTTTCAAATAGATTAGGCTAGGATGAGATTTTGATCATATACTCTTGGATAGAGGTAGAAGGTGATGAAGCTAGCTCAAAAAGATTGGTTTCCCATTAAAATGATTTTTCTACAATTTTCTATGAATTTTTGAAATTGGATCTTGAAGTTGGAACTCAAGAAATCAAGTTCTTGAATCATGAAATAGGAAGAGATCATGAAGCTTAGAGATCATAGAAGTGATCTTACCTATTGAATGATGAAGATTGATCAAGAATCACACTTTTCTCTCAAGGATTCAAGCTTTTTCTCTTAAGAAAATGGTGTAATGGCTTAAGGAAGAAGATGAAGTGTGAAAGTGAAGCGAAGAAGCCCCTTTTGGGCTGGTCTTCTGTGTGGGATAAGGGGCTGAAATGTCCCAAAAGTGGGTCACTTAAGGGCATTTTAGTCTTTTCTTTCAAGGACTAAAATGTCATTTAAGAAAAGGTTAGGGGTATTTTGGTCATTTTGCGTCCAGATATTTTCAAACGTCATGATAAATTTGGCACGCATTTCCATGTGATGTGACTTGATGTGAAATCATGATTATCCATTAGCGGGTCCCGGTGAATCCATATGCAGCTCCGTTCTTCATCTGATTGAAGATTTCGCTCGAACGAATATCAGGAAGTGATTTTTTTAAATTTAACGAAAACATAGGAAATTCAATTCTAAGACTTACTGTCTCATTCACAATTTAAATTGAGGTCTCCTGAGCAGTAAAATCTTACTATCAGTGGAAAAATGCAGACCGGGCTCCGTTTGAGTTTTCAGCTCAAAATTTAATCGTAGCTTCGTACGATAGCGTTGAGCATGAATATGGTCTCGGTTTATTTTATTTCATTTTCTAAAACCTCGAATGAAATACAAACTTAGACATTCAACTTATTGGTTTATGAAGGCTGTGGAAATCAGGGTGTTACATCTAGCTCCGTTACCATCATTGCGGATACGTGTAGGGATTTCCTACTGAGCGCATCCGCTACTACATTCGTCTTACCTGGATGGTATTGCAGGTCGAATTCATAGTCCTTTATGAATTCTATCCACCTTTGCTACCTCATGTTCAACTCTCTCTGATAGAACAGGTACTTCAGACTCTTATGGTCACTAAATACACTGAATTTAGCACCATAAAGATAGTGTCTCCATATCTTCAATGCAAACACTATCGAAGCTAATTCTAGATCATGCGTTGGGTAGTTCCGCTCATGTACTCTCAACTTCCTGGAGGCATATTGTTGCTTAAAAAATGGTTTATGTGCTTGTGCAAGTATACACAATCGTTTAACAAGTAATAAAGTGTAAGAGATCGTTCCCATGAGGATTATATGGTGAATCAAGTACCAAGTTTGAATTAATGGTTCTATTAATCAAGATTAACAAAGAGTAAATGCTAGAGCAATAAAAACAGATTTGTTAACAGAATCGGTAAAACAACTACGGGGAAGTATCCCTTGCAATTTCAGTCTAGTTCAGTTATGCGTTTGCACTGCTACGGCAATTTGGCTCCAAGAAATGAAAGTTTTTTTTCCAACAGTTCTGAGATGAACTTCACTAAACGTCTCCTATTCCTAGGTCCATATTAGTTACATTCATGCCTCACTTAAGCTCGTTCCAGCTAGCCTAAGAGTTAGAATGTTCATTCCTAAATCACTCTTCATCATAATTTTCCAATTAATGATTTTACTCTTATCTATAAAATAGTTCTGCTACAATTAGCTTTTCCAAGCAGCCGTGAGCTCAAGTTCTAAATAAGGTGATCAAGCTCAATTAAAACACAACCAAATCAGATTTATAGAAAATGCAATAGCAAGGCATAACATAACATTCACTAGAAATCCATTACAAGTTCAACATCCCATAGCTACAAGAGGTTTGGCTCATATTGAGCTTACAAAAACAAAGAGAAAGATAAGAAATGGAAGAAGAAGCCATTACAATGGAGGAGAGAGAGAAAGGGGTGCAGCTGCTGTCCTCTCCAGTAAGGAAGATGATCCCCATCTTTTTCTTGTTGTCCCCCTTTTAGGGTTCTTTTTCCAGCCTGTCTCAAGGCCCTTTCCTCTCTCATCCTTTATGGGCTATAAACTGATTAGGACAAGTGTCCTTGGCCCAGTTCCCTGACTTTAATGCACCAAGCATCAGTCCCATGTGTAGGACACTGTCCTTATCAGAGAAGGACAACTCAATGTGTAAAAGAATGTTTTAAGCCTTTGTCCTTGTGCACAGTCAGCTTCAGCTACAATTGCTACAGCATATCCCAGAGCAACGTTTCCAGTTTAGCGCATAGATCTCCATAAATTGCCCTGCATAGAAAACTCACACTCAAATACTGAAAACAGCTCCAAAAGACACCAGAACACTAAAACTTACAAAAGACTCTTATAAAACACACTTCACACAAAATGACACTAAAACATTAAAAACATAAACTCAAAATACTTAGACCACAAGAACACAAGTGAAAAAGGTACAAATAACTCTTCATAAAAAGAGTTATCACACCCCCAAACTTGAATCATTGTTTTTCCTCAAGTAATGGAAATAAAAGAAACTAGACAGAAAAGACACAAATTTTTCTAAACCTCCACACATGTGCTCAAATTAGTTCAAACACAACTTTCTTCTTTCCAGACCAATTTGTTCACAAGGCATACTTGACAATGCATCAACATTCATGAAGTACAATCAAGCAAGCATTCATGGCTGTCCTCATCATCAACTCTCAGCTACATGCTACAACACTGCACTTTCAGAACAATGTGTTCTTCCTCTCTTCTCAAGCTAAGATAGGTACTCTCAATCAGCATTCAAATGCACACTCAAACACAACCTTGACAAGCTTCTAAACACACCTATTCACAATCAAAACTGCACACTGCTAGAGGACTTTATTCGGCTGCAATGAGGCTTGGGTTCAGGTAGGAACACTTCTGGGAAGGTGGCTACACTAAATGGAGCTTAGGTATGCTTCCTCTTTTTGCTGCCTCCTATTATTTCTTTCATGGCCCAGCTCACACTAGTTAGGCAGGACTTTTTGATCATTTTCATTTTGCTTTACTCCCTTTTTTGTTTTTTTATTATTTTTTTTTTTATATAGGTTGCTTTTTACCAGCAACAATTCAATTTCTTATATTTTTGCCACATATCAGCTGCATAGCACCCCCAAACTTAAAACTATGCTAGTCCTCGAGCACCCCGAAACTTATTATACAGCATGTAAACACAGGAGGCACACCAGCCACTCCAACTAGGGAGGACATTGGTTTTGCAGGATATGGCTTGTAATGTGGCTTCATTAGAAACAAAGGGCTTGCAGGCTCAAAGGGGTGTACACAAAGGTAGTATCCAAGGGTAGGCTATTTAGCCAATACTTGGCTCAGGAAAACAAAAGGTGCCTCTAGCAAAAGCGTGTGCAGCAGAAATGTGTGAAAGCAGCAAGTCAAAATCAGAGAAGTATGCATAAGACTGGTATTCACACTGAAAGAAGGAAAAAAAAAAGCTGTTTGGGCCCAAAAGCTCACAAGGTAGATCAGAATGCTACAGCATGTGCCTTGAGTGTCAAACAATTAAATCCAAGCATACAAGCTAGAAAGACAACAATCAAGTCAAAATTGCCATAGAGATGCACTTGTGAAATATTAAAACAGACAAGCTGCATTAAGCAAAACCCCGGGATGGGGATGGTTGTGCACATGGTGGAGTAAAACATACAGGAATCGAAGCTGACAAAAAAAAATGTGGGGTCAAGGTCCGCTGACCCCCACTTCGCAACTACATGCTACACTTGGAACAAAATAAAACAGCAACAACAACTTAAACCATAAACCAGAAGAAATAACCAAAAAGGGAAACAAGGAAACTCCTGATAGGGTTGCTGCAATGTGCTCAAGTGCTCAGCTTCCTGATGCGGGAGCTCTTCTTGCTCCCTTTTGCAGTAGTGGTCTTCTTGCTTGTAGGGGTTGAAGTCCCCACTTCCTTCACAAAGACCAAGTCTTCTTGGTCTTCTTCATCGGTGGCTGAGGCTGCTGTACCCTCTGCCGTTCCCCCTGCCCCCTCACTCTCTGTTGTAGACGGCTGGTGACCCTTTCCCTTGACGGCACATTGTTCAGGCAGCCTATTCTTTCTTGTGGCAAGAGGTACATTGTCCTCAGCATCCCCATCAGAGGCAGGGTAATCAGCAGCTATTTTGGTGATTACATCCCGAAGAGGGGTGTCTGGAATTTTCTTCTTAGGAGCGCGAGAGGGGGTAGGGGTTGTTGTTGTTGCTTCGGGTTCAGTTTCTTCAGGCTCTGCTTCAGTCTCAGCCCCCAAGTCCGGCAAGGGGCTTGCACTTCTCTTTCTCTTGCTACTTCTGATATCTTCAGTGGTGGTGGTGGTGGGTTGTTGCTGTTGTGAAGGAGCTGGTGGGGAGAGCTACAGCTTCTACCCATTTTGACACGTAGTCTACAGCCACCATAATATATAAATTTCCAAAGGAAGGGGGGAAGGGGCCCATGAAGTCTATGCCCCAAACATCAAACAACTCTACTTCCAAGATGGAATTGAGGGGCATCTCGTGTCTATCTGAAATATTTCCCACCCGTTGGCATCTGTTGCAGCCCTTGGCGAAACAGTAAGCATCTTTAAATAATGTAGGCCAAAAGTACCCGACCTGGAGGTCTTTGGCAGTCGTCCTCATTCCTCCAAAATGTCCCCCACATGGGGATGAATGACAATGTAAGAGAATAGCAAGGACTTCTGTTTCTGCTACACACCTTCTAAGCAAATTGTCAGCACAGTGCTTGTACAAGTATGGCTCATCCCAGCAGAACTGCTTTGCCTGATGGAAGAACCTTTTTCTTTGTTGTGGATTGAAATCTGCAGGGACAATTCCACTAGCCAGGTAGTTCACCAGGTCAGCATACCATGGTGTTTCAGTATCTTCCATGGATAGCAACTGCTCATCAGGGAACAGTTCTTTGATCTCAGAATTCTTTGTGGCTTCATTCCCCTCAGACAGTCTTGACAAATGGTCTGCCACCTGATTCTCAAATCCCTTCTTATCTCTAATTTCCAAGTCTAACTCTTGCAACAGAAGCACCCACCTAATCAGTCTTGGCTTTGCATCTTTCTTGGCAATTAAGTATTTGATGGCAGCATGATTAGTATAGACAATCACCTTTGTTCCAACAAGGTAGGGTCTGAACTTGTCAAAGGCAAACACAACAACCAACAACTCTTTCTCTGTAGTGGTATAGTTCAATTGAGCTTCGACCAATGTTTTACTGGCATAATATATAGAGCGAAATACCTTATCCTTCCTTTGGCCCATAACTGCTCCCACTGCGAAGTCACTAGCATCACACATCAACTCAAATGGCATAGACCAATCAGGAGCAGTTATGACTGGTGCAGTAATTAGGGCCTTCTTCAGAATTTCAAATGCATCCAAACAGGTTGGAGAAAAATCAAAGATTCTATCATGCTCTAGCAACTGGCATAGAGGCTTGGAGATTTTGGAGAAATCCTTAATGAATCTTCTATAGAAACCAGCATGTCCTAAGAAACTTCTCACTCCTTTAACTGAGGTAGGTGGTGGCAGCTTTTCAATGACCTCTATTTTGGCTTTGTCAACCTCCATACCCTTCTTAGACACCTTGTGACCCAATACAATTCCTTCCTGAACCATAAAGTGACATTTTTCCCAGTTTAACACCAAATTAGTTTCCTCACAACGATCCAAGACCTGTTCTAGATTTTCAAGGCATTCCTGGAATAACTCTCCAAACACTGAGAAGTCATCCATAAAAATTTCCATAGATTTCTCAATAACATCCGAGAATATGGCCATCATGCATCGTTGGAACGTTGCTGGGGCATTACAGAGGCCAAAGGGCATCCTTCGAAAGGCAAAAGTGCCATAGGGACAAGTAAAGGTAGTCTTTTCTTGATCTTCGGGTGCTACAGCAATTTGATTGTAACCAGAGTATCCATCCAAAAAGTAGTAGAACTCTTTCCTAGAAAGTCTATCCAACATTTGATCAATGAAGGGCAAGGGAAAGTGATATTTTCTGGTGGATTTATTCAATTTTCTATAATCCATACAAATCCTCCATCCTGTGACTGTTCTGGTGGGGATTAGTTCATTTTTTTTGTTAGCCACAACTATTATTCCCCCTTTCTTTGGTACACACTGGATTGGACTTACCCACACACTGTCAGAAATGGGATATATAATCCCAGCATCCAGCCATTTGATGACCTCCTTCTTTACCACATCCTTCATGATAGGATTCAGTCTCCTCTGGCTTTCTACACTATTCTTGGCTTCAGGCTCTAGCAATATTCAATGCATACGGTAGGACTAATGCCTTTGATATATGCCATTTGCCAACTGATTGCCTTCTTGTGTCGTCTCAAGATTTCTATCAAACTGTTCTCTTGAGTAGTAGTTAGGAAAGATGAAATAATCACAGGCAAGGTTTCCATAGCTCCCAAATAAACATATTTCAAATGAGCTGGGAGCTGTTTTAGCTCCAAAATAGGTGGCTTCACAACTGCAGGTATGTTGTCCTTGAAAGTCTCATCAGTGACTTCCAATGACTCAAATTTTCTAGCCCACATAGGTTGCCTTGCAGTGCAATCCTTTATTTCAGAAAGTTCTTCCAACAAGGGGTCATCAGTACCTGATTCATACTCATCATCACTTAATTCTGTTCTTTCTGTCAGGAACTGTCGTTGCAACAGATCATTGAATGACTGCACAAACGAGCATTCTTCCACTCCTTCGTCAGGATACCTTAAGGCATTGAACATATTGAAAGTCACACGTTGCTCATTAACCCTCATGGTCAACTCTCCCTTCTGTACATCAATGAGAGTTCTTCCTGTAGCAAGGAAGGGCCTACCCAGAATAATAGGAACTTCCCTATCTACGTCATAGTCTAAAATAATAAAGTCCACTAGGAACACAAACTTATCTACTTTTATCAACACATCATCGATCTTTCCTTCTAGATATGCAATAGACCTGTCTGCTAGTTGAAGGGTCACAGTGGTAGGCCCGGCATCCCCAATGCCCAATTGTTTAAAAATCGACATAGGCATTAAGTTGATGCTAGCACCTAAATCACACAGTGCTCTGCCACAATAGTTATCTCCAATAGAACAGGGAATGGTGAAACTTCCTGGGTCTTTCAACTTGGGAGGTACTTTGGCTTGGAGAATCAGGCTGCTTTGCTTTGTCATGGCAACTGTTTTAAACTCCCCAAGCCTTCTCCTCTTTGTTAACACATCATTCATGAACTTTGTATAATTAGGCATCTGCTGCAAAGCTTCAACCAAAGGTATATTGATGTGCAACTTCTTTAAAATCTCCATAAACTTGCTAAACTACTTGTCTTGTTGTTCTTTCCTCAACCTTTGAGGAAAAGGGGGAGGTGGTCTTTCTGGACTAAATTTAGGCAAGGGTTCAGCTTCTGGAATAGCCTCAGGCTTCTTAGCAGTTCTCTCAGCTGTCTTCTCAACATTTTCACTAGTTGCTGGAATAGTATCAGTTTCTTCAATTTGCACTTTGCTCTTTTTCTCTACCATGGCTGGTAACTCAGTTCCACTTCTCAAGTGTATTGCTTTGCAGTGCTCCTTACCTTGAGGGCTTGAGGATGAAGGAGTTTCAGTAGAAGATGGCAAAGCGCCACTGGGTCTGCTGTTCAGTGCATTGGCCAGCTGGCCTACCTAACTCTCAAGGTTTCTCATGGATACTCCTTGATTCTGGAACTGTGCCTTAGTTTCTGACATGAATGCCTTTAAGACAGCTTCCAAGGACATTTCTTGATTTGCCGATTGTGCTTGTTGTTGTTGCCTTGGTTGCTGATTTGTGAATCCAGAGGGAGCAGTTGTAGATCGGGCAGGAAAGTTTGCGTTCCCTAGCGGAGCATTAGCATTGTTATTCCACGAAAATTTTTGAGGTTGCCTGTTCCCTGGATTGTAGGTATTGAAATAGGGTTTATCTCCCCTATTGCTGCTATAGTTCACATAATTAGCAAATGCAGGATTGCTGAAACAGTCTTCAAACAAATGTTCTCCTCCACAATACACACAAGAAACAATTTCAGCTTGGTGCACCTGTTGTTCATTTACCACTGGTTCAATTACAGCTACTTGAGATGTTTGGTTACTCTTGTTTGTAATCGCTAGGTTTTTCACCATGTTAGTTAAGGAAGCCAACTAAGCAGTAAGTGCTGTAACTCCACTCACTTTATGCATTCCTGCAGCAGTTGTGCTTTTTTCAGAGGTTAGCCTAGCAGTAGGCCACCGATAACTGTTAGCAACAATACTTTCAATCAATTCATATGCTTCATTATAGGACTTGTTAAGAAGAATGCCTTCTGCAGAGGCATCAAGCATCATTCTTGCAGATGGCAACATTCCATTGTAAAAGTGCTCCATCTGAATGCATATTGGAATGCTGTGATGGGGGCATCTCTTTAAAAGCTCCTTAAATCTCTCCCATGCTTCATATAAAGGCTCATCATCAAGTTGCTTAAAGGAGGTTATATCATTTCTCAGCTTCGCATTCTTCATAGGAGGAAAGAATTTGGTCAAAAACTTCTCAGCCATCCTATTCCATGTATTAACAGAGTTGGGTTCCATAGAATTTAGCCAATTCTTAGCCTTGCCAGCCAAAGAAAATGGGAACAGTCTTAATCTGAAGGAATCGTCAGTGACTCCTGGATTTCTGAAATTATTAGCCATAGTCAGTAACTGCTTCAGGTGCAAATGAGGGTCCTCGGTTGCAGCACCACTATACTGCCCAATTGCTTGCAGCATCTGGAACATGACAGGCTTGAACTCAAAATGCCCAATTGTTATTTCGGTCACCACTATGCCTGTGTTCATTGTTGCGGATCAAACAGGGCATAGCCTCTGATAGAACTGGTTCTATCATTGGCTAAAGCCATGCTATTAGGTTCATCACCCATTTCAGACTTGTTAGAACTAGTGGCAGCAGAGGAGTAGTAAGGGGTATCAGGAATCAATCTCCCCAACTCGACTAAGCCTTGGTTCTGCCTGTTCAACCTTGTGAATGTTCTTTCGATTTCTGGGTCTAGTTGGAACTCAGGAGCGCTGTGCCTGCGCATACAGAGTAAAGTACCTTTTGCTATAGCAAAACACTCCACAGATCAGTTGTCTCAACTAATAGAACTATCAATTTAAAACTTGTCCACTAAACACCATTATAATCCCCGGCAACGATGCCAAAAACTTGTTGCTTAAAAAATGGTTTATGTGCTTGTGCAAGTATACACAATCGTTTAACAAGTAATAAAGTGTAAGAGAGATCGTTCCCGCGAGGATTATATGGTGAATCAAGTACTAAGTTTGAATTAATGGTTCTATTAATCAAGATTAACAAAGAGTAACAAATAATTTGTGTGTGTATCCAGGACAGTTTTAGGAAAATAAATCCTAGAGCAACAAAAACAGATTTGTTAACAGAATGGGTAAAACAGCTACGGGGAAGTATCCGTTGCAATTTCAGTCTAGTTCAGTTATGCGTTTGCACTGCTACGGCAATTTGGCTCCAAGAAATGAAAGTTTGTTTTCCAACAGTTCTGAGATGAACTTCACTAAACGTCTCCTATTCCTAGGTCCATATTAGTTACATTCACGCCTCACTTAAGCTCGTTTCAGCTAGCCTAAGAGTTAGAAAGTTCATTCCTAAATCACTCTTCATCATAATTTTCCAATTAATGATTTTACTCTTATCTATAAAACAGCTCTGCTACACTTAGCTTTTCCAAGCAGCAGTGAGCTCAAGTTCTAACTAAGGTGATCAAGCTCAATTAAAACACAACCAAATCAGATTTATAGAAAATGCAATAGCAAGGCATAACATAACATTCACTAGAAATCCATTACGAGTTCAACATCCCATAGCTACAAGAGGTTTAGCTCATATTGAGCTTACAAAAACAAAGAGAAAGATAAGAAATGGAAGAAGAAGCCACTACAATGGAGGAGAGAGAGAAAGGGGCGCAGTTGCTGTCCTCTCCAGTAAGGAAGATGATCCCCATCTCTATCTTATTGTCCCCCTTTTAGGGTTCTTTTTCCAGCCTGTCTCAAGGCCCTTTCCTCTCTCATCCTTTATGGGCTATAAACTGATTTTTACAAGTGTCCTTGGCCCAGTTCCCTGACTTTAATGCACCAAGCATCAGTCCCACGTGTAGGACACTGTCCTTATCAGCGAAGGACAACTCAATGTGTAAGAGAATGTTTTGAGCCTTTGTCCTTGTGCACAGTCAGCTTCAGCTACAATTACTACAACATATCCCAGAGCAACGTTTCCAGTTTAGCGCATAGATCTCCATAAATTGCCCTACATAGAAAACTCACACTCAAATACTGAAAACAGCTCCAAAAGACAACAGAACACTAAAACTTACAAAAGACTCTTATAAAATACACTTCACACAAAATCACACTAAAACATTAAAAACATAAACTCAAAATACTCAAAGACCACAAGAACACAAGTGAAAAAGGTACAAATAACTCTTCATAAAAAGAGTTATCACATATGCCACCACTTTTATTTTTTGCATGAGCACACATCCCAAACCTTGATAAGATCCATCACAATATACATCAAATCGTCCTAATGGATCTAGTAGCACCAACACAGGTGATGTGGTCAGTCTTCCCTTCAGCTCCTGGAAACTTTGCTCGCATGCCTTTGACCACTCAAACGTCTTCCCCTTTCTTGTTAACTACGTCATAGGTAACACAATCTTAAAGAATCCCTCGATGAACCACCGATAGTAGCCTACTAAACCAAGAAAGCTTCTCACCTCGCCTATAGACTTAGGGCTTTTCCAACTCACTACGGCCTCAACTTTCGCAGGATCCACTGCGATTCTATCCTTACTGATCATATGGTCTAGAAACTGAACTTCCTCTAACCAAAACTTGCACTTCGACAGGTTAGCATACAACTGCCGATCCTTTAGCACTTGCAACATCGCCTTTAGGTGCTCTTGGTGTTCCGCTTTACTCTAAGAGTATACAAGGATGCCATCGATGAATACGACAACAAACTTGTCAAGGAACGATCAGAAGATCCTTTTTATATAATCCATGAACACAGCTGGAGCATTAGTCCAACTGACATAACCAAGTACTCATAGTGACCATATCGACTTCGAAAAGCAGTCTTTGGCACATCCTCCTTCTTAACAGAGACTTGTTCTTTATCGTCACTTTGTTCAGCTGACGATAGTCTACGCACAGCCTCGAGCTCCCGTCCTTCTTTTTCAAAAACAGCACTAGCGCTCCCCACGGAGATGCACTAGGTCGGATGAACTCTTTGCCTAGCATCTTATCCAGCTATTTCTTCAGCTCCGTCAGCTTGACTGGGGACATCCGACACGGCACTATCAATATAGTTCTAGTTCCCAGCACAAGATCTATAGGAAACTCCACCTCTCTCTTGCCGGTGGCAGTCCGGGAACATCATCGGGAAACACCTCCGTAAACTCGCATAATAGGTAAAGCTCCGATACTAGGAGTCTCCTTTGCTTCCAAAGAGGGCAGCACCATGTACTCGTCCGATCATCCACTCGTCAAATTACTCTCATTGGCAGGCATCAAGCCAGATTGCTCGAAAAAATTGAGGGTTTTGTTTGAACAGTCCAACATTACATGGTTGGCCGAAAGTCAGTCCATGCCTAGGATTACATCTATATGTTGCATAGGCAAACAGATGAGATCAACAAGAAAATGATGGTTCTCTATTCTGATAGGACATTTAAGGCATACAGATAGGGTAGTCGAAGAATCGGCAGTAGGCGTTGAGATAGTCAAATCATAGGGTAATACAAAAATAGGCAACCCTAAATGGTCTGTGCACTCTAATGATATGAAAGAATGAGTAGCCCCTGAATCAAACAAAACTGACAAAAGTTTACCAAAGACTAAGCACTTACCTTGAATCAGGTCGGGGCTTCGAGAGTCTTCAGAACCCCTCACTGCAAACACTCTTCTGGTTGTTTGTGGCCTACTCTGCTTACTAGCCATTGTTGTTCTTGCTCCGCCACTCTGAGCTCAACCGCTCTGCTGTTAAAACCGAGCCCTTCTGCTAACTCCGGGATTGCAATCCGATGCATAGTGACCCAATTGGTTGTAGTTGAAGCACCTGATATGTCGGGTCCTTGGGCATACCTAGACTAGATGCAGTCCACCGCATCGAAAACTGGTCTTGATCTCCTGTTGCCCTTGACTGGAGCCACTCCCTCCATGGTTGACATTAAACTGAGCCGGGTGATCATATGGTCTCGCCCTCTGCTAAAACTTGCCACCTCTGCTTCTCTGGTTGCTCCGAACAGGTCCACCACTTCTCACTTGTTGTGGGACAGTCCTTGCTCGGTCATGCCCTTCCACCACCGTGCATTTCTCTACTAACTCAGGAAAAAAATCGATACTCAGAGGTAACATTGCTTGCTTCAACTCGGGCCTCAACCCGTTTTCAAACCTTTGACATACCCACTCTTAATCTAGGTGGATCTGATAGAACTGTGAAAATTTGAGTTGCGCCTCGAACCTCATCGCGTACTCACCAACCGACAGTTGTTCCTATTTCAGACTCAGGAACTCTTTCTCCTTTTCTTGTCGGATGCTTCTTGGAAAGTACTTCTCTAAGAAGCTCTCCCGGAATAGTTGCTAGGTCAAAATCCTTCCTTCTGACTCTAATAGTCTGGCCTTGGTCCTCCACCAAGCTTCCGCTGCTCCAACCAGCATGAAAGCACCGTATGTAACTTTCCTGCCCTCTCTGCAGTGTGTGGCCATGAACACCTTCTCGATCTCTTGCAACCACATATTCACAGCTTCAGGGTTGTACTCTCCGTGGAATTGAGGAGGATTTGCTTTCATGAACGTATTTAGACCAGTGTCCACTGTCTTGTTTCCTCTCACAGCATGCAAATGATCCTGTCTTGCTTCCCTCTCTTCCTGCCTCTGCATATACTGGGCAGTCTGCTGAGTTTGTTGCATCCATTGCAGTAGCCAAATCCCGCATAGCCCGCTGAGTGGTCACCATTGTTATTGTTATTATTATCATTGCCTCCGGTCGCAGCTACCCTTCCACCTCTTCCTCTTCCACGTGCCATCTAGCTTCTTGTAAAAGGAGCTATCAGTTCCAATTCATAAGATATATAATAACACTTAACAGTTAAACATATCATATGCCTTATGAATGAAAACAGTTATCACACTTCGATAACTAGCACATCGGACACTCTACCCAATCCAGACTTAGTTGACACAACTCGGGTATCAACCATCAAAGCCAATACAATTAACCTCACAGTCCGATTAGAACCGAACTGCTCTGATACCTCCAAAATGAGACGACCCCATATAAATATGAAATCATCCCATTGGCTGCAGAACGTTCTCAACGCTCTGATACCACCAAAATGAGACGTCCTTATACATATGAAGCCATCCCATTGGCCGCAGAACGTCCTCGACTCTCTAATACCACCAAAATGAGACGACCTTCCTTTCTCAGAAGGGCAATCCCATTAGTCCCAAGCTTATAATATTAACAATGCCTTACCTTATTATAGCGATAGCGTGGTATTCAAACAACGTAGCGGAAACACGCGCATTTAAAACATGCAAACATACGGAAAACATAGATCACATCAAATTAAGGTGCAACAAAAAGAAGTATATACATAAACATGCATAACTGTAGCCCCATTACCAGGGCACTGTACATACATATACAAACTGTTCAAAAGGAAACCAAAATAAACAGAAGTACATCCAAAAGCTGATGATAGAAGCCTCGCAGCTCACCAGCATTACCCATCCCCACTCAAAAATACATGAAAAGCTCTCAGATCACCATCTAGGACGCACTAGCAAGCTCCCACCAACAATCCTACGTCGGCGGTAGGTCCTCAAATACTGCTCGGTCCTCCGGCGCTGACCTCGATAGATGTAGCCTGTCTTGCTAGTCGCCTGAGAAGATGCTGGCTCGACCCAGGTGTAGTCCCGCTCATGACGCCTCGGCGGCAGCCACATTCATCGGAAAGGTAGGAACTGCATGACTATAAAGGGTCCCATGATGTCCTCCCTGTGCGATGCCCCTCCTTGGAATAGTATGCTCACCTGCCCTGTGTAGAGCATCAGAAAAGTCGAGGGGTCCACGCGCCGCCCCCGTTCAATGTGATAGATGATCTCGATCAGGCCCAACACCAACATCCTCGATGCTGATGTGATGTAAGGGTGCGCCATCGGATCCATCAGTTGGTTGCTCGTCTTCACGCAAATCGAGAAACAAACAGACATGCAAAAAGCAGTAGGGAGATAAGAAATACAGCACATAGCAATGTCGGAAAACAATAGTAATGCAGTAAACAAGTATCATAGAACAAGTAGCAGGTAAAACAAGTACGATAGATACTGCACTGAAACATACGTCTCCCAAGACAAAACGTGCAACAAGCATCCATTTCCATGAGTCTCACACTCAGATTAATCCTCTAGACCAGGATATTAATCCCATGCAACATGTCGGTCGAAAACTCATGAAAACTGGTTCGACAACAGAATAAGTCCACACCGGAACAGGTACTGTTTCGGACCAGAGTTAGTTTGCCCATGAAACTGAACCGCTCGCCGTGACCAATAAGAGTGCATCCCCCTTTCACACCGGAACCGTGGTATCTCAGTAGCCTCAGAATGTTATCTTGGAACAATGGAAAGCTTTGGGATTAGTTGGGCAAACCGGACTGGATCGGGCATCACTACAGGATAGGAGCTACCTCATTTGTCACTGTAAACTATTCTCGAGACCGGCAACATCCCCAAGGTCACTTACTTGACCGCCTCATCAACTTTCAGTACCCGCACTCCGGTACAACTAATCTCATATGACGTTGGCAGCTATACTACCTGTCATACGGCCTCGCCACTTAGCAGCTGATGATATGCAACAATCATCCTCAATGAGCTTGATACTGGATCTCCCACCTAAACTCTCAATCAGGAACAACATGATGCCACTGCATCCACACGGCCACAGCCTCGACACCACCCGTCCACGAGCCAGAACTCAAGCATCACGGCCACAACCTCAAGAAACCAGTACAATAGCAACGACACCATCCACGGTATCAACCCGATAACAACACAGCACACAGCCAAACTTAACTCTACGGCATTCCACCACCACACAAGGATTACCACAAACAGCATAACAACAATAATACCGACAACAGTAATATCAACAACAGCACATAACAGCATATCACATACCAAGTATAGGTACTTAGACAGATAGCGACAACAGAATTTCATAACGCAGCAGTCATATGAAACTGATCATCCTCAATCAACAGTTCGCTAACCTAGGGTTTCCAAACTTATCGGTGATAGCTCAAAGTATGCTAAACCTAGGGCTTAGGCACTTTATCGGGGCTCAACCACTAGTAGTGTCAGAAAAACAAACTACACTACTCTTGCCTTTTCGATGGCTCCAGTACTCTTTCTCCCCACTTGAGCAGTCATAGCACGAACTCCAAGACAAGCTCCTCTGCACGTAGCTGCAAGCTCATCCACGCATAGCTCCAAATCCCTCTGGTAGCCGCGGCCTCAAGCTCCAAACCTCGAGCAATCATGAGCGTGAACTTAGCCCTAATCATGAGGACACCACATATGCAATAGTGTTAGCCCTAGGGCAAGCTCAAAGACTAAGAGAAAAGGTAGAAACTCGAAGAACCACAAAGAAAATGTGGTAGGGATTCAATCTTACCTTTTGGTGAATGGAGAAACCAATCCGCCGAGGTTGTAGAAAACTTAGCCGCGATCACAACCATGCTGTCGGAATCACGTTCTGGTACTTCGATCGCCTCAAAACCAACTTTCTCACACTAGAACTCTCAGAGCTTCTCTCTCTAACCTCTCTGCTCGAGCTCAACAATGGAAAAAAATGACCAAGTATGGAAGAAAGTGAAAACCTCCACTTAAGTGATCCTGCTGAGAACGCTAAAGCGTTGCAAACTTGCACGCTTGAGCGTGGGGTTCCCTCCACGCTTGAGCGTGGAGCCTTGTCCAATCCGCCTTCACCTTGGCCTGACACGTGTTGCATACGCGTTAGAAAGCACACCAACGCTTAAGCGTTGGCACGCTAGGGTGTGCTCCCTTCCCACGCTTGAGTGTGCTGCTCAGCTAGGAAGAGCCTCCCAAACTACTGACTTCCACAGTTTCTCGTTTAACATCTTAGGCACCTCCAATCTTGTTCAAGCCTATTCCTAAGCTTCCAACTAGGCCTTAAACTAGCACATAACTATTCACACACGCATCCAAAGCCCTAATCGAATTTAACCATCTCGATTAGAGTTACATAAAATCGGGATGTTAGATCATGGAACAAAACAAGCTTCTACTTTAGAATCTTGCTCTATCCAAGAGACTTGTTAATGCTGTCAATGAATATCAGGTAACTTGTGTTATTTGTAACAGGGAGCATGATAGTGCAGTGTGTCAGAATGGTTATTTTAGTGTGGAACATGTTGATTACTGCCATAATTTCTATGATATCAAGCCTAGGAATGACTATCCAAGGCAGCAGAACAACCTTTACTCCAACACTTATAATCCGGGATGGAGGAATCATCCAAAATTTTCTTGGAGTAAGAGTGATAATCAGTGGCAGCAGAAGCAGCAGTATGGAAGTTCATCCAACAGTCAAGCTCTTTCGAAATTTACTCCTCAAAATCAACCAGCCCAAGAACAAAGGGGGAAGTCGGATTGGGAGATAGCTCTTTTGAAGTCAAATGCCGCACTATCTGCTTCTATTAGTTCGAGTAATGCTTCAACTAATACAGCCATTGATAAATTGTCCACTCACTCTCGGGCTTCTATTCATGATTTGGAAAGGCAGATATCTAACTTGTCTAAGAAGCTAGATGAGCGGGTTACTGGTACTTTTCCCGGTAATACCGAGAATAACCCGAAGGACCATTGCAATGCCATCACTACAAGAAGTGGCAAGGTAGTGGAACCTGAGGGAAATTCTTTAGTAGAGGAAGAGAAACAGAAAGATGAGTCAATAACTGAAGTGCCAAGGGAAGAAAATAGAATTGCTACAAAAAAGTTTGAAGAATCAGAAAAGGAGCACGGGGAGCATGAAAATTTTAAATTGGTGGATCCTGAATTTGTGAAGAAGAAATACGTTGAAGCAAAGGATCTCCCATCATTCATAAAAGTACTTTATCCTCAAAGATTGAAGAAGCCAATACAACATAAGCAATTCTCTAAGTTCCTTGATATATTCCGCAAGCTACAAATTAATATACCTTTTCCGAAAACACTTGAGAAAATGCCAGCTTATGCTAAATTCATGAAGGTGTTGCTTTCTAAGAAGCGCAAGTTGAATGATGAAGAAACGGTCGCCTTGACTGAAGAGTGTAGTGCCATTCGGCAAAGGAAGCTACCTCCTAAGTTGAAGGATCCGAGATCCTTTGGTATACCTTGCACTATTTGGGAGTTGACGTTTGGCAAAGCTCTTTGTGATTTGGGGGCAAGTATTAACTTGAAGCCTCTATCCATGATGCGGAGACTAGGCATAAAGGAGGTGAAGAACACTATGATGTCCCTTCAACTAGCAGATCGGTCCATTAAATACCTTTTTGGGGTAGTTGAGAATTTGTTGGTTAAGGTTGACAAGTTCATCTTCCTAGCTGATTTTGTGATACTTGATATGGATGAGGATGCTCATATTCTACTTTTATTGGGTAGGCCATTTTTGGCTACTGGAAGAGCATTGATTGATGTTCATCAGGGTAAATTGACGTTGACGGTGCAAGATGAAATTGTGGTAATTAGTGTCTTTGATGAAATGAAGCACCCAATAGAGAAGGAAAGCTGTTACAACATTGATGTGGTTGAACCTCTTGTTCAGTCACTTGTTACTACTGGAAACCATGGTTCATCACTTGAAAAGGAGATGGTAAAATCCCAGGATACTAAAGAATTAGTGGAGTTGGATAGTGTAGAAATTTTAGGAATTGAGCAACAAATGGATGCACTACCAATTTTATCAAAAGAAGAGTCTAAGGTCGAAGAGCTTCCCAAGAATGGGAAAGTGGAAGAAGTGCAAAAGCCGAAACTCAAACTACTCCCAACGCACCTAAGGTATGCATTTTTGGGTGAGGAGGGACATTACCCGATTATCATCAACAAGGATTTGAAGATTGATGAAGAAGAGAAGCTCTTGGGGGTACTAAGAAACCACCAATCTGCTATTGGGTGGAAGATCTCGGACTTGAAAGGCATTAGTCCCACTTTGTGCACTCACAAGATATTGATGGGAGAAAATTACAAAACCTCAAAGAAGACTTAATCCAGTTATGAAGGAAGCTGGTGAGAAGAGGTTGCTGGATGTAAATGCATTGGATGAGTTTAGACATCAAGCGTATGAGAATGTGCTAATTTAAAAGCAGAGAACAAAGGCTTGGCATGATAAGCATATTGTGCCAAAAAGTTTTGAACCTGGCCAGAGTGTGTTGCTTTACAACTCTAGGCTCATGTTATTTCCTGGTGAGCTGAAATCCCATTGGTGTGGACAATTTATCATCACTAGTGTCTTTCCACATGGAGTAGTGGAATTAAGAGAGCAAAAGAAGGAAGAGTTTTAACAGTTAATGGTCAAAGACTCAAACCCTATGTGGGGGGAGAGTATAAAAATGATGAAACAAACTGGAAGCTGAATTAGCCCCTTCGGGGGCATCGAGTCAGGCTCAGGATGTTAAACAAGCGCTCATTGGGAGGCAACCCAATTTATATCCTTCTTAGTATTGCATATAGTTCGTGTTGTTAGTTTGCATAAGTAGGAAAGTTGCATAAAAAATTATAAAAAAAGGGCATGTAGGACTTAGTCGCATTTAAGAGTGTATTTTTTCTACATAATTCTGCTGCATAGGGAAAATAATGAGTCTCAGGTGCGCCCAGCGCGTCTCCGAAGCCCAGGCAATAGCATCTGTGAAAATTACTAGTCTCAGGTGCGCCCAGCAGGCTACCTGAGTCCAACGCAACTGAGCAGTGGAAAATATTGGGTCTCAGGTGCGCCCAAGGTAGTTGAGCAGTGGAAAAACCTGGTCTCACGTGCGCCCAGCACGCTACTTGAGCCCAGCGCGTTTTTATGAACTAAAACAAAAGGGGGGTCGCGCCCAGCCCACCTGTTCGGGCCCAGTGTGACTGACCAGTTGCCAAAACAGGGTCTCAGGCATGCTTCGCGTCCCTGTCCAGGCCCAGTGTGTCGAGTATCTACGTTGGGGTAAATTCCCCTACGCGCCCAACTATTGAGGATGAGCTGAGAGCTTGACATGGCTGGAGTGAGTGGTCTCGAAACGAGACCGATGCCCTAGCAGTTGGACCGGATACTCTATTAGCCCCATTGGTTCTTTATTGAACTCTCAAGTTTGTTTTCTTAACTATCTCTTTTATTTTATTTTGGTTATTGAGTCTTTTGTTGTTGAACGATCGAGTTCTTGAGCTGAGTCATAGCAGGTTTAAATGTAATTTGATCTTTGTGAATCCATATCTTTCACCATGAGTTGTTAGCTGTGAATGTTCCCTTTGGTGATTAGATTTGACTTGTGAGATACCTTGAGAGATTTTCCATGTGAGAGTAAAATCTATTTGACACTGGATATTTTGTAAGTTTGGGGTTGTAGCATTAAAGCATGATTATCTTGAAATAGGGTTTTTAGTGTGTCCGGGTGAGGAATTATGAGCCTTAATGTTAATTTTGTTAATGAGAGAGTAACTTTTAAGCTGCATGCTCTTAGGTTTGCTTAATTTTTATCTTGATTGCATGAATATGTGTTGTATAACATGATTGAGGCATTCTTTTTGTGAAATATGTTAGCTACTAGCCAAATAGCTTACTTGAAATAACTGAATATCCCTAGTTAGCCCATTTGAGCCTTAGCCTTTTCTTGGTAGCCTTGTTAATAAGCCAGAATCAAAAAAAAAAAAAAAAAAAACCATGCTACCCAATCTTTACAAATTAGAGGAGCATTGGTACATGTTACAAAAGGTTATCAAGTACTAACATTGGGGTGGCAAGGAAGAGGAAGGAGAAAAGTTACAATATGTAACCATTGAAGTTAAAAAAGTATGAAAGAAAAAAAAAAAGATATAAAGCAACAAAGTTGCATTAAAAAAAAAAAAAGAAAAAAAAATTACTTGAATGGTTGAATTAAAAGGCATGGTTAAGAATATGTTGAAACTTAGTACTTGATTGAAAAATTGAGAAAAGTGGAAAGATTGAAATTCCTATGCTCCTTTGTTTTGAAAGGTTAAGCTAGTTATCTCTTCTTATTCCTACCCTCTCACCTTGTCTACAGTACAACCCGAAAAAGTCCTCTTGATTGTGCATTCATATATTTTGTGGGATCATTGATGAGATGAATAGCAAACCCATGGAGTCATGTGCTTCATTGTGAAAAAGAATTTGCAAACACAAGCCTAAACATTGTAGAGTTGGAGAGAAATCAATCAACCTTGTGAAGAAGAGACCCTTTTGAATTCTTGATCTTTATACTTGGTGTTTTGAAACCCTTACTTGATAAATGAGGGTTTATGTGAAATATGAAATGTTTGGCAATCTTTTGGGTATTGTTACTTGTCAATTCTTGATCTTGAGGGGACATTGTTTTTTGTTTTGTTTTTTTTTTTTTTTTTTAAGATTAGAAGTTGGTTGCAATTGTGTAGGGAATGCATGGAGATTAGGACATTTGAACTTGCTAAGTTGAGTCATTAGTTGAGTCTTTTTAGCTTTTAGTTTGCTTGAGGACAAGCAAATTTCAAGTTTGGGGTATTTTGATAAACTGCTAGTTTATTTAGTTTTAACTATGATAAAATAGTGGAATTGATTATTATTGTTGAGTAATTTCTCAATTCTGCCCAAATTTATCTTTGTTTGTTTTTAAGTTGTGTTTTGAGTCTGTTTAGGATAGTTCAGTGTTTCTCGTTTGTTTTAGAGTCAGTTGTGTTTTATTTGTTTGTTAAGTGTTTTTAGGTACCTTCTAGGTCCTTAAAAGTGTAGCTTTGGAAGCCATGGAGAAGAAAAGGAAGCTGAAGCATTCCGGGGTTGGTTTTTTGGTATGCCCAGTGCGCCATCTGAGCCCAGCGCGACTGAGTTGTGATTGCAACAGGAAAAGTGAGTGTGTAACGCCCCAATTTTCACGTTTTCTATTTCTTCAGTATTATAATGTTTGTATTTTATTCGAGGTCTTAGGAATGGAAATAAAATATTCCGAGACCATAGTCATGCTCGACGGTATCGTAGGAAGCTACGATTAAGTTTTGAGTCGAAAACTCAAACTGAGTCCGGTCTGCGTTTTTACACTGACAGTATGATTTTACTGCTCAGAAGACCTCAGATGGACCCGTGAACGAGACAGTAAGTCTTAGAATTCGATTCTCTACGTTTTGGTTAAATTTCGTAAAAATTTCAGAAAAATCATTTCCTGACCTTCGTTCGGGCGGAATCCTCAATCGGGTGACGAACGGAGCCACATATGGATTTACCGGGACTCGCCAAAAGATAATCTTGATATCACATCATCCCAGGACACTTGGGAGAGTATGCCAGAGTCGTCCTGACGTTCGGAAATATCTGGACGCAAAATGACCAAAATGCCCCTAACCTTAGTCTTTTACACTTTTACCATTATACCCTTTTGGCAAATGACCTTTTTACCCTTAAGTGAGATTTTAAGAGGCTGAACTCAGCCCCTCACTTCATCATTTTCGCACAGCCCCTCATCCTTAGAAGCTCCATAGTTGTTCTTGAGAGAAAACTCCATTTTCACCTAGAAAAGCTTGAGTTTTTGTTGGAATCACTTGATTCCTTGAGCAATCTTTCTTCATTTCAAGGTAAGATCACTTCTATGACCTCTTATCTTCATTAATCTTTCTTTATTTCAAGATCAATCTTCATTTTCATGAAAAGAAAATTCTTAGATCCAAAACTTTGAAAATCCATAGGAAATTGTAGAAAAATCCTTTTGAGGTAAGACCAAGTTCTTTGAACTCACATCATCAATCTCTACCTAAACCTAAGAGCTTATGATTCAACTCTCATCATAGCACAAAAAGCACTTTTTGGCCGAACCCTACATGAAGATGATGAATAGTGTTTTCATCAATTTTTGATTTTTAACACTTGATTTCATCCTTAGCTTTCCTAATGCCTTTGAATCCATGAAATGGAAAACCAAAACCAATTCCTAACCTTTTAACCTAGGGTGACCGAAATCCTCTTTGTTAGGATTGTTAAGATTGGCTTTGATTGTTGTTTAATGTTGGATTGTTGTATTGTTGTAGTTGTTGACGATTATCAGGAGGTTCAGAAACCGATCAACCGACTTTGATCCGGGAATCTGCTCATCAAGAGGTATGGGGAGAAGAACCTCATCACACCAAGATGGTGGTAGTGAGAATGGTTGTTTAAATTTATGTGTGGGTGAAACCCTTTAGTTTGGGTTCACTTTTATGTGTTAAGTTTTGTTAAGTTCTCTTGGAGAACAAGATTGTTATGATGAGTTTATGCTTGAGTATGTTGTAGTGTGCTTTAGCATATGTTGATGATGATATGATTGAATGAAAATCATTTCCATGTATGTTGAAAAACCTACTTTGATCACTAGATCAAGTATGGACTTTTATGGTTTGATTATGAGACCATGATGTGTGATGGACTTGGATGTTTGATTATGATGTAGTAATGTGTATTGTGGTCTATCATAATTGTGTGAGCTTTTGAGCTACAAGTGCTTTGTTGGTAAAGCAAAGTCTCCATTTTGCATTGGAGTAGGCTTGTGGCCTTAGAAAGAGGAAAATATAAGAACATGTGTTGTTCTTGTTTTGGCAAAGTTTTGATGCAACAAAACATGATTTCATAACCTATGTTTTCAAAGAGAAACAAAAGTGATTTTGATCCAAAGATCAAATGAAGTTTTCACCTTTAAAGTGTGTCACCGAAGTTGGGAAATGTCTTTTCTTTAGCCATAGGTTTTAATCAAACTAAGTGTTTCAAAAGAAGAAATAATGAAGGAGTTAGGGAAAATGAAAAACAGGGCACTCGCCCCGCGAACCCCGTCTCGC
Source organism: Ammopiptanthus mongolicus (assembly GCA_039655645.1). NCBI lineage: Eukaryota > Viridiplantae > Streptophyta > Magnoliopsida > Fabales > Fabaceae > Ammopiptanthus > Ammopiptanthus mongolicus. Next base: position 35,191,812 of record CM077350.1, read on the forward strand.
CTCGCGAGACAGAGGGAAGATAAGGCATTCGCCAGGCTAAACTTGCCTCGCCTCGCGAGACAGTGGACTAGCTCGAGCAGCAAAGATGCAGCTCCTCGGCCTCGCGTCGCGAAGTCGTCTCGCCTCGCGAACCGCCTAAGCAGCAAAGATGCAACTTCTCGGCCTCGCATAGCGAAGTAGTTCTCGCCCCGCGAACCGCCTAAGTAGTGAAGATGTAGCTTCTCTGCCTCGCGTCGCGATACAATCCTCGCCTCGCGGAGCAGAAAGACTGTCTAAGAAGTAAAGATGACTTCTCTGCCTCGCGTCGCGACATAATGCTCGCCTCGCGAAGCAGAAGGATTTTTCCAAGCAGTAAAGAAAACTTCTCAGCCTCGCGTCGCGACATAGACCTTCGCCTCGCGAGAAATGGTTTGTTTATAAAAGGTGTTTTTCAACTCAAACTATAAAGTTTTATGCTTTAAAAACCTAAGTTAAGTAATTGACTTAGAGTTAAAGACAAGGGATAATTAAATACCATTGATGAGTTAGTACATCAATGACTTCATAAGACATAAACACAAACATGAAACGTTTTGGGCTTTGATACAGTAGTTCGATGACGGACCGGTGATTCGGACCCCGATCAGTCGTTCAATTGTTCCAGTCTTGTGATGACTCGATCCCGGAGGAATCACAAGATTTATCTGGTGGATAAAGGTTTTGTTTTCAAAAGACACGTATAGTTCCTAAGGAAGAGAACCTTAGTAGACTTTGAGGTTTATCCGGGGGATAGACATTGCTTGATCGCATCTGCTTTGTGTAAGCATTGGCATTTCATTTGCATAGTTGTAAGGCCTTGAGCCTAGGAGTTGAGCTTACACCTTGATGCGGGTGCGAATCTTACGGTGACGATCTTCAATGGTCTTTTTGGAGGTATCAGGGTTGGAAGGGCTGACATGTGACCAGTTGGTAGCTCTTCTGTGTCGTGGCGAATCCGTGCAATACACTGATATCCTCTACTAGATGCCGTACTTTTCATGTTTGGTCGAGAGTGTTACCGTAAAGCCAGATACGTGCACGTTACGAATGTTGTAGCATCTTGCTCATGGCTGGCAGAAACCGGAACATGTCCTCCCATTCACTCTCTCCGACGTTTTGTTAGCTCCATGGAGTAGGGGTCAGAGTAGTACCCAGTGACATTGACATTGAGTCATATACATTGCATTGCATTGCATGGCTATTGATGTTTACATTTACTGTTATACATCGCTGTACTGTTTAAGAATACCTTATTTTATGCTGTTAACTGCTTAACATGATATTATGCTGTCAACTGCTTAATATGTTCGACATTGAGAAATTCTTGTAAGCATGTTGGGTGCGCTGTTACCCGGTGAGTCATCCCGTTTTTACTACTGCTGTTTTGTTGTGTTGATGAACGGGAATCTCACCCATATCTGTATGTCTTCTGTTGGTACTTGCTGTTGCTGTTTGAACAGATGGACGTGATGATGGTTCAGTCCAGTAGTTCCTTTGAGCCAGAGGAGGACCTTCTTTTTGTGGTCTAGTTTTGTTGTCGGCCAGACTATGTCGTTTTTGTAGTACTTTTGGGGAGCTACGACTCCTTGTACTTATTGTATTTCTTATGTCAGTTACACATTAGACTTATGTCTGTATATAGTATTATTCCTTTTTCTGTTTATGTCCCTGTAATTATTATGCATATTGTTCTAGAAATGTATGGCAACCTAAGTTCGTTATTAGCATTATTTACCTTTACTAAATCCTATTGCATCTTGTGAAAAAAAAAAAAAAAAGAAGAAAACCGTATTTTTCGCATTAGATAATATTTTCGACCTTATAAACGTTCGGGAATGTGACACTCGGGAAAGGGTGTTGCATAGTGCTCCAGCCGCGCCTAGGGCATGTCTTGAGCCCAGCGCGACGTGTATTCTGGGCGTGCCTGATCATAAGTTGCGCCCAGCGTGCCACTTAAGGCCACCGCGCACAATATCAGAATATATTTAAACTTATTTGACCAATTTTTAGGTTACTTTTGGTTTTCCAAGAGCTGCGATTTCCATTGTAAAACACTGGATATTGATCGTACTTGGATGATGATGATGTTCATTGCATTTTCTTTAATCAATTTGGTGTTTGTTCATTCAATCATGAACTAATCCTCTTATTCTAGAGCGATGGCGTAGCTACTTATGAGATCGATACTCGGAGCTTTTAAAGTTCCTTATTACTTGAGACAACTTTGTACACTTGGTAATTTTGCCATCAATGCTATTCACATGGCTAATGAGGCTAAAAGGGATTGGATCGACTAAAGTTGGCTTGAACATTTCACCCATAAATATAAAGTCTTTGTGTGAACTAGAGATAAGGAAATCTGATGGTGAGTTACTAATTGAAGCACCAATGAATAAAGAAGTGGAAGCTAAAAAAGGGAATGTGCCTGATGAAAATAGTGATGACTACATGCCTCTTATCTTCAAGAGAAGAAAAAGTTCTTATATAAAATCTGAAGAAGCGTCTGCTTCCAAGAAGGTAAAAATAACAGTTGAGCAGACGACTGAGCATAAAGAAAATATTTCTAAAGCTCAGAGGGAGTGTTTAGTTCCTATTTCCTTTGCAAGAAGGCAAAAGTCCATGTTTTCTAGATAAAAAGATTGTTCAGACAATCTAGAAAGTCTGTTAAGAAGGTTAAAAAGGTCCGGAAACCTAAGATCAGTTGGTGTTCTCGATGGGTAAACTGGGCTGACAAGAGAACATAGACACAACCTATGAAGACCATTAAAGGACCTTTGAAGATTTCACCTAAAGATTTCCTTCTAAAGAAGAAGAAACGAAAAAATCCTTGTGATTACTATTTTCCTTGGCCAAGACTTCTGAAAACTGACTATCAAAGGAAGTACTTGATGGAAAAGTTTTTATCAGGATCTGATGAGTTTATTCCAAGAGACTTCAGAATTCTAATTGAGGATGTCAAAGGACAATTTGATGCACAAGCCTCTGGATCAAGATTAACAGATTACATGAAGTGGAAAACGTAAGTCATAGGAAGCGAAGTTAGCTTCTATGTTGTTCAAGACTTTGGCTATCAGGATCCATCTGTACCATTGCCCTTGTTTGTCTTCAAGCCTCATATCCATCTCTTCATAAGTCATCATGTTATATCCAGATATGTCCCACCATTCTCCACCTTCATCTCTAGTCCTTTATGCTTATTAGAATTTGTGTTAGCCAATAAAAATTTCTATTTCACTCCTCTTCATCGTTCTACTCATAGTCTTTTCTACATTATAAAAACACCCTCTCTTCCCTCTCGTCTCAAAAGTATCTATCCTTCTGAACCTTCACCTCCACATATCCTTGATAAAAGTTGGTGTCTTTCTCTACCTACTACTTTTAGATTTTACATATCTTCACATAACTTTTTTAGTTTGAAATATGACTCTCTCTTTGTAAGTCTACCATGTGTCTATCCTTCATCTCTCTATTCTTCATCTTCTCCTTGTCTTGAGATGGTTGTCTATCAACCTCCAATCACTCCAAGACCGTTTCATGCTATCCTTCAGTCTTGCTATCAATCTCATTATCATGATCCATCTGAACCTTCTATCTCTTCCCCAAAATCTCCATCATATTCTCCACCTTGTTCTCCACCTTGTGTCTCATCAAGCTCATTTTTTGTCTCGAATTTATGGTCAAGAACTTCAACAACTTTAGCTCATGATCCTGTTGCTATAGCTGAACTCTCATATCTTAGAAGTAAGATGGATAATATTGAAAATTTGCTTCAAGAGTTGATGAGAAGAAAATAGGATCTATTCCTCGTGTCTAATGAATGTTTTACTTTTTGACCCTCTTTTTGTAATTGTACACAACTCAGTGATGTTATTAGCAAATGAAAATATCTAATATTTAGTTAATATGTCTTTAGTTGGTATTTACATTGTTTCTTATATTTCCCTCAATTTATCTTGGCATATATATAAAAAGCTTCTTTATGATATTATAAGTCTCATGTTAGGCTGCATATAATCTGATAATTGTTCTTGCTCTGATACATTTATATGATCACCCTTGCTCTAAATTTCATATGACCTAATTAAGCTTAAAAAAATAAGGATAATACTAGGAACATTCAAAGAGGGGGAGAAAAGAACGAAAATGGTAACATAAGGAGAGAATAAGTTTACATAATAAACCTATAACCGCTCTAGAAACTCACTCCTTTTTGCTGATGTCAAAAGGGGGAGAAAATAAAAAGTACGTTTTATATGATTTCCAAGATTCAATAAGGAAGAAACTGATAAGGAGAAAACAAAAAGTATGTTTTAATTTGGTTTATATTTCTTAGGTAAGAAAAGAAAAAGAATGGCTTATATGTTTTACTGGAAGAATGGCATGTATAACTTACAAGTTAAAGCAGATGGTTTATTATCTTGATATCCTTTAAAAATCAGAGTTGGTATCCTTTAGTTCATAGTTGATATCTTTTAGTTGAATTATTTTGTCTTCTTGACAATGTTCATTAAAATCATATAAAATGTTTGTCATCAGAAAAAAAAAAAAAGAAGACTGTTAGGTCTCCAAGCGTCTGATAGTATGTGCTATGCGTCTAACCCTTGTGTTTTGATGAACCAAACATCTGGAGAATGATCAACTGTGTGACACCTTTCCTTGAGCCTTGCTTCCTGCACATTGTTGAGGGAAGGCTCAGCCTTTGGTTGTCCACAATCTCGGGAAATATTCTATGACTTCATGCATTTGAAACACATAATCCCCTTGATAGAGCAGTCCCTTGTGGCATTTGAAACATATAATCCCCTTCCACTCTTCAAACACTTGATTGAGGCATTGCCAAACTGACCAGAACCCTTACCGCTTCCTCCCAAAGAGCGTTGTTGTTGCTCTTGTGGCCTCATGTATGGCCTCCACTGAGATCGGTTGTTATGGTCGTTGTTGTTGTTTCTTTTGAACGTAGATGGTCCCGAATTTTATGCCCTCTTATCCCGACTAGGTTCTAAGCTCTCAATCAGACGATACTTCTCCATCAGCTTAGGAAACACAAATATCTCTAAAGGAACCATAACCTTCTTTAGCTTTGGCCTCAGACCTCCATCAAACTTTCTTCATTTTCACTCTTCTCTTGGGTTGTCAAGGAAGTAGTTTGAGAACTTTACCAAACCATCAAATTTGACCCTATATTCAGCTATAGTCATTCCCTCTTGCCTCAGCTGGAGGAAGTCCTTTTCCTTCTCGTGCCTCACACTCGTCGGACAATATTTGTCCAGAAACTTCACCTTGAAAACAACCCAATTCACCACTTGTTAATCATGTTCCAACACCTAACGGGCTCCTTCCCACCAGTATTCAACATCCTCCACCAGCATGTAGGTCATATAGGTGACCTTGTCCTCTTTGGTGCACCTCATCTCCCCGAAGATCTTCTTTACTGTCTGGGTCCAACGTTCAGCTTGCTCGGGATTGAATTCACCCTTGAACTGAGGTCGGTTCCTGCGGAGGAAATCATATAGTCCCCAACCCCCAGCAGCTCTTTTGTCATGTTGAATCATCGCAACACCCATATCTCTTATGGCATTCATAACAACATCCATGTTTCGAGCAGCCATTGCTCCCTACAAAATCAAAATGGTTAAGCTCAAGATGTCGCAAGACAATCAAAACAAACAATATTATCTTCCTTGCGTAAATAATAAAAGAGAAACACATAGCACAAACAAGATAGACCCAACCACAAACCCGAAAGACTCGATCAACTCTGATACCAAATAATGTAACACCCATTCCCGAGTGTCACATTCCGGAACAATTATAAGGCCGAAAATAATATGGATTTTTTTTTCTTTTCGCATCGATAAAAGGAATCTTGAAAATACATAAATACATAAATATTAGTTACTGAAAGGTTCATCATATTAAAAAGGTTCCAATGACAAAGAGTAAAGCATAAAATAAAAGGCACGTCAGTATAACCATAGGTCCATGCCTAAGAAAAAGAAAATACATAATATAAAAGGTAGATGGAGACGTAGCTCCTAAAAATATAAAGCTAGAAATAGACATATCACCAGCCGACACAAAGAATAGCTAGATGGGTCATCCCCTGGGTCCTCCTCTATAGAAGATTTGGAAGCTGGAGCGACAACGTGAAGAGGGCGTGCAGGGATGGGCATTCTTTTCTGGGCAGTCATCAAGAAGGTGGGTCCACCAGGGATACGAACTATGATAGGGCCCGTTGCAGGAATCACAGTGGACACCATGGGTGGAACCACAGAAGGCCCACCACTAGGAGCTACCACAGTTGTAGCTCCCCTGCCTCTGGAACGAAAGATGTGAAAAGGGGATGAAGTTGTGCTCTCCTTTAACAAGCTCCAACTTAATGGCCAGCCTCCATCATCTCCCTCTTGGCTCTACTCCGCGTGAACATACAAAGATTTCCTATAGAAAATCCTCCCATGTCAACTCTCCCTCGCAATAAGTACTATTGGAACCAAAGTGGTTACAATCCATAACTCCTTAAAATTTTGATGTTAACAACGAACTAAATTAGGTGAACAAAGATCATCAATGGTCTAACAAGTTTATCCTAAGTGTTCAGCAATTCACAATCCAAAGACTTATTGGACAGTGAGTGTTTTTGTACAGTCCATATTTTTGTTGTAAACGATAAATGGACGAAGTGCATCTTTGACTAAGAATCCTTTTGGTATCTTATCTGAGTCAAAAGACTCATCAGTGTTAAGTATATGTTCTCTAAATTTAAGGTCCAATGTATTTACTCATCTTTAATTTACTGAAAGTCTTTCTTAGTGGGAAAATGTAAAAAGGTAATAAATTTCAAATTATTATCTTTCATGTAAAAAGGGAATATCCTTTAGACAATATTTCTCTGTATCTTAGTACTCTCGAACGCTAAAGCCAATATATCCCTGTCACATTGAAGTTGACTATCTCAAACATGGAAAGACAAATGGCAACTTTTGAGTACAAAGAAAAGCTGTCAGTGCTACTTTCACCTATCTCTCGGATAGCCTATCCTGTTTTTTAGAAGCTCTCCACAAGTTTTCAAAATCAACGAGTTTTTGCATTAAATAATCATCAGAACGTATCTCTTGCCAACTGTGACACCTGAGGCTGACGAGGGCGGGGAGTGATCGCCGGTGCATGATACAGAGGAAAGGAGCGACTCCAGGAAATCTTCTAGGCAAATGGACACTTGAATGAACCGAATTCACATCGGAATGAGAGGGATCCTGAGGCTGTGCAGGTATGGGACTGTACAGTTGAAAGAAGGCTTATAAGAATTGATTGTTATTACTTATACCAAAAAGATGCATCTTCTTTTTGGGAACCCAAAACATAAGAACTCCATTGTTAAGCGTGCTTGACTTGGAGTACTTTTGGGATGGGTGACCGTCTGGGAAGTTTCCCAGAAAACGTGTGAGTGAGGACAAAACACGCTGAAAAGACTCGTGTTGGTTTATGGGGACAGTTGGCATTCCTGAAAGCAGTCTGGGTCGTTACACCAACCATTGAAGAAACAAAGATTTCTCAAGACTTAAAGGCAATAAATACCCTCATCCTTGAAGAAGCAAAGTTACCGATCTTGAAAAAATTTCATACAAGCTTACAAGCAATCAAGAATGCAAAGAAAAACAAAAAAGTTCACAAGCTATCTCAGATCTTAATTTTCATATCACTCTCTGCATAGAGTTGTTCTTTCTGAGTTTGCTCTTAACTTTTATATTCTCACACATAGTGAGTTAGATTTATCTTAAACTCTTTTCAAACTATTCATATTTGAGCCTGAAGAGGCTTGTATGAAAATAATACTTGGGTTTTGCCTGAAGAGATGTTGAATACTTGTGCCTAAATAGGTGTAGAACTCTTGTTGTAACAATGTTTTTGTTATAGTGGATAAAACTCACATAGAGGGGATTGGACGTAGCTCTTGGGTTAAGAGTGAACCAGGATATATATCGTGTGTTATCTTCTCTCCCTTACTCTTGTCTTTAATTTATTTATAACTAACATTTGAGATTGAAATTGTTTTCTTAACGTCCTTTCTTACAAAAACGTTTATAGTGTGCATCCAAGTTTCAAGCTTACCCGTTTTCTGTTTTTCTTATCCTTTTTGCATCCAACATATTACAAAAAAATATCTGCTTGTGAAAAGTTTTCAAAAACTTAAGAAACACAATTCAATCCCCTTCTTGTGTTTCAAATAGGTTCCTTCAATTTGGGTTGAGCACTTTGCCATGTTAGAGGAAAGATCCTTTCAAGCAGTGACGGCAGGACAGGGCAAGCTAAGTGGTAGTCAACCTGCTATAGAAGGCACTTCCATGAGTAGACCACCATTCTTCAACGGAACTCATTCCCACTACTGGAAGAGAGATTCAAGGGTTTCATCCTGAGCACAAACTCAATTCTTTGGTCCAAAATCACAAATGGTCCCAATGTTTGTCTCAATGTTGATGGCTCTAATAAAGCTGAAGAGGAGTGGACTGATGCTGAAAAAGGAAGGATGGAACAGAATCACAAAGCAAGATATGCTTTGATGTGTGCTCTAAGTCGTGATGAGTTTCAAAAGATTCATGCATGTGAATTTGCTAAACAAATCTGGGACACTCTGTCCAAGCTTCACGAAGGGACTACTAAAGTCATAGACTCTAAAATAATCATGTTGGTAGGCCAATATGAATTGTTCACTATGATTGAGGGAGAGTCCATCCTAGATATGATGGGTCATTTTTAGACTATCATCAACAATATGAAGTTCCTTGGGAAAGTCTACACCACTAAAGAAAATGTGACTAAAATTCTTATGAGTCTTCCTAAAGAATGGAGGCCACTCGTAACTGCAATCACCCAGGCTAAAGATCTTTCAACTTTGATGCTGGATGACTTGGTGGGTACCTTACATGTGCATGAACAAGAGCTTAATCTTGATAACCCCTCAAAGAAAAACAAATATATTTCAAAAAGCCTGGCCACTTCAAAGTTGAGTGTCATTTGCTAAAGGACAAGAAAAATTTCTTCAAGAAAAAGAAGTAGAACTTCATGGCTACTTGGGAAGATCTTGAATCTTCTGAGGAAGAGGAAGAAGCCAAGGAGGAATAAAAACTATGTCTCTGGCCAACTGAGCAAGGAGAAGACTCTTCAGATAATGAACAACTTGTTGTTCCTGATGAAACACCTCAGGAAGCTGCTGTTGGAACCAAAGTGGTTATGGTCCATTAATCCCTTGAGTTTTGATGTTGACAAAAGACTAATTTAAGAGAACAAAGATTAGCTATGGACTAATGTTTTATCTTAAGTGTGCAAGACAATCTAATTCCAAAGACTATCTAAGTCCAAAGACTTACAGTTTTTCCGAAGCCGTGATATTCGCGCTTTCTGGACTATAAATCTTAAACGATGTATCTGAGTCCAAAGACTCTTTCCAATAAACGTTCTCCTCACTAAGTCCAATGCTTTATGCTTTACTTTGTTTAAGTGCAAACGAATATGTAATGTTTTGAATCCTGTATTCAACATGTAACAGCTTGTATCCTCTGGACAAATATTCTTTGTAATCTTCGTATCATCGAACGCTGAAGCCTGTCTGTCCCTGACACAAAAGGATTTGACTATATCCAAAAGGAAATACAATAGGCAACTTTAGGGTACAAGGAAAAGGTGTCAACGCTATTTTGAGCTATCAGCCCGATAGTATACTCTGTTTTTGAGAAGCCTCAACAAGTTATCAGACTCAACGGATGAAAGCATTTAATGCTCAATCAGAACTGATCTTTTTCCATCCGTTGAAAACTTAAGAATGCCCAAGCCTTAATAGGTATAAATACCCCACCTTTGAAGTTGCAAAGTGATCGAACTTGAATACAAGCATACAAACGATCAAGCAATCAAAGATATCAAAAGCTTTCAAAGCTACTCTGCTCCTAAACTTTCATATCACTCTCTGCGAAGAGTATTGTTTAGAGTTCTAAACTTAGTTTCAAACCCTCACATTTAGTGAGTTATTAGAACAAAACTCTTTTTCAAAACCTTAGTTGGTTGAGCCTGAAGAGGCTTGCCTGTAAAAGAATACTCAGTGTTGCCTGAAGAGGTGTAGAATACTTGCCTGAAGAGATGTTGAATACTTCTAACAAAGGATTTTGTTATAGTTGAAAAAGCTCTCAAGTAGAGGGGACTGGACATAGCTCTTTGGTGAAGAGTGAACCAGGATAATATCTCTATGTTCTTTTTCTTTCCCTTGCTTTTACCTTAGCTTGTCCTTTGACTAACTCTTTGGGATTGAATTGCTTTCTTAACGCATCTGTTCATTTAACATAATCCCTCACAGTGAGCGTCCAACTGGTGTTTGCAAATGCTTGCTGTGTCCTTAGTTGTTTATGCGTCTAACCCCTTTACGAAAATATATATCTGCTTGCAAAATGTTTTAAAAACTTAAGAAACACAATTCAACCTTTCTTCTTGTGTTTCTAACAGGTTCCTTCAATTGGTATCAGAGCTCAGCCTCTGGATTGAGCACTTAGCCGTGTAGAGGAAAAAATCCTACAGCAGATATGGTAGGACAAGGCATGCCAAGCAGGGGTCAACCAGTTATGGAAGGCACTTCCATGACCAGACCTCCGTTCTTCAACAGAACCCATTACCTGTACTGAAAGGAGAGATTCAAAGGCTTTATCTTAAGTACAAACTCTGCTCTCTGGGCCAGAATCATGAATGGTCCAAATGTGTGCCTAAATGATGATGGTACAGAAAAAGCTGAAGAAGAATGGACTGATGCTGAAAGAGCCAAAATGGAACAAAATCACAAAGCAAGATATGCTTTGATGTGTGCTCTAAGTCCAGATGAATTCCAAAAGATTCATGCATGTGAATTAGCAAAACAAATCTGGTATACCTTGTCAAATCTCCATGAGGGGACTACCAAAGTAAAAGACTCAAAAATTATCATGTTGGATTGCCAGTATGAAATGTTTACTATGGTTGAAGGATAGTGTAACACCCCACTTAAGGGGTCATGATTATTTAACAAAAGGCGAAAATGAAATCCGGAAATATATAAAGAGCGTACCAAAATTATGGGTTTTCCTTTTCTTTTCTTTTCTTTTTTTCTTTTCTTTATACTCAGGGTCTGAAAAAATTTAAATATGCTTGTACTCATAAGGATAAATATACGTAATCATAAAAAAATATCAATGTATATATATATAGTAGTTCTCAAACATCTGAGTACGAAACAAAGTAAACAACATAAGGACCAACTCATCCTAAACTACTGGAGACGCAGCTCCATAACAAAAAGGGGGAAGGAGGTACATCACGAATATATAGACGCTGGCAAGACGCTAGAGACTGGCCAAAACAAACACTACACTACTCGTTGAAGTAGTACTCCACCGGGTCCTCCTCGTCCTCGTCCTCCTCCATGGCCTCCTCCTCCTCATCCTCGTCCTCCTCCAAGGGCTGCATGTCATACCTGCTCATGATCTGCTCTACATACCGTAGCGACTCCTCGTCAGTCATCAACCACCATCCATCCTAAATCGCTCTGGCGGAGGCTACCTCAAGTACGCCTTCCGGTACATACTCCAGGACTTCTTCCTCCTCCTCCTCCTCCATCTCCTCATCGTCAGACTAGAGGATGACAAAGGGAGTGGAGAAGAATACCCTAGTATGAGCCGGTGTGCTCTTACGAGCAGTCATTCTCATGTTCACCCTCTGGCGAGGAACCTGAGGGTGTAGCTCGAAAGGCACATAGGCAGGCCCCGGGGGTGGGACTACGGGGGCAGACGGACCGACAATAGGTATAGGTACGGCAGAAGTAGACGGTACTGTAGGTGAAGGTGGCATGGAAAAAGGGTCAGCGTACACGTCTCTGGGCACTACCAGGTGAACTGCAAGCTGAGCGCTAGGTAGACGTGGGTGATCAGCAGGTGGTGGTGGTGGCTGGGTGATCCCCGAACTACCCCCGCCACTGATTCGCAGGGTGCAGACTCTCTCTGATAAGCTCGTCATGGAAAAAGGTGACTCTCTCCTACTGGTGAGACTTATAGCAAAAACAATTTTCAAAAACCTCTTAAGCGAAAAAACCCATTTACAAAAGGACCACACATTGCACATGAATCACAAGGATATTATGTTTACCTCTTGACGAGTAACTTTTCCGTGAACACTGTGAGCGCGCCAACCACACTGATTAGCCAAAAACGCTGCTACTTGCGATGCTTATAACTTTCGCTCCAGACCTCAAATCGAAAAACTGAACAGTGGAGATGTAGAACCACATGTCACAAACCTGCTTTCCAAATTTCAGCCCGATCCAATGGTTAACGAATCTCAGATCATGAGATTATGATAATTTTCCAGCCATAACCACCATAAGGAAAGGCTTCTCTGTCACCAGTATTGCAAAGTAGCAATACCTCGACTCAATCCACGCGAGCAAACCAAAGTCAGAGATAGCGTAGTGCTAGCTATCAGGATTGGGAGAGGCGCAGCACACAGAGAGAGAAAAGATGGCGTGCATGTCAAGGGTCTACAGGCCCAATGTTTAATTATTAATTAAATCATATTTAATTAATCAATTAAATTAATTCTCTGAACATTTACTCTATGCATGTAACCCTATAGGTTCTCAATTATTTGGCAATAATATTAATTATTATTAATCATATTAATAATTAAATAATATTATAAACAATGAGCGGCATCTATCAATACATCATTGCAACCCAACTAATTAGAATATTGGTGATACAATTAAAACCTTATTATAACCATATATAATGTGCAATCAACGTCCTTTCGTCTCAATGTTTTAATTGACCACAAGGCATAAATGTGTCATCCTTGTTAAGTTCAATTATTTATTTCTTGATCTAGTAATTGACGTACGATCATGTGGGCCCAATACCTCATATTGTCCACCTTAGCATGGCCATGTATTTCTATGTTGTATACCATCAAGAGGCCTATAGACATTACCCCTGTTATCTAGGAGGGACGATTCCTATCGACATCACTCACATTTCTCAACATGTTTCATTGCAAGCCCAATAACTATCTTTATAGTTTTCCTGTTAAAGACAACGCTTAATAGCATTAAAGCTTATAACTACATATGTTAGGAATCGAAGTGACTTCAAGTAGAAGGACTACTTCACTATGGTCACCTTGAGAATCACTTATGACACTTGCATAACTATTATGTAGCGTTCTCATAGCGGGTCACTCCAATATAAATATTCCACTAATATTTATACCTATGTGAAGACTTGATATCTTATATCTATGAACCGTGAGATGTGGTCATCAGTACACTCACACAGTAGTCTCAATTTATTATTATTGTCCTTATTAATAATAATACCTGACTATGGATATTTATGAATAATGTTCTATAATTTAATGGCATCTCACGATCAAGTCATACTTGATGTTCCATTAAATGAACTACCTATTCTAAGGATTTTATTATGCTCTAAATATGATCATCAAATATGACATAATAAATAAATGCCTTATACATATATCAAATATATGATCAAAGTCATGATACAATATCTATTCAAAATAGATTGGCCACTCGGGCTTACCCCAACAATCTCCCACTAGCACAAGTGCCAATCGGGCATCAATATAACACCCATCGGTCTAGTGTGAGTGTCATGCTACCACTGAGAAAGAGACTTCAATAGTGGATTATTTAGTGTTGTCATTCTGCACATCTTCACATCTCCTCTCTCGATCATCTATCGAATGAGATGGAAGCACCTAATTATATGTTCGGATCATTGGTAAGATCATGTTTCCTTATCTTACGCGATTACTCCATGATCATCGTAACGATATAAATGGAGATCGCAAAGTTAGGAACTACGATTAGTTCATAAATGAACTTTCTGATCCAAACGGCCTCTAAATCTATATTTAAGGCAACTATATACTCGGCCCCTATAATAAAATTAGCAACTGTCTCAAGCTTGAAACCTTTTTCAAGCTCATAGTGCCACCATTAAGGCAAAACACAAAATCAGACTGCGATCTAAAGTTATCTTAAATAGTTTGGAAGCTAGTATCGGTGTAACCTCTTACAATGAGCTCTTCCTCACCATTTAAGATCAAGAATGAATCCTTAGTTATTCTCAAGTACTTAAGGATATTCTTGACTTTAGTCCAGTGACCTTCACTGGGATTGGATTGGTACCTTCTCATCATGCTCGAAGCATACGAGACATTTGTTCGAGTACATATCATGGCATGCATAACAGATTCAATTGCCGAAGCATATGGAATCTTATTCATGCGTTCCCTCTACATCTGATGTAACGGGGACTGTCCTTTGAACAAGTATACTCCACGTGACATAGGAAAGATACCCTTTTGGAATTATGCATATTTAAAGTGCCCAAACACTTTGTCAATTTATGTACCTTTGACTAAGGCCTAACAATTTCAGTGATCTATCTCCATAGATCCTGATTCCTTATACATAGGACTTTTCGCCTAAGTCCTTCATTGAAAAACAATTCCTTAACCATGTTTCCACATTTTGTGGTGTATGAATATTGTTTCCATAAGTAGTATGTCATATGCATAAAATACGAGAAAAAATAATTATGCCCTCACTAACCTTCATGTACACACAAGGTCTATCCTCATTCTTGATGAATCCAAAATATCTTATAGTTGACATCAAAACGAAGATTCCAACTTCTGGAAGTTTGCTTTAATCCATAAATGGATGTTTGCAACTTACAAAACCTTTCCAACATTCTCTGAATAGACAAGACTCTCAGGTTGTATCATGTACACATCCTTGAGAAGATTCCTGTCAAGGAATGCTGTTTTGACATTCATTTGCCAGATCTCATAGTCATACTATGAAGCAATAGCAAATAGGATCTAAATCAATGCAACTGGACAAAAGGTCTCATCATAGTCATACTATGAATTTGCTTGAAAACTTTCGCAATATGTCGCGCCTTGAAGGTATTCACCTTCCCATCCATGTTAGTCTTCTTGTTGAAGACGCACTTGCACCTTATGCGTTTTACCCCCTTTCAGATGAGTCAACCAAGGTCTGTACCTGGTTGGTGTACATGGATTCTACTTCGGATCCCATGGCTCCTAGCCACTTCTCAGAATCTAGGCCAATGACGGCCTCCTAGTAAATCACAGGCTCATCATGATCCATAAGAGGTTCATCACCTTCTTGCGTTAGGAGTATTCCATATCTCTCAGGTTGATGACGTGTCCTGTTTGACCTATACGAGTCTTGTGTTACTTGAATTGATGGTTGGACCACAACATCTTGTGGAACTGGTTCTTGGTCCATTGCAGGCTGATCAATGTTCTGTGGTGCTTGGATTTATCCAAGTTCTACATTCCTCCCACTGTCTCCCTTGGAGATATGTTCCTTCTCAAGGAACACTCCAACCCTAGCGACAAACATTTTGTCCTCGGAGGTGTTGTAGAAATAGTGTCCGTTTGCTTCCTTAGGATACCCCACAAAGAGACATTTGCCACAATTGGGTCTAAGCTTATTTGAAACCAAACGTTTCAATAAACTTGACACCCCAAATCTTAATGAAAGACATACTTGGTCGCATACCAGTCCATATCTCATATAGTGTCTTTCAGTCATTTTAGATGGAACACGGTTAGTTGTGAAAGCTGTTGTATGTAAAGCATATCCTCTAAAAGAGTCAGAGAAGTCTGATTGACTTATTATTGATCGTACCATGTCCAACAAGGTGCGATTTCTCCTCTCGGACACACTATTCCATTATAGTGTTCCAGGAGGAGTGAGTTGAGATATAATCTCATACTCCTTCAGATAGTCATCAAACAGTTGGCTTAAGTATTTACCACCACGATCTGATTGCATGACCTTAATACTTTTCCAAAATTAGTTCTCCACTTCGTTCTTGAATTCTTTGAACATTTCAAAGGTTTCTTGACTTGTATCATACACAAATCCATCTTTACTGAAGTCATCAGTAAATGAGATGAAGTACAAAACCTTGCCTTTTAGAAAACTTGTTTTAGAGGTCCTCGTACATCATAATGTATCATGCCAAAAGATTATTAGTCCTTTCACCTTACTGGTGAATGGAGCTTAGTCATCTTTCCAAACAAGTAAGATTCGTAGACCTCAAACACATAATTGGATGAGTCTAAGATATGAATTGTTTGAGTCCAAGAGTCCATATTGGTGGAGCATGGAAATGTGTTTCTTACTTATATGTCTAAAACATACTGCTAAAGATATAGAGGATCCAAATCATTTGGTTTGACCCTATTCGCATTTATGTTATAGACAGGCATATTGAGATCAAGGACACAAAGTCCATATCTCATAAGAATACTAGCATAGAAGACATCCGTTGAATAAATGGAACAACAAATTTTCCTTTTATTGCAACTCAAAATCTTTTCTTGTCCATACAAGATATAGAAATGATGTTTCTATTATTAGCTGGAATAAAATAAAAATTATTTACTTCCATTAATGCCGATAAGGCAAATTCAAACTCTTGTAGTTAATGTAGCAACTTTTGCTCATTTCCACTCATAGAGTAGACCTTTAGCTAATGGTAAATTCAAACTCCTATAGTCAGTGTAGCAACTTTTGCTTCATTTCCACTCATAGGGTAGACCTTTACCTAATGGTAAATTCAAACTCCTATAGTCAATGTAGCAACTTTTGCTTCATTTCCACTCATAGGGTAGACCTTTACCTTTTAGGCAATGTCCTACTCTCTTTTATCCTTCACATTAATGTGAGATCCATATGCGGTATCCAGTACCCATAATGTTGGAGTAGATATGTTGACCTTTATAACAAATATGCCTGAACAGGAAGTCATACTTCCTTTCTTGTCTGTACACTCTTTCTAGTACCTCTTATGCCTTGCTAGCTCTTGTTAGAGTATCATAAGGTGCATGATCATATCATACGCCTCTATGATTGCAAGCATAAGATATCATACACCAATGGCATTGACTTGATGCTTCTTTTAAGCATCCCTTTCGATCCTTATGACATTAGCAACAACTTGCTTCGGATTTAGTTGCTCGAGAACATATAGTTCTTTTCTCGTATTTGAGGACAATCCTCAAAATTTGTACCAATCCAGAAAATTAATTCTAGATAACTCATCCTTCTTAAGGATGTATCGCAACGACAAAATACTAGTTGTGTTTGTAGCCATGATTATTTACTACAGAAACATACAGAATATACGTATCATGATTAAAACATATTTAATAGGTCTTTTATTAAATACGCTCCCACTATTTTACTCAAATCAATGACCCTCATCATTGACTCGAAAAATCCCTTTGAAATATTTTCTAGTGAGACCAAGATCCATATTTCACCACATTCTGAGTCAGCTGTGGTTGATCGCCCAGAACTCAGCTATTTAGGTAGGAAACTCCTTTCCAATTACATCCAATGTAACTCTTGGACCAGTTGGGTGAATAACTCCTTATTCTAATCCATCATATGGATTAATGCCCAACCCCATGCCTCTAAGCCATTTCAATCCTATTGAATACACTTAGTTAAGTTCAACCTAATGGTTGGCCGTAGGTTATTTCACCTTTCGCATCTCACTCGAATATATTAAGGTGCTCAGCTGTAGCATGACCCACACTTAAATGATTCTGGCCTTGACGAGTGCCACGCATCAGGAGGCATTTAATAACTTAATTTATTGAGGGAATTTAATAATTAAGTGAGCTCACCGGCTTGTTTATCCTATAAACGTCTCTCATATCATACATGGCATACTAGGTTACATACATTCAAAACATATTAAGCATGCAATGACATACGTGCTATCATACAATTTAAATTCCAAATTCAAATCATGCATTTCATACATTTCATGCATCACATACATAAACATACAAGACATATTGTAATGCCCCGATTTTCACGTTTTCTAATTCTCCAGTATCTTAACGTTTGTATTTTATTGGAGGGTTTAGAGAGCGAAATAAAATATTCCGAGAAGATAGGAATGTTCTACACAACCATAGGAAGCCATGGTTAAGTTTCGGGCAAAAGCTTAAATGGAGCCCGGTCTGCGTTTTTCACAGATAGTGGCCTTTTTCTACTACCGAGATCTAATCTGGACTCGTGAACTAGACAGTAAGTCTCGGGATTTTATTCTCTACATCTTCGTTAAAATCCGTCCTGACGTCCGAAAAATAATAATAATATATTATATTCGGTCGTATAATCGAACCAGGAGGCGTTTAGAGTCGTAAAGGGGTTCAACGAGACCCGATAACGGATAAGCTCGATACCACATCATCCCAGGACACTTGGGAGAGTATGCCAGAGTCGTCATGACGATCGGGAAAATCTAGACGCGAAATGACCAAAATGCCCCTAACCTTAGTCGTTTGCACTTTTACCATTTTACCCTTTTGGCAAATGACCATTTTGCCCTTAAGTGACTTGTTTTAAGGCTGAACTCAGCCACATCCAGCCCCTCATTCACGCACAAACAGCCCTCCTTTCACACTCCATCTTCAACCTTGAGAAGCTCCATTGTTGTTCTTGAGAAAAGCTTGGTTTCTTGTTGGAATCACTTGATTCCTTGAGCAATCTTCCTTCATTTTAAGGTAAGATCACTTCTATGATCTCTTAGCTTCTTGAATATCTCTTTATTTCAAGATCAAGATCCATTTTCATGAAAATCATTTCTTAGATCCAAAAGTTTGAAAATCCATAGGAAATTGTAGAAAAATCATTTTGATGTGAGACCTATTTCTTTGAACTCACCTCATCATTCTCGACCTAAACCCAAGAGCTTATGATTCAACTCTCATCATAGCTCAAAAAGCACAATATGGCCGAACCCTACAAGGTGATGATGAATAGTGTTTTTCATCAATTTTTGATTTCTAACACTTGAGTTCATCCTTAGCTTTCCTATGCCTTTGAATCCATGAAATCGAAAACCAAGATCAATTCCTAACCCTTTTACCCTAGGGTGGCTGAAACCCTCTTTGTGAGAATTGTTGAGTTTGGTTTGATTATTGTTTAATGTTTGATTGTTTAGTTGTTTGTAGTTGGTGACAACTATCAGGAGGTTAACAAACCGATCAACCGACTTTGATCCGGGAATCTGCTCTTCAACAGGTACGGGGGGTGAACCTCATTCACACCTAGATGGTGGTAGGGAAGTTGGTTGTTTAAGTTATGTGTGGGTGAAACCCTTTAGTTTGGGTTCACTTTTAATGGTTAAGTTGTGTTAAGTTCTCTTGGAGAACAATGTGTGATATTTGTAGTTATGCTTGTATGCCTTATCATGTGTTTTATGATGATGTTGTCTAGGTGAGAAAATGATTTCTTGCATGATGAAAAAACCTACTTTGATCACTAGATCAAGTACGGACTTTTGTGCTTGATTATGATGCCATGATGTATGATGGACTTCTATGTTTGATTATCATGTAGTAATGTGTATTGTGGTTTATCATAATTGTGTAAGCATTTTGAGCTACATTTTCTTTGTTGGTGAAGCAAAGTCTCCATTTTTCATTGGAGAAGGCTTGTGGCCTTAGTAAGAGTAAATATAAGAACATGTGTTGTTCTTGATCTAGCAAGGTTTTGAAGTAAGAAAAACATGATTTCATAACCTATGTTTTCAAAGAGAAACAAAAGTGATTTTGATCTAAAGATCAAATGAAGTTTTAACCTTTTAAGTGTGTCACCAAAGTGGAAAATGTCTTTTCTTTAGCCATAGGTTTGTTAATCAAACTAAGTGTTTCAAAAGAGAATTAATGAAGAAGTTAAGGAAAAGTGAAAACAGGGCACTCGCCCAGCGAACCCTGTCTCGCCCCGCGAGACAGAGGGAAAACAAGGCATTCGCCCGGCTAACCTTGCCTCGCCTCGCGAGACAGTGGGCTAGCCCGAGCAGCAAAGATGCAGCTTCTCGGCCTCGCCCAGCGAAGTAGTTCTCGCCCCGCGAACCGCTTAAGCAGTGAAGAATTACAGCTCTCTGCCTCGCGACGCGAGATAATTATCGCCTCGCAATGCAGAAGGTCGGTTTGAAATACAGTTCTCTGCCTCGCGACGCGAGACAATATTCGCCTCGCGATACAGAGGATTTGTATAAGGAGCAAATACAGCTCTCAGCCTCGCGACGCGAAACTTCTGTTTGCCCCGCGAGAAAGTAATTTCAAATGAGGTATCACTGCCTTAATTTAGCTAACCGAATGTAATCTCGCTAAGCGGATTTCACCTTTTAGAAAATGCTAGAAATGCAGTAAGTAGTTCAAATGTTGTTTCAAATCAAATGAGTTTTTAATTGTAAAAGTTGTTTGGTTTACAAAAGGAGTTTTCTAACTCAATCGTAAAGTTTTACGCGTGAAAAACCTAAGTTAAGTAATTAACTTAGAGTTGAAGACAAGGGTTAATTAAGTATGGTATGTGGTGGAACAAGACCATGTACTATACCATTGATGACTTAGTACATCAATGAGTTCATAAGACTTAAGTGAAATCAACACTTATTTCATTAATTGAAAATCAAGGATTAATATCTTAGAAAGGCTTAAAGACGCATCTAAGAGGATTCTCAATCCTTATTTATAATGCTTAGGACTTGAGACATAATTCATAAGACATAAACACAAACATGAACCGTTTTGGTTTTTGAAACAGTAGTTCGATGACGGACCGGTAATTCGGATCCAGGTTAATCGTTCAATTGTTTTCGTCTTGTGATGACCGGAATGAGAGAGATCCTGAGACTGTGTAGGTATGGGACTGTACAGTGGAAGGAATCCTGAGGCTATGCAGGTATGGGACTGTATAGCTAAGGGAAGGCATATAAGAATTGATTGGTACTACCCATACCAACAAGATTTATCTTCTTTTCGGGAACTTAGAACATAAGAACTTTATAGTTAAGCGTGCTTGACTTAGAGTAATTATGGGATGGGTGACCTTCTGGGAAGTTTCCTAGAAAGCGTGTGAGTGAGGACAAAACACGCTGAAAAGACTTGTGTTGGTTTGTGGGGACAGTCGGCGATTCTGAAAGCAGTCTGGATCATTCCAAAGGAATCACGAGATATTTATCGGATGGATAAATGATTTATCTGATGGATAATTGTTTTATAAAACAAAGATGTGTGTAGTTTCTAAGGAAGAGAACCTTAGTGAACCTTGAGGTCTATCCAATGGATAGACATTGCTTTATCGCATCTGCTTTGTATAAGCATTGGCATTTCATGTGCATAGTTGTAAGGCCTTGAGCCTAGCAGTTGAGCTTACACCTTGATGCGGGTGCGAATCTTACGGTGACGATCTTCAATGGTGTTTTTGGAGGTATAAGGCTTGGAAGGGTTGACATGTGACCAGTTGGTGATTCTTCTGTGTCGTGGCGAATCCGTGCAATACACTTATATCCTCTACTAGATGCCGTACTTTTCATGTTTAATCGAGAGTGTTACCGTAAAGCCAGATACGTGCACGTTACGAATGTTGTAGCATCTTGCTCACGGCTGGCAGAAACCAGAACATGTCCTCCCATTCACTCTCTCCGAATGTTTTGTTAGCTCCATGGAGTAGGGGTCTGGGTAGTACCCAGTGGCATTGGCATTGAGTCATGTACATTGCACTGCATTGCATGCTTGTTGATGTTTACATTTACTGTTATACATCGCTGTTCTATTTAAGAATGTATTACATTATACTGTTAACTGTTTAATATGATTTATATTGAGAGGTTTAGTATGTGGTTTAACTGTTTAACATGTTGGGTACGCTGTTACCTGGTGAGTCGTCCCGTTTTTACTACTGCTGTTTTGTTGTGTTGATGAACGGGAATCTCATCCATATCTGTATGTTTTCTGCTAGTACTTGCTGTTGCTGCTTGAACAGATGGACATGACGATGGTTCGGTTCAGCAGTCCTTTTGAGTTCGGAGGTGGACTCTTTTGCTGTTTTAGTTTTGTTGTCGGCCAGACTATATTAGTTTTTGTAGTACCTTTTGGGAGCTATGACTCCTAGTACTTATTGTATTTCTTATGTCAGTCATACATTAGACTTATGTCTATGTATAGTAAGGTTGATGTTTCTGTTTTTCGTTTTCTGTTTCTGTATTTATAATACAGTATGTTCTAGAAATGCATGGTGAATCTAAGTTCATTTATTAGTATTACCTTTACTAATCCCATTACATCTTTATGAAAAGAAAAGAAAAAGAAAAATCGTATTTTCCGCATTAATAAATATTTTCGACCCTAACAACGTTCGGGAATGTGACACTCGGGAAAAGGTGTTGCATTATTTGGTATCAGAGCTGGCCGAGTCTTTTTGGGGTTTGTAGGTTATGGTCTGTCTTGTTTGTGTTGTCTTTTCTCTGATTGTTTTCTGTGTTATTGTTTCTGAGAGAAAACAATGTTGGAGAGGATGATGACTTCGGTCTATCCTTTTGTATTGTTTGTTCTCTGTGTTGTGTTTCTGTGAAGAAGACAACGATTGTTCGTTACTCTCTGCATTATTGTTTCTGAAGGGGAATGATATTGGACAGGGTAGTAATGTTTTTGCTTTCTTGTAAGTTGTCGCTCGCAGAGTTCTTCAGAACGAGTGTTTTTCGACGGGTGCAAGACGAGTTGAAAGACATGGAGTTCCTGCAGCTATGTCAAGGAGGAATGTCTATCAAAGAATATGCTGATCGTTTTGAGTCCCTGCTGAAGTCTTCGAGGTATTTCCATCTTCATCCCGATGAGGAGTGGAAGTGCACAAAGTTCGAAGAAGGTTTAAGGGACGAGTTCAAGGAGAGGTGCTACCTCTTGAGGTCAAAGAGTTCTCGGTGTTGGTAGATGAATGCTTCGTAATCGAAGATCTGATGAAGACTCGTGAAGGAAGGAAACGTAACTCTAGACTGACTAGGTTCCATAAAGGCACCAATGGTCGTGATGATAGATCTCGATGGAAACCATATTCAAAACAGCAAGGTCAACAACAGCGTTCTGGAGGGGGAAGCAGCGGGGGTATTAGTCAATCTGGAAGCGCCCCAAAGAAGTGCATGAACTGTGGCAAGAACAATCATGTCACTAGAGGATGCTTGATCAAGGGAATCATGTGCTTCAAGTGTGGAAAACCAGGGCATACTTCACGCGATTGTGTGCAATCAAAAGCTATACATTCTGTCAACAATGTGCAAGCAGCAAAGCCTAAGGCAATGAGTAGAGTTTATACTGGGGATGATGCTGAGACTTGTCAAAGGGAAGATTTGATTCACGGTCAGATCATTGTGGAAGGTAAAACCTTATCTGTATCTTTCCTTACCCTTAGATTTGGTAATTTTTGCACTTCCTGCAAAGCCTATTATAACTGCGAAAGTCTGTTTGAACTGTTCTATTTCTGTAATGGATAAAACATTTTTCATTGATTTGATGTGTTTGCCTCTTTCGCAAATAAATGTGATCATGGGGATGGATTGGTTATCTTGTAACTATATCCTATTAGATGGTGCAAACAAAACCTTAGTTTTCCCTGATTCGGATAATTCTGGATTTGGACTGCCAACTAAGGAAACGTTTCTTTGAGGGGAGGAGCTCAACGAATACATGTTACTAACGAGTTTCCAGAAGTCTTTCCTGAAGACGTACCATGTGTACCGCCAGTTCGAGACATCGAGTTATGATCGATCTTGTGCCAGAACAGGACCAGGGAATCATGTGCTTCATGTGCTTCAAGTGTGGAAAACCAGGGCATACTTCACGCGATTGTGTGCAATCAAAAGCTATACATTCTGTCAACAATGTGGAAGCAGCAAAGCCTAAGGCAATGAGTAGAGTTTATACTGGGGATGATGCTTAGACTTCTCAAAGGGAAGATTTGATTCACGGTCAGATCATCGTGGAAGGTAAAACCTTATCTGTATCTTTCCTTATCCTTAGATTTGGTATATTTTGCACTTCCTGCAAAGCCTTTTATAACTGCGAAAGTCTATTTGAACTGTTCTATTTCTGTAATGGATAGAACATTTTTCATTGATTTGATGTGTTTGCCTCTTTCGCAAATAAATGTGATCATGGGGATGGATTGGTTATCTTGTAACTATATCCTATTAGACGGTGCAAACAAAACCTTAGTTTTTCCTGATTCGGATAATTCTGGATTTGGACTGCCAACCAAGGAAACGTTTCTTTGAGAGGAGGAGCTCAACGAATACATGTTACTAACGAGTTTCCAGAAGTCTTTCCTGAAGACGTACCATGTGTACCGCCAGTTCGAGACATCGAGTTATGATCGATCTTGTGCTAGGAACAGGACCAGTGTCTATGGCATCGTATCATATGGCACCTGCTGAGTTGGAAACCCTGAAGGAACAGTGGACTTATTGGGAAAACAGTTCGTTAGACCCAGTGTGTCGCCGTAGGGAACGCCTATGCTGTTGGTGAGAAAGAAAGACGAAACATCTGGCTTATGTGTGGATTAGCACCAGTTGAACAAAGTTACCATTAAGAACAAGTATCATCTTCCAAGGATAAATGACTTGATGGATCAGTTGAGGAGAGCGACAGTTTTCTCCGAGATTGATTTGCGATCGGGTTATCATTAGATTCATGTGAAGGCAGAAGATGTACCAAGAACAGCATTTCAAACAAGCTATGGGCACTACGAGTACCTTGTAATGCCGTTTGGTATGACGAATACTCCTCTATATTCATGGACTACATGAATAGAATCTTTCGTCCATATCTAGATAAGTTTGTCGTTGTTTCATAGACGAAATACTCATCTATTCGCGAAACCAGGAAGTACACACTGAATATCTTAGTGTGATTCTTCAGGTTCTAAAGAAGAAACAGCTGTATGCAAAGCTGTCCAAGTGTGAGTTTTGGCTCGACGAAGTAAAGTTTTTGGGTCACATGATTTCAAAGGAAGGATAAAGCGTTTGAATGGACTTAAGCCTCTGAGGAAATTTTGCAAGGATTAGAGAGAAGGTTGACTACTTCACCTGTGTTAGTGCTGCCTGATCTCAAGGGAACATTTGTGCTCACACTCCTACATATTCCTCAGTGTATTAGAGAATTGAGTGAATTGGTAATATGGTGTCCAATGGTCTGGACATTTTCGTATTATTTCACTGAAAGTTTTGTTATTACTATTTCTTGAGTTATATCATAAACAACTTCTTGATACTAGAAGTTTCTTGATGAAACTTAGTCTAATCACTTTTACTTTTGGTGAAGGTGATCCAGTCTGATTTTTGCCAGACTGTTTATCTTTTGATTCCCAAATTTATTGGAAGGTTCTTATGAAAGAAGGAACTTTATTAGACTCATGGATGTAAATATGTATTAGCTATGCATTTTTACACTCACGAACCTACTGAAGAATCTTTTTGCATACCGGATATTCCTGTATTCATTCCAGATTGGTAAAATTCTTTTGTACACTTTCTTCTGAGACCAAGACCAGGAAAAATTTTCCTTTGTTGAAAAATTTCTTTCCTTAATCTTCAGCGACCGAGTAGGTTTAGTTTTAAGTCACGGAATTTCGAGGACGAAATTCTTTTAAGAGGGGTAGGAATGTAACGCCCCGATTTTCACGTTTTCTAATTCTCCAGTATTTTAACGTTTGCATTTTATTGGAGGGCTTAGAGAGTGAAATAAAATATTCCGAGAAGATAGGAATGTTCTACACAACCATAGGAAGCCATGGTTAAGTTTCGGGCAAAAGCTCAAACGGAGCCCGGTCTGCCTTTTTCACGGATAGTGGCCTTTTTCTACTATCGAGACCAAATTTGGACTCGTGAACGAGACAGTAAGCCTCAGGATTTTATTCTCTACATCTTCGTTAAAATCCGTCCTGACGTTCGAAAAATAATAATAATATATTATATTCGGTCGTATAATTGAACCAGGAGGCGTTTGGAGTCGTAAAGGGGTTCAACGAGACCCGATAACGGATAAGCTCGATACCACATCATCCCAGGACACTTGGGAGAGTATGCCAGAGTCGTCATGACGATCGGGAAAATCTAGACGCGAAATGACCAAAATGCCCTTAACCTTAGTCTTTTGCACTTTTACCATTTTACCCTTTTGGCAAATGACCATTTTGCCCTTAAGTGACTTGTCTTAAGGCTGAACTCAGCCCCATCCAGCCCCTCATTCACGCACAAACAGCCCTCCTTTCACACTCCATCTTCAACCTTGAGAAGCTCCATTGTTGTTCTTGAGAAAAGCTTGGTTTCTTGTTGGAATCACTTGATTCCTTGAGCAATCTTCCTTCATTTTAAGGTAAGATCACTTCTATGATCTCTTAGCTTCTTGAATATCTCTTTATTTCAAGATCAAGATCCATTTTCATGAAAATCATTTCTTAGATCCAAAAGTTTGAAAATCCATAGGAAATTGTAGAAAAATAATTTTGATGTGAGGCCAATTTCTTTGAACTCACCTCATCATTCTCTACCTAAACCCAAGAGCTTATGATTCAACTCTCATCATAGCTCAAAAAGCACAATATGGCCGAACCCTACAAGGTGATGACGAATAGTGTTTTTCATCAATTTTTGATTTCTAACACTTGATTTCATCCTTAGCTTTCCTATGCCTTTGAATCCATGAAATCGAAAACCAAGATCAATTCCTAACCCTTTTACCCTAGGGTGGCTGAAACCCTCTTTGTGAGAATTGTTGAGTTTGGTTTGATTGTTGGTTAATGTTTGATTGTTTGGTTGTTTGTAGTTGGTGACAACTATCAGGAGGTTCACAAACCGATCAACCGACTTTGATCCGGGAATCTACTCTTCAACGGGTATGAGGGGTGAACCTCATTCACACCAAGATGGTGGTAGTGAAGATGGTTGTTTAAGTTATGTGTGGGTGAAACCCTTTAGTTTGGGTTCACTTTTAATGGTTAAGTTGTGTTAAGTTCTCTTGGAGAACAATGTGTGATATTTGTAGTTATGCTTGTATGCCTTATCATGTATTTTATGATGATGTTGTCTAGGTGAGAAAATGATTTCTTGCATGATGAAAAAACCTACTTTGATCACTATATCAAGTATGGACTTTTGTGCTTGATGATGATGCCATGATGTATGATGGACTTCTATGTTTGATTATGATGTAGTAATGTGTATTGTGGTTTATCATAATTGTGTAAGCATTTTGAGCTACATTTGCTTTGTTGGTGAAGCAAAGTCTCCATTTTTCATTGGAGAAGGCTTGTGGCCTTAGTAAGAGGAAATATAAGAACATGTGTTGTTCTTGATCTAGCAAGGTTTTGAAGTAAGAAAAACATGATTTCATAACCTATGTTTTCAAAGAGAAACAAAAGTGATTTTGATCCAAAGATCAAATGAAGTTTTAACCTTTTAAGTGTGTCACCAAAGTGGAAAATGTCTTTTCTTTAGCCATAGGTTTGTTAATCAAACTAAGTGTTTCAAAAGAGAATTAATGAAGAAGTTAAGGAAAAGTGAAAATAGGGCACTCGCCCAGCGAACCCTGTCTCGCCCTGCGAGACAGAGGGAAAACAAGGCATTCGCCCGGCTAATCTTGCCTCGCCTCGCGAGACAGTGGGCTAGCCCGAGCAGCAAAGATGCAGCTTCTCGGCCTCGCCTAGCGAAGTAGTTCTCGCCCCGCGAACCACTTAAGCAGTGAAGAATTACAGCTCTCTGCCTCGCGACGCGAGACAATTATCGCCTCGCGATGCAGAAGGTCGGTTTGAAATACAGTTCTCTGCCTCGCGATGCGAGACAATATTCGCCTCACGATACAGAGGACTTGTATAAGGAGCAAATACAGCTCTCAGCCACGCGACGCGAAACTTCTGTTCGCCCCGCGAGAAAGGAATTTCAAATGAGGTATCACTGCCTTAATTTAGCTAAGCGAATGTAGGATTTCACCTTTTAGAAAATGCTAGAAATGCAGTAAGTAGTTCAAATGTTGTTTCAAATCAAATGAGCTTTTAATTGTAAAAGTTTTTTGGTTTACAAAAGGAGTTTTCTAACTCAATCGTAAAGTTTTACGCGTGAAAAACCTAAGTTAAGTAATTAACTTAGAGCTGAAGACAAGGGTTAATTAAGTATGGTATGTGGTGGAACAAGACCATGTACTATACCATTGATGACTTAGTACATCAATGAGTTCATAAGACTTAAGTGAAATCAACACTTATTTCCTTAATTGAAAATCAATGATTAATATCTTAGAAAGGCTTAAAGACGCATCTAAGAGGATTCTCAATCCTTATTCATAATGCTTAGGACTTGAGACATAATTCATAAGACGTAAACACAAACATGAACCGTTTTGGTCAGTAGTTCGATGACGGATCGGTAATTAGGATCCAGGTTAATCGTTCAATTGTTTCGGTCTTGTGATGACCAGAATAAAAGAGATCCTGAGAATGTGCAGGTATGGGACTGTACAGTGGAAGGAATCTTGAGGCTATGCAGGTATGGGACTGTATAGCAAAGGGAAGGCATATAAGAATTGATTGGTACTACCCATACCAACAAGATTTATCTTCTTTTCGGGAACTTAGAACATAAGAACTTTATAGTTAAGCGTGCTTGACTTAGAGTAATTATGGGATGGGTGACTTTCTGGGAAGTTTCCAAGAAAGCGTGAGAGTGAGGACAAAACACGCTGAGAAGACTTATGTTGGTTTATGGGGACAGTCGGCGATTCCGAAAGCAGTCTGGATCATTCCAAAGGAATCATGAGATATTTATCCGATGGATAAAGGAAGAGAACCTTAGTGAACCTTGAGGTCTATCCAATGGATAGACACTGCTTTATCGCATCTGCTTTGTATAAGCATTGGCATTTCATGTGCATAGTTGTAAGGCCTTGAGCCTAGGAGTTGAGCTTACACCTTGATGCGGGTGCGAATCTTACGGTGACGATCTTCAATGGTCTTTTTGGAGGTATCAGGGTTGGAAGGGCTGACATGTGACCAGTTGGTGATTCTTCTGTGTCGTGGCAAATCCGTGCAATACACTGATATCCTCTACTAGATGCCGTACTTTTCATGTTTGGTCGAGAGTGTTACCGTAAAGCCAGATACGTGCACGTTACGAATGTTGTAGCATCTTGCTCATGGCTGGCAGAAACCGGAACATGTCCTCCCATTCACTCTCTCCGAATGTTTTATTAGCTCCATGGAGTAGGGGTCAGAGTAGTACCAAGTGGCATTGGCATTGAGTCATGTACATTGCACTGCATTGCATGCTTGTTGATGTTTACATTTACTGTTATAAATCGCTGTTCTGTTTAAGAATGTATTACATTATACTGTTAACTGTTTAATATGATTTATATTGAGAGGTTTAGTATGTGGTTTAACTGTTTAACATGTCGGGTACGCTGTTACCTGGTGAGTCGTCCCGTTTTTACCACTGCTATTTTGTTGTGTTGATAAACGGGAATCTCACCTATATCTGTATGTTTTCTGCTGGTACTTGTTGTTGCTGCTTGAACAGATGGACGCGACGATGGTTCGGTTCAGCAGTCCTTTTGAGTTCGGAGGTGGACTCTTTTGCTATTTTAGTTTTGTTGTCGGCCAAACTATGTCAGTTTTTGTAGTACCTTTTTGGAGCTATGACTCCTAGTACTTATTGTATTTCTTATATCAGTCATACATTGACTTATGTCTGTATATAGTAATGTTGATGTTTCTGTTTTTCATTTTCTGTTTTTTGTATTTATAATACAGTATGTTCTAGAAATGCATGGTGAACCTAAGTTCATTTATTAGTATTACTTTTACTAATCCCATTACATCTTTATGAAAAGAAAAGAAAAAGAAAAATCGTATTTTCCGCATTAATAAATATTTTTGACCTTAATAACGTTCGGGAATGTGACACTCGGGAAAGGGTGTTGCACATATAAAAGATATTATGATTATGGCCTTCTAATGTGCAATAATTAAATTAATTATTACAATCTTTGACCCTCGAGCAAACTTCCAAAGTTTCTCCCACCGGTGTCATGATCTGGTGTTGCCTCCATGTCAACCCGAACAATTTACAAAATTTAAAATAAAATAAATAAAGTAAATGTCACGACATGCAGGCCGTATTTATAAAATAAATACAATAAATCAGGACAAGCAGGCCGTATTTACCAACTAAAAAAAAAACTCCAAAACTAGGGTCATAACCATATACCGCACATTTAATAAACCATTTATAAATATGCGAAAAGGGGAAAAAATCACATTCTGTTCATCAACACGCTCCTGCCAAATGGCGCTCAGCCGTGTTGAAAGCTCGTTGACGTTGTTCAACATGTGCACGGCCACGGCTGTGCAGAAAACTCGCTGACACTGTTCAAAAGTGGCACGGTTGTGCCAAACGGCACACGATCGTGCTACGCGTTCACTAACGCTAACTCAAACGTACATGGCCGAGCTATAAGGAGTACGGCTGTGCCAAACGGTGTAGCAGGATTCCAAAAGCGAATCCTTATTAATGTCCGGAGCACAACCAAGCACGCAAAACATATTCAAAGAGATTTATATCACATGCAAATCATACAAACATGCTTTTAAACATAGAAATCATATTTAAAAACAACAAACATGTTATCATACAATGGCAAACAATCCTAGAATACATGGAAAACTACGACCAGACATTCTGATACCACTGATGGGGTTTCAAGAGGGATAATTTTCAAAAACAATTTTCAAAAACCTCTTGAGCAAAAAAACCCATTTACAAAAGGACCACGCATTGCACATGAATCACAAGGATATTGTGTTTACCTCTTAGAGCTTAGCTTTACCGCATATAATGTGAGTGCGCCAACCACACCAGTTAGCCAAAAACGCTGCTACTTGCGATGCTCATAACTGAGATGACCCGCCATCCCATTAAAGAACCTAAGATATTAACTAATCTTAAACCGTATTATGAACGTTAGCGCACTTTATACACAAGCGAAGCGAAGCGGAAGGATAATTAAAACTAAACGAGAAATAAACTAAAGCACGCATGAAATCAGAGTACACAGCTGTAAAACATAAAGATACATGAACATGCATCAACTGTCCCACTAGTAGGACTACAGTAATAATATGTACACACAGAGTATAACAAAACTGACCATAACAAAATACATCAAAAGGTCAGAAACTCTCATGCTGGCAGCACTCACCACCCCTACTCAAAATACATCAAAATCCTAACAGCACACTCCTAGCACAGACGCACTGGCAGAAATCCCGTCATTGATGATGGCGATATCCGGAACTAACCTGTTCTTCATCCTCCTCTAGTACCGAAAACTCAAAACCTCTCAGGGTTGGGGTTCGTAGCTCGTCCACCGGCATCCAGCTCGTAAGGGGTGCCATCCAGCTCTTCAGCGTCTGGTTCCTCCACGAGGTCTTCCCACAAAACAAAAAGCACATAGAGAAAAGACGAGGAGATAAGAAACACGTATCATCAAACATGGGAGATGGGCAATAGGATAGTATATACGCATGTTGTAACACCCCGATTTTCTTAATCTTTTAATTAATCAGTAATTAAGTAATAATATTTTATTTGAGGGTGTAGAAACTTTAAAAAATTATTCCGAGGCCATAGTCACACTCTACGCCATCGTCGGAGACTATGGTTAAGTTTTGGGCCAAAAACTCAAACGGAGCCCGAAATATGTTTTTTCGGATGATAGTGTTTTTCTACTATCATGACCTCATTTTGAATAACGGTCAGAACCATTAGTCTTAAAATTCAATCCTCTACCTTTTTGCTAAAATGTGTCCTGACGTCCAAAAATATAAATAATATAAAAAAAATATAAATAATATTTTATATTCGGACCGAAAATCGATCGGGTAAACGATTCGAGTTGTCTTAGGGTTTTTCGGGAATCTTGAGCCAATAATTTTCATAGCAGGGCTATGTTAAATTATTTGGGGACTCCTATCAGTGTCGTGAAGATTTTTCAAAATGTCGGGATATGAATTGACCAAATTGCCCTTGGTTAGTTTTTACTAGTTACCTTTTATTACTTTTACCTGTGTTCTCTTAAGACTTAAGTCACCTAATTAAATAGCCTATATTCACTCACTCACTCACAGCCCCAAAATTTTCGAGCATAGCCCCCCCCCCCCCCAAAACACCCATCCTCTTCTTTCTCTTTTTCTCTTCTTCTCCATCTCATTTCTTCATTTCTCACCATTAAAGCTCACTTTAAGCTTGAATGTTGAAGCAACCTTCACCAAATTTGACAGAGATCATCATAGGTGGTAGCTAGTTCTCTCTATCTCTCTCAATCTCTCATTTTTCTCCTCTAAATTTCATGATTAGAAATGTTAGGGTTTTTATCCCTAAATCTTCAAAAATCCATGATAAATTGTGGGAAAGTCATTTTGATACCAAACCAGTTTCTATGGCCTAGGTTTATGACATACTTGCATGATCCAAGAGATTAGAGCCAAGAAATCTCTCGAGCTATTTTTTGAGAGAGAGACCGAAACCCGTTATTGTGTAGGGTAGGGTTTTTGGTTGGTTTTTGATGTTTTGACTTGATATCTAGGGCTATCACATTTAGTTAGGGTACTATCCAAGAAATGAGGATTTTTGGAGCTCCCTAGCTATTTTTCATATTTTTCATTCAATAGGGTCGAATCCTAGGGGTAATGCAGTAGGAGAAATGTTTACTTTTTGAGCTAATGCCTTCATTAATTATGTTTAGGGATACCTAAGGATCATTGATCCAAAAGTTAGGAATTGTTCGACATCCCTAGCCTAATTAATTAAATAGGGGCAGTAGCTAATCCTAAGGAATTGGGGAGTTTTTGATTTAACTGCATTGATTTCTGGTTGTATTTTGTTGTATAGAATCGAACAAGATTTAAACATCCGACAGCGCACCCGACTGACAGCTGCGGAGTCGTAGCCGGAGCTGCACGAGGAAATCACTAAGGTGGGGAGAAAGAACTAGTATCGTCGGGAAGGGAAGCTTAGTATAGAGTATATATATCTGTGTAGGGGAACCCTAAAACCCTACTAGAGGTTGAACCCTGGATAAAGTGCTTAGATCCTAGGTGTAGGTACTTTTAGGCTATCACCGCTAAGTTGATATGATGAGACTGATTGAGGTTGATTGTGTTGAATTATTTAATTGATTACCTGTTGATTTTATTTTGGTGAACTGTCTGTTTGATGAACTATTGTCTGAATTTATGATGATAACTGTACTGGAAAGATCTTCTGTTGCGATGTTTAGTGTGAATAGTTGGTGGAGTGTTGATGAGAGTATGGTGAGCAATGATATTGTTCGGGTTGATATCGTTGTGGTCCGACCGTGGAGCCGTGGCTTGTAGACGCAAGGCGTCGTGATGCTGATGCTGATGTGATGTTGATGATGATGTGATGTTGATGTTGATGATTGATGTTGACGTTGATGTGATGCGATGTGTCGTGGTCGTGGACGAGTGCTTAGACGTGAGGTTCCGATATCAACCTGCGATGGATGTTTGTTGCATTTTCATATCATTTCATACCGCAGCATTTGGTCCCAAAGGGGGATGTCCAATTGGGCACGTTACGTAAAATCCCGAGGCGGGATATGATGTGATGTGATGTGATGTAATCCCGACGGGGATGTCCAATTGGGGACGTGATGTATCGGCCGACATGCATATAGGGAAGACAGCATATACATAGGGAGTAGTATCCCTCCTATAGGCTTATTTGAGAGAATGATGTTTGAGATGATTGTGATGGGTGACTTAAGAGATAGGTGATGTTGTGTTGTATATGTTATCTGTGTTGTGTGATGTATATATAAATGTTGTACTGATGCCCCTCTCCCATATTGATGATATATGTTTCTTATCTCCCGCTATTTTTCTGTATGTGTTGCTCTTATTTTATGGAAACACCCCTAGGAGGAACCAGTTCCCGAAGAGCTGGACGACATTCCTTACGAGCCTGACGCTGGAGGACGTGCCACGGACCCTAGCCTCGAGAGGTTGGGCAATGATCGTGGCTAGCCGGAGAGCTGTCTCTTGGCTTAGTTATGTATTTTGATTTCAGTCTGTACTAATATACACTATGTAGCACTTTATTACTATGGCCCTACTGATGGGGCAATGCTGTATGTGATATACTTCTTTATATTTTAAGCTGTGTACTCTGAAGCGTTGCGTGCCGTGTATTTGATTGCTTCCGCGCTAAATTTTCAGCTTCGTTTCGTTTTAATATGGCGCGCTAACGTTTATTATGTGATTAAGATTAGTTAATATCTTAGGTTCTACTGATGGGACGGCGGGTCATCTCATTTATTGGTATTAGAGCAGTTCGATTCTAATATCGGACTGTGAGGTTTAGGAAGTACACTAGCATTGACAGTTATATTCACATTGGGTACCAACTGTGTTAGAAAAAGGGTAGTGTGTCCGATGCGCAAGATTATCGAGTGTGGTAACTTCATTGTCCGTAAGGCATATATATGTTCTATTGATTGATATAGTGGGTGGTTTCTGTCTGGCTCACGAGGCAAGAATAGGTTTCGCGTCGCGAGACAGAAAGACTGAACCATACTGATCAGGCTAGCCTTCCTGGATCGCGAGGCGAGTAGATGTTCACGTCATGAGGCAGAGGAGCTGTTCTTCACTGATCAGTCTGGCCTTCTGGCTCGCATAGCGAGTGAAGGTTCGCGTCGCGAGGCAGAGGAACTGTTCCCCCCACTAATCAGGCTAGATTTCTGGAGTACGTCGCGAGTAGAGGTTCGTGTCGCGAGACCGAGGGGCTGTTCTTTGCTGATCAGTCTGACCTTCTGGATCGCGAGGTAATCATCGTTTTCGCATCGCGAATCCGAAAGGCTTTCTGGCTCGCGTGGCGAGCACAGTGTCGCGGGGCGAGAGCCTTCTTCTCT
Source organism: Ammopiptanthus mongolicus (assembly GCA_039655645.1). Lineage (NCBI taxonomy): Eukaryota > Viridiplantae > Streptophyta > Magnoliopsida > Fabales > Fabaceae > Ammopiptanthus > Ammopiptanthus mongolicus. Next base: position 35,226,738 of record CM077350.1, read on the forward strand.
TGCCTTTTCTCATGTTTTCTTCATTTTCTTTCCTAACTAACAAACTAGATATGACTTATGAATTTAAACTAATGCTTCCTTTACCAGGAAAGAATGGCCAGAGGACGTGGTAGAGGAAGGGGAGCACTAGTTGGAACCGGGAGCCCCGATAGTAGTGGGGATACCTCGGGAGTTAGAGGTAGCGGAGATCAGAACGAAGCAATGAGGGCTATGAGGGATTTGGCCGCTGCAATGCTGCAACAAACACAACAGAATGCTCAGTTCATGCAGCGACAGGAAGAGAGCGATGCTAGACAACAACAGAATCCGGTCGGAGAAGGTGAAGTTGTAAACACTGGACTGAATGCTTTCATGAAGGGGAATCCTCCCCAATTCCATGGAGAGTACAATCCGGAAGCTGCTGAGTTATGGCTGCAAGAAATCAAGAAAGTCTTTGTGGCTATCCAGTGCAGAGAGGATAGGAAGGTTACTTACGCTGCTTTCATGCTAGTCGAAGCAGCTGAAGCATGGTGAAAAAACAAACAGAGACTGCTAGAGGTTGGAGGAAGACTACTGACCTGGGAGGTATTCCGTGAGAGCTTCTTGGAGAAATATTTTCCAAGGAGTGTTCGTCAAGAGAAAGAAAACGAATTCCTAAGCCTGAAGCAGGACCAGAAGTCGGTTGGAGAATACGCCATGAGGTTCGAGGCGCTGCTGAAATTCTCCCAATTTTACCAAGTGTACCCGGATGAAGACTGGGTGTGCCGAAGGTTCGAAGACGGACTAAGGTCCGAGCTGAAGAGAGCCATGCTGCCGTTGAGTATCCGATAATTTCCCGAGCTAGTGAAAAAATGTACCATACTGGAAGGACATGATCAAGAGAGAATTATACAAACTCCAGTAACAAGCGGTGGACCAGCCAGGTGCTTTGGTCAGAAAGGCCAAGGAGGAAAGTTCCAACCGAGGGCGAAGCCTTATAGTCGCCCGAATCAGCAACCATCAAACTATGGAAGAGGAAATGCCAGTTAAGGGCAACCAGGATTCTCCAAGTGCTTTCGATGTGGCGGGCCGCATCAAGTGAAAGATTGTGCTCAGGCACTGAATGTCACTTGTTTCCGTTGTGGCACGTGGGGCCACTATGCCAACGAGTATCGAACGGGGGATGCTGGTAAGGGCCAAGTTCAACAGCAAGCCAGGAGGGCTTAGAGTATTGGGACTGGACAACAAGTGGTGGGCCAGCAGAACAGGCCACAAACAATGGGAAGAGTGTTCGCCGTGAGAGGGTCTGAAGCCTTTTAATGTCCCGATCTGATACAAGGTAAGTGCCTAGTTGCGGGGGGACTCTTATCTGTTTTATTTGATTCGGGGGCTACACATTCCTTTATTTCTTTGGCGTGTATGGATCACTTGAATTTGCCTGTTTCAACCCCACCATATGATTTCACTGTTTCTACACCTACGGGTGATTCCCTGACAACTCTATTTGTCTGTTTAAAATGCCCAGTTATGTTAGAGAACCGATCTTTTCTTGTGGACCTAATCTGTCTGCCTATGCAGCAGATTGATATTATCTTAGGCATGGACTGACTTTCGGCCAACCATGTAGTACTAGACTGTTCAAATAAAACCCTCTGCTTTTCCAAGCAATCTGGATCATTGCATGGTGCTGTTTTCTTTGGAAGCCGAGGAGACTCCAAGTCTTGATGCTTTGCCAGTGCTGCATGAGTTTCCAGATATCTTCCCGGATGATGTGCCAGGATTGCCACCCAAGAGGAAGGTGGAGTTCGCAATCGATCTTACACCTGGAGCCGGACCGATTTCGATAGCACCTTATCGAATGTCCTTAACAGAGTTGGCAGAGCTGAAAAAACAATTGGACGACATGCTGCAGAAGCAGTTTATCAGCCCGAGTGTTTCACCATGGGGAGCACCTGTGCTGTTCATCAAGAAGAAAGACGGCAGTTCAAGGTTATGTGTGGACTACCGACAACTCAACAAGGTGACGATCAAGAATAAATACCTGTTGCCATGGATTAACGATCTTATGGACCAGTTGAGGGGAGCAACGGTATTCTCTAAGATTGACCTGAGATCCGGTTATCATCAGATAAGGGTGAAGGAAGATGATATACCGAAGACGGCTTTCAGGAGTCGGTACGGACACTACGAGTACCTAGTTATGTCTTTTGGTGTGACTAATGCTCCTGCAGTGTTCATGGATTACATGAACAGAATCTTCAGACCGTACCTCGATAATTTTGTTGCTGTTTTTATTGATGACATCCTTATCTACTCCTTAGACAAGGAAGAACATCAAGAGCATTTGAGGATTGTACTTCAAGTTCTTAAGGACAGACAACTCTATGCCAAGTTGTCGAAGTGCGAGTTCTGGCTGGAAGAGGTACAATTCCTTGGACATGTGATCGACAAGGATGGTATCGCAGTAGATCCTGTAAAAGTAGAAGCTGTGGTTAAATGGGAAAGTCCTAAGACGGTAACCGAGATCAGAAGTTTTCTCGGACTAGCAGGATACTACAGGAGGTTCATCGAGGGATTCTCGAAGATTGCGTTACCTCTGACACAATTAACGAGGAAAGGAAAAGCGTACGAATGGACAGAAAAATGTGAGGCTAGTTTCCAAGAGCTGAAAGGGAGGCTAACTACATCTCTGGTACTAGTCTTGCCAAATCCATCAATGTCGTTCGATGTGTACTGTGATGCATCGTATCAAGGTTTGGGTTGTGTGCTTATGCAAGAACGGAAAGTGGTAGCCTATGCTTCCAGACAGTTAAAAGTGCACGAACGGAATTACCCGACCCATGACCTAGAGTTGGCCGCAATAGTGTTTTCATTGAAGATATGGAGACACTATCTTTATGGCGCTAAATTCAGCGTGTTTAGCGGCCATAAAAGTTTGAAGTATCTGTTCGACCAAAAGGAGTTGAACATGCGACAGAGGAGATGGATGGAATTCATAAAGGATTATGAATTTGATCTACAGTACCACCCTGGGAAGGCCAACGTGGTGGCAGATGCATTGAGTCGGAAATCTCTGCATATGTCCGCTATGATGGTGAAGGAGCTGGAACTGCTGGAACAGTTCAGGAATCTGAACTTGGACGTGGAGTTATCCAGAGATAAGATAATTTTAGGAATGGTCACTATCACTAGTGATTTTCTGAACTTGATCTGGAAGAAGCAGGGAGAAGATTAGTACCTACAGGAAAAGAACCATATGGTAGAAGAAGGAAAGACTTCGGAATTCAAGAAAGGTACTGATGGAATCCTGAAGTTTGGAGACAGGATATGTGTGCCCAAGGATAGCAAAGTTAGGAACATGATCTTGAGAAAAGCACGCAAGAGCAAGCTAAGTTTTCATCCCGGATCTACAAAGATGTACCAAGACCTAAAGAAAATGTTTTGGTGGCCTGGGATGAAGAAGGAAGCAGCAGAATATGTCCAATCCTGTTTGGTGTGTCAAAAGGCAAAGATTGAACACCAGAAACCAGCAGGGTTATTGCAATCACTGGACGTCCCAGAATTGAAATGGGATAGCTTTGCAATGGATTTCATTTCTGGACTACCAAGGACGCAGAGGAAGTGCGATGCAATTTGGGCAATCGTTGACAGACTTACGAAATGTGCTCATTTCTTGACGATCAACCAAAGATATTCTATGGAAAGATTAACCCAGATTTACATCAAGGAAGTGGTAAGATTACACGGGGTACCTTTGAGTATAATTTCGGACAGGGATCCGAGGTTTACTTCTAGCTTTTGGCAGAGTCTAAATGGTGCATTGGGGACGAAGCTCAGAATGAGTTCAGCTTATCATCCCCAAACGGATGGTCAGTCTGAAAGGACGATTCAATTGTTGGAGGATCTTTTAAGAGCATGTGTTTTGGAAAACACAGGAAGTTGGGACGAATTCCTTCCATTGATTGAGTTTGCAATACCCTTTCCCGAGTGTCACATTCCCTAACGTTTATAAGGCCGAAAATATTTCTTAATGCGGAAAATACGGTTTTCTTTTTTTTTCTTTTCACAAGATGCAATGGGATTTAGCAAAGGTAAATAATACTAATAACGAACCTAGGTTCGCCATACATTTCTAGAACAATATGCATAATAAATACAGGGACATAAACAGAAAAAGGAATAATACTATGTACAGACATAAGTCTAATGTATAACTGATACAATAAGTACTAGGAGTCGTAGCTCCCAAAAGGTACTACAAAAACTGAGATAGTCTGGCCGACCTCAAACGTCCATCTGTTCAAACAGCAACAGCAACAGCAAGTACCAACAGAAGACATACAGATATGGGTGAGATTCCCGTTCATCAACACAACAAAATAGCAGTAGTAAAAACGGGATGACTCACCGGGTAACAGCGCACCCAACATGCTTACAAGAATTTCTCAATGTCGAACATATTAAGCAGTTGACAGCATAATATCATGTTAAGCAGTTAACAGCATAAAATAAGGTATTCTTAAACAGTACAGCGATGTATAACAGTAAATGTAAACATCAATAGCCATGCAATGCAATGCAATGTATATGACTCAATGTCAATGTCACTGGGTACTACTCTGACCCCTACTCCATGGAGCTAACAAAACGTCGGAGAGAGTGAATGGGAGGACATGTTCCGTGCGCGCCAGCCTTGGGCAAGATGCTACAACATTCGTAACGTGCACGTATCTGGCTTTACGGTAACACTCTCGACCAAACATGAAAAGTACGGCATCTAGTAGAGGATATCAGTGTATTTCACGGATTCGCCACGACACAGAAGAGCTACCAACTGGTCACATGTCAGCCCTTCCAACCCTGATACCTCCAAAAAGACCATTGAAGATCGTCACCGTAAGATTCGCACCCGCATCAAGGTGTAAGCTCAACTCCTAGGCTCAAGGCCTTACGACTATGCAAATGAAATGCCAATGCTTACGCAAAGCAGATGCGATCAAGCAATGTCTATCCCCCGGATAAACCTCGAAGTCTACTAAGGTTCTCTTCCTTAGGAACTATACGCGTCTTTTGAAAACAAAACCTTTATCCACCGGATAAATCTCGTGATTCCTCCGGGATCGAGTCATCACAAGACTGAAACAATTGAACGACTGATCGGGGTCCGAATCACCGGTCCGTCATCGAACTACTGTTTCAAAACCCAAAACGTTTCATGTTTGTGTTTATGTCTTATGAAGTCATTGATGTATTAGGTCATCAATGGTATAGCATGTGGTCTTGTTCCATTACATACCATACTTAATTATCCCTTGTTTTCAACTCTAAGTCAATTACTTAACTTAGGTTTTTAAAACGTAAAACTTTACAGTTTGAGTTGAAAAACACTCTTCATAAACAAACCATTTCTCGCGAGGCGAAGGTCTATGTCGCGACGCGAGGCTGAGAAGTTATCTTTACTGCTTGGAAAGTCCTTCTGCTTCGCGAGGCGAGGATTGTATCGCGACGCGAGGCAGAGAAGTGATCTTTTCTATTCAAACAGTCTTTCTGCTCCGCGAGGCGAGGATTATATCGCGACGCGAGGCAGAGAAGCTGCATCTTCACTATTTAGGCGGTTCGCGGGGCGAGAACTGCTTCGCTACGCGAGGCCGAGAAATTTCATCTTTGTTGCTCGGGATAGTCCACTGTCTCACGAGGCGAGACAATGTTAGCCTGGCGAATGCCTTATCTTCCCTCTGTCTCGCGAGGCGAGACGAGGTTCGCTGGGCGAGTGCCCTGTTTCTCCTTTTCCCTAACTCCTTCATTATTTCTTCTTTTGAAAAACTTAGTTTGATTAAAAGACCTATGGCTAAAGAAAAGACATTTTCCCACTTTGATGACACACTTTAAAGGTTAAAACTTCATTTGATCTTTGGATCAAAAATCACTTTTGTTTCTCTTTGAAATCCTAGGTTATAAATCATGTTTTGTTGCATCAAAACTTTGCCAAAACAAGAACAACATATGTTCTTATATTTTCCTCTTACTAAGGCCACAAGCCTACTCCAATGAAAACAAAATGGAGACTTTGCTTTGCCAACAAAGCAAATGTAGCTCAAAAGCTCACACAATTATGGTAAACCACAATACACATTACTACATCATAATCAAACATATCCATCACACATCATGGTCTCATAATCAAACAATAAAAGTCCATACTTGATCTAGTGATCAAAGTAGGTTTTTCAACATACATGGAAATGATTTTCATTCAATCATATCTTCATCAACATATGCTAAAGCACACTACAACATACTCAAGCATAAACTCATCATGACAATCTTGTTCTCCAAGAGAACTTAACAAAACTTAACATATAAAAGTGAACCCAAACTAAAGGGTTTCACCCACACATAAAATTAAACAACCATTCTCACTACCACCATCTTGGTGTGATGAGGTTATTCTCCCCATACCTGTTGATGAGCAGATTCCCGGATCAAAGTCAGTTGATCGGTTTGTGAACCTCCTGGCAATCGTCAACAACTACAACAACACAACAACCAACATTAAACAACAATCAAAACCAATCTCAACTATCCTAACAAAGAGGATTTCGGCCACCCTAGGTTAAAAAGGTTAGGAATTGGTTTTGGTTTTCCATTTCATGGATTCAAATGCATTAGGAAAGCTAAGGATGAAATCAAGTGTTAAAAATCAAAAATTGATGAAAACACTATTCATCATCTTCAAGTAGGGTTCGGCCAAAAATGCTTTTTGAGCTATGATGAGAGTTGAATCATAAGCTCTTAGGTTTAGGTAGAGATTGATGATGTGAGTTCAAAGAACTTGGTCTTACCTCAAAAGGATTTTTCTACAATTTCCTATGGATTTTCAAAGTTTTGGATTTAAGAAATTCTTTTCATGAAAATTAAGATTGATCTTGAAATAAAGAAAGATTCAAGAAGCTAAGAGATCATAGAAGTGATCTTACCTTGAAATGAAGAAAGATTGCTCAAGGAATCAAGTGAATCCAACAAAAACTCAAGCTTTTCTAAGTGAAAATGGAGTTTTCTCTCAAGAACAACTATGGAGCTTCTAAGGATGAGGGGCTGTGCGAAAATGATGAAGTGAGGGGCTGAGTTCAGCCTCTTAAAAGTTCACTTAAGGGTAAAAAGGTCATTTGCCAAAAGGGTATAATGGTAAAAGTGTAAAAGACTAAGGTTAGAGCCATTTTGGTCATTTTGCGTCCAGATATTTCCGAACGTCATGACGACTCTGGCATACTCTCCCAAGTGTCCTGGGATGATGTGATATCAAGATTATTTGTTGGCGAGTCTCGGTAAATCCATATGTGGCTCCGTTCGTCACCCGATTGAGGATTCCGCCCGAACGAAGGTCAGGAAGTGATTTTTCTGAAATTTTTACGAAATTTAACCAAAACGTAGATAATCGAATTCTAAGACTTACTGTCTCGTTCACGGGTCCATCTGAGGTCTTCTGAGCAGTAAAATCATACTGTCAGTGTAAAAACGCAGACCAGACTCCGTTTGAGTTTTCGACTCAAAACTTAATCGTAGCTTCCTACGATATCGTCGAGCATGACTATGGTCTCGGAATATTTTATTTCTATTCCTAAGACCTCGAATAAAATAAAGACATTAAAATACTAAAGAATTAGAAAACGTGAAAATCGGGGTGTTACAGAGTTCACATACAATAATAGTTTCCACTCGAGTATCGGCACGGGGCCAAACGAGGCACTGTATGGACGAAAGTGCAGAACACCACTCTGTTGGTATGAGACCGGGGAGAATCAGTTGATAGGCCCAGAGATGGTACAACGAACGACGGAGCAAGTTAAGAAAATTCGAGAAAATATGAAAATCGCACGGGATCGACAAAAGAGCTACAGTGACAAGAGGAGGAGACCTTTGGAGTTCCAGGAAGGCGATCATGCCTTTATAAGAGTCACTCCAAGAACTGGAATCGGCAGGGCAATCAAATCCAGAAAGCTTACACCTAGATTCATTGGACCATTTCAAATTCTTCGCCGAATTGGTCCAGTTGCCTACCAAATTGCCTTACCTCCCAACCTATCCAATATTCACAATGTATTCGACGTATCCTAACTCAGAAAATACCATCCTGATCCATCACACGTGATAGAGCCCGAATCAATTCAGGTAAGGGAGAACTTGGAATACGAATCGTTGCCTGTACGGATTGACGACACGAGGGTGAAAGAACTCCGCGGAAAGCAAATTCCCTTAGTCAAAGTCATATGGGATGCTACCACAGGAGATGCCACTTGGGAACGTGAAGAGGATATGCAGCAGCTGTAATGCCCCGATTTTCACGTTTTCTAATTCTCCAATATTTTAATGTTTATATTTTTTTGGAGGGTTTTGAGAGTGAAATAAAATATTCTGAGAAGATAGGAATGTTCTACACAACCATAGGAAGCCATGGTTAAGTTTCGGGCGAAAGCTCAAACGGAGCCCGGTCTGCGTTTTTCACGGATAGTAGCCTTTTTCTACTATCGAGAGCTAATTTGGGCTCGTGAACGAGACAGTAAGTCTCGGGATTTTATTCTCTACATCTTCATTAAAATCTGTCCTGACGTCCAAAAAATAATAATAATATATTATATTCGGTCGTATAATCGAACCATGAGGCGTTTGGAGTTGTAAAGGGATTCAACGAGACCCGACAACGGATAAGCTCGATACCACGTCATCCCAGGACGCTTGGGAGAGTATGCCAGAGTCGTCATGACGATCGGGAAAATCTAGATGCGAAATGACCAAAATGCCCCTAACCATAGTCTTTTGCACTTTTACCATTTTACCCTTTTGGCAAATGACCATTTTTCCCTTAAGTGACTTGTTTTAAGGCTGAACTCAGCCCCATCCAGCCCCTTCTTCACGCACACAGCCCTCCCAAAGCACACTCCATCTTCAACCTTGAGAAGCTCCATTGTTGTTCTTGAGAAAAGCTTGGTTTCTTATTGGAATCACTTGATTCCTTGAGCAATCTTCCTTCATTTTAAGGTAAGATCACTTCTATGATCTCTTAGCTTCTTGAATATCTCTTTATTTCATGATCAAGATCCATTTTCATGAAAATCATTTCTTAGATCCAGAAGTTTGAAAATCCATAGGAAATTGTAGAATAATCATTTTGATGTGAGACCAATTTCTTTGAACTCACCTCATCATTCTCTACCTAAACCCAAGAGCTTATGATTCAACTCTCATCATAGCTCAAAAAGCACAATATGGTCGAACCCTATGTGATGATGATGAATAGTGTTTTTCATCAATTTTTGATTTCTAACACTTGATTTCATCCTTAGCTTTCCTATTGCCTTTGAATCCATGAATGGAAAACCAAGATCAATTCCTAACCTCTTTACCCTAGGTTGGTCGAAACCCTCTTTGTTAGAATTGTTGAGTTTGGTTTGATTGTTGTTTAATGTTTGATTTTTTGGTTGTTTGTAGTTGGTGACAACTATCAGGAGGTTCACAAACTGATCAACCGACTTTGATCCGGGAATCTGCTCTTCAATAGGTATGGGGGGTGAACCTCATGACACCAAGATGGTGGTGGTGAATATGGTTGTTTAGTTTATGTGTGGGTGAAACCCTTTAGTTTGTGTTCACTTTTAATTGTTAAGTGTTGTTAAGTTCTCTTGAAGAACAAAGTTGTCTTGATGAGTTTATGCTTTAGTGTGTTGTAGTGTGCTCTAGCATATGTTGATCATGATGTGATTGAATGAAAATCATTTCCGTGTATGTTGAAAACCTACTTTGATCACTAGATCTAGTATGGACTTTTATGTTTGATTATGAAGCTATGATGTGTGATGGACTCTTATGTTTTGGTTATGATGTAATGATGCATTTGTTGTTTATCATAATTGTGTAAGTTTTGTAAGCTATAACTTGGTTAGTTTGGTGAAGTAAATCTTCACATTGATGCATAGTTGGCTTTTAGCCATAACCTTGAGAAAAGGAAGAGTTTGAGTAGTTCTTGAACAATTAAGTTTTCAAGTAAGAAAAGTGTTTTAGTGGCTTATGTTTTTCAAAGAAAAAACCTAAGTGACTTTGATCCAAAGATCAAATGGAATTAAATCTCAAAGTGTTTTCACCAAAGTGAAACATGTTTTATGCCTTATCCTTAGTCCATCTAGTTAATCAAGTGACTCAAAATGAGACAAGAGGTGTTTTCATGAAGAGAATCAAATGGTTCCATAAGGTTAATGTCTTGTTTTAAGGCAACTTTTCACTAAGCGAATTTACCTTCGCTAGGCGAAAACAGAGGAATTCTAAGTTAGGCATCACTGCCTCACTTTCGCTAAGCGAATCCTGAGATTTCGCTACGCGAATGATGTTTCGCCGAGCGATCCAGAGGAGTTTCAAAAGAGGTGTAACCGCCTCCAATCTCGCTAAGCGAATCCATATTCGCTAAGCGAATATTACAAACTTCGCTACGCGAATTATGTTTCGTCGTGCGATGCAGAGGAGTTCCAAAGGAGGTATTAATGCCTCATTTTCGCTAAGCGAATGTAATTCCGCTAAGCGAATTTCATGTTTCAAAAAATGCTAGAAATGAAGTACGTAGTTCAAATGTTGTTTCAAATCAAATGAATTTTCAACTGTAAAAGCTGTTTTGGTTTACAAAGGAGTTTTTAACTCAATCGTAAAGTTTTACGCGTGAAAAACCTAAGTTAAGTAATTAACTTAGAGTTGAAGACAAGGGTTAATTAAGTATAGTATGTGGTGGAGCATGACCATGTACTATACCATTGATGACCTAGTACATCAATGACTTCATAAGACTTAAGTGAATCAACACTTATTTCCTTAATTGAAAGACAAGGAATTAATATCTTAGAAAGGCTCAAAGACTTATCTAAGAGGATTCTCAATCCTTATTCATAATGCTTAGGACTTTATACATAATTCATAAGACGTAAACACAAACATGAAACGTTTTGGTTTTTGAAACAGTAGTTCGATGACGGACCGGTGATTCGGATCCAGGTTAATTGTTCAATTGTTTCCGTCTTGTGATAACCGGAATGAGAGGGATCCTGAGGCTGTGCAGGTATGGGACTGTACAGTGGAAGGAATCCTGAGGCTATGCAGGTATGGGACTGTATAGTTAAGGGAAGGCATATACGAATTGATTAGTACTACCCATGCCAACAAGATTTATCTTCTTTTTCGGGAGCTTAGAACATAAGAACTTTATAGTTAAGCGTGCTTGACTTAGAGTAATTATGGGATGGGTGACCATCTGGGAAGTTTCCTAGAAAGCGTTTGAGTGAGGACAAAACACACTGAAAAGACTTGTGTTGGTTTGTGGGGACAGTCGGCGATTCTGAAAGCAGTCTGGATCATTCCAAAGGAATCACGAGATATTTATCCGATGGATAAATGTTTTATCCGATGGATAAATGTTTTATAAAACAAAGGCGTGTGTAGTTTCTAAGGAAGAGAACCTTAGTGAACCTTGAGGTCTATCTAATAGATAGATACTGCTTTATCGCATCTGCTTTGTGTAAGCATTGGCATTTCATGTGCATAGTTGTAAGGCCTTGATCCTAGGAGTTGAGCTTACACCTTGATGCGGGTGCGAATCTTACGATGACGATCTTCAATGGTCTTTTTGGAGGTATCAGGGTTGGAAGGGCGGACATGTGACCAGTTGGTGATTCTTCTGTGTCGTGGCGAATCTGTGCAATACACTGATATCCTCTACTAGATGTCGTACTTTTCATGTTTGGTCGAGAGTGTTACCGTAAAGCCAGATACGTGCACGTTACGAATGTTGTAGCATCTTGCTCATGGCTGGCAGAAACCGGAACATGTCCTCCCATTCACTCTCTCCGAATGTTTTGTTAGCTCCATGGAGTAAGGGTCAGAGTAGTACCCAGTGGCATTGGCATTGAGTCATGTACATTGCACTGCATTGCATGCCTGTTGATGTTTACATTTACTGTTATACATCGCTGTTCTGTTTAAGAATGCATTATATTATACTGTTAACTGTTTAACATGATTTATATTGAGAGTTTTAGTATGTTGTTTAACATGTTGGGTACGCTGTTACCTGGTGAGTCGTCCCGTTTTTACTACTGCTGTTTTGTTGTGTTGATGAACGGGAATCTCACCCATATCTGTATGTTTTCTGCTGGTACTTGCTATTGCTGCTTGAACAGATGGACGCGACGATGGTTCGGTTCAGCAGTCCCTTTGAGTTCGGAAGTGGACTCTTTTGCTGTTTTAGTTTTGTTGGCGGCCAGACTATGTCAGTTTTTGTAGTTCCTTTTGGGTGCTACGACTCCTAGTACTTATTATATTTCTAATGTCAATCATACATTAGACTTATGTCTGTATATAGTAGTATTGATGTTTCTGTTTTCCATTTTCTGTTTCTGTATTTATAATACAATATGTTCTAGAAATGCTTGGTGGACTTAAGTTCATTTATTAGTATTATTTATTACCTTTACTAATCCCATTACATCTTTATGAAAAGAAAAGAAAATAAAAAATCATATTTTCTGCATTAATAAATATTTTCGGCCTTATAAACGTTCGGGAATGTGACACTCGGGAAAGGGTGTTGCAGCAGCCTATTGTGTAGGGTAGGGTTTTTGGTTGGTTTTTAATGTTTTGACTTGATATCTAGGGCTATCACATTTAGTTAGGGTACTATCCAAGAAATGAGGATTTTTGGAGATCCCTAGCTATTTTTCATATTTTTCATTCAATAGGGCCGAACCCTAGGGGTAGTGCAGTAGGAGAAATCTTTTATTTTTGAGCTAATGCCTTCATTGATTATGTTTAGGGATACCTAAGGATCATTGATCCAGAAGTTAGGAGTTGTTCGATATCCCTACCCTAATTAATTAAATAGGGGCAGTAGCTAATCCTAAGGAATTAGGAAGTTTTTGATTTAACTGTATTGATTTCTGGTTGTGTTTTGTTGTATAGAATCGGACAAGATTCGAACATCCGACAGCACACCCGACTGACAGCTGCGGAGTCGTAGCCGGAGCTGCATGAGGAAATCACTAAGGTGGGGAGAAAGAACTAATATCGTCGGGAAGGCAAGCTTAGTATAGAGTATATATATCTGTATAGGGGAACCCTAAAACGCTACTAGAGGTTGAGCCCTGGATAAAGTGCTTAGATCCTAGGTGTAGGTACTTTTGGGCTATCACCGTTAAGTTGATATTATGAATGATGAGACTGATTGAGGTTGACTGTGTTGAATTATTTAATTGATTACCTATTGATTTTATTTTGGTGAACTGTCTGTTTGATGAACTATTGCCTGAATTTATGATGATAACTGTACTGGAAAGATCTTCTGTTGCGGTGTTTATTGTGATTGGTTGGTGGAGTGTTGATGAGAGTATGGTGAGCGATGATGTTGCTCGGGTTGATATCGTTGTGGTCCCGACCGTGGAGCCGTGGCTCGTAGACGCAAGGCGTCGTGATGCTGATGCTGATGTGATGTTGATGATAATGTGATGTTGATGTTGATGATTGATGTTGACGTTGATGTGATGCGATGTGTCGTGGTCGTGGACGAGTGTTTAGGCGTGAGGTTCTGATATCAACCTGCGATAGATGTTTGTTGCATTTTCATATCATTTCATACCACAGCATTTGGTCCCAAAGAGGGATGTCCAATTGGGAACGTTACATAAAATCCCGAGGCGGGATATGATGTGATGTGATGTGATGTAATCCCGACGGGAATGTCCAATTGGGGACGTGATGTATCGGCCGACATGCATATAGGGAAGACAGCATATATATAGGGACTAGTATCCCTCCTATAGGCTTATTTGAGAGAATGATGTTTGAGATGATTGTGATGGGTGACTTAAGAGATAGGTGATGTTGTGTTGTATATGTTATCTGTGTTGTGTGATGTATATATATAAATGTTGTACTGATGCCCCTCTCCCATATTGATTATATATGTTTCTTATCTCCCGCTATTTTTCTGTATGTGTTGCTCTTATTTTATGGAAAGACCCCGAGGAGGAACCAGTTGCTGAAGAGCTGGACGACATTCCTTACGAGCCTGACGCTGGAGGACGTGCCACGGACCCTAGCCTCGAGAGGTTAGGCAATGATCGTGGCTAGCCGGAGAGCTGTCTCTTGGCTTAGTTATGTATTTTGATTTCATTCAGTACTAATATACACTATATGTAGTAGTTTATTACTATGGCCCTACTGATGGGGCAATGCCGTATATGATATATTTCTTTATATTTTAAGCTGTGTACTTTGAAGTGTTGCGTGCCGTGTATTTGATTGCTTCCGCGCTAAATTTTCCACTTCGCTTCGTTTTAATAAGGCGCACTAACATTTATTATGCGATTAAGATTAGTTAATATCTTAGGTTCTACTGATGGGACGGCGGGTCGTCTCACATGTAGCACACAGCAATAAAAAATATGCAACATTCCAACAGCCATCTCTCGAGTCACACATCACGTCCATCTTAAGGAATTATTCTCTCAGATCAAACCTCTACGAGGGATACTAATCCCTATACGCATGTCGGCCGATTTCATCACGTCCCCAGTTGGACATCCCCGTCAGGATCAATAGAATACGTCCCCACTTGGACATCCTCGTAAGGATCAATAATTCACTTCCCCACTTGGACATCCCCGTAAGGATCAATAACGTCCCCAATTGGACATCCCGCCTCGGGATCGGTGTTACACAATTCGCCCCCCACTTGGGCATCCCCCATTGGGATCAAATATGCTATGATATGCCACAAACATCCTCAACGAGTTCGATATCGGATCTCACGCCTAAGCTCTCAATCAAAAACAACACGATGTCACTGCATCCACACGGCCACAGCCTTGACGCCACACGTCCACGAGCCACAGCTCAAATAACACGGCCACAGCCTCAAATCAACAGCATAACAGCAACGGCACCATCCACGGTATCGACCCGATAAACAGCACGGCACACAGCCAAACTTAATTCTACGGCATTTCGCCACCACACGACAATTATCGCAAACAGCATAATGCCAACAACAGTAATAACATCGTCATATCAACAAGTGTGCTAATACACAAATCATCATATAGGCAGATGCACAAATGAGCATATAGGCATTTTAGCATGCATATCAAATCAACCTCAACAACAACGTCGTCTAGCCTAGGGTATTAACATTGGGGTGATAGCCCCAAAGATACCTACACCTAGGGTTTAGGTACTTTGCCACGGGCTCAACCTCTAGTAGGGTTTAAGGCTCCCCTACACATGCATACATTCTACACTACGCTTGCCTTCCCGACGATAACAGTCTCTTTCTCCCCACCTAAAGGATTGCGTAGCAGGAATCATGAACACAATCACAAGCTCACCACCACCACCACCACCACAACCACCACGAAATCAACCTTAACAGCCATCACCACATGGTATCTAAGCCACCCAACTCGCAGCTACAGCCTCCTCTGGGGGCTCGCACACCCATAATCATGAACTTTGCCCTAATCACGAAAACAACGGGTAAACAATCATTGTTAAACCTAGGGCAATACCAAAACCAAAGAGATTCAAAGGAAAAGCTCGAAGAACACGAAGAACATAAAGTTAACGTGTTAAAGATTCGAGCTTACCTTCGTGAAATCAAGAAATCAACCGGTGAATCTTGAAGTACTTGAAGCCCTGATCACAGTGGTGTAGTCAGAATCACGATCCGATGCTCCAATATCCCTCTACCTCAAGCTTCTCTCTCTAGAATTCCTCTTTCTCTCTCTACTGGTTCTCTGGTCCAGAAAATGCACAAGAATTTCATGCAAGAGAAATGAGAGAAGAAAACTTAAGTAATGCTGTCAGGCTGTCAACGCTTGAGCATGGGAACACTCCATGCTTCAGCATGGGCACGCTCTGGCATGGGAAAACTCCACGCTTGAGCGTGGAACGCTGATTGCCACGTCTCGGCCACGCGTCGCATGCGCGCTGACACGTGCACCCCCACGCGTCCACTCTCCACGTTTACCCACGTTCGAGAATCCACGGTCCACGTTAGAGCATGGGATCTCTCCACGTCTAAGCGTTGGACACTGATCAGAACGGTTCTCACACGTTTTTGCACATTCTGAGCTCATTCTAGGGCCAAATTGTCCCAAATTTGAACCATAGCTTTCTCAACACATAAGGAACATAATTAAGTCCTTAAAAATGCTTAATTAATGTCCCACACCATAAACAAGAAAACGAGGTGTTACATTACTACCCCCCTTAAAAAGAATTTCGTCCCCGGAATCCGTCGTACCTTTAAAACAAACTCGGGTACTGCTGTCGCATATCTTCTTCTCTTTCCCATGTAGCATCCCCGTCGTTGCATCCCATATGACCTTGACTAAGGGAATCTTCTCTTCGATACGTACAGGCAACGCCTCATATTCTAAGTTCTCTCTTATCTGTATTGATTCAGGCTCTATCACGTGTGATGGATCGGGATAATATTTTATGAGTTGGGAAACATGGAAGACATCATGGATATTGGACAGGTTGGGAGGTAATACAATTTGGTAGGCAACTAGACCAATTCGACGAAGGATTTGAAATGGTCCAATGAATCTAGGGGTAAGCTTTCTGGACTTGATTGCCCTACCAATTCCAATACTTGGAGTGACTCTCATGAAAACATGGTCGCCTTCCTGGAACTCCAAGGGTCTCCTCCTCTTGTCACTGTAGCTCTTCTACCGATCCCGTGCGACTTTCATCTTTTCCCGAACCTTCTGCACTTGCTCTGTTGTCCGCTGCACAATCTCTGGGCTTGACAACCGATTCTCCCCGACTTCATACCAATGGAGTGGGGTCCTGCACTTTCTTCCATACAGTGCCTTGTATGGCGCCATGCCAATACTTGAGTGGAAACTATTGTTGTATGTAAATTCAATCAGTGGAAGGAAATGATCCCAACTTCTTGTGTTTTCCAAAACACATGCTCTTTACAGGTCCTCCAAAGATTGAATCGTTCTTTCAGACTGACCATCCGTCTGTGGATGATAGGCTAAACTCATCTGTAGCTTAGTTCCCAAAGCACTGTTCAGACTTTGCCAAAACCTAGAAGTAAATCTCGGATCTCGGTCCGAAATTATACTTGAAGGTACTTCACGCAACCTTACAACTTCCTTGATGTAAATCTGGGTTAACCTTTCTAAAGAATAACTCTGGTTGATCGGCAAGAAATGAACACATTTCATAAGCCTATCAACGATCACCCAGATTGCATCGCACCTCTTTTGCTTCCTTGGTAGTTCGGAAACAAAGTCCATTGCAATGCTATCCCATTTCCATTCTGGGACGTCCAATGATTGCAATAACCCTGCTGGTTTCTGGTGTTCAATCTTTGCCTTTTGACAAACCAAACAGGATTGGACATACTCTGCTACCTCCTTCTTCATCCCTAGCCACCAAAACATCCTCTTCAGGTCTTGGTACATCTTCGTAGCTCTTGGATGAAAGCTTAGCTTGCTCTTATGGGCCTCCTCTAAGATCATCTTCCTGATTTCCTTATCTTTTGGGACATAGGTCCTTTCTCCAAACCTTAAGATTCCATTAGTAACTTTCTTAAACTCTGAAGTCCTTCCTTCTTCTACCATCTGGTTCACTTTCTGTAGATACTGGTCTTCTCCTTGCTTCTTCCAAATCAAATTCAGGAAATCACTGGTGATAGTGACCATTCCCAAACTTATCTTATCTCTAGATAGCTTCACATCCAGATTCAGGTCTCTGAACTGTTCCAGCAGTTCCAGCTCCTTCACCATCATAGCGGACATATGCAAAGATTTCCGACTCAATGCATCCGCTAACACATTGGCCTTCCATGGATGGTACTGTAGATCAAATTCATAATCCTTTATGAATTCCATCCATCTCCTCTGCCTCATGTTCAACTCCTTCTGGTCGAACAAATACCTTAAACTCTTATGGTCGCTAAACACACTGAATTTAGCACCATAGAGGTAATGTCTCCATATCTTTAATGCAAACACTATCGCTGTCAACTCTAGATCATGGGTTCGGTAATTCCGTTCATGCATTCTTAACTGTCTGGAAGCATAAGCCACAACTTTCCTTTCTTGCATGAGTACGCAACCCAGGCCTTGACACGATGCGTCACAGTACACATTAAATGACGCTGATGGATCTGGCAAGACTAGTACCGGCGATGTTTTTAACCTCCTTTTCAGCTCTTGGAAACTAGCCTCACACTCTTCTGTCCATTCAAACGCTTTTCCTTTTCTCGTTAATTGCGTTAGAGGTAACACAATCTTTGAGAATCCCTCAATAAACTTCCTGTAGTATCCTGCTAGCCCAAGAAAACTTCGGATCTCACTTACCGTCCTAGGGCTTTCCCACTTAACCACAGCTTCTACCTTCGCAGGATCTACTGCTATGCCGTCCTTGTTGATCACATGTCCAAGGAATTGTACCTCTTCCAGCCAGAACTCACACTTAGACAACTTGGCATAGAGTTGTCTATCCTTAAGAACTTGAAGTACAACCCTCAGATGCTCTTGATGTTCTTCTTTTCCTGAGGAGTACATAAGGATGTCATCGATGAAAACAACGACAAACTTATCAAGGTACGGTCTGAAGATTCTGTTCATATAGTCCAAAAACACTGCCGAAGCATTAGTCACACCGAAAGCCATAACTAAATACTCGTAGTGTCCGTACCGACTCCTGAAAGCTGTTTTCGGTAGATCATCTTCTTCCACCCTTATTTGATGATAAACGGATCTCAGACCTATCTTCGAGAACACCATTGCTCCCCTCAACTGGTCCATAAGATCGTCAATCCTTGGCAACGGGTACTTATTCCTGATCGTTACCTTGTGGAGCTGTCGGTAGTCCACACTCAACCTCGAACTACTGTCCTCCTTCTTAATGAACAACACCGCTGCTCCCCACGGCGAAACACTGGGTCTTATAAACTGCTTCGTCAACACATCATCCAGTTGCTTCTTCAGTTCTGCCAACTCTGTTGGGGATATTCGATAGGGTGCTATCGAAATCGGTCCAGTTCCGGGTACAAGATCAATGGCGATCTCTATCTCCCGCTTGGGTGGCAATCCTTGCACATCATCTGGGAAAACATCTAGAAACTCACGCACCACCGGCAAAGCATCCAGACTCGGAGCCTCCTTGACTTCCAAAGAAAACAGCACCATGCACTCTCCTGATTGTACACCTCTCGAAATACCATCATTGGCAGTCAATGATCCAGATTGCTCGGAGAAACGGAAGGTTTTATTTGAACAGTCTAGTACAACATGGTTGGCCGAAAGCCAGTCCATGCCTAGGATAACATCAATCTGCTGCATAGGCAGATAGACTAGGTCGACAAGAAAAGATCGGTTTTCTATATTGACCGGGCATTGTAAACAGACTAATAGGGTTGTTAGGGAATCACCAGTAGGTGTAGAAACAGTCAAATCATATGGTAAGGATGAAACAAGTAAACTCAAATGATTCACACACGCTAAAGAAATAAAGGAATGTGTAGCCCCGAAATCAAACAAAACAGATAAGAGTCTCCCATCTACTAAGCATTTACCTTGTATCAGATCGGGACATTGAGAAGCTTCAGATCCTCTCACAGCAAACACTCTTCCCGTCGTCTTTGGCCTGTCCTGCTGGCTCACCACGGGTTGTCTTATTTCCGTATCCTGAGTCCTTCTTCCTTGCTGTTGAACTTGACTCCCACTAGCATTCCCTTGTCGACGTTCCTTGGCATAGTTGCCCCACTTTCCACAACGGAAACAGTTGACATCAGGTGCTCAAGGATAATCTCTCACTAGATGTGGTCCGCCGCATCGGAAGCACGTGGAAAATCCAGGTTGGCCTTGATTGTTACTCCCTCTTCCATAACTTGTCGTTTGTTGATTCGGGCGACTGTAAGGCTTTGCCCTCTGTTGAACTCTTCCTCCTCTGCCTCTCTGATTATTACTTCTAACAGGCCACCACTTTTCACTTGAGCTGGTGCAACTCTCTCTTGATCATGCCCTTCCAGTACTGTACATTTTTCAATCAATTCTGGGAATGATCGGATGCTTAACGGTAGCATAGCCCTCTTCAGCTCGGGCCTGAGCCCGTCTTCAAACCTTCTACACACCCAATCCTCGGCTGGGTGCACCTGATAGAATTGGGAGAATTTCACCAGCACCTCAAACCTCATGGCATATTCCCCCACTGACATCTGTTCCCGCTTCAGGTTCTGGAACTCTTTCTCTTTCTCTTGACGGACACTCCTCGGAAAATACTTTTCCAAAAAGCTCTCTCGGAACGCGTCCCAAGTCAGCATTCTCCCTTTAGTTTCTAGGAGCCTCTGCTTGTTCCTCCACCACTCTTCTACTACTCTAACTAGCATGAAAGCAGCGTATGTGACTTTCCTATCCTCCCTGTAGTGTGTAGCCATGAACACCTTCTCTATCTCTTGCAACCACGTCTCTGCAGCTTCAGGATTATATTCTCCGTGGAATTGGGGAGGGTTTCCCTTCATAAAAGCATTGAGACCGATATCCACCATCTCATTTCCTCTGACTGTGTGTAGCTGATCTTGCTTGGCTTCCCTCTTTTCCTGCCTCTGCATATACTGGGCAGTCTGTTGAGTTTGTTGCATCATTGCGGTAGCCAAATCCCTCATGGCACATATTGCTTCAGAGGCGTCACCACCACTTCCTATCCCTAAGTGGTCACCATTGCTGTTATTATCATTGCCTATGGTCGCAATCGGCCTTCCACCTCTTCCTCTTCCACGTCCTCTAGCCATCTAGCTTTATGTAAAAAGAAACTATCAGTTCCAATTCAGAAGACATATAATAGCACTTAACAGTTAAACATATCATATGCATTATGAATGAAAATAGTTATCACACTTCGATAACTCGCGCATCGGACACTTTACCCAAAACCCGACATAGTTGATACAACTTGGGTATCAACCATCAAACCCAGTACACTTGACCTCACAATCCGATATTAGAATCGAACTACTCTTATACCACCAAATGAGACGACCCGCCATCCCATTAAAGAACCTAAGATATTAACTAACCTTAAACCGTATTATGAACGTTAGCGCACTTTATACACAAGCGAAGCGAAGCGGAAGGATAATTAAAGCTAAACGAGAAATCAACTAAAGCACGCATAAAATCAGAGTACACAGTGCAACACCCTTTCCCGAGTGTCACATTCCGGAACGTTTATAAGGTCGAAAATATTTATTAATGCGGAAAATACGATTTTTCTTTTTCTTTTCTTTTCATAAAGATGTAATGGGATTAGTAAAGGTAAATAAATAATACTAATAAATGAACTTAAGTCCACCATGCATTTCTAGAACATATTGTATTCTAAATACAGAAACAGAAAACGGAAAACAGAAACATCAACATTACTATATACAGACATAAGTCTAATGTATGACTGACATTCAATAAGTACTAGGAGTCGTAGCTCCCAAAAGGTAATACAAAAACTGACATAGTCTGGCCGACAATAAAAATAAAACAGCAAAAGAGTCCACCTCCGAACTCAAAGGGACTGCTGAACCGAACCATCGTCGCGTCCATCTGTTCAAGCAGCAATAACAAGTACCAGCAGAAAACATACAGATATGGGTGAGATTCCCGTTCCCGTTCATCAACACAACAAAATAGCAGTAGTAAAAACGGGACGACTCACCAGGTAACAGCGTACCCAACATGTTAAACAGTTAAACCACATACTAAACCTCTCAATATAAATCATATTAAACAGTTAACAGTATAATATAATACATTCTTAAACAGAACAGCAATGTATAACAGTAAATGTAAACATCAACAAGCATGCAATGCAGTGCAATGTACATGACTCAATGCTAATGCCACTGGGTACTACTCTGACCCTTACTCCATGGAGCTAACAAAACATTCGGAGAGATTGAATGGGAGGACATGTTCCGGTTTCTGCCAGCCATGAGCAAGATGCTACAACATTCGTAACGTGCACGTATCTGGCTTTACGGTAACATTCTCGACCAAACATGAAAAGTACGGCATCTAGTAGAGGATATCAGTGTATTGCACGGATTCGCCACGACACAGAAGAATCACCAACTGGTCACATGTCAGCCCTTCCAAACCTGATACCTCTAAAAAGACCATTGAAGATTGTCACCATGAGATTCACACCCGCATCAAGGTGTAAGCTCAACTCCTAGGCTCAAGGCCTTACAACTATGCACATGAAATGCCAATGCTTACACAAAGCAGATGCGATAAAGCAATGTCTATCCATTGGATAGACCTCAAGGTTCACTAAGGCTCTCTTCCTTAGAAACTACACACATCTTTGTTTTATAAAACAGTTATCCATCGGATAATTCATTTATCCATCGGATAAATATCTCGTGATTCCTTTGGAATGATCTAGACTGCTTTCAGAATCGCCGACTGTCCCCACAAACCAACACAAGTCTTTTCAGCGTGTTTTGTCCTCACTCACACGCTTTCTAGGAAACTTCCCAGAAGGTCAAGCATCCCATAATTACTCTAAGTCAAGCATACTTAACTATAAAGTTCTTATGTTCTAAGCTCCCGAAAAGAAGATAATTCTTGTTGGTATGGGTAGTACCAATCAATTCTTATATGCCTTCCCTTAGCTATACAGTCCCATACCTGCATAGCCTCAGGATTCCTTCCACTGTACAGTCCCATAACTGCACAATCTTAGGATCTCTCTCTTATTCCGGTTATCACAAGACGAAAACAATTGAACGATTAACCTGGATCCGAATCACCAGTCCATCATCGAACTACTGTTTCAAAAACCAAAACGTTTCATGCTTGTGTTTACGTCTTATGAATTATGTCTCAAGTCCTAAGCATTATGAATAAGGATTGAGAATCCTCTTAGACGAGTCTTTAAGCCTTTCTAAGATATTAATCCTTGATTTTCAATTAAGGAAATAGGTGTTGATTCACTTAAGTCTTATGAAGTCATTGATGTACTAAGTCATCAATGGTATAGTACATGGTCTTGTTCCACCACATACCATACTTAATTAACCCTTGTCTTCAACTCTAAGT
Organism: Ammopiptanthus mongolicus; assembly: GCA_039655645.1. Taxonomy (NCBI): domain Eukaryota; kingdom Viridiplantae; phylum Streptophyta; class Magnoliopsida; order Fabales; family Fabaceae; genus Ammopiptanthus; species Ammopiptanthus mongolicus. The sequence continues at coordinate 35,249,843 of CM077350.1, forward strand.
TAATTAGTTAACTTAGGTTTTTAACACGTAAAACTTTATGATTGAGTTAGAAAACTCCTTTTGTAAACCAAACAACTTTTACAATCAAAAACTCTTTTGATTTGAAACAACGTTTGAACTACTTACCGCATTTCTAGCATTTTCTAAAAGGTGAAATCCGCTTAGGAGAGTACATTCGCTTAGCTAAATTAAGGCAGTGATACCTCATTTGAAATTCCTTTCTCGCGGGGCGAACAGAAGTTTCGCGTCCCGAGGCTGAGAGCTGTATTTGCTCCTTATACAAATCCTCTGTATCGCGAGGTGAATATTGTCTCGCGTCGCGAGGCATAGAACTGTATTTCAAACCGACCTTCTGCATCGCGAGGCGATAATTGTCTTGCGTCGCGAGGCAGAGAGCTGTAATTCTTCACTGCTTAAGCGGTTCGCGGGGCGAGAACTACTTCGCTGGGCGAGGCCGAGAAGCTGCATCTTTGCTGCTCGGGCTAGCCCACTGTCTCGCGAGGCGAGGCAAGGTTAGCTGGGCGAACGCCTTGTTTTCCCTCTGTCTTGCGGGGCGAGACAATGTTCGCTGGGCGAGTGCCCTGTTTTCACTTTTCCTTAACTTCTTCATTAATTCTATTTTGAAACACTTAGTTTGATTAACAAACCTACGGCTAAAGAAAAGACATTTTCCACTTTGGTGACACGCTTAAAAGGTTAAAACTTCATTTGATCTTTGGATCAAAATCCCTTTTGTTTCTCTTTAAAAACATAGGTTATGAAATCATGTTTTTCTTACTTCAAAACCTTGCTAGATCAAGAACAACACATGTTCTTATATTTCCTCTTACTAAGGCCACAAGCCTTCTCCAATGAAAAATGGAGACTTTGCTTCACCAACAAAGCAAATGTAGCTCAAAATGCTTACACAATCATGATAAACCACAATTACACCTTATTATATCATAATCAAAACATACAAGTCCATCACACATCATGGTCTCATAATCAAGCATAAAAGTCCATACTTGATCTAGTGATCAATGTAGGTTTTTCAACATACATGAAAATGATTTTCATTCAATCATCTCATCATCAACATATGCTAAAACACACTACAACATACTAAAGCATAAACTCATCATGACTATCTTGTTCTTCAAGAGAACTTAACAAAACTTAACAATTAAAAGTGAACCCAAACTAAAGGGTTTCACCCACACATAAACTTAAACAACCATCTTCACTACTACTATCTTGGTGTGATGTGGTTCACCCCCCATACCTGTTGAAGAGCAGATTCCCGGATCAAAGTCGGTTGATCGGTTTGTGAACCTCCTGATAGTTGTCACCAACTACAAACAACCAAACAATCAAACATTAAACAACAATCAAACATTAAACAACAATCAAAGAAAAACTCAACAATCCTAACAAAGAGGGTTTTGGCCACCCTAGGGTAAAAGGGTTAGGAATTGATCTTGGTTTTCGATTCATGGATTCAAAGGCAATAGGAAAGCTAAGGATGAAATCAAGTGTTAGAAATCAAAAATTGATGAAAAACACTATTCATCATCATCAAAAGGGTTCGGCCATATTGTGCTTTTTGAGCTATGATGAGAGTTGAATCATAAGCTCTTGGGTTTAGGTAGAATGATGAGGTGAGTTCAAAGAAATTGGTCTCACATCAAAATGATTTTTCTACAATTTACTATGGATTTTCAAACTTTTGGATCTAAGAAATGATTTTCATGAAAATGGATCTTGATCTTGAAATAAAGAGATATTCAAGAAGCTAAGAGATCATAGAAGTGATCTTACGTTAAAATGAAGGAAGATTGCTCAAGGAATCAAGTGATTCCAACAAGAAACCAAGCTTTTCTCAAGAACAACAATGGAGCTTCTCAAGGTTGAAGATGGAGTGTGTTTTGGGAGGGCTGTGTGCGTGAATGAGGGGCTGGATGGGGCTGAGTTCAGCCTTAAAACAAGTCACTTAAGGGCAAAATGGTCATTTACCAAAAGGGTAAAATGGTAAAAGTGCAAAAGACTAAGGTTAGGGGCATTTTGGTCATTTCGCGTCTCGATTTTCCCGATCGTCATGACGACTTTGGCATACTCTCCCAACTGTCCTGGGATGATGTGGTATCCAGCTTATCCGTTATCGGGTCTCGTTGAACCCCTTTACGACTCCAAACGCCTCCTGGTTCGATTATACGACCGAATATAATATATTATTATTATTTTTCGGACATCAGGACGGATTTTAACGAAGATGTAGAGAATAAAATACCGAGACTTACTGTCTCGTTCGCGAGTCCAAATTAGGTCTCGATAGTAGAAAAAGGCCACTATCCGTGAAAAACGCAGACCGGGCTCCATTTGAGCTTTTGCCCGAAACTTAACCATGGCTTCCTATGGTTGTGTAGAACATTCCTATCTTCTCGGAATATTTTATTTCACTCTCTAAACCCTTCAATAAAATGCAAACGTTAAAATACTGGAAAATTAGAAAACGTGAAAATTGGGGTGTTACACACCGCTGTAAAACATAAATATATATATATACATGCATCAACTGCCCCACCAGTAGGGCTACAGTAATAATATGTACACACAGAGTATAACAAAACTGACTATAACAAAATACATCAAAAGGTTAGAAACTCTCATGCTGGCAGCACTCACCACCCCCACTCAAAATACATCAAAATCCTCACAGCACACTCCTAGCACAGACGCACTGGCAGAAATCCCGTCACTGATGACGGCGATATCCGAAACTAACCTGTTCTTCATCCTCCTCTGGTACCGAAAACTCAAAACCTCTCAAGGTTGGGGTTTGTAGCTCCTCCACCGGCATCCGGCTCGTAAAGGGTGCCATCCAGCGCTTCAGCATCTGGTTCCTCCACGGGGTCTTCCCACAAAACAAAAAGCACACAGAGAAAAGACGAGGAGATAAGAAACACGTATTATCAAACATGGGAGAGGGGCAATAGGATAGTATATACGCATGTAGCACACAGCAACAAAAAATATGCAACATTCCAACAGCCATCTCTCGAGTCACATATCACATCCATCTCAAGGAATTATTCTCTCAGATCAAACCTCTACGAGGGATACTAATCCCTATATGCATGTCGGCCGATTTCATCACATCCCCAGTTGGACATCCCCATCAAGATCAATAACGTCCCCAATTGGGCATCCCCGTCCCCCACTTGGACATCCTCGTAAGGATCAATAATTCACGTCCCCACTTGGACATCCGCGTAAGGATCAATAACGTCCTTAATTGCACATCCCGCCTCGGGATCGGTATTACACAATTCGCCCCCACTTGGGCATCTTGGACATCCTCGTAAGGATCAATAATTCACGTCCCCACTTGGACATCCGCGTAAGGATAAATAACGTCCCTAATTGCACATCCCGCCTCGGGATCGGTGTTACACAATTCGCCCCCACTTGGGCATCCCCCATTGTGATCAAATATGCTATGATATGCCACAAACATCCTCAACGGGTTCGATACCGGATCTCACACCTAAGCTCTCAATCAGAAACAACACGATGCCACTGCATCCACACGGCTACAGCCTCGATGCCACGCGTCCACGAGCCACAGCTCAAATAACACGGCCACAGCCTCAAATCAACAGCATAACAACAACGGCACCATCCACGGCATCGACCCGATAAACAGTACGGCACACAGGCAAACTTAATTCTACGGCATTCTGCCACCACATGACAATTATCGCAAACAGCATAATGCCAACAACGGTAATAACATCATCATATCAACAACATGCTAATACACAAATCATCATATAGGCAGATACACAAATCACCATATAGGCATTTTAGCATGCATATCAAATCAACCTCAACAACAACGTCGTCTAGCCTAGGGTATTAACATAGGAGTGATAGCCCCAAAGATACCTACACCTAGGGTTTAGGTACTTTGCCACGGGCTCAACCTCTAGTAGGGTTTAAGGCTCCCCTACACAAGCATACATTCTACACTACGCTTGCCTTCCCGACGATAACAGTCTCTTTCTCCCCACCTGAAGGATTGCGTAGCAGGAATCATGAACACAATCACAAGCTCACCACCACCACCACAACCACCACGAAATCAACCTCAACAGCCACCACCATGTGGTATCTCAACCACCCAACTCGCAGCTGTAGCCTCCTCAGGAAGCTCGCACACCCACAATCATTAACTTTGCCCTAATCACGAAAACAACGGGTAAACAATCATTGTTAACCCTAGGGCAATACCAAAACCAAAGAGATTCAAAGGAAAAGCTCGAAGAACACGAAGAACACGACGAATATAAAGTTAACGTGTTAAAGAGTCAAGCTTACCTTCGAGAAATCAAGAAATCAACCGGTGAATCTTGAAGTACTTGAAGCGCTGATCGCAGTGGTGTAGTCGGAATCACGATCCGATGCTCCAATCTCCCTCTACCTCAAGCTTTTCTCTCTAGAATTCCTCTTTCTCTCTCTACTGGTTCTCTGGTCCAGAAAATGCACAAGAATTTCGTGCAAGAGAAATGAGAGAAGAAAACTTAAGTAATGATGTCAGGTTGTCCACCCTTGAGCATGGGAACACTCCACGCTTCAACGTAGGCACGCTCTGACATGGGAAAACTCCACGCTTGAGTGTGGAACGCTGATTGCCACGTCTCGGCCATGCGTCGCGTGCGCGCTGACACGTGCACCCCCACGCGTCCACTCTCCACGTTTTGACGTGCAACTACCCACGTTCTAGCATCCATGGTCAATGTTAGAGCGTGGGATCTCTCCACGTCTAAGCATTGGACGCTGATCAGAAAGGTTCTCACACGTTTTTGCATATTCTAAGCTCGTTCCAAGGCTAAATTGTCCCAAATTTGAACCATGGCTTTCTCAACACATAAGGAATATAATTAAGCCCTTAAACATGCTTACTTAATGTCCCACACCTTAGACAAGAAAATGGGGTGTTACAATAACTTTCACTCCAGACCTCATATCAAAAAACTGAACGGTGAAGATGTAGAACCACATGTCACGAACCTTTTATCCCAAAGTCAGCCCGATCCAACGGTTAAGGAATCTTGGATCATGAGATTACGATAACTGTACAGCCATAACCACCATAAGGAAAGGCTTCTCTATCACCAATATTGCAAAGTAGCAATACCTCTACCCAGTCCACGTGAGTAAACCAACGTCAGAGATAACTTAGTGCTAGATATCAGGATTGGGAGAGGTGCGGCACACAGAGAGAGAAAAGATGGCGCGCTTGTCAAGGGTGTACAATGGCCGTTATGAGTGTTCTGCGTTGTGTGTACCTTAAGTGACGTGCACAGCTTACCAATAGCTGTCACTCACTTAACCCAACCCAATTGGGCTAAAATACACTACAGGCCCAGTGTTTAATTTTAATTAATCAATTAAACTGATCACATTTGAATTATTAATTAAATCATATTTAATTAATCAATTAAATTAATTCTCTGAACATTTGCTCTATGCGTGTGACCCTATAGGTTCTCAATTAATTTGCAATAATATTAATTATTATTAATCATATTAATAATTAATTAATATTATATACAATGAGCGGCATCTAGCAATGCAGCATTGCTATCCAATTAATTAGAATATTGGTGATACAATTAAAAACTTATTGTAACCAGATATAATGTGCAGTCAACGTCTTTTCGTCTCAATGTCTTAATTGAACACAAGGCATAAATGTGTCATCCTTGTTAAGTTCAAATATTTATTTCTTGATCTAGTAATTAACGTACGATTATGTGGGCCCAATACCTCATATTGTCCACCTTAGCATGGCCATACATTTCTACGTCGCATACCGTCAAGAGGCCTATAGACATTACCCCTGTTATGTAGGAGGGACAAATCTTATCTACATCACTCACATTCCTCAACATATTTCATTGCAGGCCTAATAACTATCTTTATAGTTATCCTGTTACAGACAACGTTTAATATCATTAAAGCTTACAACTACATATGTTAGGAATCGTAGTGACTTCAAGTCGAAGGACTACTTCACTATGGTCATCATGAGAATCACTTATGACACTTACATAACTATTATGCAGCATTCTCATAGCAAGTCACTCCAGTATAAATATTCCACTAATATTTATACCTATGTTAAGACTTGATATCTTATATCTATGATCTGTGAGATGTGGTCATCAGTACACTCACACAATAGTTTCAATGTATTATTATTGTCCTTATTAATAATAATATTTGACTTTGGATATTTAAGAATAGTATTCTATAATTTAATGGTATCTCATGGTCAAGTCATACTTGACGTTCCATTAAATGAACTACTTATTCTAAGGACTTTATTATGCTATAAATATGATCATCAAATATAACATAATAAATAAATGGGCAAAATTACTCTTTTGGTTCCTTATCCTACTTGTTTTTTTTTTTCATTCTGGTCCCTTAACTTTTTTGTGTGACAAATAAGTCCCTATGTTTACAAACATTAACAACGTTGGCCTAAACATTAGTAAACACCGCCTCAAATGGTCTTACGTGCCCGTTAAGTATCTAACATGATGCTCACGTGCTGCTGGCTTAGTGGCTTGGCCAAAATGATATCATTTTGGCAACTTCAGATCGGTGTCTGAGTAAGGTAGATGTAAACCAAGCTTTGTAGCCATGGTTGTAGGGAAGAAGATTGAGAACCATGAACTCTAGGTCACCATTTAAGGGGGAGGAAGATAACCCATACACTGCCAATGGTAACAACCAGGTCGCCAGCCACTTAATACGTCCAGTTATGGACTTCACGGACACGTTTAACGGAGTTGAATGAAGAGTAACACTTAGGCCAATATTGTTAACGTTGGTAAACATAAGGGACTAGTTTGTTACAAAAAAAGTTAAGGGACCAAATTGAACAAAACAATTAACTTAAGGGACAAAAATGTAATTTTGCCTAAATAAATGCCTTATACATATATCAAATATATGATCAAAGTCATGATATAAAAGATTATCTACTCAAAATAGATTGGCCACTAGGGCTTACCCCAACAGTTTCTACTTCTTTATGATTGGTTAATTTCTATGCTTAATGCTTGTTGTGGCTTGATCATCCATGATTTGATCTTTGATTTGATTTGCAATTGGAAAGTTCTTATTGAATCTAGACATGAAATTAATCACCCAGTAAACCTTAACTCTAGGAATGGAATTTGGTTTATTAGTTATCTTTGAATCTCCAATCTTAATGCAAATCCACTATTTACGCCACATAAGGAATTAGGGTTTAATTTGGGGGTTTAGGCTCTTTCCACCTAAGGAATTAGGGATTGAGTATTTTAGTGGATTGATATTCGTTATTTGAAGTTTGAACCTGTATTAATTGTGATTTCATTGTATGAGGGGGAAGGATTAGTGAATTCTAACTCTAACATTTTTTCTCTCTAGAAGTTAAAACCATTTTTGTTTACCAAGTGTTTGATAAAATCCCAAAAAGACCTTTAAGCTTTATTTTGTTATTTTTGAATCTAATCTTTAGTTGTTGAGCTTTTGAGCTCCCTTTGATCCCAAACAAGTTTTTAGATGGAATCAATTGGTTTGCGTTAGTATTTGTTACACAATCCTCGTGGGAATGATATCCCTTTTACCTCTTTTACTGCTTGTACGTCCCGGTATACTTGCCGAAGTCTCCAACAGCGCGCACGGACTTCAACCACTTCTTTGCTTTGCCATTTAGAGAGGAAGGGAATAATCACAAGTAAATAGCATCAGCAGAAGTGCCATGTACTCTGGTATTATCACAAAGTTCCAAGAACGTCTCAACATGGTCGTTTGGGTCTTCTTAAGGTAGGCCTCCAAACTGATGTTGCATTATCATATTGATCAATTGAGGTGGAATGGGGAAGTGCTTCGCCTCAATCTCAGGCCTAACGTACTGAAATGCAAACCCCTAGCATTTGGGGTAGCGTAGTCTTTCAAAGGTCGGTTATCAGGCGAATTAGCTATGAATGGAATGGGAACCAAGTTCTCTCTCGCTCTCTACCTTTGTTGTCTTCTCCGTTTATGGAAAGTCCTTTCGATTTCGGGATCCGCTTCAAGAAGGTTTCTTAGATTTCGGGATCTTCACATACAAGAGCAAAATCACCTGCAGAGAGAAAAAGAGAACAAAAACAATAAAGAAATTTTGTAGAAGAAAAACAAAATAGAAGTTCAGAAAAATTAATTTAAAAATTAAAAATTGAAATTCAATCAATGCCAGTCCTCGGCAATGGGGCCAAAAACTTGGTGCGTCAAATCCGCAAGTGTATGACTTTATCGTCAAGGAATAAAAGATATCGAACCCACAGAGACTGATTAATTAAATATCAATTAATTAATAAACTAATTTATCTAAACCAAAGGGTTTTAAGAATTTGAGATAAACCATAGAACCAAGTAACAAATAAAATAATAAAATGAAGGAAAAGTTTGAGAAATCAGGATTGGGTATTCAAAATAGGAAAAAGAATTTCTAGGAATTGGGATACCGCAAAACAAATTAATTATGCTACTAAATTGACTACCCCCTTTATTAATTATCAATATGCTTTGAAGGTGAATTTATCCTAATAAAGTTAATGTTCCCTCTCGAGATACAAGAACTGTACCCAAATAAACCAACTCTTACTCTCGTGGTAATTGAATTTAATTTGAACCCATTACACTTTGTGACAATTTATGAACCCTCGAAGGACCGCTTCTAACTCTCGTGATTTAAGTCCTAAGTTCAACTTCTATAGATCCAATACTTAGGTTCATTTCTCAGTTCATCCCTAGAGTATCTAACACATACAAATTAGCGCAGGCCAAATTTACAAGTAATTAAAGCATTAGAAATGAATCGAAAGCAGTCGAAATCAATAAAAGGGGAAACGCCAAATTCATTCACATAAACATGTCTTCGGCATAGCCCCAATCCCTAGAAATGAAAAGTCTACTCAAGCATTGCAACAAGTATGACAAGCTTGATAGAAGAAAACATAATTAAAATCAAAGAGAAAAAAGGGAAGAGAGAAATCCTAGTTTTTAAACCCATAGCACCAATTAAACAATTGTATGGCAGCCAAGCGCCCCTAATTTCGTGCCGAATGCACTCTATTTATAGATTGGGGCATCATTGAGTCATAATCAAATACAAACTGATGACAAATCAAATTAGAAATCCCAAAAATATCGCATCACAACCGTGATGTGTATCATGGCTAGGTCGTGACAGCTTCTAGCTTTAGAATATTTATCTTCACTTATGGATCATGGCCGTGATAGCCTTCACGACGAGGCCATGATCTCTTCTATTTGTCCAGTTTTCATTATCTTTAATCTCTATCTTGTCACGGTCGTGAGGATCATCATGGCTAGACTGTGACAGCTTCTATCTTGCTCTTTTTCTCTTTTTTTCTCCTCTTCTTCATTCTTGCTTCATATATGCTTTGATCCAAGCTCTTTTTAATCAACTCCTGCACATTATCCCCACAACACACCATTATCCCTTCCAAGGAAAAACTAACAAAATATCAAACTAAAATGCCTAAAATACCATGAAAATCATTCTAAACAACCTAGAAATATGAGGTGAAATTACACTCATCCGTTTTCCAACACATAAAACCATTTTCAACCATATAGACACACCAAAGAACATAAATCAAGCCACGAATAATTATTACAGCATTGTTCTTATAGAGAACCAAAATAGACAAAGTAGAAAACCCTTGATTTAGGGTTTTCCCAAACAAAACACATAAACCATTTTCACAAACACCAATATGGTGTGATGTGGTTCACTCCCATCATTACGTTAATGAAAATCTTTAGGATGGTCAAAACTCCAAGTATGAAATAGAAGAAGTTGTTTCATGATTCTAAGAAAAGCTTAGGAAAATATGATAGTTTGTAGTATGTTTGTATCTTAATTACACATGAAGAGAGTTAAAAGAATTCAAGTGTAATACTAAACTTCAAAACCGTGTATCATTATTTGGTGCACATAGGATAAGAATTTTTCTTCATCAACTTAATCAAATTTACATGACATTTGATTTGGTTAATTGTAATAAAAAGGATGGCTAAGATTGAATCAAGGACAACACTTGTTGATCATAGACTTAAAGACAGTAAGATTAACCAAAAATGGAAAAAGTGCTTTATCCATTTTTGAACAAAGTATAAGCTTCTTTGTCCAATGGATTAAGGCATAGTTGATGTGATTAGTGTAAAGAATCTAATGGCTTAAATTTAAAGAGAGAGATACTTGTTGAGCTCATATTGAAAGTTGACAAGATTAACCATAAATGGTCAAATTGTTTTTCCATTTAAGGTTTTTTTTTTTTTTTTTTTTAGACAAACAATAGAAGCCTCGTTAAAACCTTATGGTGCAAAACCCTCCTTAGGGAAAAAACACCATTAAGGAAAAAAAAGTACTCCTATTGGCTATATTATTGAAAAAAAGAAAAGAATAAATACAAAAGAAACATGGGGGGACCAAACCAAAACCCATGAAGGAATTATTTGAATCTATACATAGGTAAGGCTAGCCTATTTCGAAAGAAATCAGCTTTTACAAAATCAGGTAGAACATCCATCCAAACAAAACCATGAATGGTAAAACCATAAGATGCAAGCTTATCAGCACAAGCATTTCCTTCCCTATAAATATGAGAAGAAATGAACTTCATCCGCTTAGTGAATTCCATGCAGTTTATCCATCTGTTTCGTAGTTGCCATGGCACTAAGTTAACATCCGAGATTGCATCAATGACAAGAGAAGAATCACATTCCATAATTTGACAAAAATGTGATCAAAGGTGACAACGTCTCGTGAAACGTAAAAAGCAGTCATAAACTCTCTCGGTTCTAGGCCGGAGTAACTTCCCGACCCCAGGCCAGATTACATCCCGGCCCCGGCACGCATCCCAAGGTAAAGTGGTCCCGATTAAAATAATAATATTTTTATCGGTTCCGACTCAAAACAATATTTTATGATTATTAAGCTCATAATTGAAATTCAAATATGAATTACCAATTATTAATTATTTTTTATGATTATAATTAGTCGGATTTGTGTTCTCAGTCAAGTTATTCACACAAACAGTTAAAAAAATAGATATAGGATTTTTGGGATGTTACAGTAAGACCCTTCCTAATCTCCTTTGATCCCCTGTTCTGGAAGAGGCCCCGTAAGGATAAAGCTGTGTTTGCAAAACTTCTGAAGAAACAGTCTTGGGAGTGTGAAGAAATGATGCGAGGATCTTCTGAAACCCATATCAAGAGATGTGCTGCTGAAGCTTCTTCATCTGGTCAATCTGAAGAAAACAAGTCTTAGATTCCCACAGTCGTTGGGAAGTACTGAATCTCAGATGTCACTTTCACGATCTTGGACGATATCTTGGGGATCCCTCTGTATTGTACAAATATTGAGGAAGACAATGATATTCCTTGGATTTAACCGCCAGTTCAGGAGCTTGTTCAAGAAGCTGCTCAAGAACATATTCAAGAGCATGAGGAGAATGAGCCATCTGCCATTCAAGAGAAAATAGGAGAGTCTCAGAAATTTGCCTTTGATCGTCCAAGTTCTCAGCCCCATCCTATTTCGATTGTCCATCCGGTTGATCCCTCTCCATCTATGGCCTTGAGTGTGATAACAAGAAATGCCAATGTTGAAGCAACAAAAGCCACTGCTGAAAGTGCTATCTCAGCCATCCATTCTGAAGTTCAAGACTTTGTTTAGAAGTCCATCCAAGCAAATAATGATGTATTGCTAGCACAGATAGCTGCTATGACGCAAACCTTTTTTCAAAAACCCTCTGATCCCCCTCCACCTCCTCCCTCTTCTTAATTTCTTTTTCTTTTACTTTACAGACTATGATGTTCTTTCTTCACCTTTTGTCTGATGACAAAAAGGGGGAGAAAGGAATAGGAATTTGATTGCGAACTCAATTTGATTTAAGAATTTATTTGATTAATTGCTGTTCATTTGTTTGCTTTTTATTATGTTCTTTGCTTAGTTTAATCTAATGCACATACCTGATATGAACAAGAAGTTTAATATTACATACTCAATATTGTTCTAAACAAATTTAGGGGAAGCCTTCTGGCCTTTTAGAAAAACTTACATGCTATCTTTGATAGAAGCTTTTTCTTAGGGGAAGCCTTCTGGCCCTTTAGAAAAACTTTGTTCAGTCAAATTTAATTAGTGTATTTTGTCATCATAAAAAAGGGAGAGATTGTTGGAACCAAAGTGATTATAGACCATAACTCCTTAAAATTTTGACGTTAACAAAAAATTAAATTCGGTGAACAAAGATCTTTAATGGTCTAACAAGTTTATCCTAAGTGTACAGGAATCCACAGTCAAAAGACTTATCAGACCATGAGTGTTTTTGTACAGTCCATCATTTTACTATAAACAATAAATGGACGAAGTTCACCTTGGACTAAGAATCCTTTTGGTATCTTATCTGAGTCCAAAGACTCATCAGAGTAAAGTATACGTTCTCTAAATTTAAGATCCAATGTATTTACTCATCTTTAATTCACCAAAAGTCATTCTTAGCGCGATAATATATAAAGGTAATAAATTTCAAATTATTATCTTTCATGTAAAAAAGGAATATCCTTTAGATAATAGTTCTATGTATCTTAGTATTCTCGAACGCTAAAGCCAATTTGTCCCTATCACGTTGAAGTTGACTATCTCAAACAAGGAAAGATAAAACACAACTTTCGAGTACAACAAAAAGCTGTCAGTGCTACTTTCAGCTATCTCTCTGATAGCCTATCCTGATTTTCAGAAGCTCTCCACAAGCTATCAGACTCAACGGGTTTTTTCATTAAATGCTCATAAGAACGGTTCTTTTGCCAACCGTTGAAGAAACAAAGATTGCTCAAGACTTGAACGCTATAAATACCCTCATCCTTGAAGAAGCAAAGTTACCGATCTTGAGCAAATTTCATACAAGCTTACAAGCAATCAAGAGAGCAAAGAAAAACAAAAAGCTAACAAGCTATCTCAGATCTTAACTTTCATATCATTCTCTGCATAGTGTAGTTCTTCTTGAGTTTGCTCTTAAGTTTTATATCCTCATACATAGTGAGTTAGATTTATCTAAAACTCTTTTCAAACTATTCTTAGTTGAGCCTCAAGAGGCTTGTCTGAAAAGAATACTTAGGTTTTGCCTAAAGAGATGTTGAATTCTTGTGCCTGAAGAGGTGTAGAATATTATTGTAACAAGGTTTTTGTTATAGTGGATAAAGCTCTCACATAGAGGGGACTGGACGTAGCTCTTGGGTTAGGAGTCACTACAAGAAAAACAGAGATTAGCGTCGGCCAAAAGCCCACGCTAGAAGCAAAAAGCCGACGCTAATTGACACTTTAGCGACGGCTTTGCGACGGAGTCGTGGCCTACGCTTTTTCGTTCATCGATACATTTAGCGGAGGGCCTTAAAGGCCGACGCTATTTTAGCCGACGCAAATTGGCAGCTAGAACACACAGGAAAAGGCCGACGCTAGGTTAGTGTCGGCCAAAACCCACGCTAAACCAACGCTATGGCATAACTGGTTAGCGAAGGCTAAGCCGACGCTAAACTTAGCGAAGGCCTGACCGACGCTAAATTTAGCGAAGGCCTGGCCGACGTAAACATACCGAAGGCCTGGCCGACGCTAAAATTAGCGAAGGCTTAGCCGACGCTAAACGTAGCGAAGGCCTGGCTAGACCAACGCAAAACGTAGCGAAGGCTAGGCCGACACTAACCTTTTTTTTTTTTTTTTTTTGGTACAGATTAGTAAATTAGTAGCTGTTGAATTACAAAACCTGGAAATGTAACATAAAAATATAAACCTCAACACAGACATTAAATACCAATTCAACATAAAATTTAACTTTAATAATAGTATTTCAGAGAAAAGTACACATCAAAGTAAATTGTGCTTTACACAAAGTACATAAAAGTACATATCAAAGTCAATACTAAGTGAAAACAAAATCAACGACGTCGACCATGTGACGAATCATCATCCACCGAATGGTCATCAAGATCATCATCATAATCGGGATGTGGATGGTGCTGGTGACCACTACCGCGCTCCAAAGCTTCTAGGCGTTCCATCACAATCCGAAACTGGCCCTCAATATTGGCATTGTGCTCCCTAGCTCTGGCGGCCTCGTCCGTTGCTCTCGCAGCCTCCTCCCTGGCTCTGATGACCTTGTCATTATGAGACTCGCTACTGCGACTAGATGGTGCCCGAGATTCTTGAGTCAATGAAGATATACCACGACAGACGTTCAAAGACAAGTCTGCAGTGCCATAACATCGGCCTCGGGTCCTGCCACCAGCAATCTCCCGCCACAAGTCAAGCTTCCTCTCCCCATCCACCTCTTGCGTCCCACCCGCTGAGGCCTCACCAACCTGCGCTTGTATCTGGCTGAGACGTTCGCGATACTCCTCCTAGTAAAAAAAAACATAACCAACTCAGATACATATTTTATTTGATAACCAAGTTATATAAAAATAATGTATTAGCAACAACTTACATATGCTCTTTGAGAGCGGCTATCGACCCATTCGCCAGTCTTTTTCTGGTGGGTGATCTTGAAGAACTCAGTAGGATCCACGGACCCCCTATGTGATTCAGCCTACCAAAACAGCCAACACATATTTATAAAGAGCACACAATATATGATAATGGACTGGAGAATGTTGAGTGAATACATACTATGTCTAGCGCCACCTCATGGTGAGGTCTGCGGCCTGTCGTGTGGACTGCTCCACCTCTGGTAGAAGCCTGGTTGGCCTTATTTTGTGTTGAGATCTTTTGGAAGTCAGGACTCCCCCAATAGTCCAGAAGACCAGCCCATGCCTCGTCCCCTATCCAACTAGGCTTCTTCCCCTCCTTCCTCGCCTTCGAGAGGATATCGGAAAGACGTTTTGCACATTTCTGTGTAAATGTCTTATAGATAGTGTCATGATAACAAGGATCCCATGAAACCTTTTCTTGCAATTAATCAAAATAGTGAGTCAGATATAGCTTTACTTTATGAGTTAATTAGGAATATATGAGCAAGACAGGACCCTTAATTGGAAGAAGGCATGTAAAAATTAGAGTTTCACACCAAACTAATGCACCATAACAAGTTGACATATAAAGTTATATAAACATAACACAACAAAGGGTATAGTAATTGCAACAAGAAAACCAGATTCATCATACTCATAACAATAAACGAGAACATTCTTCAATGTATTGATATATACAATAGGTACGAAAAAAACAGAGAACATGTTTTGATGACAAAGCTAAATCAGTAAGATTTTCCAATTACCTTGTGTTTGTTGTACAAATGAGTGAGATGTTGAAGGTTTGAAAAAAGTAATGGGGGGATCTCACCAGTAAGGTTGTTGTAATGGAGTTCCAAAAATGTGAGTTGAGTGAGGTTCCACAAAGATAAAGGAATCAATCCATCAAATCCAGTGTGTTGAAGGCTAAGAGAGACCAAAGAGGATAACAACATATAAATTTATAAAACATAACACTAACTAATGCACCATAACAAGTTATGCAAGTTTCTTGTAAATACTACAGCCAAATGATACATTATCAGTTTACATTGTACCTATCCATGTTATGCAACTTCATCCCCCAATATAGAATGCTTAAAACATGAATACATTATTAGTGCGTTAAATATACAAAATTTACCTTAAATCTAGCCCGTCAAAAGTTCCTCACTGCGATAGGGGTAACAGTCCAACAATGATGAGGACCCCGAAATTGTGACTCAATGGCACACCTAATCGCGTTAGTAGCAAATGATGATGGAGTCCACCTACAAAAAATTACATGATCAATGACAAATGTCAAATCAAATGCAAACATAAAACTAAGTGCTTAACACATATATATAGAAACAAAGAAAGTTCTAATTTACCCTCAACCAAAAGGACGTATGATGATCTTCCCGTTCGCGTCCATCTGGTACCCCTCGGACCCTGATGAAGATGGTCATGCCTATCCTGCTCCACCTCCTCGTCAACCTCTTGGTCCTCCTCTTGTCGGTCTACCTCCTCATGGGGAGGCTGCTGCAACACAGGCTCATGTGGACTGCGGTATGAAGATAAACCAAACTTAAACTATCCAGATGGCACATAACCCGGAGTAGGCATCATAGTGAAGAAGTCAGTGGTAGGCTGCACTGCTAGTGGTGTCAGCTGGGACGGTGGTGGTGTCATGCTCCGCTGGAGTTGTGGTGGGTTAGGATGGACCACTGGTGATGTAGGCTAGGAAGGTGGTGGTGGAACTAGTCTCTGGCGGCGCGTGCGCTCTGTCAGTGCAGCAAGATCGCCAGGTTTGATAAGCCTCCCTCGACCTGATCTTTTGACGGGCATCTTGCCCCGACCTTGTCCTGCCATTTACTGTGGTGCAAAATAACATATAGACATACATACCATACATCTAATATAATCATACACATTCAAATAGTTAGATAATATTAACATACATATAAAGTTGACTTGTGCATATTAGGATACATATTAAAATATTCAAATACATTTTATCAAAAAAATAGTCAAATACATATTATAAAATTGACCTAAACTAATCCTCGTCACTATCCTCATAATTGCCCTGATCCTCGTCCACCCCATTCTGCACATCTTCACCACTACATTCTGATTGACCATCCTCGTCCATTGGATCGTTATTAGGATCAATTATCTGTTCAAACTCATTTACGGTTTCATCAAGTAAGCCATGTAATGGTTCAACTTCTGTAATTGGTGCAACTGGTGACATCTCATCAGCCTTATAAGGCACTTCATCCTCTATGTCCTCAACTTCCACATGACCCCGTGGTTTTGTGGTGATTGCTGCAGACCAACCACGTAAGTCTTTACACATTTCTGGATAATGGACATAATATACCTGTATTGCTTTTTCTGCAAGGATGAATGGATCATACCGACCATACCATCTATTCATCTTAATATCAACAATATTATACTGTGGATGTACCCGTGTGCCTTTATTCCTTGTTGGATCAAACCATTCACAGTAAAATACAGCAATCTTATTACTCAAACCATGGTATTCCAATTCCATGATATGTTGGATGATGCCGTAAAAATCATCTTCTCCTCCTTCGGTAAGACCTTTTACGTGCACCCCACAATTTATGGTTTTTTTACCATCACTCCAAGCATTAGTGTGAAACTTATACCCATTAACAAAGTACTTGTGCCACGATATTGCCTTGGATAAAGGACACCAAGCTAATGCAAGTATATCTATGTTGATCACCCTATTCCTCTCATCATGAACCTATATAGAATATACAAATATGCTTAGAGAGTGTGGTTATCAATAATTATATTAGTCGTGTATATTATACTTACATATGCCTCCAACCATTTGCGAAATTCGGCATGTATACGACCAGAAACATCTTGTTCATCATTGCAGTGATATTGAAAGAATGCACTGACATCAAGCACATAATTGATAAGTAACTCTACACTATACAATGCGTCAAGCACATACTTGATGTGATACGAATTTTAATTACTCAAGATATGGTTTAATCTCATGACAATTGATCAGAACATGTATATGAGCGGAATTCCATTCATTATCTGTCAGATAATAGGGTTAAGGCTTCCCGCTAGGATGACCGGATTTGTTCAAGAGTGACAACGTTGGGTGGACGCCCTCATGTCCCGATCGAGGATCATTCCTAAAACTTGTGGTTGGCAACAAGCGGAAGGTCTTGAAATAATGAGAGCAAAAATAGGTTGTCTCCTGATGTAAGTAAAAAGAGCATATGCTTCCTTCTACTCTAGCCTTATTTTTCACTGACCGCTTTGAGTCTCCTATGAATCTGCTTGTAAAATGACCATACATCTCTGAAGTTCAAATAAATCAAGATGTGAATATTTAAAAAATAATAATTTAATTACCTTTCAAATGGATACATCCATCGATATTGAACCGGACCACCAAGGATTGCTTCAATAGGAAGGTGAATCAGGAGATGCTCCATTGAATCAAAGAAACCCGGTGGAAAAATCCTTTCCAACGTGCATATGATGATGGGAATATTTTGCTCCAATCTAACTAGGTCGTCCTTCCTCAATGTATTACAACATAGATCTTTGAAGAATCAACTTAATTCAGTCAATGGCTTCCATACACATTCTGGCAAGGAACGAAAGGCAATTAGGAGTAAAAACTCCATGAATACATGACAGTCATGGCTTTTCATCCCCTGAATCTTACCTTTGGATACATCGGCACACCTACCAAGGTTTGAAGCATAGCCATCCGGCATTTTCTGTTCTGTAACGCCCCGATTTTCACGTTTTCTATTTCTTTAGTATTTTAATGTCTTTATTTTATTCGAGGTCTTAGGAATGGAAATAAAATATTCCGAGACCATAGTCATGCTCGACGATATCGTAGGAAGCTACGATTAAGTTTTGAGTCGAAAACTCAAACGGAGTCCGGTCTGCGTTTTTACACTGACAGTATGATTTTACTGCTCAGAAGACCTCAGATGGACCCGTGGACGAGACAATAAGTCTTAGAATTTGGTTCTCTACATTTTGGTTAAATTTTGTAAAAATTTCAGAAAAATCACTTCCTGACCTTCGTTCGGGCGGAATCCTCAATCGGGTGACGAACGGAACCACATATGGATTTACCGGGACTCGCCAACAGATAATCTTGATATCACATCATCCCAGGACACTTGGGAGAGTATGCCAGGGTCGTCATTACGTTCGGAAATATCTGGACGCAAAATGACCAAAATGCCCCTAACCTTAGTCTTTTACACTTTTACCATTATACCCTTTTGGCAAATGACCTTTTTACCCTTAAGTGAGCTTTTAAGAAGCTGAACTCAGCCCCTCACTTCATCATTTTCGCACAGCCCCTCTTCCTTTAGAGTTCCATAGTTGTTCTTGAGAGAAAACCCCATTGTTGGTCTTGAAGCTCCTTGAGTTTTGTTGGAATCACTTGATTTCTTGAGCAATCTTCCTTCATTTCAAGGTAAGATCACTTCTATGATCTCTTAGCTTCATTAATATTTCTTTATTTCAAGATCAATCTTCATTTTTATGAAAAGAATTTCTTAGATCCAAAACTTTGAAAATCCATACGAAATTGTAGAAAAATCCTTTTGAGGTAAGACCAAGTTCTTTGAACTCACATCATCAATCTCTACCTAAACCTAAGAGCTTATGATTCAACTCTCATCATAGCTCAAAAAGCACTTTTGGCCGAACCCTACTTGAAGATGATGAATAGTGTTTTCATCAATTTTTGATTTTTAACACTTGATTTCATCCTTAGCTTTCCTAATGCCTTTGAATCCATGAGATGGAAAACCAAAACCAATTCCTAACCTTTTAACCTAGGGTGGCCGAAATCCTCTTTGTTATGATAGTTGAGATTGGCCTTGATTGTTGTTTAATGTTGGATTGTTGTAGTTGTTGACGATTATCAGGAGGTTCACAAACCGATCAACCGACTTTGATCCGGGAATCTGCTCATCAACAGGTATGGGGAGAAGAACCTCATCACACCAAGATGGTGGTGGTGAAGATGTTTGTTTAAATTATGTGTGGGTGAAAACCTTTAGTTTGGGTTCACTTTTATGTGTTAAGTTTTGTTAAGTTCTCATGGAGAACAAGAATGTCATGATGAGATGATTGAATGAAAAACCATTTTCATGTATGTTGGAAAACCTACTTTGATCACTAGATCAAGTATGGACTTTTATTGTTGATTATGAGACCATAATGTGTGATGGACTTGGATGTTTGATTATGATGTAGTAATGTGTATTATGGTTATCATGATTGTGTAAGTATTGTGAGCCATACTTTGATTGGTTGATGAAGTAAAACTTCACATTGATTCCTAGTTGGCTATTAGCCATGACCTTGAGGAAAGGAAGGATATGAATAGTTCTTGGACAAGTCAAGTTTTGATGTAAAGAAAGTGTTTTCAATAACTTGTGTTTTTCAAAGAAAAACCCTAAGTGACTTTAAATGGAATTAAATCTCAAAGTGCTTTCACCAAAGTGAAACATGTTTTATACCTTATCCTTAGTTCATCTAGCTAATCAAGTGACTCAAAATGAGAAAAGAAGTGGTTTCATGAAGAGAATCAAAATGGTTCCCTAAGGTTGATGTCTTGTTTTAAGGCAACTTTTCGCTAAGCGAATTTACTTTCGCTAAGCGAAAACAGGGAAAGTCTAAGTTGGGCATCACTGCCTCACTTTCGCTAAGCGAATTCATATTCACTAAGCTAACCAAACGAGTTTCGCTACGCGAATTACGTCTCGCTGAGCGATCCAGAGAAGTCTCCAAAGGAGGTATAACCGCCTCCATTTCGCTAAGCGAAATTATACTCGCTAAGCGAAGAAAGTGAAATTTCGCTACACGAATTTTGTTTCGCCGAGCGATCCAGAGGTGTTTCCAAAGAGGTGTAACCGTCTGTACTTGCGCTAAGTGAATACATATTCGCTAAGCAAATACAATACATTTCGCTACGCGATTTATGTCTCACCGAGCGATCCAGAGGAGTTCCAAAAGAGGCATTATTGTTTCAATTTCGCTAAGCGAATGTAATTTCGCAAAGCGAATTCCATGTTCAGAAAATGCTAAATATAGAGTAAGTAAGTGTTTCAAAAATTGTTTCAAATCAAATGAGTTTTCAATTTAGAAGTTGTTCTAGTTTACAAACGTTTTGGGTTTTGAAACAATAGTTCGATGGCGGACCGGTGATTCGGATCCCGATCAGTCGTTCAATTGTTTCAGTCTTGTGATGACTCGATCCCGGAGGAATCACGAGATTTATCCGGTGGATAAAGGTTTTGTTTTCAAAAGACACGTATAGTTCCTAAGGAAGAGAACCTTAGTAGACTTCGAGGTTTATCCGGGGGATAGACATTGCTTGATCGCATCTGCTTTGTGCAAGCATTGGCATTTCATTTGCACAGTCGTAAGGCCTTGAGCCTAGGAGTTGAGCTTACACCTTGATGCTGGTGCGAATCTTACGGTGACGATCTTCAATGGTCTTTTTGGAGGTATCAGGGTTGGAAGGGCTGCCATGTGACCAGTTGGTGATTCTTCTGTGTCATGGCGAATCCGTGCAATACACTGATATCCTCTACTAGATGCCGTACTTTTCATGTTTGGTCGAGAGTGTTACTGTAAAGCCAGATACGTGCACGTTACGAATGTTGTAGCATCTTGCTCATGGCTGGCAGAAACTGGAACATGTCCTCCCATTCACTCTCTCCGAATGTTTTGTTAGCTCCATGGAGTAGGGGTCAGAGTAGTACCCAGTGACATTGACATTGAGTCATCTACATTGCATTGCATTGCATGGCTATTGATGTTTACATTTACTGCTATACATCGTTGTACTGTTTAAGAGTACCTTATATTATACTATTAACTGCTTAACATGATATTATGCTGTCAACTGCTTAATATGTTTGACATTGAGAATTCTTGTAAGCATGTTGGGTACGCTGTTACCCGGTGAGTCGTCCCGTTTTTACTACTGCTGTTTTGTTGTGTTGATGAATGGGAATCTCACCCATATCTGTATGTTTTCTGCTGGTACTTGCTGTTGCTGTTTGAACAGATGGACGTGATGATGGTTCAGCCCAGTAGTTTCCTTGAGCCCTGAGGCGGACCTTCTTTTTGTGGTCTAGTTTTGTTGTCGGCCAGACTATGTCAGTTTTGTAGTACTTTTGGGGAGCTACGACTCCTAGTACTTATTGTATCAGTTATACATTAGACCTATGTCTGTATATAGTATTATTCCTTTTTCTATTTATGTCCCAGTAATTATTATGCATATTGTTCTAGAAATGTATGGCGAACCTAAGTTCGTTATTAGTATTATTTACCTTTACTAAATCCCATTGCATCTTGTGAAAAGAAAAAAAGAAAACCGTATTTTCCGCATTAAGAAATATTTTCGGCCTTATAAACGTTCGGGAATGTGACACTCGGGAAAGGGTGTTGCAAGTTCCATAATCCATTTACACACTAACTTTGCATCTTCTGGTGACAAAATGTAGTTTGCCTCTGGCTTTCCCATCTTTCCATTAGGTAAGATTTGCATCTCCAAGTCCCTGCATGCACAGAACACAGATATATCCATTCTTGCCTTTTCATTGTCCTTTGTTTTACCTTTAACATTCATGACAGTGTTAAACACATTATCAAAGAAATTCTTCTCTATATGCATCATATCAAGGTTGTGCCTTAACAAGTTGTCCTTCCAGTACGGCAGATCCCAAAATATACTTTGTTTGGTCCAATTATGAAACTCACCATACCCTTGCAATTTGCCCCAATCAACCTCTGTCACTTTTGGAAAATCACGAACAAATTCCCAGATTTGTTGTCCTGTTAACATGTAAGGTGGACCATCCTTCTCATCCATGTTTCTTTTAAAACCCCTTTTACTTCTTCTGAAAGAATGATCTGCTGGTAGGAATCGACAATGACAATCAAACCAAGAATTTTTTCCACCATATTTCAGGGTGAAGGCCTTTGTGTCTTCCATGCAATAAGGACATGCCAATTTACCCTGTGTTCCCCATCCAGATAACATATCGTAGGCCGGAAAATCATTGATTGTCCACCTTAAGCATGCTCTCATGACAAAGTTTTGTTTCATGGAGATATCGTAAGTCAAAATGCCATAACTCCACAATTTTTGCAAATCATCAATCAACGGCTGCAAGTAAACATCTATCTTTGATTTCGGGTTAGATGGTCCAGGTATGACACAAGTCAAAAACATGTATGGTTTGGTCATGCACATTTCAGGGGGAAGATTGTAGGCGTAACTATTACCGGCCAACATGAGTATGGAGAAGTAGATGCTTGGATTTAAGGTGTAAACCCATCAGCACATTGACCCAGTCTTACATTTCTTGGCTCACTGGCAAAATATGGATAAACATCATCAAAGTGTTTCCATGCCTTCCCATTAGATGGATGGCGTAAGACGTTCGAATTCTTCCTATTCTCATGATGCTATCTCATTTGAGACGCAGATTCCATTGATGCATATAATCTTTGTAACCTGGGAATGATAGGCAAATAGAACATTCTTTTCACCGGAACATCATTGTATTTCCCCATCCCATTCTTTCAAGGAACATATCTCGCAGCATGACAAAAATTGCATTCTCTTGATTTGTTACCTTCTCTATATAACATGCAACCATTCACACAACAATCAATCTTCTCAGCCTTCAACCCTAATTTAGACACCAACTTTGTTGCTTGGTAATAGTTTCCGGGCAAATATTGTTTTGTTGGAGCTACATCGACAAGCATTTGTGAAAATTAATCTATACACTTTTCAGGAACATGGTAGTTAGATCTAGCTGCCAAAAGTTTAACAGATATTGATAACTTAGATTCGGTAGCTCCTTCATAAATGGGCGGATTTGCAGAGATTAGCATATCATAAAATCGTTGAGCCTCCTCATTGGGTGTTTGTTCCTCAGTTAATGTCTCATTTTCTATGTTAGCATTGACATGCGGGACATCGGGAAATGGCCTAAAAGCATCATACACCATCTGATGCATTGACACAAAGTGGTCTTCATTATCCATATGTCCATTACTTCTTGAATGACCCCCTTCATCAATATCTGGCTCCACTTCTCCATGAATAGTCTGGATCCAATAATTTGGTTTAAACCCACGCTTCTCGACAAACTCGTCAACTCCACTAACAAAATCATCTTTCAAACCTCTCCTATCAGGATTGACCCTATCATACATCCAGCTATGATCCATTTTCTATGTGGCAAACATATAACTATCAACCATTTAGTATAAATAACAGTATATATAAGATCAAATAAAATTGGATATATGATAAAAATAACATTATATTAACAACTTATCTTATTGAGCTCTGCTCTCCACTAGGAAACAACAATTCAATCAGACAAACACATGCATAGTTTCGAAGTTACCAGCACACAATCCGGTATCCAACATCTCAGACAGAATCACACTTATTGAGCTTTACGCTCCACTAACAAACAACATATCAATTCATATAACACATCACATAAACATAGCTAAATAAAAAAAAAAAAACTTGGCATACACACCTCAAATCCTAATGTAATCTCCATGTGTCACGAACAGTCCTGCCAAAATAAAATTAGAAGCACATAAGTTACCTACATATTTGACGTCTTCTTCTACCATAATGATACTATCATTTTAGCATTATCAACTTGTCACATAAACGTCAATATTACAGCACAAAAAATGTAACATAAAAATAAAGAAAGGGAATGATCAGCTTTCTATTTTTGGATGAGGAAGCCAGTTTTGAGCTGTTTCTCATATCAATGGAGGCAGACGTTTAATAAAATTAAACACATGGTTATGAAGTATATATTCCAAAAAGATAAAAAAAATTAGTAAGTAGGCTTTCCAAAATTTAATTCATGTTCCCTGAGGGCATTAGTGACCATGACATCATTATCAAATCCAAGAAACTAATCAAAGAGGTCCAACATAACACAACAGGTGGCACCAAACAACCATCAGGTCATAGTTAGTGCACTGTAACTTAAGCTCCACAACAAAATCAACTACGCAACAACCAACAAAGAGGCATCATAAAATATGGATGATACCAAAGCTTTAAGGTAAGACTTTACCTATCCGTGAAATGCAAAGAAAGTATGAGCTAGTAGCTACCATTTGGCAACCATTCATTACAAATTAAATTTCCTCTACTAGCCCCACATAAAATTATTTGTACTCATCTTATTTTTTTTTCCTTTGTCCTTATTGCGTACAAGCTACAAATTAAAATTCACAAGATTCAACTTTTCAATTCCCAAGTGTTGAAGGGTTATCGAAAGAACCTAAATAAAAGTGTGTCAATTAATCTACATGTTCATTACCAAATATTTTGTTCTAATAATCATAGTGTGCCCTTGTTGCTTTAGGCCACGTCTATTCTTGTTTGAGCTCAAACTACAAGCCAGAATAGTGAACTCTCGTAGGAATTTTTTTTTTTTTTTACACTATTATCACTTAAACAGAATATAACACTAATTAGTGCATAAAATATAATTGGTAGTTCTGCAATTGACTCATATATTCTTACCAAACTAAAGGGAAACATATCTTTCAAGAATCAGGAACACATGACCTGAAAATATACAATGCCTACTGCATTCTAATTTAGCCTTCACATCAGTTGAGAATCATACTTTATGCACATTTTGCAGGAGCTAAACTACTACAGCCTAGGTTCAATAGTTATGCATATTAAGCAATATGTGAAAACCCAAGGAAAGAAAGAGCCCACTTTCTTCTAGTAATAAATAATTACATGAAAATAACACCTCCCTCGAATTTCTGGTATTCATTTCACACATTTAAAAGAAACATTTTATCAAATGCAATTCATTGGTTAGAGTTTCTCAATTCCTTAGCTTGAGGAATGTCTGAATAATTCATTTGTGAAATTGAGTGCAGGTGAAACTATGGACATTAGTTCTTGGCACCATATAGGCATTTTTCAGTTATCCTCACATCCACACCATGTTAATGACATATACCAGCAGATTGAGAAGTTGGCATTGATGTATTAGCAAATGAATCTTGTATTATTACTTCAAACAACTAATAATCTTTAATCCAATATACTTCAACATCCAGATATAGCAACTGTAAACAACAACAAAAAAAGAAAATGCACTAAAACGACAAACATGAGAGTAGTGCCATTCCCACAACAAGTTTTCTATTCGTTGCCCAAAAAACATGTTTCAGCCTATTTGGGAGATGGGAGTAGAAAAGAATGGCTAATAATTTATAATTTAATAAATTAAAAACGTATCTTAGTTTTCATGCCCCTTGCTAATTGTAGCATGTTTTGTGAACAATGAATGGAGACAAATCAGCTAGTTCCTACAGCAAATTACAGCCTTACATATGATTTAAAAATCATTTTTGCTATATATATATATATATATATATATATATATATATATATATATATATATATATATATATATATATATATAGTGTAATTTATGAAACTAAAGAGGTCAGTGTAATTTCATCCACATGATTCTCCCTTTTTAAAAATCTCAAATAGGAGACAATTAGGAAGGCCAATCCTTATTTAACATGAGGGAAATAATGTTGGCTGATACGGGTGGTGGGTGGTGCCTTGATTTTCTCCCATAAGACAAATAAGCAATATTCTTAAATTTAATGAACCCAAAGTAGGACTCAGACATGTTACAAAACATGAACAACATAGGTAGGTTCAGTCAGAGACCTGTAGAGGGAGAATTGATCAGAGTAACAAATTCAATTGGCTGGAAACTACAAGATCAACCACAATTATATCATTACAAAAACACAAGGTAAACAAAAATGAAAAGATCTATGCTAGAAGAACAGATACCTAGCTAGCAGTAAGTTCCTAATTTATGCCTATATGGCCAAAAAGGCGCTAGTTGAAACTAAGAATTGCTTGATTTTATTTTGTTGCTTGCTTTCATAGGATCCAGTAGCACCGGTAAGATTGTACTTGGGCTGTCTTCAGGTGTTGAAAGTGGTATTACACTTGAGTCTGATGGTCAAATGATTGGCACCTAAGGATACTACATCCAACCCACTGTTTTCTCAAATGTTCAGGCACAATACTTATAATAATATCTTTATTTCTAGACCAGTAGCAAGATAATGCTAAAATAGAAGTAAATAACCAAAATGATTTCCTCCTTATTATTACAGGACAACATGTTTATAGCAAAAGATGAGATTCAACCTACAGTTAAATTGAACCCTCAAATTTATCAATCGGACAAAATAAAATAAATTTGTCAACCAGCTTATGAGCATGTTCATCAAATCCCAGACAATGAAACAATAAGCTCTATAAAATGAGATGTTCTAACTTGCAAAGAAATCACAAAATAGAGTAATAACTCATCATGTTAATAAAAACAACATAGGAGATAGCAGCAAAGGGAAATCAATCACATAATAAAACAAAGAATCTCAGCCACTCATAGTGAGGTAGCAGGGTAAATCCAAAAGGGAAATCCAAAAGGAGAAATCAAACACAGTGGTTGTTAGAGTTGGAAAATGAACCGTGAGAAGGGGTAGTTGTTCCAGCTGTGGTGGTCACTGAGGCATCGTTCGTGTCCGTGCCGTGGTGCTCGCCGTTCGTGAGTGAGGGGCCGGGGGAGAGGGATGACCGTTTGTGCTCGCCATTTGATAACTCAGCCTCGGTCTCGTCGTGACGGCGTCGCGGTGGTCTCCGTCTCGGTCTCAGACTCCGTCGCGGTGGTCTCCGTCACGGTTTCTAGAGAAGGGTTTGTGTGTTTGGGAGATGGAGGATGAGAGGCGGCGAGAGTGAGAGTGAGACTGATCCAGCAGACACTGAGGTGGGTTATTTGAACACTAGCGTCGGCCAGCCGACACTATGATTGATAAATTCAGGTAGCGTCGGCCGGGCCGACGCTAAAGCATTAAAAAAATTAAAAAATATTTTCGCGTCCTCGCGACGGCTTAGCGTCCAAGAGGCCGCCGCTAACTCCCGAAATTAGCGTCGGAGTCGTGGCCGACGCTAAAATTTTGCAACTAAATGACTGTTTTCTTGTAGTGAGTGAACGAGGATAAATATCATGTGTTATTTTCTCTCCTTTACTCTTGTCTTTAATTTATTTATAATTACTGTTTGGGATTGAAATTGTTTTCTTAACGTCGTTTACTACAAAAACGTTTATAGTGTGCGTCCAAGCTTCAAGCTTATACGCTCTCTATTTTGCTTAACCTTTTTGCATCCAACATATTACGCAAAGATATCTCTGCTTGCGAAAAGTTTTCAAAAACTTAAGAAACACAACTTAAGAAGTGCGACAGCCCCCAGATACTCCTTATGACGAACATTAGGATAATGCTTCCATGCCTCCAGGGCCCCCGCCAACATAATGTAGAGGTAGAGAGGGATCGACGACATCCTCGTCTTCTCAACCAGAAAAACAGCACACAAGCAGAAGATATATAGAAATTAGGTGAGATCCTCATTCATAAACACATCAAATGGCAGAAATAAAAACAATACGAAATATACAACATATATATATATATATACCTGATGGATGACGGAGTTACAGGAAGGAAGGGGAAAGAGAGCAGGATGAGAGAAATAGGAACATAAACAACTAATTTACATAATGAAAAGATGCAAAACAATAAATTAAAACATGTAAAAGAAAAGGAAAAAGAAACCGAAGCGGAGCGGAGGCAGAGCCTCACCAGGACCAGTGGAGGGAGAAGGGAGGACGCAATTAAGTCATGCAAAGGAGGAAAGATTGAAGTTTTACATAAAAGAGAAGATTGGAAGTACAAGATTGAAGGATTGAAATCGAAAACAGGGAGCAGAAGAAGAGGGAGAAGGGGCTCACTTTAGATCAGAGCTTCTCTCTCTAAGTTCTCTCTCTAAATTTTCGAATGCCTAAACAAAGGCTCAGCTATCCTATTTAAAGGGAAATTAAAAGCACTATTACAACAGTTTCGGTAACATGACCTAAACTATTACAATAATTGAATGAACAATGCCAGTATCTTGACAAGAACTGTATCCACAGTGTAGGATGGTGTCGGCAAAACAGTGATGGACCAACAAAGATTGGGCTGGACTTCTATTCATCATCACTCAGATGGACTGTTGTGTCTATACCAAAACAATCATCTTCATTCTGATAGAATGGATTTGAGGTTTCAGAATGATTTCCTTCGTCTTCATCATCTGATGGAGGAAGGTCTTGGAGGCTTGAGCTTCTTCTGCTTTTGCCAGTCTCACAATAGTTTCTAGATTTTTTACAAAGCTATCCTTGGATGTAGAACCAGCAAGGGCAGCTATGATTTTTTATTTTTGATTTAGAAACTCGCAGGCTTATGGATTGGCTACTTTCATTCATTTAGGATTTTGTTAAAACCAGATTTTGACATTTTCAGTTGTGGCTGCAGAATAGTTGAACTGCGGCCACCACTTGACATAAGATGCTCACTGGAGAATTGGGAGAATTCCAGGGAAGCTTGACTTCTGGAACTTGTATTGCCAGCTAAACACACATGATAGAGAAAATTTGAGAAAAAGACTAAATTTGCAGGGAACGGACTTGTCGTTACTTCAAAATATTTCTCAAAAGTTTCATATCCCTCAACCACTTCAGGGGCAAGGATTTGTTTGCTTGGTCCGAAAAACTGCCACCAGTGGACGAACCAATTAGGGAATTTGTAGTTGATAACTCTCTTGAAGTATATCAATCATCAATGTTTGAATTGATCATTCTGGTACCAAAACACGTGTACCAGGCTGTTTCATAATCCTAATAAGTAAAACCACAGGGTTCAAATTCTTGGGAAAACCTTTTAAAACCATTTAAATTCTTTCCAAATTGTTCAGGTGTTAAAACGTTCAAAATCTGGAAAGTTGAATGAGTGTATTTTGATTGGTCCCTGGGATCCCGATAATTTTTAATCGAGATAGAGTCAATATCAATCAATATAAACGCATAAAACTTGCGATTTTTGGAAATACTTGATGGCTTGTAATGAAAGCCGTTTGGAAAAACTTTTCCAGGAACTTTTTGGGATTATTATCTCAAAAACTTGGTTCCATTTGAATGACAGGTTGGAATTGATTTTTTGCAACATAATGGATTGTTGCTGATTTGTTTGTTTTTGCTAATGGGCTATTACCAGATTTAATTGACTGGATAGGGATAGGTGTTGTTGCCAATTCCTGGATCATATCTTTAAGATTGATTTCCTTGAAAGGGGACGGAGAGCTGGGTTCTTGTTCTACCCGTTCTCCCCAGGTGCCTTTTGGAAGTTTTGTTAGCCCTTGATCTTGAAAAGCTAGCAAAGTTTGAATAGGAATGCCATAATCCTTTTTGGATTGTTTGGCTGTTTGGGTTGTCTGGGTTGAAGACCCAGGTTTGGTAGTTTGATGGGTAGAGGACCCAGTGTTTGTTCCTTTCTGAGTTGATGACTTAGATTGGGTGGATGACCCAGATTTTTTGGGAGCAACTTGGCGCGATTTGAGTCCATAGAGGACTAATTTACCTTTACCTTTCTTCCCCATTGCCGAGGAAGCCGCAGATCTCGACATTGTTGCCGTCAAAACCTGTTTACTGTCCCTGTAAATATTCACGAGTAAGGTAATCAGGAAGAGAATTGGAAGAGCCTTTGAGAAATTCAATTTCAAAATCAAAAGCACTTAAAATTGCTTGCCATCTGGCAAAAATATGTTTAGATGCAAGATTTTTAGCATCTTTTGCAAAATGTCTTTTACAGATTTGCAATCTACTCTAACCAAAAACTTTTGATTAAATAAATCAGATTGAAATTTTGAAATGCATAAAATGATTGCCAAGATTTCTTTCATGTCAGTTGAATATTTTTGCTGTGTAGAATTCCAGTGTTTAGAAGTATATGCAATGATATGCTATTTTCGTGAAATTCTTTGTTTTAGAATTCCACCATAACCAATGTCCCAAGCATCAGTTTCAACAATTTTGAAGGCGGAAGATAAAGGCATGGAAGATCCTTTACCCGAGCTTTAATAACTTGGACAACATGAGTATGTTCATTTGTCCAAGGAGGAGGTTCTTTCTTAAGCCTATCATGGAGAGGCTTAATAAGATTACTTAAGTTCGGAATAAAATCAGCTACATAATTGAGACATCCTAAGAATCTCTGCAACTGAGTTTTATCAATAATTTGATTGGGAAACTTGTCTGCGAACTCGATTGCTCTATTGATAGGAGTTATTATCCCATGATAAATATTATGACCAAGAAACCTAACTTTCGTTTGAAAGAGACTAATCTTGGATTTTGACACGGCTAAACCATTTTTCTTAATGATCCCTACAAAGATCCTAAGATGTTTGAAATGCTGGTCAATGGATTGTGAAAAAACTAACACATCGTCAATGTGGACAATAGTGAAGTTAGAATAAGGATTGAAAATGTCATTCATGATTTTTTGAAATTCTGAAGGCACGTTTTTGAGACCAAAGGGCATTAGATTCCATTCATATTGCCCAAAAGGGACAGTGAATGCTGTTTCATATCCCGATCCGAATTTTGTTCCTGCAGCAAGAAGAAGTCAATCAGAGCTGGATCACTTTGTAGATTGGAGACCTCTTGGGGAGAGCTCTGCAGCCCCTATGGAGGAGGTAGAAGAAGAAGGGACGGAAGAAGAAGAAGAAGAGATAGAAGAAGAAGCGGAAGAGACCGACTCTGAGGAGAAAGAGTCGGATGAGGAGTAGTCCACCCATTTTCAGGGGAGAAGGGATCTTGAGGAGCTTTATTATGGGTTCTACTCAGAACCCCGCAGATAACTTTTCCTTTTCTCCTCTTCCACTTTTATTTGCCTTCTTGCATGCTACTTTTCTTTGTTTTTTCATCTTCACTTTGTTAATTTCTTTTACTGCTAATCATAGATGCATCGTAGCTATGAGTAGTTAAGAAATCATGCATATATATATAAAATAAAAATAAAAAATAAATAATTGGAGAAAAAGGGTACAATTGGTTTGCTGTTTGTGAGCTCTATGTGGAGTTGTTGGAGATAAATGCAATGGGAGCTCATATCTCAATTTATTTCCAACTTGGAGTAAAAATTGGTGTCATATCTCTTATGCATGAATCCTGTGGCTTAAATTGTTAAAACATGTTGTCATGGTTTTGTGAGTGGTTTCCCTTGTCCTGGGTAGTACTGTTGAGCCTTATGATCTTATTGCTGAGATGACACTTTTGATGCCTTATCTTCCCGAATTTGCTTGATTCTTGTATGCATGTCATGGTTTGCACAATGTTTGAAGTTTGATAAAGGCAGTTTTTGTTGATTGAACCACTAGCCAAATAGCCAACCAGGTTGTGATATCCTTTGTTTCGCCCCATTGAGCCCAATGAACCCTTTTTTTTCTTGATTAAACCCTCAATACTGAGCCTAGCCACATAATTCATGTCTTACCCACCTGAGGAGGCTAGGTGAGCATTGAAAATCATGAATAAAGGGTTAAGAAGAAACTAAGTTTGGAGTGGGTGAGCATTCATGCAGAGTTGAAAAAAAAAAAAAAAGATAAGAAGAGTTGGCCTGATGACCAGGTGCCCCTTTGAGACCGATGGGTTACTGGGGAAATACTTGACTTGATGATCAAGTACCCCTTTGAGACCATGTAGGTTACTGGGGAAATATCAGCTTAAAAAAAAATTTAATAATAATAATGATTGAAGGGTTCAAGGTGTGAGTTTGGAAGGGTGCTAATTGTACAATGCTCACTTAGTCTCGAAAGGTAGCAGCTTAAATGTCTTATTTCATCTACCTTGTACCTTGGCCCCATTACATCCTAGAGTTAAGTCCTTTTGATTTGTGCATTGTGTGAATCATGAGTGTGTGCTTGAGATGAAATCAAAGTCATGGAAGATGGGCTCAAATTGTGTTGACCGAGTGAAACATAAACCCACAACACGAGTGAATCAGAGAACATCTTCCTAAATGAGAGGTAAAAGAAGAAAATCACTTTGCACAACTTAGATGCCACATGTATGAACTGCCAAGTTGTGATGGTTGAGTGCATTATTGGTATGACTCCAAGTTCTTTTTCACTAATGTTTTTGAGATTGTGGGTCACATTTGTGTTTTCTTCCACCGGTTTTCATTGAGTTGACAAAGTTGTGTTCTCATTTCATTAATTATATTTTTGCTTGAGGACAAGCAAAGTTTTAAGTTTGGAGTAGTGATAATCCTGTGGTTTATCTGTTTTTCTTGTACCTTTTGATGAAGATTTAGCCATCTATGTCCAACTTATAACATTGTTTTGCCTCAATTAACTTGGATTTGATGGCTGTAGCATGCTTTGTTTCAATTGACATAATTTCCTTGTGTTTGGTTACATTTCTGAGTTTTCTTGGGATCTCATTCATAGTATTTTGTTTTGCAGTGATTAATGAAGATTGGGACCTGATAAGCTTCAGAATATAATCAATGAAAGAGCTAGCATAGCTGTTAGACCGATAAAAGTTCGAAGAAGCATCTAAATAAAGGAGAAGTTCCTGACCTCCTAGCGCTGGGCGGCCATATGACCGCTGAGCGGTTGGCCCCAGTTTTCACACTGTTGTCTCTCTGACTTCGTACCGTTGGGCGGCCATATGACCGCTGGGCGGTGAGACCTAGTTTTCACACTGCTGCTCACTGACTTCCCACCGCTGGGCGGTACTTTTACCGCTGGGCGGTGATAGGGTCGCAGGCCCATTTATCAGTTGGCCCATTTGCACATCAAAAACCCTTTCTATTCTAATTTTGGGGGGTTTTAGGGGGGGAGACATGAGATTAGAGAGGTTTGGATCCTAATTTGGAAACCTTGTGGTGGCTTGGAGTGGAGAAGAGTGGAAGCTTGGATCATTTTCATAATTCATCATGGAGTTTTCTCTTTTCTCTTTTGTTATAGTTTCTCTCTTTAGTTCTATGTTTAGCTAAACCTGCCCTTGTTGGGATTAAGTGGATTTTGATGGATTTTGCTTGTATTTGACTTGGGTGTTATGCATGACTTCTTCTATTTTGAGTTTATCATCTTTGTTCTTAACGCTTTCTAGGGTTTGATCATCCTTGGAATGATTTATATGTTTTATGCTTTGAATGAGAGTTTGAAGTATGAATTTCTTTAAGATTATGAACCTTGAGATTCTTGAACTAGGAATAGTCTTTGAATGCTTGTTATCTTTTGGGTTCTTGAACTTCATGATTTTTCCCTTTTTGAAATACCTAAGGAATTAAGGATTTGAACTAGGAATTAAAGTTCTTTGGCCTAAGGAATTGGGTCTTGGAAAATTATGAGAATCCGATAACAAAATAGGTGAAGTATTTTTGTATTAACCCCAATTAAAGTGCAGCAAATGAAGTCAAATGAAACTTAATCCCAACTCTTTCCTCTAATTGAATTTCAACCCTTTGTGCGTTCTAAGTGTTTGTTAAGTTGTCAAAGCGAAAATTACCAAAATTCTGTTCTTGTGTTTATCTTTTGTGCTTTGTGAATCTGTCTGAGCTCCCTTTGAACCAAAATATTCGTTTAAGTAGTAGTTGAATTCGAGAATTGATATTTGGCATTCGATCCCTGAGAACGATATTCGGTTTCACCGTTTTTATTACTTGCAACGATCCGGTACACTTGCTGTGGTCCCATCACATAAACATAGTCATGCGATAGAGTATTAATAATCAACATGATATCATACTGGGATAATTTCACTGTCAAAATATCATACTCATTCATCAAAATAAGTCAAATGGATGCACGAGACTTCAATTCGACTCTCTAATTCATATACTCCGGAGATTCCTACTTCCCTTCATCGAGCGATAGGCCGCGAATACTCCCATAACACAATTTTTCTCATGAGTCGGCCTCTCAATTTAGGCCCGAGCTCCAATTGTTCCGGGGTACCACGTCCAACCATATCATGAATAGTTCAGTCTCTGATTGAGTTCATCCGTGTTGGGTAGCCGATTTACCACGGCACGGGGTCGCGATGCCTCCGGCCACTTGTGGAGTTTCGAACACTGGATGCCCTTATAGACCTAGTGGTCTTAACTGGCTCATATTCTCAACCACTTGGATTGTAGCTCGGTTCATATGGCACATCGGTGACTCATGCAGGTATGCAGGAGGTTTTCTATTCTTTCTTTTCGTTCATTATTTCTTTTTCTGTCAAGGCACACAGCTCATGGCTCATTTTAAAGGACATATATCCCGTTCAATTCAAATTTCAGGACACGTAGTCCAAGTTCTGAATTCGCGAAGTACTAGGCCGATATCGCAGACACTAGACTCGCATGTAGGACACTAAGTCCGTTCATTTTCAAAACACAAGACATGTAGTCCGAGTGCTCAATCCACGATGTACTAGGCCGATGTCGCGGACACTAGACTTGCATATAGGACACAAAGTCCGTTCATGTCACAGAACTCTAGCCCGACGTCTCGGTCACTAGGTTCATGTGCTTCACATGCGTGAAGGGGAAATCACTAGTTTCATCAAATTCATTTTCGTAGTTCAAATCTAAAAAACAAAACTCAGATTCTCTTTGGTATAAACCAAATCTCGTTTTCGCTCTAAAACTTATTTTCCACAAATTCTTTTCTTTACAAATCATTCCCAAAGACTCAAGTTCTAAAGATACATTTTCAAAGGATTTTGGTTTTAAAAGCCCTTTCTAAAGGTTCCATCGTTTTAAAACATTTTTCTAAAGGTTATTATTGGAGCAAACTTTCATGAAGAGACATTTTTCGTTTCCGGAACATCAAATACTTTCAGAAGGTTCTTTCTTTGTACAACATGTTTAGAAAATAATGATAAAGCAACTTTTCACTATTCTCCCCACCAACTCTCGACTTCCTAAGTCTTATTCGAAATCATCTTAGGTTCTTAACTTAGTGGCTTTTTAGTAAAATTGGACATTATAACATTTAGCTTAGAAGCTTTTCATTTCTCAAATCAAAGCATTTCCAAATTGTTGATTAAGACTTTAATTCCAGGATATATATATATATATATATACACACACACACACACAGACACACACATCAAATCTCAATTCAACATCATCTCATCCAAGTATATACTTCATCAAGCAAATCAAGTACATACACCACATATATCCATTCCAAACTCAAATCAACATCATACATATGTTCAATCCTAGGCAAAAATGCCACTATTTATATTTCCATATCAAATATTTCATTCAAGGCAATAACGTCACAATTCACATCTTAATATTCAATCACGCACTTACCAACAAATTTTCACATATACATCATCACAATCATAGCTATCAAACTTATTGGAGCTAATCTCCCCTTACCTCTTGAAGTTTACTGGTTAGCAGAAAGTCGCCCGACTGATCCGAAAGTCGCCCGGTTTCTCGTCTGATTATCTGACAACAACTACAAATACACAACCAATCCAAGCATCAATAACTAACAACACAAATTTCCCTAATCCCCTAGAGGCTAGGTTCGGCCATAGGGTATGAAAAATGGGCTAGGGGTTTCATTTGGTTCCAATCTTTTGGATGAAGGATTATTAAGCAAACTTAACACTAAATCAAGTTCTATCACTCAAAAATTTGAAACAAAACTCATGGCTCTACACACTCTAGGTTTCAGACATGAAGAGGAAAATGGCTAGGGATTGATTTGGTCTTCCAATCACTTGGATTCCAGGACAATAGGAAATGTAAGGATGGAATCAAGTGTTCAAAATCAAAAATTGGAGAAATCCATCATTTCCCCCAAATCTTAGGGTTTGGCCCTTTCAAATAGATTAGGCTAGGATGAGATTTTGATCATATACTCTTGGATAAAGGTAGAAGGTGATGAAGCTAGCTCAAAAAGATTGGTTTCCCATTAAAATGATTTTTCTACAATTTTCTATGAATTTTTGAAATTTGGATCTTGAAGTTGGAACTCAAGAAATCAAGTTCTTAAATCATGAAATAGGAAGAGATCATGAAGCTTAGAGATCATAGAAGTGATCTTACCTATTGAATGATGAAGATTGATCAAGAATCACACTTTTCTCTCAAGGATTCAAGCTTTTTCTCTTAAGAAAATGGAGTAATGGCTTAAGGAAGAAGATGAAGTGTGAAAGTGAAGCGAAGAAGCCACTTTTGGGCTGGTCTTCTGTGTGGGATAAGGGGCTGAAATGTCCCAAAAGTGGGTCACTTAAGGGCATTTTAGTCTTTTCTTTCAAGGACTAAAATGTCATTTAAGAAAAGGTTAGGGGTATTTTGGTCATTTCGCGTCCAGATATTTTCAAACGTCATGATAACTTTGGCACGCATTTCCATGTGATGTGACTTGATGTGAAATCATGATTATCCATTAGCGGGTCCCGGTGAATCCATATGCAGCTCCGTTCTTCATCCGATTGAAGATTTCGCTCGAACGAATATCAGGAAGTGATTTTTTTAAATTTAACGAAAACATAGGAAATTCAATTCTAAGACTTACTGTCTCATTCACAATTTAAATTGAGGTCTCCTGAGCAGTAAAATCTTACTATCAGTGGAAAAATGCAGACCGGGCTCCGTTTGAGTTTTCAGCTCAAAATTTAATCGTAGCTTCGTACGATAGCGTTGAGCATGAATATGGTCTCGGTTTATTTTATTTCATTTTCTAAAACCTCGAATGAAATACAAACTTAGACATTCAACTTACTGGTTTATGAAGGCTGTGGAAATCAGGGTGTTACATCTAGCTCCATTACCATCATTGCGGATACGTGTAGGGATTTCCTACTGAGCGCATCTGCTACTACATTCGTCTTACCTGGATGGTATTGCAGGTCGAAGTCATAGTCCTTTATGAATTCCATCCACCTTCGCTGCCTCATGTTCAACTCTCTCTGGTCGAACAGGTACTTCAGACTCTTATGGTCACTAAATACACTGAATTTAGCACCATAAAGATAGTGTCTCCATATCTTCAATGCAAACACTATCGAAGCTAATTCTAGATCATGCGTTGGGTAGTTCCGCTCATGTACTCTCAACTTCCTGGAGGCATATTGTTGCTTAAAAATTGGTTTATGTGCTTGCGCAAGTATACACAATCGTTTAACAAGTAATAAAGTGCAAGAGAGATCGTTCCCATGAGGATTATATGGTGAATCAAGTACCAAGTTTGAATTAATGGTTCTATTAATCAAGATTAACAAAGAGTAAATGCTAGAGCAATAAAAACAGATTTGTTAACAGAATCGGTAAAACAGCTACGGGGAAGTATCCCTTGCAATTTCAGTCTAGTTCAGTTATGCATTTGCACTGCTACGGCAATTTGGCTCCAAGAAATGAAAGTTTTTTTTCCAACAGTTCTGAGATGAACTTCACTAAACGTCTCCTATTCCTAGGTCCATATTAGTTACATCCACGCCTCACTTAAGCTCGTTCCAGCTAGCCTAAGAGTTAGAATGTTCATTCCTAAATCACTCTTCATCATAATTTTCCAATTAATGATTTTACTCTTGTCTATAAAACAGTTCTGCTACACTTAGCTTTTCCAAGCAGCCGTGAGCTCAAGTTCTAAATAAGGTGATCAAGCTCAATTAAAACACAACCAAATCAGATTTATAGAAAATGCAATAGCAAGGCATAACATAACATTCACTAGAAATCCATTACAAGTTCAACATCCCATAGCTACAAGAGGTTTGGCTCATATTGAGCTTACAAAAACAAAGAGAAAGATAAGAAATGGAAGAAGAAGCCATTACAATGGAGGAGAGAGAGAAAGGGGTGCAGCTGCTGTCCTCTCCAGTAAGGAAGATGATCCCCATCTCTCTCTTGTTGTCCCACTTTTAGGGTTCTTTTTCCAGCCTGTCTCAAGGCCCTTTCCTCTCTCATCCTTTATGGGCTATAAACTGATTAGGACAAGTGCCCTTGGCCCAGTTCCCTGACTTTAATGCACCAAGCATCAGTCCCACGTGTAGGACACTGTCCTTATCAGCGAAGGACAACTCAATGTGTAAGAGAATGTTTTGAGCCTTTGTCCTTGTGCACAGTCAGCTTCAGCTACAATTGCTACAGCATATCCCAGAGCAACGTTTCCAGTTTAGCGCATAGATCTCCATAAATTGCCCTGCATAGAAAACTCACACTCAAATACTGAAAACAGCTCCAACAGACACCAGAACACTAAAACTTACAAAAGACTCTTATAAAACACACTTCACATAAAATCACACTAAAACATTAAAAACATAAACTCAAAATACTTAGACCACAAGAACACAAGTGAAAAAGGTACAAATAACTCTTCATAAAAAGAGTTATCACACCCCCAAACATGAATCATTGCTTTTCCTCAAGTAATGGAAACAAATGAAACTAGACAGAAAAGACACAAATTTTTCTAAACCTCCACACATGTGCTCAAATTAGTTCAAACACAACTTTCTTTTTTCCAGACCAATTTGTTCACAAGGCATACTTGACAATGCATCAACATTCATGAAGTACAATCAAGCAAGCATTCATGGCTGTCCTCATCATCAACTCTCAGCTACATGCTACAGCACTGCACTTTCAGAACAGTGTGTTCTTCCTCTCTTCTCAAGCTAAGATAGGTACTCTCAATCAGCATTCAAATGCACACTCAAACACAACCTTGACAAGCTTCTAAACACACCTATTCACAATCAAAACTGCACACTGCTAGAGGACTTTATTCGGCTGCAATGAGGCTTGGGTTCAGGTAGGAACACTTCTGGGAAGGTGGCTACACTAAATGGAGCTTAGGTATGCTTCCTCTTTTTGCTGCCTCCTATTATTTCTTTCATGGCCCAGCTCACACTAGTTAGGGAGGACTTTTTGATCATTTTCATTTTGCTTTACTCCCTTTTTTGTTTTTTTATTGTTTTTTTTTATATAGGTTGCTTTTTACCAGCAACAATTCAATTTCTAATATTTTTGCCACATATCAGCTGCATAGCACCCCCAAACTTAAAACTATGCTAGTCCTCGAGCACCCCCAAACTTATTATACAGTATGTAAACACAGGAGGCACACCAGCCACTCCAACTAGTGAGGACATTGGTTTTGCAGGATATGGCTTGTAATGTGGCTTCATTAGAAACAAAGGGCTTGCAGGCTCAAAGGGGTGTACACAAAGGTAGTATCCAAGGGTAGGCTATTTAGCCAATACTTGGCTCAGGAAAACAAAAGGTGCCTCTAGCAAAAGCGTGTGCAGCAGAAATGTGTGAAAGCAGCAAGTCAAAATCAGAGAAATATGCATAAGACTGGTATTCACACCGAAAGAAGGAAAAAAAAAAAAAAGCTGTTTGGGCCCAAAAGCTCACAAGGTAGATCAGAATGCTACAGCATGTGCCTCGAGTGTCAAACAATTAAATCCAAGCATACAAGCTAGAAAGACAACAATCAAGTCAAAATTGCCATAGAGATGCACTTGTGAAATATTAAAACAGACAAGCTGCATTAAGCAAAACCCCGGGATGGGGATGGCTGTGCACATGGTGGAGTAAAACATACAGGAATCGAAGCTGACAAAAAAAAATATGGGGTCAAGGTCCGCTGACCCCCACTTCGCAACTACATGCTACACTTGGAACAAAATAAAACAGCAACAACAACTTAAACCATAAACCAGAAGAAATAACCAAAAAGGGAAACAAGGAAACTCCTGATAGGGTTGCTGCAATGTGCTCAAGTGCTCAGCTTCCTGATGCGGGAGCTCTTCTTGCTCCCTTTTGCAGTAGTGGTCTTCTTGCTTGTAGGGGTTGAAGTCCCCACTTCCTTCACAAAGACCAAGTCTTCTTGGTCTTCTTCATCAGTGGCTGAGGCTACTGTACCCTCTGCACTTCCCCCTGCCCCCTCACTCTCTGTTGTAGACGGCTGGTGACCCTTTCCCTTGACGGCACATTGTTCAGGCAGCCTATTCTTTCTTGTGGCAAGAGGTACATTGTCCTCCGCATCCCCATCAGAGGCAGGGTAATCAGCAGCTATTTTGGTGAATACATCCCGAAGAGGGGTGTCTGGAATATTCTTCTTAGGAGCGCGAGAGGGGGTAGGGGTTGTTGTTGTTGCTTCGGGTTCAGTTTCTTCAGGCTCTGCTTCAGTCTCAGCCCCCAAGTCCGGCAAGGGGCTTGCACTTCTCTTTCTCTTGCTACTTCTGATATCTTCAGTGGTGGTGGTGGTGGGTTGTTGCTGTTGTGAAGGAGCTGGTGGCATCCAGTCAGAAGAGTCCGAGTCATCCGGGACTGCTGCGGCACTTGGACTATTATGCTGCCCAGGGGTGTGATGTAGATCAGGTAGAATATGCATTGGAAACTGTGGAATGGGGTGCATCTTCTTCCATTTGTTAAGCTCTAGCACCCGTTGCTGCCATTTAAACTGATCCAGGGAAAATTGCCAATATAACTGCTGCTGCAGCATTTGTTGCTGCAGCATTTGAGTCAGTGATTCCACCTTTTGTTCTAGCCCTGTAGAGCAGTCCTGCTGCTTTGAGGGCTCCCCTGGTTCCATAACCCGCTCTTGGTCTTTGGCCTGGGTTGCTTTACTCGAGTTGGATATAAATCGATTGATTAATCCAATATCAATGCTTCCTGCGATTCTCTCCTCCACTTCCCCTTTTCGAAGCTCGACACCACATCGATTGCATAGGTCAGTGATAAAGCAGGGGAAGACCAACTGGCCTTTTGTGCTCATGGCACAAGTGGAGATCTCCTGCTGTATCAACCTCCCCACATTTATTTTCTTTCCCTCCATGATACAGTAAAGGAGCACCAAACGTTCCTTCTTAACAACTTCCGTGTGCGCAGTGGGGGAGAGCTTATGCCTAAGGAAGTGATACCAAACCTTGGCGAAGGGTTGCGACGCAGACCTTGCGATTTTCAGTTGATTGCCATAAGTTGGGAGCCATTTTGTCCCTGGGACCGGCACAGCATCCTTCGTATCAGTTATTTGATTTACAGTGGCCTTTGTCAGTAAAGGTTGGTACTCATCGTCCTCTTCAGCCAGGTTTAGCTTTAAGTTGATGGTCTTAGCAGAGAAGCTGACCTTGCACCCCCATACCATGGAGTGGGTTTGTTCGGCACCTCCAATGTTCGCATAGAACTCGCAAACAAAAGAAGTGCAGAACCCAGTTGGGTGGCCAGCAAAACGTTTCCACTTGTGCTGGTCAATCACTACAGCAATTTTAGCAGGGAGGCCATAAGAAGCCTTGGTGGAGATGGTGAAACCTTTCTCTGCATGAGGTTCCTTGAGCGCAGTAACATT
Source organism: Ammopiptanthus mongolicus (assembly GCA_039655645.1). Taxonomy (NCBI): domain Eukaryota; kingdom Viridiplantae; phylum Streptophyta; class Magnoliopsida; order Fabales; family Fabaceae; genus Ammopiptanthus; species Ammopiptanthus mongolicus. Next base: position 35,291,808 of record CM077350.1, read on the forward strand.
ACTGTACCGAGCTGCAGCTTCGGCATCAACAAACACTTCATACCCCTCAGACTCATCACTTGCGGTGGGTTTGCTCTTCTTCATAGTGGTATGCTTGATGCAAGGCATGGCTGGCCGAAGATGAGGGGAAGAGATGAAGGTGGGGAAATGAGGAGATTTGGGGGAGAACTGAAGGCGTTAGGGTTCAGGTAGTTGATGCAGTGGGTTTGCGTGTGGGAAGGAAGGGGAAGGAGTGGGCTTTATGAAGAGATTTGATGGGAGAGTGTGGTGATTGACGCTGGTGGTAAAGAATGTGTGGCAGGGAGAGGCGCGGATACCAAGGGAGAATAAGTGGTCTGAGGGTTCCCCTCCAACCTTTTGAATTTGTTTTATCTGGTTTTAGCATGACGTGACTGCTTCCCCCAAAACCCAACACAATCCCAGATCATCTACATGGGCCCCCAACCTTTTTCAGCCCAATACACAACCACGGTACCACCGAGACAGTTTTACCACCTTCAACCACAACTCCAATTTCTTTGTTTTCTGCTTATTGAGTTAGTGCCAAAGAAAACGAAAAAGCAAAAACAAAATAACATCTAAAATTAAAGAAAATAAAAAATGCTGGGCTGCCTCCCAGTAGCGCTTGGTATATAAGTCCTCAGCCTGACTCAGTGCATGTTGAACATTCAAGGATCAGCCATTACTGTGGTGGCCTGTGCCTTAGCAAATGGCTCACCCCAGTAATGCTTGACCCTTTGCCCGTTTACCTTAAAGGTCCTACCAGAGGCCGCGTCAAGCAGTTCCATAGCTCCATGAGAGTGGGCATGAAATATTGTGAAGGGTCCAGACCATCTAGATTTGAGTTTTCCTGTAAACAGCTTCAGTCTGGAATTAAAGAGCAATACTTGCTCTCCTAGTGCTAAGTCTCTCTTTGGATCTTTTGATCATGCCAAGCTTTTGGCTTGGCCTTGTAGAGTTCTGCCCTCTCATACAAAAACATCCTATGTTCTTCAAGATCATTGAGCTGCAGCATTCGAGCTGCCCCAGCCTCGGCTAGCTCAAGATTTAGTTTTTTTACTGCCTAGAAGGCTTTATGCTGTAGCTCAATGGGCAAATGGCATGCCTTTCCATAGACCAACCTATAGGGTGACATTCATAAGGGGGTCTTGAAGGCAGTCCTATATGCCCAAAGAGCATCTTCTAAGTGCAGGGACCAATCTTTTCTAGTTGGATTCACAACTTTTTCCAAAATTCTTTTTATTTCCCTATTGGACAGCTCTGCCTGCCCATTTGTCTGCGGATGGTATGCTGTAGCCACTTTATGTCTCACCCCATATTTTGTGAGGACAACATCAAGGAGCTTGTTGCAGAAGTGTGTACCTTCATCACTGATAAATGCCCTTGGTGTGCCAAATCTTGTAAAAATCTGCTTTTGAACAAACTTCACAACAGATCTAGCATCATTTGTGGGGAGAGCTACAGCTTCCACCCATTTTGACACGTAGTCTACAGCCACCATAATATATAAATTTCCAAAGGAAGGGGGGAAGGGACCCATGAAGTCTATGCCCCAAACATCAAACAACTCTACTTCCAAGATGGAATTGAGGGGCATCTCGTGTCTATCTGAAATATTTCCCACCCGTTGGCATCTGTTGCAGCCCTTGGCGAAACAGTAAGCATCTTTAAATAATGTAGGCCAAAAGTACCCGACCTGGAAGTCTTTGGCAGTCGTCCTCATTCCTCCAAAATGTCCCCCACATGGGGATTAATGACAATGTAAGAGAATAGCAAGGACTTCTATTTCTGCTACACACCTTCTAAGCAAATTGTCAGCACAATGCTTGTACAAGTATGGCTCATCCCAGCAGAACTGCTTTGCCTGATGGAAGAACCTTTTTCTTTGTTGTGGATTGAAATCTGCAGGGACAATTCCACTAGCCAGGTAGTTCACCAGGTCAGCATACCATGGTGTTTCAGTATCTTCCATGGATAGCAACTGCTCATCAGGGAACAGTTCTTTGATCTCAGAATTCTTTGTGGCTTCATTCCCCTCAGACAGTCTTGACAAATGGTCTGCCACCTGATTCTCAAATCCCTTCTTATCTCTAATTTCCAAGTTTAACTCTTGCAACAGAAGCACCCACCTAATCAGTCTTGGCTTTGCATCTTTCTTGGCAATTAAGTATTTGATGGCAGCATGATCAGTATAGACAATCACCTTTGTTCCAACAAGGTAGGGTCTGAACTTGTCAAAGGCGAACACAACAGCCAACAACTCTTTCCCTGTAGTGGTATAGTTCAATTGAGCTTCGACCAATGTTTTACTGGCATAATATATAGAGCGAAATACCTTATCCTTCCTTTGGCCCATAACTGCTCCCACTGTGAAGTCACTAGCATCACACATCAACTCAAATGGCATAGACCAATCAGGAGCAGTTATGACTGGTGCAGTAATTAGGGCCTTCTTCAGAATTTCAAATGCATCCAAACAGGTTGGAGAAAAATCAAAGATTCTATCATGCTCTAGCAACTGGCATAGAGGCTTGGAGATTTTGGAGAAATCCTTAATGAATCTTCTATAGAAACCAGCATGTCCTAAGAAACTTCTCACTCCTTTAACTGAGGTAGGTGGTGGCAGCTTTTCAATGACCTCTATTTTGGCTTTGTCAACCTCCATACCCTTCTTAGACACCTTGTGACCCAATACAATTCCTTCCTGAACCATAAAGTGACATATTTCCCAGTTTAACACCAAATTAGTTTCCTCACAACGATCCAAGACCTGTTCCAGATTTTCAAGGCATTCTTGGAATGACTCTCCAAACATTGAGAAGTCATCCATAAAAATTTCCATAGATTTCTCAATAACATCCGAGAATATGGCCATCATGCATCGTTGGAACGTTGATGGGGCATTACAGAGGCCAAAGGGCATCCTTCGAAAGGCAAAAGTGCCATAGGGACAAGTAAAGGTAGTCTTTTCTTGATCTTCGGGTGCTACAGCAATTTGATTGTAACCAGAGTATCCATCCAAAAAGTAGTAGAACTCTTTCCTAGAAAGTCTATCCAACATTTGATTAATGAAGGGCAAGGGAAAGTGATATTTTCTGGTGGATTTATTCAATTTTCTATAATCCATACAAATCCTCCATCCTGTGACTGTTCTGGTGGGGATTAGTTCATTTTTTTTGTTAGCCACAACTATTATTCCCCCTTTCTTTGGTACACACTGGATTGGACTTACCCACACACTGTCAGAAATGGGATATATAATCCCAACATCCAGCCATTTGATGACCTCCTTCTTTACCACATCCTTCATGATAGGATTCAGTCTCCTCTGGCTTTCTACACTATTCTTGGCTTCAGGCTCTAGCAATATTCGATGCATACAGTAGGACTAATGCCTTTGATATATGCCGTTTGCCAACTGATTGCCTTCTTGTGTCGTCTCAAGGTTTCTATCAAACTGTTCTCTTGAGTAGTAGTTAGGAAAGATGAAATAATCACAGGCAAGGTTTCCATAGCTCCCAAATAAACATATTTCAAATGAGCTGGGAGCTGTTTTAGCTCCAAAATAGGTGGCTTCACAACTGCAGGTATGTTGTCCTTAAAAGTCTCATCAGTGACTTCCAATGACTCAAATTTTCTAGCCCACATAGGTTGCCTTGCAGTGCAATCCTTTATTTCAGAAAGTTCTTCCAACAAGGGGTCATCAATACCTGATTCATACTCATCATCACTTAATTCTGTTCTTCCTGTCAGGAACTGTCGTTGCAACAGATCATTGAATGACTGCACAAACGAGCATTCTTCCACTCCTTCGTCAGGATAACTTAAGGCATTGAACATATTGAAAGTCACACGTTGCTCATTAACCCTCATGGTCAACTCTCCCTTCTGTACATCAATGAGAGTTCTTCTTGTAGCAAGGAAGGGCCTACCCAGAATAATAGGAACTTCCCTATCTACGTCACAGCCTAAAATAATAAAGTCCACTAGGAACACAAACTTATCTACTTTTATCAACACATCATCGATCTTTCCTTCTAGATATGCAATAGACCTGTCTGCTAGTTGAAGGGTCACAGTGGTAGGCCTGGCATCCCCAATGCCCAATTGTTTAAAAATCAACATAGGCATTAAGTTGATGCTAGCACCTAAATCACACAGTGCTCTGCCACAATAGTTATCTCCAATAGAACATGGAATGGTGAAACTTCCCGGGTCTTTCAACTTGGGAGGTACTTTGGCTTGGAGCATCAGGCTGCTTTGCTTTGTCATGGCAACTGTTTCAAACTCCCCAAGCCTTCTCCTCTTTGTTAACACATCTTTCATGAACTTTGTATAATTAGGCATCTGCTGCAAAGCTTCAACCAAAGGTATATTGATGTGCAACTTCTTTAGAATCTCCATGAACTTGCTAAACTACTTGTCTTGTTGTACTTTCCTCAACCTTTGAGGAAAAGGGGGAGGTGGTCTTTCTGGACTAAATTTAGGCAAGGGTTTAGCTTCTGGAATAGCCTCAGGCTTCTTAGCAGTTCTCTCAGCTGTCTTCTCAACATTTTCACTAGTTGCTGGAATAGTATCAGTTTCTTCAATTTGCACTTTGCTCTTTTTCTCTACCATGGCTGGTAACTCAATTCCACTTCTCAAGTGTATTGCTTTGCAGTGCTCCTTACCTTGAGGGCTTGAGGATGAAGGAGTTTCAGTAGAAGATGGCAGAGCGCCATTGGGTTTGCTGTTCAGTGCATTGGCCAGCTCGCCTACCTAATTCTCAAGGTTTCTCATGGATACTCCTTGATTCTGGAACTGTGCCTTAGTTTCTGACATGAATGCCTTTAAGACAGCTTCCAAGGACATTTCTTGATTTGCCGATTGTGCTTGTTGTTGTTGCCTTGGTTGCTGATTTGTGAATCCAGAGGGAGCAGTTGTGGATCGGGCAGGAAAGTTTGCGTTCCCTAGCGGAGCATTAGCATTGTTATTCCACGAAAATTTTTGAGGTTGCCTATTCCCTGGATTGTAGGTATTGAAATAGGGTTTATCTCCCCTATTGCTGCTATAGTTCACATAATTAGCAGATGCAGGATTGCTGAAACAGTCTTCAAACAAATGTTCTCCTCCACAATACACACAAGAAACAATTTCAGCTTGGTGCACCTGTTGTTCATTTACCACTGGTTCAATTACAGCTGCTTGAGATGTCTGGTTACTCTTGTTTGTAATTGCTAGGTTTTTTACCATGTTAGTTAAGGAAGCCAACTAAGCAGTAAGTGCTGTAACTCCACTCACTTCATGCATTCCTACAGCAGTTGTGCTTTTTCCAGAGGTTAGCCTAGCAGTAGGCCACCGATAACTGTTAGCAACAATATTTTCAATCAATTCATATGCTTCATTATAGGACTTGTTAAGAAGAATGCCTCCCGCAGAGGCATCAAGCATCATTCTTGCAGATGGCAACACTCCATTGTAAAAGTGCTCCATCTGAATGCATATTGGAATGCTGTGATGGGGGCATCTCTTTAAAAGCTCCTTAAATCTCTCCCATGCTTCATATAAAGGCTCATCATCAAGTTGCTTAAAGGAGATTATATCATTTCTCAGCTTCGCATTCTTCATAGGAGGAAAGAATTTGGTTAAAAACTTCTCAGTCATCCTATTCCATGTATTAACAGAGTTGGGTTCCATAGAATTTAGCCAATTCTTAGCCTTGCCAGCCAAAGAAAATGGGAACAGTCTTAATCTGAAGGAATCGTCAGTGACTCCTGGATTTCTGAAATTATTAGCCACAGTCAGTAACTGCTTCAGGTGCAAATGAGGGTCCTCGGTTGCAGCACCACTGTACTGCCCAATTGCTTGCAGCATCTGGAACATGACAGGCTTGAACTCAAAATGCCCAACTGTTATTTCGGGCACCACTATGCTTGTGTTCATTGTTGCCGGATCAAACAGGGCATAGCCTCTGATAGAACTGGTTCTATCATTGGCTAAAGCCATGCTATTAGGTTCATCACCCATTTCAGAGTTGTTAGAACTAGTGGCAGCAGAGGAGTAGTCAGGGGTATTAGGAATCAATCTCCCCAACTCGACTAAGCCTTGGTTCTGCCTGTTCAACCTTGTGAATGTTCTTTCGATTTCTGGGTCTAGTTGGAACTCAGGAGCGCTATGCCTGCGCATACAGAGTAAAGTACTGTTGCTATAGCAAAACACTCCACAGATCAATTGTCTCAACTAATAGAACTATCAATTTAAAACTTGTCCATTAAACACCATTATAATCCCCGGCAACGACGCCAAAAACTTGTTGCTTAAAAAATGGTTTATGTGCTTGTGCAAGTATACACAATCGTTTAACAAGTAATAAAGTGTAAGAGAGATCGTTCCCACGAGGATTATATGGTGAATCAAGTACTAAGCTTGAATTAATGGTTCTATTAATCAAGATTAACAAAGAGTAACAAATAATTTGTGTGTGTATCCAGGACAGTTTTGGGAAAATAAATCCTAGAGCAACAAAAACAGATTTGTTAACAGAATGGGTAAAACAGCTACGGGGAAGTATCCGTTGCAATTTCAGTCTAGTTCAGTTATGCGTTTGCACTGCTACGGCAATTTGGCTCCAAGAAATGAAAGTTTGTTTTCCAACAGTTCTGAGATGAACTTCACTAAACGTCTCCTATTCCTAGGTCCATATTAGTTACATTCACGCCTCATTTAAGCTCGTTTCAGCTAGCCTAAGAGTTAGAAAGTTCATTCCTAAATCACTCTTCATCATAATTTTCCAATTAATAATTTTACTCTTATCTATAAAACAGCTCTGCTACACTTAGCTTTTCCAAGCAGCCGTGAGCTCAAGTTCTAACTAAGGTGATCAAGCTCAATTAAAACACAACCAAATCAGATTTATAGAAAATGCAATAGCAAGGCATAACATAACATTCACTAGAAATCCATTACGAGTTCAACATCCCATAGCTACAAGAGGTTTAGCTCATATTGAGCTTACAAAAATAAAGAGAAAGATAAGAAATGGAAGAAGAAGCCACTACAATGGAGGAGAGAGAGAAAGGGGTGCAGCTGCTGTCCTCTCCAGTAAGGAAGATGATCCCCATCTCTCTCTTGTTGTCCCACTTTTAGGGTTCTTTTTCCAGCCTGTCTCAAGGCCCTTTCCTCTCTCATCCTTTATGGGCTATAAACTGATTAGGACAAGTGCCCTTGGCCCAGTTCCCTGACTTTAATGCACCAAGCATCAGTCCCACGTGTAGGACACTGTCCTTATCAGCGAAGGACAACTCAATGTGTAAGAGAATGTTTTGAGCCTTTGTCCTTGTGCACAGTCAGCTTCAGCTACAATTACTACAACATATCCCAGAACAACGTTTCCAGTTTAGCTCATAGATCTCCATAAATTGCCCTGCATAGAAAACTCACACTCAAATACTGAAAACAGCTCCAAAAGACACCAGAACACTAAAACTTACAAAAGACTCTTATAAAACACACTTCACACAAAATCACACTAAAACATTAAAAACATAAACTCAAAATACTCAAAGACCACAAGAACACAAGTGAAAAAGGTACAAATAACTCTTCATAAAAAGAGTTATCACATATGCCACCACTTTTATTTTTTGCATGAGCACACATCCCAAACCTTGATAAGATCCATCACAATATACATCAAATCGTCCTAATGGATCTAGTAGCACCAACACAGGTGATGTGGTCAGTCTTCCCTTCAGCTCTTGGAAACTTTGCTCGCATGCCTTTGACAACTCAAACGTCTTCCCCTTTCTTGTTAACTACGTCATAGGTAACACAATCTTAAAGAATCCCTCGATGAACCACCGATAGTAGCCTACTAAACCAAGAAAGCTTCTCACCTCGCCTATAGACTTAGGGCTTTTCCAACTCACTACAGCCTCAACTTTCGCAGGATCCACTGCGATTCTATCCTTACTGATCATATGGTCTAGAAACTGAACTTCCTCTAACCAAAACTTGCACTTCGACAGGTTAGCATACAACTGCCGATCCTTTAGCACTTGCAACACCGCCTTTAGGTGCTCTTGGTGTTCCGCTTTACTCTAAGAGTATACAAGGATGCCATCGATGAATACGACAACAATTTTGTCAAGGAACGGTCAGAAGATCCTTTTTATATAATCCATGAACACAGCTGGAGCATTAGTCATGCCAACCGACATAACCAAGTACTCATAGTGACCATATCGACTTCGAAAAGCAGTCTTTGGCACATCCTCCTTCTTAACAGAGACTTGTTCTTTATCGTCACTTTGTTCAGCTGACGATAGTCTACGCAAGCCTCGAGCTCCCGTCCTTCTTTTTCAAAAACAGCACTAGCGCTCCCCACGGAGATGCACTAGGTCGGATGAACTCTTTGCCTAGCATCTTGTCCAACTATTTCTTCAGCTCCGTCAGCTTGCCTGGGACATCCGACACGGCACTATCAATATAGTTCTAGTTCCCAGCACAAGATCTATAGGGAACTCCACCTCTCTCTCGCCGGTGGTAGTCCGGGAACATCATCGGGAAACATCTCCGGAAACTCGCACAATAGGCAAAGCTCCGACACTAGGAGTCTCCTTTGCTTCCAAAGAGGGCAGCACCATGTACTCGTCCGATCATCCACTCGTCAAATTACTCTCATTGGCAGGCATCAAGCCAAATTGCTCGAAAAAATTGAGGGTTTTGTTTGAACAGTCCAATATTACATGGTTAGCCGAAAGCCAGTCCATGCCTAGGATTACATCTATATGTTGCATAGGCAAACAGATGAGATCAACAAGAAAATGATGGTTCTCTATTCTGATAGGACATTTAAGGCATACAGATAGGGTAGTCGAAGAATCGGCAGTAGGCGTTGAGATAGTCAAATCATAGGGTAATACAAAAATAGGCAACCCTAAATGGTCTGTGCACTCTAATGATATGAAAGAATGAGTAGCCCCTGAATCAAACAAAACTGACAAAAGTTTACCAGAGACTAAGCACTTACCTTGAATCAGGTCGGGGCTTCGAGAGTCTTCAAAACCCCTCACTGCAAACACTCTTCTGGTTGTTTGTGGCCTACTCTGCTTACTGGCCATTGTTGTTCTTGCTCCGCCACTCTGAGCTCAACCGCTCTGCTGTTAAAACCGAGCCCTTCTGCTAACTCCGGGATTGCAATCCGATGCATAGTGACCCAATTGGTTGTAGTTGAAGCACCTGATATGTCGGGCCCTTGGGCATATCTAGACTAGATGCAGTCCACCGCATCGAAAACTGGTCTTGATCTCCTGTTGCCCTTGACTGGAGCCACTCCCTCCATGGTTGACATTAAACTGAGCCGGGTGATCATATGGTCTCGCCCTCTGCTAAAACTTGCCACCTCTGCTTCTCTGGTTGCTCCGAACAAGTCCACCACTTCTCACTTGTTGTGGGACAGTCCTTGCTCGGTCATGCCCTTCCACCACCGTGCATTTCTCTACTAACTCAGGAAAAAAATCGATACTCAGAGGTAACATTGCTTGCTTCAACTAAGGCCTCAACCCGTTTTCAAACCTTTGACATACCCACTCTTCATCTAGGTGGATCTGATAGAACTGTGAAAATTTGAGTTGCGCCTCGAACCTCATCGCGTACTCACCAACCGACAGTTGTTCCTATTTCAGACTCAGGAACTCTTTCTCCTTTTCTTGTCGGATGCTTCTTGGAAAGTACTTCTCTAAGAAGCTCTCCCAGAATAGTTTCTAGGTCAAAATCCTTCCTTCTGACTCTAATAGTCTGGTCTTGGTCCTCCACCAAGCTTCCGCTGCTCCAACCAGCATGAAAGCACCATATGTAACTTTCTTGTCCTCTCTGCAGTGTGTGGCCATGAACACCTTCTCGATCTCTTGCAACCACATCTTCACAGCTTCAGGGTTGTACTCTCCGTGGAATTGAGGAGGATTTGCTTTCATGAACGTATTTAGACCAGTGTCCACTGTCTCGTTTCCTCTCACAGCATGCAAATGATCCTGTCTTGCTTCCCTCTCTTCTTGCCTCTGCATATACTGGGCAGTCTGCTGGGTTTGTTGCATCCATTGCAGTAGCCAAATCCCGCATAGCCCGCTGAGTGGTCACCATTGTTATTGTTATTATTATCATTGCCTTCGGTCGCAGCTACCCTTCCACCTCTTCCTCTTCCACATGCCATCTAGCTTCTTGTAAAAGGAGCTATCAGTTCCAATTCATAAGATATATAATAACACTTAACAGTTAAACATATCATATGCCTTATGAATGAAAACAGTTATCACACTTCGATAACTAGCACATCGGACACTCTACCCAATCCAGACTTAATTGACACAACTCGGGTATCAACCATCAAAGCCAATACAATTAACCTCACAGTCCGGTTAGAACCGAACTGCTCTGATACCTCCAAAATGAGACGACCCCATATAAATATGAAATCATCCCATTGGCTGCAGAACGTTTTCAACGATCTGATACCACCAAAATGAGACGTCCTCATACATATGAAGCCATCCCATTGGCCGCAGAACGTCCTCGACTCTCTAATACCACCAAAATGAGACGACCTTCCTTTCTCAGAAGGGTAATCCCATTAGTCCCAAGCTTATAATATTAACAATGCCTTACCGTATTATAGCGATAGCGTGGTATTCAAACAACGTAGCGGAAACACGCGCATTTAAAACATGCAAAATACGGAAAACATAGATCACATCAAAGTAAGGTGCAACAAAAAGAAGCATATACATAAACATGCATAACTGTAGCCCCATTACCAGGGCACTGTACATACATATACAAACTGTTCAAAAGGAAACCAAAATAAACAGAAGTATATCCAAAAGCTGAAGATAGAAGCCTCGCAGCTCACTAGCATTACCCATCCCCACTCAAAAATACATGAAAAGCTCTCAGATCACCACCTAGGACGCACTAGCAAGCTCCCACCAACAATCCTACGTCGGCGGTAGGTCCTCAAATACTGCTCGGTCCTCCGGCGCTGACCTCGATAGATGTAGCCTGTCTTGCTAGTCGCCTGAGAAGATGCTGGCTCGACCCAGGTGTAGTCCCGCTCATGACGCCTCGGCGGCAGCCACATTCATCGGAAAGGTAGGAACTGCATGACTCTAAAGGGTCCCATGATGTCCCCCCTGTGCGATGCCCCTCCTTGGAACAGTATGCTCACCTGCCCTGTGTAGAGCGTCAGAAAAGTCGAGGGGTCCACGCGCCGCCCCCGTTCATTGTGATAGATGATCTCGATCAGGCCCAACACCAGCATCCTCGATGCTGATGTGATGTAAGGGTGCGCCATCGGATCCATCAGTTGGCTGCTCGTCTTCACGCAAACCGAGAAACAAACAGACATGCAAAAAGCAGTAGGGAGATAAGAAATACAGCGCATAGCAATGTCGGAAAACAATAGTAATGCAGTAAACAAGTATCATAGAGCAAGTAGCAGGTAAAATAAGTACGATAGATACTACACTGAAACATACGTCTCCCAAGACAAAACGTGCAACAAGCATCCATTTCCATGAGTCTCACACTCAGATTAATCCTCTAGACCAGGATATTAATCCCATGCAACATGTCGGCCGAAAACTCATGAAAACTGGTTCGACACCAGAACAAGTCCACACCGGAACAGGTTCTGTTTCGGACCAGAGTTAGTTTGCCCATGAAACTGAACCGCTCGCCGTGACCAATAAGAGTGCATCCCCCTTCCACACCGGAACTATGGTATCTCAGTAGCCTCAGAATGTTATCTTGGAACAATGGAAAGCTTTGGGATTATTTGGGCAAACCGGACTGGATCGGGCATCACTACAGGATAGGAGCTACCTCATCTGTCACTATAAACTATTCTCGAGACCGGCAACATCCCCAAGGTCACTTACTTGACCGCCCCATCAACTTTCAGTACCCGCACTCCGGTACAACTAATCTCATATAACGCTGGCAGCTATACTACCTGTCATACGGCCTCGCCACTTAGCAGCTGATGATATGCAACAATCATCCTCAATGAGCTTGATACTGGACCTCACACCTAAACTCTCAATCAGGAACAACATGATGCCACTGCATCCACACGGCCACAGCCTCGACACCACCCGTCCACGAGCCAGAACTCAAGCATCACGGCCACAACCTCAAGAAACCAGTACAATAGCAACGACACCATCCACGGTATCAACCCGATAACAACACAGCACACAGCCAAACTTAACTCTACGGCATTCCACCACCACACAAGGATTACCACAAACAGCATAACAACAATAATACCGACAATAGTAATATCAACAACAGCACATAACAGGATATCACATACCAAGTATAGGTACTTAGACAGATAGCGACAACAGAATTTCATAAAGCAGCAGTCATATGAAACTGATCATCCTCAATCAACAGTTCGCTAACCTAGGGTTTCCAAACTTATCGGTGATAGCTCAAAGTATGCTAAACCTAGGGCTTAGGTACTTTATCGGGGCTCAGCCACTAGTAGTGTCAGAAAAACAAACTACACTACTCTTGCCTTTTCGATGGCTCCAGTACTCTTTCTCCCCACTTGAGCAGTCATAGCACGAACTCCAAGACAAGCTCCTCCACACGTAGCTGCAAGCTCATCCACGCATAGCTCCAAATCCCTCTGGTAGCCGCGGCCTCAAGCTCCAAACCTCGAGCAATCATGAGCGCGAACTTAGCCCTAATCATGAGGACACCACATATGCAATAGTGTTAGCCCTAGGGCAAGCTCAAAGACCAAGAGAAAAGGTAGAAACTCGAAGAACCAAAAAGAACATGTGGTAGGGATTCAATCTTACCTTTTGGTGAATCGAGAAACCAATCCGCCAAGGTTGTAGAAAACTTAGCCGCGATCACAACCGTGCAGTCAGAATCGCGTTCTGGTACTTCGATCGCCTCAAAACCAACTTTCTCACACTAGAACTCTCAGAGCTTCTCTCTCTAACCTCTCTGCTCGAGCTCAACAATGGAAAAAAATGACCAAGTATGGAAGAAAGTGAAAACCTCCACTTAAGTGATCCTGCTAAGAACGCTAAAGCGTGCAAACTTGCACGCTTGAGCGTGGGGTTCCCTCCACGCTTGAGCGTGGAGCCTTGTCCAATCCGCCTTCACCCTGGCCTGACACGTGTTGCATACGCGTTAGAAAGCACACCAACGCTTAAGCGTTGGCACGCTAGGGTGTGCTCCCTTCCTACGCTTGAGTGTGCTGCTCAGCTAGGAAGAGCCTCCCAAACTACTGACTTCCACAGTTTCTCGTTTAACATCTTAGGCACCTCCAATCTTGTTCAAGCCTATTCCTAAGCTTCCAACTAGGCCTTAAACTAGCACATAACAATTCACACACGCATCCAAAGCCCTAATCAAAGTTAACCATCTCGATTAGAGTTACATAAAATCGGGATGTTAGATCATGGAACAAAACAAGCTTCTACTTTAGAATCTTGCTCTATCCAAGAGACTTGTTAATACTGTCAATGAATATTAGGTAACTAGTGTTATTTGTAACAAGGAGCATGATAGTGCAGTGTGTCAGAATGGTTATTTTAGTGTGGACATGTTGATTACTGCCATAATTTCTATGATATCAAGCCTAGGAATGACTATCCAAGGCAGCAGAACAACCTTTACTCCAACACTTATAATCCGGGATGGAGGAATCATCCAAAATTTTCTTGGAGTAAGAGTGATAATCAGTGGCAGCAGAAGCAGTAGTATGGAAGTTCATCCAACAGTCAAGCTCTTTCGAGATTTACTCCTCAAAATCAACCAGCCCAAGCACAAAGGGGGAAGTCGGATTGGGAGATAGCTCTTTTGAAGTCAAATGCCGCACTATCTGCTTCTATTAGTTCGAGTAATGCTTTAACTAATGCAGCCATTGATAAATTGTCCACTCACACTCGGGTTTCTATTCATGATCTGGAAAGGCAGATATCTAACTTGTCTAAGAAGCTGGATGAGCGGGTTCCTGGTACTTTTCCCGGTAATACCGAGAATAACCCGAAGGACCATTGCAATGCCATCACTACAAGAAGTGGCAAGGTAGTGGAACCTGAGGGAAATTCTTTAGTAGAGGAAGAGAAACAGAAAGTTGAGTCAATAACTGAAGTGCCAAGGGAAGAAAATAGAATTGCTACAAAAAAGTTTGAAGAATCAGAAAAGGAGCACGAGGAGCATGAAAATTTTAAATTGGTGGATCCTGAATTTGTGAAGAAGAAATATGTTGAAGCAAAGGATCTCCCATCATTCATAAAAGTACTTTATCCTCAAAGATTGAAGAAGCCAATACAACATAAGCAATTCTCTAAGTTCCTTGATATATTCCGCAAGCTACAAATTAATATACCTTTTGTGAAAACACTTGAGAAAATGCCAGCTTATGCTAAATTCATGAAGGTGTTGCTTTCTAAGAAGCGCAAGTTGAATGATGAAGAAACGGTTGCCTTGACTGAAGAGTGTAGTGCCATTCGGCAAAGGAAGCTACCTCCTAAGTTGAAGGATCCGAGATCCTTTAGTATACCTTGCACTATTTGGGAGTTGACGTTTGGCAAAGCTCTTTGTGATTTTGGGGCAAGTATTAACTTGAAGCCTCTATCCATGATGCGGAGACTAGGCATAAAGGAGGTGAAGAACACTATGATGTCCCTTCAACTAGCAGATCGATCCATTAAATACCTTTTTGGGGTAGTTGAGAATTTGTTGGTTAAGGTTGATAAGTTCATCTTCCCAACTGATTTTGTGATACTTGATATGGATGAGGATGCTCATATTCTACTTTTATTGGGTAGGCCATTTTTGGCTACTGGAAGAGCATTGATTGATGTTCAGTAGGGTAAATTGACTTTGACGGTGCAAGATGAAATTGTGGTAATTAGTGTCTTTGATGAAATGAAGCACCCAATAGAGAAGGAAATCTGTTACAACATTGATGTGGTTGAACCTCTTGTTCAGTCACTTGTTACTACTGGAAACCATGGTTCATCACTTGAAAAGGAGATGGTAAAATCCCAGGGTACTAAAGAATTAGTGGAGTTGGATAGTGTAGAAATTTTAGGAATTGAGCAACAAATGGATGCACTACCAATTTTATCAAAAGAAGAGTCTAAGGTCGAAGAGCTTCCCAAGAATGGGAAAGTGGAAGAAGTGCAAAAGCCGAAACTCAAACAACTCCCAACGCACCTAAGGTATGCATTTTTGGGTGAGGAGGGACATTACCCGATTATCATCAACAAGGATTTGAAGATTGATGAAGAAGAGAAGCTCTTGGGGGTACTAAGAAACCACCAATCTGCTATTGGGTGGAAGATCTCGGACTTGAAAGGCATTAGTCCCACTTTTTGCACTCACAAGATATTGATGGGAGAAAATTGCAAAACCTCAAAGAAGACTTAATCCAGTTATGAAGGAAGCTGGTGAGAAGAGGTTGCTGGATGTAAATGCATTGGATGAGTTTAGACATCAAGCGTATGAGAATGCGCTAATTTAAAAGCAGAGAACAAAGGCTTGGCATGATAAGCATATTGTGCCAAAAAGTTTTGAACCTGGCCAGAGTGTGTTGCTTTACAACTCTAGGCTCATGTTATTTCCTGGTGAGCTGAAATCCTGTTGGTGTGGACAATTTATCATCACTAGTGTCTTTCCACATGGAGTAGTGGAATTAAGAGAGCAAAAGAAGGAAGAGTTTTAACAGTTAATGGTCAAAGACTCAAACCCTATGTGGGGGGAGAGTATAAAAATGATGAAACAAACTGGAAGCTGAATTAGCCCCTTCGGGGGCATCGAGTCAGGCTCAGGATGTTAAACAAGCGCTCATTGGGAGGCAACCCAATTTATATCCTTCTTAGTATTGCATGTAGTTCGTGTTGTTAGTTTGCATAAGTAGGAAAGTTGCATAAAAAATTAAAAAAAAAAGGGGCATGTAGGACTTAGTCGCATTTAAGAGTGTATTTTTTCTACATAATTCTGCTGCATAGGGAAAATAATGGGTCTCAGGTGCGCCCAGCGCGTTTCCTAAGCCCAAGCAATAGCATCTGTGAAAATTACTAGTCTCAAGTGCGCCCAGTAGGCTACCTGAGTCCAACGCAACTGAGCAGTGGAAAATATTGGGTCTCAGGTGCGCCCAAGGTAGTTGAGCAGTGGAAAAACCTGGTCTCACGTGCGCCCAGCACGCTACTTGAGCCCAGCGCGTTTTTATGAACTAAAACAAAAGGGGGGTCACGCCCAGCCCACCTGTTCAGGCCCAGTGTGACTAACCAGTTGCCAAAACAGGGTCTCAGGCATGCTTCGCGTCCCTGTCCAGGCCCAGTGTGTCGAGTATCTGAGTTGGGGTAAATTCCCCTACGCGCCCAACTATTGAGGATGAGCTGAGAGCTTGACATGGCTGGAGTGAGTGGTCTCGAAACGAGACCGATGACCTAGCAGTTGGACCGGATACTCTATTGGCCCCATTGGTTCTTTATTGAACTCTCAAGTTTGTTTTCTTGACTATCTCTTTTATTTTTATTTTGGTTATTGAGTCTTTTGTTGTTGAACGATCGAGTTCTTGAGCTGAGTCATAGCAGGTTTAAATGTAATTTGATCTTTGTGAATCCATATCTTTCACCATGAGTTGTTAGCTGTGAATGTTCCCTTTGGTGATTAGATTTGACTTGTGAGATACCTTGAGAGATTTTCCATGTGAGAGTAAAATCTATTTGACACTGGATATTTTGTAAGTTTGGGGTTGTAGCATTAAAGCATGATTATCTTGAAATAGGGTTTATAGTATGTCCGGGTGAGGAATTATGAGCCTTAATGTTAATTTTGTTGATGAGAGAGTAACTTTTAAGCTGCATGCTCTTAGGTTCGCTTAATTTGTATCTTGATTGCATGAATATGTGTTGTATAACATGATTGAGGCATTCTTTTTGTGAAATATGTTAGCTACTAGCCAAATAGCTTACTTGAAATAACTGAATATCCCTAGTTAGCCCATTTGAGCCTTAGCCTTTTCTTGGTAGCCTTGTTAATAAGCCAGAATCAAAAAATAAAAAAAAACCATGCTACCCAATCTTTACAAATTAGAGGAGCATTGGTACATGTTACAAAAGGTTATCAAGTACTAACATTGGGGTGGCAAGGAAGAGGAAGGAGAAAAGTTACAATATGTAACCATTGAAGTTAAAAAAAGTATGAAAGAAAAAAAAAAGATATAAAGCAACAAAGTTGCATTAAAAAAAAAAAAAAAAGAGAAAAAAAATTACTTGAATGGTTGAATTAAAAGGCATGGTTAAGAATATGTTGAAACTTAGTACTTGATTGAAAAATTGAGAAAAGTGGAAAGATTGAAATTCCTATGCTCCTTTGTTTTGAAAGGTTAAGCTAGTTATCTCTTCTTATTCCTACCCTCTCACCTTGTCTACATTACAACCCGAAAAAGTCCTCTTGATTGTGCATTCATATATTTTGTGGGATCATTGATGAGATGAATAGCAAACCCATGGAGTCATGTGCTTCATTGTGAAAAAGAATTTGCAAACACAAGCCTAAACATTGTAGAGTTGGAGAGAAATCAATCAACCTTGTGAAGAAGAGACCCTTTTGAATTCTTGATCTTTATACTTGGTGTTTTCAAACCCTTACTTGATAAATGAGGGTTTATGTGAAATATGAAATGTTTGGCAATCTTTTGGGTATTGTTACTTGTCAATTCTTGATCTTGAGGGGACATTGTTTTTTGTTTTTTTTTTTTTAAGATTAGAAGTTGGTTGCAATTGTGTAGGGAATGCATGGAGATTAGGACATTTGAACTTGCTAAGTTGAGTCATTAGTTGAGTCTTTTTAGCTTTTAGTTTGCTTGAGGACAAGCAAATTTCAAGTTTGGGGTATTTTGATAAACTGCTAGTTTATTTAGTTTTAACTATGATAAAATAGTGGAATTGATTATTATTGTTGAGTAATTTCTCAATTCTGCCCAAATTATCTTTGTTTGTTTTTAAGTTGTGTTTTGAGTCTGTTTAGGATAGTTCGGTGTTTCTCGTTTGTTTTAGAGTCAGTTGTGTTTTATTTGTTTGTTAAGTGTTTTTAGGTACCTTCTAGGTCCTTAAAAGTGTAGCTTTCGAAGCCATGGAGAAGAAAAGGAAGCTGAAGCATTCCGAGGTTGGTTTTTTGGTATGCCCAGTGCGCCACTTGAGCCCAGCGCGACTGAGTTGTGATTGCAACAGGAAAAGTGAGTGCTCCAGCCGCGCCTAGGGCATGTCTTGAGCCCAGCGCGACGTGTATTCTGGGCGTGCCTGATCATAAGTTGCGCCCAGCGTGCCACTTAAGGCCAGCGCGCGCAATAGCAGAATATATTTAAACTTATTTGACCAATTTTTAGGTTACTTTTGGTCTTCCAAGAGCTGCGATTTCCATTGTAAAACACTGGATATTGATCGTACTTGGATGATGATGATGTTCATTGCATTTTCTTTAATCAATTTGGTGTTTGTTAATTCAATCATGAACTAATCCTCTTATTCTAGAGTGATGGCATAGCTACTTATGAGATCGATACTCGGAGCTTTTAAAGTTCCTTATTACTTGAGACAACTTTGTACACTTGGTAATTTTGCCATCAATGCTATTCACATGGCTAATGAGGCTAAAAGGGATTGGATCCACTAAAGTTGGCTTGAACATTTCACCCATAAATATAAAGTCTTTGTGTGAACTAGAGATAAGGAAATCTGATGGTGAGTTACTAATTGAAGCACCAATGAATAAAGAAGTGGAAGCTAAAAAAGGGAATGTGCCTGATGAAAATAGTGATGACTACATGCCTCTTATCTTCAAGAGAAGAAAAAGTTCTTATATAAAATCTGAAGAAGCGTCTGCTTCCAAGAAGGTAAAAATAACAGTTGAGCAGACGACTGAGCATAAAGAAAATATGTCTAAAGCTCAGAGGGAGTGTTTAGTTCCTATTTCCTTTCCAAGAAGGCAAAGGTCCATGTTTTCTAGATAAAAAAGATTGTTCAGACAATCTAGAAAGTCTGTTAAGAAGGTTAAAAAGGTTCGGAAACCTAAGATCAGTTGGTGTTCTCGATGGGTAAACTGGGCTGACAAGAGAACATAGACACAACCTATGAAGACCATTGAAGGACCTTTGAAGATTTCGCCTAAAGATTTCCTTCTAAAGAAGAAGAAACGAAAAAAATCCTTGTGATTACTATTTTCCTTGGCCAAGACTTCTGGAAACTGACTATCAAAGGAAGTACTTGATGGAAAAGTTTTTATCAGGATCTGATGAGTTTATTCCAAGAGACTTCAGAATTCTAATTGAGGATGTCAAAGGACAATTTGATGCACAAGCCTCTGGATCAAGATTAACAGATTACATGAAGTGGAAAACATAAGTCATAGGAAGCAAAGTTCGCTTCTATGTTGTTCAAGACTTTGGCTATCAGGATCCATCTGTACCATTGCCCTTGTTTGTCTTCAAGCCTCATATCCATCTCTTCATAAGTCATCATGTTATATCCAGATATGTCCCACCATTCTCCACCTTCATCTCTAGTCCTTTATGCTTATTAGAATTTGTGTTAGCCAATAAAAATTTCTCTTTCACTCCTCTTCATCGTTCTACTCATAGTCTTTTCTACATTATAAAAACACCCTCTCTTCCCTCTCATCTCAAAAGTATCTATCCTTCTGAACCTTCACCTCCACATATCCTTGATAAAAGTTGGTGTCTTTCTCTACCTACTACTTTTAGATTTTACATATCTTTACATAACTTTTTTAGTTTGAAATATGACTCTCTCTTTGTAAGTCTACCATGTGTCTATCCTTCATCTCTCTATTCTTCATCTTCTCCTTGTCTTCAGATGGTTGTCTATCAACCTCCAATCACTCCAAGACCGTTTCATGCTATCCTTCAGTCTTGCTATCAATCTCATTCTCATGATCCATCTGAACCTTCTATCTCTTCTCCAAAATCTCCATCATGTTCTCCACCTTGTTCTCCACCTTGTGTCTCATCAAGCTCATTTTTTGTCTCGAATTTATGGTCAAGAACTTCAACAACTTTAGCTCATGATCCTGTTGCTATAGCTGAACTCTCATATCTTAGAAGTAAGATGGATAATATTGAAAATTTGCTTCAAGAGTTGATGAGAAGAAAATAGGATCTATTCCTCGTGTCTAATGAATGTTTTACTTTTTGACCCTTTTTTTGTAATTGTACACAACTCAGTGATGTTATTAGCAAATGAAAATATCTAATATTTAGTTGATATGTCTTTAGTTGGTATTTACATTGTTTCTTATATTTCCCTCAATTTATGTTGGCATATATATAAAAAGCTTCTTTATGATATTATAAGTCTCATGTTAGGCTGCATATAATCTGATAATTGTTCTTGCTCTGATACATTTATATGATCACCCTTGCTCTAAATTTCATATGACCTAATTAAGCTTAAACAAATAAGGATAATACTAGGAACATTCAAAGAGGGGGAGAAAAGAACGAAAATGGTAACATAAGGAGAGAATAAGTTTACATAATAAACCTATAACCGTTCTAGAAACTCACTCCTTTTTGCTGATGTCAAAAGGGGGAGAAAATAAAAAGTACGTTTTATATGATTTCCAAGATTCAATATGGAAGAAACTGATAAGGAGAAAACAAAAAGTATGTTTTAATTTGGTTTATATGTCTTAGGTAAGAAAAGAAAAAGAATGGCTTATATGTTTTACTGGAAGAATGGCATGTATAACTTACAAGTTAAAGCAGATGGTTTATTATCTTGATATCCTTTAAAAATCAGAGTTGGTATCCTTTAGTTCATAGTTGATATCTTTTAGTTGATTTATTTTGTCTTCTTGACAATGTTCATTAAAATCATATAAAATGTTTGTCATTAGAAAAAAAAAAAAGAAGACTGTTAGGTCTCCAAGCGTCTGATAGTATGTGCTATGCGTCTAACCCTTGTGTTTTGATGAACCAAACATCTGGAGAATGATCAACTGTGTGACACCTTTCCTTGAGCCTTGCTTCCTGCACATTGTTGAGGGAAGGCTCAGCCTTTGGTTGTCCCCAATCTCGGGAAATATGCTATGACTTCATGCATTTGAACCACATAATCCCCTTGATAGAGCAGTCCCTTGTGGCATTTGAAACATATAATCCCCTTCCACTCTTCAAACACTTGATTGAGGCATTGCCAAACTGACCAGAACCCTTACCGCTTCCTCCCAAAGAGTGTTGTTGTTGCGCTTGTGGCCTCATGTATGGCCTCCACTGAGATCGGTTGTTATGGTCGTTGTTGTTGTTTCTTTTGAACGTAGATGGTCTCGAATTTTATGCCCTCTTATCCCAACTAGGTTCTAAGCTCTCAATCAGACGATACTTCTCCATCAGCTTAGGAAACACAAATATCTCTAAAGGAACCATAACCTTCGTTAGCTCTGGCCTCAGACCTCCATCAAACTTTCTTCATTTTCACTCTTCTCTTGGGTTGTCAAGGAAGTAGTTTGAGAACTTTACCAAACCATCAAATTTGGCCGCATATTCAGCTATAGTCATTCCCTCTTGCCTCAGCTGGAGGAAGTCCTTTTCCTTCTCGTGCCTCACACTCGTCGGACAATATTTGTCCAGAAACTTCACCTTGAAAACAACCCAATTCACCACTTGTTAATCATGTTCCAACACCTAACGGGCTCCTTCCCACCAGTATTCAACATCCTCCACCAGCATGTAGGTCATATAGGTGACCTTGTCCTCTTTGGTGCACCTCATCTCCCCGAAGATCTTCTTTACTGTCTGGGTCCAACGTTCAGCTTGCTCGGGATTGAATTCACCCTTGAACTGAGGTGGGTTCCTGCGGAGGAAATCATATAGTCCCCAACCCCCAGTAGCTCTTTTGTCATGTTGAATCATCGCAACACCCATATCTCTTATGGCATTCATAACAACATCCATGTTTCGAGCAGCCATTGCTCCCTACAAAATCAAAATGGTTAAGCTCAAGATGTCGCAAGACAATCAAAACAAACAATATTATCTTCCTTGCGTAAATAATAAAAGAGAAACACATAGCACAAACAAGATAGACCCAACCACAAACCCGAAAGACTCGATCAACTCTGATCCCAAATAATGTAACACCCATTCCCGAGTGTCACATTCCGGAACAATTATAAGGCCGAAAATAATATGGATTTTTTTTTCTTTTCGCATCGATAAAAGGAATCTTGAAAATACATAAATACATAAATATTAGTTACTGAAAGGTTCATCATATTAAAAAGGTTCCAATGACAAAGAGTAAAGCATAAAATAAAAGGCACATCAGTACAACCATAGGTCCATGCCTAAGAAAAAGAAAATACATAATATAAAAGGTAGATGGAGACGTAGCTCCTAAAAATATAAAGCTAGAAATAGACATATCACCAGCCGACACAAAGAATAGCTAGATGGGTCATCCCCTGGGTCCTCCTCTATAGAAGATTTGGAAGCTGGAGCGACAACGTGAAGAGGGCGTGCAGGGATGGGCACTCTTTTCTGGGCAGTCATCAAGAAGGTGGGTCCACCAGGGATACGAACTATGATAGGGCCCGTTGCAGGAATCACAGTGGACACCATGGGTGGAACCACATATGGCCCACCACTAGGAGCTACCACAGTTGTAGCTCCCCTGCCTCTGGAACGAAAGATGTGAAAAGGGGATGAAGTTGTGCTCTCCTTTAACAAACTCCAACTCAATGGCCAGCCTCCATCATCTCCCTATTGGCTCTACTCCGCGTGAACATACAAAGATTTCTTGTAGAAAATCCTCCCATGTCAACTCTCCCTCGCAATAAGTACTATTGGAACCAAAGTGGTTACAATCCATAACTCCTTAAAATTTTGATGTTAACAACGAACTAAATTAGGTGAACAAAGATCATCAATGGTCTAACAAGTTTATCCTAGGTGTTCAGCAATTCACAATCCAAAGACTTATTGGACAGTGAGTGTTTTTGTACAGTCCATATTTTTGTTGTAAACGATAAATGGACGAAGTGCATCTTTGACTAAGAATCCTTTTGGTATCTTATCTGAGTCAAAAGACTCATCAGTGTTAAGTATATGTTCTCTAAATTTAAGGTCCAATGTATTTACTCATATTTAATTTACTGAAAGTCTTTCTTAGCGAGAAAATGTAAAAAGGTAATAAATTTCAAATTATTATCTTTCATGTAAAAAGGGAATATCCCTTAGACAATATTTCTCTGTATCTTAGTACTCTCGAACGCTAAAGCCAATATATCCCTGTCACATTGAAGTTGACTATCTCAAACATGGAAAGACAAATGGCAACTTTTGAGTACAAAGAAAAGCTGTCAGTGCTACTTTCACCTATCTCTCGGATAGCCTATCCTGCTTTTTAGAAGCTCTCCACAAGTTTTCAAAATCAACGAGTTTTTGCATTAAATAATCATCAGAACGTATCTCTTGCCAACTGTGACACCTGAGGCTGACGAGGGCGGGGAGTGATCGCCGGTGCATGATACAGAGGAAAGGAGCGACTCCAGGAAATCTTCTAGGCAAATGGACACTTGAATGAACCGAATTCACATCGGAATGAGAGGGATCCTGAGGCTGTGCAGGTATGGGACTGTACAGTTGAAGGAAGGCTTATAAGAATTGATTGTTATTACTTATACCGAAAAGATGCATCTTCTTTTTGGGAACCCAAAACATAAGAACTCCATTGGTAAGCGTGCTTGACTTGGAGTACTTTTGGGATGGGTGACTGTTTGGGAAGTTTCCCAGAAAACGTGTGAGTGAGGACAAAACACGCTGAAAAGACTCGTGTTGGTTTATGGGGACAGTCGGCATTCCTGAAAGCAGTCTGGGTCGTTACACCAACCATTGAAGAAACAAAGATTTCTCAAGACTTAAAGGCAATAAATACCCTCATCCTTGAAGAAGCAAAGTTACCGATCTTGAAAAAATTTCATACAAGCTTACAAGCAATCAAGAATGCAAAGAAAAACAAAAAAGCTCACAAGCTATCTCAGATCTTAACTTTCATATCACTCTCTGCATAGAGTTGTTCTTTCTGAGTTTGCTCTTAACTTTTATATCCTCACACATAGTGAGTTAGATTTATCTTAAACTCTTTTCAAACTATTCATATTTGAGCCTGAAGAGGCTTGTATGAAAATAATACTTGGGTTTTGCCTGAAGAGATGTTGAATACTTGTGCCTGAACAGGTGTAGAACTCTTGTTGTAACAATGTTTTTGTTATAGTGGATAAAACTCACATAGAGGGGATTGGACGCAGCTCTTGGGTTAAGAGTGAACCAGGATATATATCGTGTGTTATCTTCTCTCCCTTACTCTTGTCTTTAATTTATTTATAACTAACATTTGAGATTGAAATTGTTTTCTTAACGTCCTTTCTTACAAAAACGTTTATAGTGTGCATCCAAGTTTCAAGCTTACCCGTTTTCTGTTTTTCTTATCCTTTTTGCATCCAATATATTACAAAAAAATATCTGCTTGTGAAAAGTTTTCAAAAACTTAAGAAACACAATTCAATCTCCTTCTTGTGTTTCAAATAGGTTCCTTCAATTGGTATTAGAGCTTAGCCTTTGGGTTGAGCACTTTGCCATGTTAGAGGAAAGATCCTTTCAAGCAGTGACGGCAGGACAGGGCAAGCTAAGTGGTAGTCAACCTGCTATAGAAGGCACTTCCATGAGTAGACCACCATTCTTCAACGGAACTCATTCCCACTACTGGAAGAGAGATTCAAAGGTTTCATCCTGAGCACAAACTCAATTCTTTGGTCCAAAATCACAAATGGTCCCAATGTTTGTCTCAATGCTGATGGCTCTAATAAAGCTGAAGAGGAGTGGACAGATGCTGAAAGAGGAAGGATGGAACAGAATCACAAAGCAAGATATGCTTTGATGTGTGCTCTAAGTCGTGATGAGTTTCAAAAGATTCATGCATGTGAATTTGCTAAACAAATCTGGGACACTCTGTCCAAGCTTCACGAAGAGACTACTAAAGTCATAGACTCTAAAATAATCATGTTGGTAGGTCAATATGAATTGTTCACTATGATTGAGGGAGAGTCCATCCTAGATATGATGGGTCATTTTTAGACTATCATCAACAATATGAAGTTCCTTGGGAAAGTCTACACCACTAAAGAAAATGTGACTAAAATTCTTAGGAGTCTTCCTAAAGAATGGAGGCCACTCGTAACTGTAATCACCCAGGCTAAAGATCTTTCAACTTTGATGCTGGATGACTTGGTGGGTACCTTACATGTGCATGAACAAGAGCTTAATCTTGATAACCCCTCAAAGAAAAACAAATATATTTCAAAAAGCCTGGCCACTTCAAAGTTGAGTGTCATTTGCTAAAGGACAAGAAAAATTTCTTCAAGAAAAAGAAGTAGAACTTCATGGCTACTTGGGAAGATCTTGAATCTTCTGAGGAAGAGGAAGAAGCCAAAGAGGAATAAAAACTATGTCTCTGGTCAACTGAGCAAGGAGAAGACTCTTCAGATGATGAACAACTTGTTGTTCCTGATGAAACACCTCAGGAAGCTGCTGTTGGAACCAAAGTGGTTATGGTCCATTAATCCCTTGAGTTTTGATGTTGACAAAAGACTAATTTAAGAGAACAAAGATTAGCTATGGACTAATTTTTTATCTTAAGTGTGCAAGAATATCTAATTCCAAAGACTATCTAAGTCCAAAGACTTACAGTTTGTCCGAAGCCGTGATATTCGCGCTTTCTGGACTATAAATCTTAAACGATGTATCTGAGTCCAAAGACTCTTTCCAATAAACATTCTCCTCACTAAGTCCAATGCTTTATGCTTTACTTTGTTTAAGCGCAAACGAATATGTAATGTTTTGAATCCTTTATTCAACATGTAACAGCTTGTATCCTCTGGACAAATATTCTTTGTAATCTTCGTATCATCGAACGTTGAAGCCTGTCTGTCCCTGACACAAAAGGATTTGACTATATCCAAAAGGAAATACAATAGGCAACTTTAGGGTACAAGGAAAAGGTGTCAACGCTATTTTGAGCTATCAGCCCGATAGTATACTCTGTTTTTGAGAAGCCTCAACAAGTTATCAGACTCAACGGATGAAAGCATTTAATGCTCAATCAGAACTGATCTTTTTCTATCCGTTGAAAACTTAAGAATGCCCAAGCCTTAATAGGTATAAATACCCCACCTTTGAAGTTGCAAAGTGACCGAACTTGAATACAAGCATACAAACGATCAAGCAATCAAAGATATCAAAAGCTTTCAAAGCTACTCTGCTCCTAAACTTTCATATCACTCTCTGCGAAGAGTATTGTTTAGAGTTCTAAACTTAGTTTCAAACCCTCACATTTAGTGAGTTAGTAGAACAAAACTCTTTTTCAAAACCTTAGTTGGTTGAGCCTGAAGAGGCTTGCCTGTAAAAGAATACTCAGTGTTGCCTGAAGAGGTGTAGAATACTTGCCTGAAGAGATGTTGAATACTTCTAACAAAGGATTTTTTTATAGTTGAAAAAGCTCTCAAGTAGAGGGGACTGGACGTAGCTCTTTGGTGAAGAGTGAACCAGGATAATATCTCTATGTTCTTTTTCTTTCCCTTGCTTTTACCTTAGCTTGTCCTTTGACTAACTCTTTGGGATTGAATTGCTTTCTTAACGCATCTGTTCATTTAACATAATCCCTCACAGTGAGCGTCCAACTGGTGTTTGCAAATGCTTGCTGTGTCCTTAGTTGTTTATGCGTCTAACCCCTTTATGAAAATATATATCTGCTTGCAAAATGTTTTAAAAACTTAAGAAACACAATTCAACCCTTCTTCTTGTGTTTCTAACAGGTTCCTTCAATTGGTATCAGAGCTCAGCCTCTGGATTGAGCACTTAGCCGTGTAGAGGAAAAAATCCTACAGCAGATATGGTAGGACAAGGCATGCCAAGCAGGGGTCAACCAGTTATGGAAGGCACTTCCATGACCAGACCTCTGTTCTTCAACGGAACCCATTACCTGTACTGAAAGGAGAGATTCAAAGGCTTTATCTTAAGTACAAACTCTGCTCTCTGGGCCAGAATCATGAATGGTCCAAATGTGTGCCTAAATGATGATGGTACAGAAAAAGCTGAAGAAGAGTGGACTGATGCTGAAAGAGCCAAAATGGAACAAAATCACAAAGCAAGATATGCTTTGTTGTGTGCTCTAAGTCCAGATGAATTCCAAAAGATTCATGCATGTGAATTAGCAAAACAAATCTGGTATACCTTGTCAAATCTCCATGAGGGGACTACCAAAGTAAAAGACTCAAAAATTATCATGTTGGATGGCCAGTATGAAATGTTTACTATGGTTGAAGGATAGTGTAACACCCCACTTAAGGGGTCATGATTATTTAACAAAAGGCGAAAATGAAATCCGGAAATATATAAAGAGCGTACCGAAATTATGGGTTTTCCTTTTCTTTTCTTTTTTTTTTTTTCTTTTCTTTATACTCAGGGTCTGAAAAAATTTAAATATGCTTGTACTCATAAGGATAAATATACGTAATCATAAAAAAATATCAATGTATATAGATATAGTAGTTCTCAAACATCTGAGTACGAAACAAAGTAAACAACATAAGGATCAACTCATCCTAAACTACTGGAGACGCAGCTCCATAACAAAAAGGGGGAAGGAGGTACATCACGAATATATAGACGCTGGGAAGACGCTAGAGACTGGCCAAAACAAACACTACACTACTCGTCGAAGTAGTACTCCACCGGGTCCTCCTCGTCCTCGTCCTCCTCCTCCTCATCCTCCTCCTCCTCCAAGGGCTGCATGTCATACCTGCTCATGATCTGCTCTACATACCGTAGCGATTCCTCGTCAGTCATCAACCACCATCCATCCTAAATCGCTCTGGCGGAGGCTACCTCAAGTACGCCTTCCGGTACATACTCCAGGACTTCTTCCTCCTCCTCCTCCTCCATCTCCTCATCGTCAGACTAGAGGATGACAAAGGGAGTGGAGAAGAATACCCTAGTATGAGCCGGTGTGCTCTTACGAGCAGTCATTCTCATGTTCACCCTCTGGCGAGGAACCTGAGGGTGTAGCTCGAAAGGCACATAGGCAGGCCCCGGGGGTGGGACTACGGGGGCAGACGGACCGACAATAGGTACAGGTACGACAGAAGTAGACGGTACTGTAGGTGGAGGTGGCATGGAAAAAGGGCCAGCGTACACGTCTCTGGGCTCTACCAGGTGAACTGCAAGCTGAGCGCTAGGTAGACGTGGGTGATCAGCAGGTGGTGGTGGTGGCTGGGTGATCCCCGAACTACCCCCGCCACTGATTCGCAGGGTGCAGACT
Source organism: Ammopiptanthus mongolicus (assembly GCA_039655645.1). Lineage (NCBI taxonomy): Eukaryota > Viridiplantae > Streptophyta > Magnoliopsida > Fabales > Fabaceae > Ammopiptanthus > Ammopiptanthus mongolicus. The sequence goes on from CM077350.1 coordinate 35,320,214, forward strand.
CTCTCTGATAAGCTCGTCATGGAAAAAGGTGACTCTCTCCTACTGGTGAGACTCATAGCAAAAACAATTTTCAAAAACCTCTTAAGCGAAAAAACCCATTTACAAAAGGACCACACATTGCACATGAATCACAAGGATATTGTGTTTACCTCTTGACGAGTAACTTTTCCGTGAACACTGTGAGCACGCCAACCACACTGATTAGCCAAAAACGCTGCTACTTGCGATGCTTATAACTTTCGCTCCAGACCTCGAATCGAAAAACTGAACAGTGGAGATGTAGAACCACATGTCACAAACCTGCTTTCCAAATTTCAGCCCGATCCAATGGTTAACGAATCTCAGATCATGAGATTATGATAATTTTCCAGCCATAACCACCATAAGGAAAGGCTTCTCTGTCACCAGTATTGCAAAGTAGCAATACCTCGACTCAATCCACGCGAGCAAACCAAAGTCAGAGATAGCGTAGTGCTAGCTATCAGGATTGGGAGAGGCGCAACACACAGAGAGAGAAAAGATGGCGTGCATGTCAAGGGTCTACAGGCCCAATGTTTAATTATTAATTAAATCATATTTAATTAATCAATTAAATTAATTCTCTGAACATTTACTCTATGCGTGTAACCCTATAGGTTCTCAATTATTTGGCAATAATATTAATTATTATTAATCATATTAATAATTAAATAATATTATAAACAATGAGCGGGATCTATCAATACATCATTGCAACCCAACTAATTAGAATATTGGTGATACAATTAAAACCTTATTATAACCATATATAATGTGCAATCAACGTCCTTTCGTCTCAATGTTTTAATTGAACACAAGGCATAAATGTGTCATCCTTGTTAAGTTCAATTATTTATTTCTTGATCTAGTAATTGACTTACGATCATGTGGGCCCAATACCTCATATTGTCCACCTTAGCATGGCCATGCATTTCTATGTTGTATACCATCAAGAGGCCTATAGACATTACCCCTGTTATGTAGGAGGGACGATTCCTATCGACATCACTCACATTTCTCAACATGTTTCATTGCAAGCCTAATAACTATCTTTATAGTTTTCCTGTTAAAGACAACGCTTAATAGCATTAAAGCTTACAACTACATATGTTAGGAATCGAAGTGACTCCAAGTAGAAGGACTACTTCACTATGGTCACCTTAAGAATCACTTATGACACTTGCATAACTATTATGTAGCGTTCTCATAGCGGGTCACTCCAATATAAATATTCCACTAATATTTATACCTATGTGAAGACTTGATATCTTATATCTATGAATCGTGAGATGTGGTCATCAGTACACTCACACAATAGTCTCAATTTATTATTATTGTCCTTATTAATAATAATACCTGACTATGGATATTTAAGAATAATGTTCTATAATTTAATGGCATCTCACGATCAAGTCATACTTGATGTTCCATTAAATGAACTACCTATTCTAAGGATTTTATTATGCTGTAAATATGATCATCAAATATGACATAATAAATAAATGCCTTATACATATATCAAATATATGATCAAAGTCATGATACAAATGATTATCTATTCAAAATAGATTGGCCACTCGGGCTTACCCCAACAATCTCCCTCTAGCACAAGTGCCAATCGGGCATCAATATAACACCCATCGGTCCAGTGTGAGTGTCATGCTACCACTGAGAAAGAGACTTCAATAGTGGATTATTTAGTGTTGTCATTCTGCACATCTTCACATCTCCTCTCTCGATCATCTATCGAATGAGATGGAAGCACCTAATTATATGTTCGGATCATTGGTAAGATCATGTTTCCTTATCTTACGCGATTACTCCATGATCATCGTAACGATATAAATGGAGATCGCAAAGTTAGGAACTACGATTAGTTCATAAATGAACTTTCTGATCCAAACGGCCTCTAAATCTGTATTTAAGGCAACTATATACTCGGCCCCTATAATAAAATTAGCAACTGTCTCAAGCTTGAAACCTTTTTCAAGCTCATAGTGCCACCATTAAGGCAAAACACAAAATCAGACTGCGATCTAAAGTTATCTTAAATAGTTTGGAAGCTAGTATCGGTGTAACCTCTTACAATGAGCTCTTCCTCACCATTTAAGATCAAGAATGAATCCTTAGTTCTTCTCAAGTACTTAAGGATATTCTTGACTTTAGTCCAGTGACCTTCACTGGGATTGGATTGGTACCTTCTCATCATGCTCGAAGCATACGAGACATTTGTTCGAGTACATATCATGGCATGCATAACAGATCAATCGCCGAAGCATATGGAATCTTATTCATGCGTTCCCTCTACATCTGATGTAACGGGGACTGTCCTTTGAACAAGTATACTCCACGTGATATAGGCAAGATACCCTTTTGGAATTATGCATATTTAAAGTGCCCAAACACTTTGTCAATTTATGTACCTTTGACTAAGGCCTAACAATTTCAGCGATCTATCTCCATAGATCCTGATTCCTTATACATAGGACTTTTCGCCTAAGTCCTTCATTGAAAAAAAATTCCTTAACCATGTTTCCACATTTTGTGGTGTAGGAATATTGTTTCCATAAGTAGTATGTCATATGCATAAAATACGAGAAAAAATAATTATGCCCTCACTAACCTTCATGTACACACAAGGTCCATCCTCATTCTTGATGAATCCAAAATATCTTACAGTTGACATCAAAACGAAGATTCCAACTTCTGGAAGTTTGCTTTAATCCATAAATGGATGTTTGCAACTTGCAAAACCTTTCCAACATTCTCTGAATAGACAATACTCTCAGGTTGTATCATGTACACATCCTTGAGAAGATTCCTGTCAAGGAATGCCATTTTGACATTCATTTGCCAGATCTCATAGTCATACTATGAAGCAATAGCAAGTAGGATCTAAATCAATGCAACTGGACAAAAGGTCTCATCATAGTCATACTATGAATTTGCTTGAAAACTTTCGCAATATGTCGCGCCTTGAAGGTATTCACCTTCCCATCCATGTTAGTCTTCTTGTTGAAGACGCACTTGCACCTTATGCGTTTTACCCCCTTTCAGATGAGTCAACCAAGGTCTGTACCTGGTTGGTGTACATGGATTGTACTTCGGATCCCATGGCTCCTAGCTACTTCTCAGAATCTAGGCCAATGACGGCCTCCTAGTAAATCACAGGCTCATCATGATCCATGAGAGGTTCATCACCTTCTTGCGTTAGGAGTATTCCATATCTCTCAGGTTGATGACGTGTCCTGTTTGACCTATACGAGTCTTGTGTTACTTGAATTGATGGTTGGACCACAACATCTTGTGGAACTGGTTCTTGGTCCATTGCAGGCTGATCAATGTTCTGTGGTGCTTGGATTTATCAAAGTTCTACATTCCTCCCACTGTCTCCCTTGGAGATATGTTCCTTCTCAAGGAACACTCCAGCCCTAGCGACAAACATTTTGTCCTCGGAGGTGTTGTAGAAATAGTGTCCGTTTGCTTCCTTAGGATACCCCACAAAGATACATTTGCCACAATTGGGTCTAAGCTTATTTGAACCCAAACGTTTCAATAAACTTGACACCCCAAATCTTAATGAAAGACATACTTGGTCGCATACCAGTCCATATCTCATATAGTGTCTTTCAGTCGTTTTAGATGGAACACGGTTAGTTGTGAAAGCTGTTGTATGTAAAGCATATCCTCTAAAAGAGTCAGAGAAGTCTGATTGACTTATTATTGATCGTACCATGTCCAACAAGGTGCGATTTCTCCTCTCGGACACACTATTCCATTATAGTGTTCCAGGAGGAGTGAGTTGAGATATAATCTCATACTCCTTCAGATAGTCATCAAACAGTTGGCATAAGTATTTACCACCACGATCTGATTGCATGACCTTAATACTTTTCCAAAATTAGTTCTCCACTTCGTTCTTGAATTCTTTGAACATTTCAAAGGTTTCTTGACTTGTATCATACACAAATCCATCTTTACTGAAGTCATCAGTAAATGAGATGAAGTACGAAACCTTGCCTTTTAGCAAACTTGTTTTAGAGGTCCTCATACATCATAATGTATCATGCCAAAAGATTATTAGTCCTTTCACCTTACTGGTGAATGGAGCTTAGTCATCTTTCCAAACAAGTAAGATTCGTAGACCTCAAACACATAATTGGATGAGTCCAAGATATGAATTGTTTGAGTCCAAGAGTCCATATTGGTGGAGCATGGAAATGTGTTTCTTACTTATATGTCTAAAACACACTGCTAAAGATATAGAGGATCCAAATCATTTGGTTTGACCCTATTCGCATTTATGTTATAGACAGGCATATTGAGATCAAGGACACAAAGTCCATATCTCATAAGAATACTAGCATAGAAGACATCCGTTGAATAAATGGAACAACAAATTTTCCTTTTATTGCAACTCAAAATCTTTTCTTGTCCATACAAGATATAGAAATGATGTTTCTATTATTAGCTGGAATAAAATAAAAATTATTTACTTCCATTAATGCCGATAAGGCAAATTCAAACTCTTGTAGTTAATGTAGCAACTTTTGCTCATTTCCACTCATAGAGTAGACCTTTAGCTAATGGTAAATTCAAACTCCTATAGTCAGTGTAGCAACTTTTGCTTCATTTCCACTCATAGGGTAGACCTTTACCTAATGGTCATAGGGTAGACCTTTACCTAATGGTAAATTCAAACTCCTATATAGTCAATGTAGCAACTTTTGCTTCATTTCCACTCATAGGGTAGACCTTTACCTTTTAGGCAATGTCCTACTCTCTTTTATCCTTCACATTAATGTGAGATCCATATACGGTATCCAGTACCCATAATGTTGGAGTAGATATGTTGACCTTTATAACAAATATGCCTGAACAGGAAGTCATACTTCCTTTCTTGTCTGTACACTCTTTCTGGTACCTCTTATGCCTTGCTAGCTCTTGTTAGAGTATCATAAGGTGCATGATCATATCATACGCCTCTATGATTGCAAGCATGAGATATCATACACCAATGGCATTGACTTGATGCTTCTTTTAAGCATCCCTTTCAATCCTTATAACATTAGCAACAACTTGCTTCGGATTTAGTTGCTCGAGAACATACAGTTCTTTTCTCGTATTTGAGGACAATCCTCAAAAATGGTAACAATCCAGAAAATTAATTCTAGATAACTCATCCTTCTTAAGGATGTATCGCAACGACAAAATACTAGTTGTGTTTATAGCCATGATTATTTACTACAGAAACATATAGAATATACGTATCATGATTAAAACATATTTAATAGGTCTTTTATTAAATACGCTCCCACTATTTTACTCAAATCAATGACCCTCATCATTAACTCGAAAAATCCCTTTGAAATATTTTCTAGTGAGACCAAGATCCATATTTCACCTCATTCTGAGTCAGCTGTGGTTGATCGCCCAGAACTCAGCTATTTAGGTAGGAAACTCCTTTCCAATTACATCCAATGTAACTCTTGGACCAGTTGGGTGAATAACTCCTTATTCTAGTCCATCATATGGATTAATGCCCAACCCCATGCCTCTAAGCCGTTTCAATCCTATTGAATACACTTAGTTAAGTTCAACCTAATGGTTGGCCGTAGGTTATTTCACCTTTCGCATCTCACCGGAATATATTAAGGTGCTCAGCTGTAGCATGACCCACACTTAAATGATTCTGGTCTTGACGAGTGCCACGCATCAGGAGGCATTTAATAACTTAATTTATTGAGGGAATTTAATAATTAAGTGAGCTCACCGGCTTGTTTATCCTATAAACGTCTCTCATATCATACATGGCATACTAGGTTACATACATTCAAAACATATTAAGCATGCAATGACATACCTGCTATCATACAATTTAAATTCCAAATTCAAATCATGCATTTCATACATTTCATGCATCACATACATAAACATACAAGACATATTGTAATGCCCCGATTTTCACGTTTTCTAATTCTCCAGTAGCTTAACGTTTGCATTTTATTGGAGGGTTTAGAGAGTGAAATAAAATATTCCGAGAAGATAGGAATGTTCTACACAACCATAGGAAGCCATGGTTAAGTTTCGGGCAAAAGCTCAAATGGAGCCCGGTCTGCGTTTTTCACAGATAGTGGCCTTTTTCTACTATCGAGATCTAATTTGGACTCATGAACGAGACAGTAAGTCTCGGGATTTTATTCTCTACATCTTCGTTAAAATCTGTCCTGACGTCCGAAAAATAATAATAATATATTATATTCGGTCGTATAATCGAACCAGGAGGCGTTTAGAGTTGTAAAGGGGTTCAACGAGACCCGATAACGGATAAGCTCGATACCACATCATCCCAGGACACTTGGGAGAGTATGCCAGAGTCGTCATGACAATCGGGAAAATCTAGACGCGAAATGACCAAAATGCCCCTAACCTTAGTCTTTTGCACTTTTACCATTTTACCCTTTTGGCAAATGACCATTTTGCCCTTAAGTGACTTGTTTTAAGGCTGAACTCAGCCACATCCAGCCCCTCATTCACGCACAAACAGCCCTCCTTTCACACTCCATCTTCAATCTTGAGAAGCTCCATTGTTGTTCTTGAGAAAAGTTTGGTTTCTTGTTGGAATCACTTGATTCCTTGAGCAATCTTCCTTCATTTTAAGGTAAGATCACTTCTATGATCTCTTAGCTTCTTGAATATCTCTTTATTTCAAGATCAAGATCCATTTTCATGAAAATCATTTCTTAGATCCAAAAGTTTGAAAATCCATAGGAAATTGTAGAAAAATAATTTTGATGTGAGGCCAATTTCTTTGAACTCACCTCATCATTCTCTACCTAAACCCAAGAGCTTATGATTCAACTCTCATCATAGCTCAAAAAGCACAATATGGCCGAACCCTACAAGGTGATGACGAATAGTGTTTTTCATCAATTTTTTATTTCTAACACTTGATTTCATCCTTAGCTTTCCTATGCCTTTGAATCCATGAAATCGAAAACCAAGATCAATTCCTAACCCTTTTACCCAAGGGTGGCCGAAACCCTCTTTGTGAGAATTGTTGAGTTTGGTTTGATTGTTGTTTAATGTTTGATTGTTTGGTTGTTTGTAGTTGGTGACAACTATCAGGAGGTTCACAAACCGATCAACCGACTTTGATCCGGGAATCTGCTCTTCAACAGGTACGGGGGGTGAACCTCATTCACACCAAGATGGTGGTAGTGAAGATGGTTGTTTAAGTTATGTGTGGGCGAAACCCTTTGGTTTGGGTTCACTTTTAATGGTTAAGTTGTGTTAAGTGCTCTTGGAGAACAATGTGTGATATTTGTAGTTATGCTTGTATGCCTTATCATGTGTTTTATGATGATGTTGTCTTGGTGAGAAAATGATTTCTTGCATGATGAAAAAACCTACTTTGATCACTAGATCAAGTACGGACTTTTGTGCTTGATTATGATGCCAGGATGTATGATGGACTTCTATGTTTGATTATGATGTAGTAATGTGTATTGTGGTTTATCATAATTGTGTAAGCATTTTGAGCTACATTTGGTGAAGCAAAGTCTCCATTTTTCATTGGAGAAGGCTTGTGGCCTTAGTAAGAGTAAATATAAGAACATGTGTTGTTCTTGATCTAGCAAGGTTTTGAAGTAAGAAAAACATGATTTCGGAACCTATGTTTTCAAAGAGAAACAAAAGTGATTTTGATCTAAAGATCAAATGAAGTTTTAACCTTTTAAGTGTGCCACCAAAGTGGAAAATGTCTTTTCTTTAGCCATAGGTTTGTTAATCAAACTAAGTGTTTCAAAAGAGAATTAATGAAGAAGTTAAGGAAAAGTGAAAACAGGGCACTCGCCCAGCGAACCCTGTCTTGCCCCGCGAGACAGAGGGAAAACAAGGCATTCGCTCGGCTAACCTTGCCTCGCCTCGCGAGATAGTGGGCTAGCCCGAGCAGCAAAGATGCAGCTTCTCGGCCTCGCCCAGCGAAGTATTTCTCGCCCCGCGAACCGCTTAAGCAGTGAAGAATTACAACTCTCTGCCTCGCGACGCGAGATAATTATCCCCTCGCGATGCAGAAGGTCGGTTTGAAATACAGTTCTCTGCCTCGCGATGCGAGACAATATTCGCCTCGCGATATAGAGGATTTGTATAAGGAGCAAATACAGCTCTCAGCCTCGCGACGCGAAACTTCTGTTTGCCCCGCGAGAAAGTAATTTCAAATGAGGTATCACTGCCTTAATTTAGCTAAGCGAATGTAATCTCGCTAAGCGGATTTCACCTTTTAGAAAATGCTAGAAATGCAGTAAGTAGTTCAAATGTTGTTTCAAATCAAATGAGTTTTTAATTGTAAAAGTTGTTTGGTTTACAAAAGGAGTTTTCTAACTCAATCGTAAAGTTTTATGCGTGAAAAACCTAAGTTAAGTAATTAACTTAGAGTTGAAGACAAGGGTTAATTAAGTATGGTATGTGGTGGAACAAGACCATGTACTATACCATTGATGACTTAGTACATCAATGAGTTCATAAGACTTAAGTGAAATCAACACTTATTTCATTAATTGAAAATCAAGGATTAATATCTTAGAAAGGCTTAAAGACGCGTCTAAGAGGATTCTGAATCCTTATTCATAATGCTTAGGACTTGAGACATAATTCATAAGACGTAAACACAAACATGAACCGTTTTGGTTTTTGAAACAGTAGTTCGATGACGGACCGGTAATTCGGATCCAGGTTAATTGTTCAATTGTTTTCGTCTTGTGATGACCGGAATGAGAGAGATCCTGAGACTGTGCAGGTATGGGACTGTACAGTGGAAGGAATCCTAAGGCTATGCAGGTATGGGACTGTATAGCTAAGGGAAGGCATATAAGAATTGATTGGTACTACCCATACCAACAAGATTTATCTTCTTTTCGGGAACTTAGAACATAAGAACTTTATAGTTAAGCGTGCTTGACTTAGAGTAATTATGGGATGGGTGACCTTCTGGGAAGTTTCCTAGAAAGCGTGTGAGTGAGGACAAAACACGCTGAAAAGGCTTGTGTTGGTTTGTGGGGACAGTTGGCGATTCTGAAAGCAGTCTGGATCATTCCAAAGGAATCACGAGATATTTATCCGATGGATAAATGATTTATCCGATGGATAATTGTTTTATAAAACAAAGATGTGTGTAGTTTCTAAGGAAGAGAACCTTAGTGAACCTTGAGGTTTATCCAATGCATAGACATTGCTTTATCGCATCTGCTTTGTATAAGCATTGGCATTTCATGTGCATAGTTGTAAGGCCTTGAGCCTAGGAGTTGAGCTTACACCTTGATGCGGGTGCGAATCTTACGGTGACGATCTTCAATGGTGTTTTTGGAGGTATCAGGTTTGGAAGGGTTGACATGTGACCAGTTGGTGATTCTTCTGTGTCGTGGCGAATCCGTGCAATACACTTATATCCTCTACTAGATGCCGTACTTTTCATGTTTAATCGAGAGTGTTACCGTAAAGCCAGATACGTGCACGTTACGAATGTTGTAGCATCTTGCTCACGGCTGGCAGAAACCAGAACATGTCCTCCCATTCACTCTCTCCGAATGTTTTGTTAGCTGTAACGCCCCGATTTTCACGCTTTCTAATTCTTTAGTATTATAATGTCTTTATTTTATTCGAGGTCTTAGGAATGGAAATAAAATATTCCGAGACCACAGTCATGCTCGACGATATCGTAGGAAGCTACGATTAAGTTTTGAGTCGAAAACTCAAACGGAGTCCGGTCTGCGTTTTTACACTGACAGTATGATTTTACTGCTCAGAAGACCTCAGATGGACCCGTGAACGAGACAGTAAGTCTTAGAATTCGATTCTCTACGTTTTGGTTAAATTTCGTAAAAATTTCAGAAAAATAACTTCCTGACCTTCGTTCGGGCGGAATCTTCAATCGGGTGACGAACGGAGCCACATATGGATTTACCGGGACTCGCCAATAAATAATCTTGATATCACATCATCCCAGGACACTTGGGAGAGTATGCCAGAGTCGTTGTGACGTTCGGAAATATCTGGACGCAAAATGACCAAAATGCCCCTAACCTTAGTCTTTTACACTTTTACCATTATACCCTTTTGGCAAATGACCTTTTTACCCTTAAGTGAACTTTTAAGAGGCTGAACTCAGCCCCTCACTTCATCATTTTCGCACAGCCCCTCACCCCATAGAGTTCCATAGTTGTTCTTGAGAGAAAACTCCATTTTCACCTAGAAAAGCTTGAGTTTTTGTTGGATTCACTTGATTCCTTGAGCAATCTTTCTTCATTTCAAGGTAAGATCACTTCTATGATCTCTTAGCTTCTTGAATCTTTCTTTATTTCAAGATCAATCTTCATTTTCATGAAAATAATTTCTTAGATCCAAAACTTTGAAAATCCATAGGAAATTGTAGAAAAATCCTTTTGAGGTAAGACCAAGTTCTTTGAACTCACATCATCAATCTCTACCTAAACCTAAGAGCTTATGATTCAACTCTCATCATAGCTCAAAAAGCATTTTTGGCCGAACCCTCTTAGAAGATGATGAATAGTGTTTTCATCAAGTTTTGATTTTTAACACTAGATTTCATCCTTAGCTTTCCTAATGCTTTTGAATCCATGAAATGGAAACCAAAACCAATTTCTAACCTTTTTAACCTAGGGTGGCCGAAATCCTCTTTGTTAGGGTTGTTGAGTTTGGTTTTGATTGTTGTTTAATGTTGAATTGTTGTGTTGTGTAGTTGTTGACGATTATCAGGAGGTTCAGAAACCGATCAACCGACTTTGATCCGGGAATCTGCTCATCAAGAGGTATGGGGAGAAGAACCTCATCACACCAAGATGGTGGTAGTGAGAATGGTTGTTTAAATTTATGTGTGGGTGAAACCCTTTAGTTTGGGTTCACTTTTATGTGTTAAGTTTTGTGATGTGTTTATGCTTGAGTATGTTGTAGTGTACTTTAGCATAAGTTGATGATGATATGATTGATGAAAATCATTTTCATGTATGTTGAAAAACCTACTTTGATCACTAGATCAAGTATGGACTTTTATTGTTGATTATGAGACAATAATGTGTGATGGACTTGGATGTTTGATTATGATGTAGTAATGTGTATTATGGTTATCATGATTGTGTAAGTATTGTGAGCCATATTTTGTTTGGTTGATGGAGTAAAACTTCACATTGATTCCTAGTTGGCTTTTAGCCATGGTTTTTGAGAAAAGGAAGAACATGAGTAGATCTTGATTAAGTCAAGTTTTGATGTAAAGAAAGTGTTTTCAATAACTTGTGTTTTTCAAAGAAAACCCTAAGTGTCTTTGAATGGAAATTAAAGCTCAAAGTGCTTTCACCAAAGTGAAACATATTTTATACCTTATCCTTAGTCCATATAGTTAATCAAGGGGCTCAAAATAATAAAAGAAGTGGTTTCATGAAGAGAATCAAAATGGTTCCCTAAGGTTGATGTCTTGTTTTGAGGCAACTTTTCGCTAAGCGAATTTACTTTCGCTACGCGAAAAACAGGGAAAGTCTTAGTTGGGCATCACTGCCTCACTTTCGCTAAGCGAATTCATATTCGCTAAGCCAATCAAACGAGTTTCGCTACGCGAATTACGTCTCGCTGGGCAATCCAGAGAAGTCTCCAAAGGAGGTATGACCGCCTCCATTTCGCTAAGCGAAATTATTTTCGCTACACGAATTCTGTTTCGCCGAGCGATCCAGAGGCGTTTACAAAGAGGTTTAACTGTCTGAACTTTCGCTAAGCGAATTAATATTCGCTAAGCGAATACACTACATTTCGCGTTTACAAAGAGGTTTAACCGTCTGAAATTGCGCTAAGCGAATTCATATTCGCTAAGCGAATCCAATGCATTTCGCTACGCGATTTGTGTCTCGCCGAGCGAACCAGAGGAGTTCCAAAAGAGGCATTCTTGTTTCAATTTCGCTAAGCGAATGAAATTTCGCTAAGCGAATTACATGTTCAGAAAATGCTAAAAATAGAATAAGTAAGTGTTTTAAAAAATGAGTTTTCAATTGAGAAGTTGTTCTGGTTTACAAACGTTTTGGGTTTTGAAACAGTAGTTCGATGACGGACCGGTGATTCGGACCCCGCTCAATCGTTCAATTGTTTCAGTCTTGTGATGACTCGATCCCGGAGGGATCACGAGATTTATCCGGTGGATAAAGGTTTTGTTTTCAAAAGACGCGTATAGTTCCTAAGGAAGAGAACCTTAGTAGACTTTGAGGTTTATCCGGGGGATAGACATTGCTTGATCGCATCTGCTTTGTGTAAGCATTGGCATTTCATTTGCATAGTTGTAAGGCCTTGAGCCTAGGAGTTGAGCTTACACCTTGATGCGGGTGCGAATCTTACGGTGACGATCTTCAATGGTCTTTTGGGAGGTATCAGGGTTGGAAGGGCTGACATGTGACCAGTTGGTAGCTCTTCTGTGTCGTGGCGAATCCGTGCAATACACTGATATCCTCTACTAGATGCCGTACTTTTCATGTTTGGTCGAGAGTGTTTCCGTAAAAGCCAGAAACGTGCACGTTACGAATGTTGTAGCATCTTGCCCAAGGCTGGCGCGCACGGAACATGTCCTCCCATTCTCTCTCTCCGACTGTTTTGTTAGCTCCATGGAGTAGGGGTCAGAGTAGTACCCAGTGACATTGACATTGAGTCATATACATTGCATTGCATTGCATTGCATGGCTATTGATGTTTACATTTACTATTATACATCGTTGTACTGTTTAAGAATACCTTATCTTATGATGTTAACTGCTTAACATGATATTATGCTGTCAACTGCTTAATATGTTTGACCTTGAGAATTCCTGTAAGCATGTTGGGTACGTGGTTACCCGGTGAGTCGTCCCGTTTTTACTATTGCTGTTTTGTTGTGTTGATGAACGGGAATCTCACCCATATCTGTATGTTTTCTGTTGGTACTTGCTGTTGCTGTTTGAACAGATGGACGTGATGATGGTTCAGTCCAGTAGTTCCTTTGAGCCATGAGGAGGCCCTTCTTTTTGTGGTCTAGTTTTGTTGTCGGCCAGACTATGTCGTTTTTGTAGTACTTTTGGGAGCTACGACTCCTTGTACATATTGTATTTCTTATTGTATTAGTTATACATTAGACCTATGTCTGTATATAATAATGTTGACGTTTCCATTTCTGTTTCTGTTCTGTGGTATGTTCTAGAAATGCATGGCGAACCTAAGTTCGTTTATTAGTATTATTACCTTTCCATTGCATCTTGTGAAAAGAAAAAAAAAGAAAACCGTATTTTCCGCATTAAGAAATATTTTCGGCCCTATAAACGTTCGGGAATGTGGCACTCGGGAAAGGGTGTTGCATTGTTTGGTATCAGAGCTGGCCGAGTCTTTTTGGGTTTGTAGGTTATGGTCTGTCTTGTTTGTGTTGTGTTCTCTGTGTGATTCTCTGTTGTTTGCTTTAGTTTTGTTGTGGTTCTTGTGTTTGATAGTTCTGGTTTTGAAGGTAGCAATGGCTGCTCAAAACCTGACTGCTGCTGTGAACGCCATACGGGACATGGCTGCTGCTATGGCTCAACGTGATGAACGAGCTGCTGGAGGTAGAGGACTGGACGAATTTCTTCGTCGGAATCCACCTCAATTCAAAGGTGAATTCAATCCTGAGTTGGCTGAACGCTGGATCCAAACGCTGGAGAAGATCTTTGGAGCGATGAGATGTACTGAGAATGACAAGGTTGTCTATGCAACCTATATGCTGGTGGAGGATGCTGAATACTGGTGGGAAGGAGCCCGTCAGATGCTGGTGTATGACCAACAAGCTGTTGACTGGAATGCTTTTAAGGGAAAATTCCTGGAGAAGTATTTTCCTGCTAGTGCAAGGCACGAGAAAGAGATGGAGTTCCTCCAGCTGAGACAAGGGGGAATGACCGTAGCTGAATACGGGGCTAAGTTTGAAAGTCTAGCAAAGTTCTCAAATTACTTTCTGGACAACCCAAGAGAGGAGTGGAAGTGTAGAAAATTCGAAGGAGGTCTAAGGATCGACTTGAAGAGAGCTGTAGTTCCATTGGAAATTTCTGTTTTTCCGAGGTTAATGGAAAAGTGTCGTTTGATCGAGAGTTTGGAGCCTAAGGACAAGCGGGTACAGAGTTCTGGACCGAACAAGTTCCAGAGAGGAAGCGGTGGTCGAGACAACAAATCTCGATGGAAGCCGTATGCAAAGCAACAAGATCGACAACAACGTTCTGTTGGAGGAAGCAGTGGGAGTTTCAATCAGTCTGGAAACGCCCCAAACAAGTGCATGAAGTGTGGGAAGAGCAATCACATCACCAGAGATTGTTCGATCAAAGGGATTATCTGCTTCAAGTGTGGGAAGCCGGGACACATCTCACGTGAATGCATGCAACCGAAGTTGGAACATTCTGTTAACAATGTCCAAGCTGCAAGGCCTAAGATGAAGGGCAGAGTCTACACTATGGGTGGTGCTGAAGCTTCTCAGAATGAAGACTTGATCCAAGGTCAGTGTGTCATGGGAGGTGAAACCTTAACTGTACTATTTGATTCAGGCGCAACGCATTCTTTTATTGCCTATGACTGTGTGAATCTGTTGGGATTACCTGTGTCTTCTTTACCTTTTGATTTGGTAATTTCTACGCCTACTGCAAAGCCTGTTATAACTGCTAAAGTTTGTTTGAACTGTTCTATTTCTGTTGAAGGTAGAACATTTTTGATTGATTTGATCTGTTTGCCTCTTTCGCAAATGGATGTAATCTTAGGAATGGATTGGTTGTCTTCTAATCATATCCTGTTGGACTGTGCAAATAAAACCTTAGTTTTCCCTAGTTGTGAGAATTCTGGATTTTTGACTGCCAACCAAGTAAACGCTTCTTTGAGAGAAGGAGCTCAGGGATACATGTTACTGTCTTCTTTGGAGGTCAAGAGCGAGCTAGTCTTAGAGCGCATACCTGTCGTGAATGAGTTTCCAGAAGTCTTTCCTGAAGACGTACCAGGTTTGCCGCCAGTTCGGGACATCGAGTTTGCAATTGATCTTGTGCCAGGAACAGGACCAGTGTCTATGGCACCGTATCGCATGGCACCTGCCGAGTTGGAAACGTTGAAGGAACAGTTGGTAGACTTATTGGGGAAGCAGTTTGTTAGACCCAGTGTGTCACCGTGGGGAGCACCTGTGTTGTTGGTGAAAAAGAAAGATGGAACATCTCGGTTATGTGTGGATTATCGCCAGTTGAATAAAGTTACTATTAAGAACAAGTATCCACTTCCGAGGATAGATGACTTGATGGATCAGTTGAGGGGAGCGGCAGTTTTCTCCAAGATTGATTTGCGATCGGGTTATCACCAGATTCGTGTGAAGGCAGAAGATATACCGAAGACAGCGTTTCGAACACGCTATGGGCACTATGAGTATCTTGTGATGCCGTTTGGTGTGACGAATGCTCCAGCGATATTCATGGATTATATGAATAGGATCTTTCGTCCATACCTAGATCAGTTTGTCGTTGTCTTCATAGATGACATACTTATCTATTCACGAGACCAGGAAGAACATGCTGAACATCTTAGTGTGATTCTTCAAGTTCTGAAAGAGAAACAGCTGTATGCAAAACTGTCCAAGTGTGAGTTTTGGCTCGACGAAGTGCAGTTTTTGGGTCATGTAATTTCAAAGGAAGGAATTGCTGTAGATCCGTCAAAGGTTGAAGCAGTTCTTGAGTGGGAAAGACCAACCACAGTGACTGAAATACGCAGTTTTGTGGGTTTGGCTGGGTATTATCGGAGGTTTATTGAGGGATTTTCGAAGATTATAGGACCTCTTACCCAATTGACAAGGAAGGACAAAGCATTTGAATGGACTGAAGCCTGTGAGCAGAGTTTTCAGGAGTTGAAGAAGAGACTAACTACATCACCAGTGTTGATATTGCCAGATCCAAACGAATCTTTTGAAGTGTACTGTGATGCTTCATACCAAGGATTAGGCTGTGTTCTGATGCAGAATCGGAAGGTAGTAGCGTATGCCTCGAGACAGTTGAAAGTGCATGAGAAGAACTACCCAACTCATGATCTGGAGTTAGCAGCGGTAGTCTTTGCGTTGAAGATTTGGAGGCACTACTTGTATGGTTCGACGTTTAATGTCTTCAGTGACCATAAGAGCTTGAAGTATCTGTTCGATCAGAAGGAGCTCAACATGAGACAAAGACGGTGGCTGGAATTTTTGAAGGACTATGACTTCCAGTTGCAGTATCATCCGGGAAAAGCTAATGTGGTTGCGGATGCCCTGAGTAGAAGGGTGTTACATGTGTCTGCCATGATGGTTAAGGAACACGAGCTGTTGGAAAAGTTCAGAGATATGCATCTGTCTGTGGTTAGTATGCCAGGAAGACTATGTGTAGGTATGGTTACAGTATCTTGTGATCTGATGGATCAGATTCGGGAGAAACAAGTATACGACCAGTATCTGGAGAAAGAGCGAAGGAATTTAAAGAAAGGGATGACGTCGGAATACAAAGAAGGAGCAGATGGAATCCTAAGACGAGGAGAACGGGTTTGTGTGCCCAACAACCCGGAGATAAGGAGGTTAATTCTGGACGAAGCTCATAGAAGCAAGTTAAGTATGCATCCAGGGTCAACTAAGATGTACCAGGACCTGAAGCGATTGTTTTGGTGGCAAGGGATGAAAAGAGATGTAGCTGATTATGTGGCATCTTGCTTGGTGTGTCAGAAAGCAAAGGTTGAACATCAGAGGCCAGCTGGAATGTTACTTCCGTTGGATATCCCAGAGTGGAAATGGGACAGCATAGCAATGGATTTCGTAACATGTTTGCCAAGGACACCTAAAGGATACGATTCCATTTGGGTTATAATTGATAGGCTTACGAAATCAGCTCATTTTCTACCGATTAATCTCAAGTATTCTATGGAAAAGCTTACTCAGATTTATATCAGTGAGATTGTGAGACTGCATGGAGTACCTTCAAGTATCATATCGGATAGAGATCCGCGTTTTACTTCGCGATTTTGGCAAAGTTTACATGAAGCTTTAGGAACGAAGTTACGATTAAGTTCGGCTTACCATCCTCAAACTGATGGACAATCGGAAAGGACGATTCAGTCTTTAGAGGATCTGTTAAGGGCGTGTGTGTTGGAACATGCCGGTAGTTGGGAGAATTTCCTACCGTTGATAGAGTTTACCTACAACAACAGTTATCATTCGAGTATAGGAATGGCACCCTACGAAGCTTTATATGGACGACGTTGTAGAACACCTTTGTGTTGGTACCAAGATGGAGAAAGTGCTTCATTAGGACCTGAACTAGTGCAACAAACAACTGAGAAGGTGAAACTGATTCAAGAAAAGATGAGGACGACTCAGAGCCGACAGAAGAGTTATGCGGATAAAAGACGTAGGCCACTTGAGTTCGAGGAAGGGGATCATGTGTTTTTGAGAGTCACTCCGATGACTGGGGTGGGCAGGGTCTTGAAGTCCAGAAAACTCACTCCAAAATTCATTGGACCTTATCAAATTCTTCGTCGGATAGGTCCAGTAGCTTACCAAATAGCTTTACCGCCTTTTCTATCCAACCTTCATAATGTTTTTCACGTTTCGCAATTGCGGAAGTATATTCCTAATCCCAGTCACGTCATAGAGTCTGATTCAGTACAACTAAAGGATAACCTAACCTACGAGACATTGCCGGTTAAGATCGAGGACAGGAGGATAAAGAAACTGCGAGGGAAGGAGATAGCTTTGGTCAAAGTTATCTGGAACGAGACTACAGGTGATGCTACCTGGGAAAGAGAAGAGGACATGCAACAACAGTATCCGAGTTTGTTTTAACAGGTACGTATAATTTCGAGGACGAAATTCTTTTAAGAGGGGTAGGAATGTAACGCCCCGATTTTCACGCTTTCTAATTCTTTAGTATTATAATGTCTTTATTTTATTCGAGGTCTTAGGAATGGAAATAAAATATTCCGAGACCACAGTCATGCTCGACGATATCGTAGGAAGCTACGATTAAGTTTTGAGTCGAAAACTCAAACGGAGTCCGGTCTGCGTTTTTACACTGACAGTATGATTTTACTGCTCAGAAGACCTCAGATGGACCCGTGAACGAGACAGTAAGTCTTAGAATTCGATTCTCTACGTTTTGGTTAAATTTCGTAAAAATTTCAGAAAAATAACTTCCTGACCTTCGTTCGGGCGGAATCTTCAATCGGGTGACGAACGGAGCCACATATGGATTTACCGGGACTCGCCAATAAATAATCTTGATATCACATCATCCCAGGACACTTGGGAGAGTATGCCAGAGTCGTTGTGACGTTCGGAAATATCTGGACGCAAAATGACCAAAATGCCCTAACCTTAGTCTTTTACACTTTTACCATTATACCCTTTTGGCAAATGACCTTTTTACCCTTAAGTGAACTTTTAAGAGGCTGAACTCAGCCCCTCACTTCATCATTTTCGCACAGCCCCTCACCCCATAGAGTTCCATAGTTGTTCTTGAGAGAAAACTCCATTTTCACCTAGAAAAGCTTGAGTTTTTGTTGGATTCACTTGATTCCTTGAGCAATCTTTCTTCATTTCAAGGTAAGATCACTTCTATGATCTCTTAGCTTCTTGAATCTTTCTTTATTTCAAGATCAATCTTCATTTTCATGAAAATAATTTCTTAGATCCAAAACTTTGAAAATCCATAGGAAATTGTAGAAAAATCCTTTTGAGGTAAGACCAAGTTCTTTGAACTCACATCATCAATCTCTACCTACACCTAAGAGCTTATGATTCAACTCTCATCATAGCTCAAAAAGCATTTTTGGCCGAACCCTCTTAGAAGATGATGAATAGTGTTTTCATCAAGTTTTGATTTTTAACACTAGATTTCATCCTTAGCTTTCCTAATGCTTTTGAATCCATGAAATGGAAACCAAAACCAATTTCTAACCTTTTTAACCTAGGGTGGCCGAAATCCTCTTTGTTAGGGTTGTTGAGTTTGGTTTTGATTGTTGTTTAATGTTGAATTGTTGTGTTGTGTAGTTGTTGACGATTATCAGGAGGTTCAGAAACCGATCAACCGACTTTGATCCGGGAATCTGCTCATCAAGAGGTATGGGGAGAAGAACCTCATCACACCAAGATGGTGGTAGTGAGAATGGTTGTTTAAATTTATGTGTGGGTGAAACCCTTTAGTTTGGGTTCACTTTTATGTGTTAAGTTTTGTGATGTGTTTATGCTTGAGTATGTTGTAGTGTACTTTAGCATAAGTTGATGATGATATGATTGATGAAAATCATTTTCATGTATGTTGAAAAACCTACTTTGATCACTAGATCAAGTATGGACTTTTATTGTTGATTATGAGACAATAATGTGTGATGGACTTGGATGTTTGATTATGATGTAGTAATGTGTATTATGGTTATCATGATTGTGTAAGTATTGTGAGCCATATTTTGTTTGGTTGATGGAGTAAAACTTCACATTGATTCCTAGTTGGCTTTTAGCCATGGTTTTTGAGAAAAGGAAGAACATGAGTAGATCTTGATTAAGTCAAGTTTTGATGTAAAGAAAGTGTTTTCAATAACTTGTGTTTTTCAAAGAAAACCCTAAGTGTCTTTGAATGGAAATTAAAGCTCAAAGTGCTTTCACCAAAGTGAAACATATTTTATACCTTATCCTTAGTCCATATAGTTAATCAAGGGGCTCAAAATAATAAAAGAAGTGGTTTCATGAAGAGAATCAAAATGGTTCCCTAAGGTTGATGTCTTGTTTTGAGGCAACTTTTCGCTAAGCGAATTTACTTTCGCTACGCGAAAAACAGGGAAAGTCTTAGTTGGGCATCATTGCCTCACTTTCGCTAAGCGAATTCATATTCGCTAAGCCAATCAAACGAGTTTCGCTACGCGAATTACGTCTCGCTGGGCAATCCAGAGAAGTCTCCAAAGGAGGTATGACCGCCTCCATTTCGCTAAGCGAAATTATTTTCGCTACGCGAATACAATGCATTTCGCTACACGAATTCTGTTTCGCCGAGCGATCCAGAGGCGTTTACAAAGAGGTTTAACTGTCTGAACTTTCGCTAAGCGAATTAATATTCGCTAAGCGAATACACTACATTTCGCGTTTACAAAGAGGTTTAACCGTCTGAAATTGCGCTAAGCGAATTCATATTCGCTAAGCGAATCCAATGCATTTCGCTACGCGATTTGTGTCTCGCCGAGCGAACCAGAGGAGTTCCAAAAGAGGCATTCTTGTTTCAATTTCGCTAAGCGAATGAAATTTCGCTAAGCGAATTACATGTTCAGAAAATGCTAAAAATAGAATAAGTAAGTGTTTTAAAAAATGAGTTTTCAATTGAGAAGTTGTTCTGGTTTACAAACGTTTTGGGTTTTGAAACAGTAGTTCGATGACGGACCGGTGATTCGGACCCCGCTCAATCGTTCAATTGTTTCAGTCTTGTGATGACTCGATCCCGGAGGGATCACGAGATTTATCCGGTGGATAAAGGTTTTGTTTTCAAAAGACGCGTATAGTTCCTAAGGAAGAGAACCTTAGTAGACTTTGAGGTTTATCCGGGGGATAGACATTGCTTGATCGCATCTGCTTTGTGTAAGCATTGGCATTTCATTTGCATAGTTGTAAGGCCTTGAGCCTAGGAGTTGAGCTTACACCTTGATGCGGGTGCGAATCTTACGGTGACGATCTTCAATGGTCTTTTGGGAGGTATCAGGGTTGGAAGGGCTGACATGTGACCAGTTGGTAGCTCTTCTGTGTCGTGGCGAATCCGTGCAATACACTGATATCCTCTACTAGATGCCGTACTTTTCATGTTTGGTCGAGAGTGTTTCCGTAAAAGCCAGAAACGTGCACGTTACGAATGTTGTAGCATCTTGCCCAAGGCTGGCGCGCACGGAACATGTCCTCCCATTCTCTCTCTCCGACTGTTTTGTTAGCTCCATGGAGTAGGGGTCAGAGTAGTACCCAGTGACATTGACATTGAGTCATATACATTGCATTGCATTGCATTGCATGGCTATTGATGTTTACATTTACTATTATACATCGTTGTACTGTTTAAGAATACCTTATCTTATGATGTTAACTGCTTAACATGATATTATGCTGTCAACTGCTTAATATGTTTGACCTTGAGAATTCCTGTAAGCATGTTGGGTACGTGGTTACCCGGTGAGTCGTCCCGTTTTTACTATTGCTGTTTTGTTGTGTTGATGAACGGGAATCTCACCCATATCTGTATGTTTTTTGTTGGTACTTGCTGTTGCTGTTTGAACAGATGGACGTGATGATGGTTCAGTCCAGTAGTTCCTTTGAGCCATGAGGAGGCCCTTCTTTTTGTGGTCTAGTTTTGTTGTCGGCCAGACTATGTCGTTTTTGTAGTACTTTTGGGAGCTACGACTCCTTGTACATATTGTATTTCTTATTGTATTAGTTATACATTAGACCTATGTCTGTATATAATAATGTTGACGTTTCCATTTCTGGTTCTGTTCTGTGGTATGTTCTAGAAATGCATGGCGAACCTAAGTTCGTTTATTAGTATTATTACCTTTCCATTGCATCTTGTGAAAAGAAAAAAAAAGAAAACCGTATTTTCCGCATTAAGAAATATTTTCGGCCCTATAAACGTTCGGGAATGTGGCACTCGGGAAAGGGTGTTGCATTAGCTCCACGGAGTAGGGATCTGGGTAGTACCCAGTGGCATTGGCATTGAGTCATGTACATTGCACTGCATTGCATGCTTGTTGATGTTTACATTTACTGTTATACATCGCTGTTCTGTTTAAGAATGTATTACATTATACTGTTAACTATTTAATATGATTTATATTGAGAGGTTTAGTATGTTGTTTAACTATTTAACATGTTGGGTACGCTGTTACCTGGTGAGTCGTCCCGTTTTTACTACTGCTGTTTTAGTTGTGTTGATGAACGGGAATCTCATCCATATCTATATGTTTTCTGCTGGTACTTGCTGTTGCTGCTTGAACAGATGGACACGACGATGGTTCGGTTCAGCAGTCCTTTTGAGTTCGGAGGTGGACTCTTTTGCTGTTTTAGTTTTGTTGTCGGCCAGACTATGTCAGTTTTTGTAGTACCTTTTGGGAGCTATGACTCCTAGTACTTATTGTATTTCTTATGTCAGTCATACATTAGACTTATGTCTATATATAGTAAGGTTGATGTTTCTATTTTTCGTTTTCTGTTTCTGTATTTATAATACAGTATGTTCTAGAAATGCATGGTGAATCTAAGTTCATTTATTAGTATTACCTTTACTAATCCCATTACATCTTTATGAAAAGAAAAGAAAAAGAAAAATCGTATTTTCCGCATTAATAAATATTTTCGACCCTAACAACGTTCGGGAATGTGACACTCGGGAAAGGGTGTTGCATTATTTGGTATCAGAGCTGGCCGAGTCTTTTTGGGGTTTGTAGGTTATGGTCTGTCTTGTTTGTATTGTGTTTTCTCTGATTGTTTTCTGTGTTATTGTTTCTGAGAGAAAACAATGTTGGAGAGGATGATTACTTCGGTCTATCCTTTTGTATTGTTTGTTCTCTGTGTTGTGTTTCTGTGAAGAAGACAACGATTGTTTGTTACTCTCTGCATTATTGTTTCTGAAGGGGAATGATATTGGACAGGGTAGTAATGTTTTTGATTTCTTGTAAGTTGTCGCTCGCAGAGTTCTTCAGAACGAGTGTTTTTCGACGGGTGCAAGACGAGTTGAAAGACATGGAGTTCCTGCAGCTACGTCAAGGAGGAATGTCTATCAAAGAATATGCTGATCGTTTTGAGTCCCTGCTGAAGTCTTCGAGGTATTTCCATCTTCATCCCGATGAGGAGTGGAAGTGCACAAAGTTCGAAGAAGGTTTAAGGGACGAGTTCGAGGAGAGGTGCTACCTCTTGAGGTCAAAGAGTTCTCGGTGTTGGTAGATGAATGCTTCGTAATCGAAGATCTGATGAAGACTCGTGAAGGAAGGAAACGTAACTCTAGACTGACTAGGTTCCATAAAGGCACCAATGGTCGTGATGATAGATCTCGATGGAAACCATATTAGTCAATCTGGAAGCGCCCCAAAGAAGTGCATGAACTGTGGCAAGAACAATCATGTCACTAGAGGATGCTTGATCAAGGGAATCATGTGCTTCAAGTGTGGAAAACCAGGGCATACTTCACGCGATTGTGTGCAATCAAAAGCTATACATTCTGTCAACAATGTGCAAGCAGCAAAGCCTAAGGCAATGAGTAGAGTTTATACTGGGGATGATGCTGAGACTTGTCAAAGGGAAGATTTGATTCACGGTCAGATCATTGTGGAAGGTAAAACCTTATCTGTATCTTTCCTTACCCTTAGATTTGGTAATTTTTGCACTTCCTGCAAAGCCTATTATAACTGCGAAAGTCTGTTTGAACTGTTCTATTTCTGTAATGGATAGAACATTTTTCATTGATTTGATGTGTTTGCCTCTTTCGCAAATAAATGTGATCATGGGGATGGATTGGTTATCTTGTAACTATATCCTATTAGATGGTGCAAACAAAACCTTAGTTTTCCCTGATTCGGATAATTCTGGATTTGGACTGCCAACTAAGGAAACGTTTCTTTGAGGGGAGGAGCTCAACGAATACATGTTACTAACGAGTTTCCAGAAGTCTTTCCTGAAGACGTACCATGTGTACCGCCAGTTCGAGACATCGAGTTATGATCGATCTTGTGCCAGGAACAGGACCAGTGTCTATGGCACCTTATCATATGGCACGTGCTGAGTTGGAAACCCTGAAGGAACAGTTGGTGGACTTATTGGGAAAATAGTTCGTTAGACCCAGTGTGTCGCCGTAGGGAACGCCTGTGCTGTTGGTGAGAAAGAAAGACGAAACATCTCGCTTATGTGTGGATTAGCACCAGTTGAACAAAGTTACCATTAAGAACAAGTATCATCTTCCAAGGATAAATGACTTGATGGATCAGTTGAGGAGAGCGACAGTTTTCTCCGAGATTGATTTGCGATCGGGTTATCATTAGATTCATGTGAAGGCAGAAGATGTACCAAGAACAGCGTTTCAAACAAGCTATGGGCACTACGAGTACCTTGTAATGCCGTTTGGTATGACGAATACTCCTCTATATTCATGGACTACATGAATAGGATCTTTCGTCCATATCTAGATAAGTTTGTCGTTGTTTCATAGACGAAATACTCATCTATTCGCGAAACCAGGAAGTACACACTGAATATCTTAGTGTGATTCTTCAGGTTCTGAAGGAGAAACAGCTGTATGCAAAGCTGTCCAAGTGTGAGTTTTGGCTCGATGAAGTAAAGTTTTTGGGTCACGTGATTTCAAAGGAAGGATAAGCGTTTGAATGGACTGAAGCCTGTGAGGAAAGTTTGCAAGGATTAGAGAGAAGGTTGACTACTTCACCTGTGTTAGTGCTGCCTGATCTCAAGGGAACATTTGTGTTCACACTCCTACATATTCCTCGGTGTATTAGAGAATTGAGTGAATTGGTAATATGGTGTCCAATGGTCTGGACATTTTCGTATTATTTCACTGAAAGTTTTGTTATTACTATTTCTTGAGTTATAACATAAACAACTTCTTGATACTGGAAGTTTCTTGATGAAACTTAGTCTAATCACTTTTACTTTTGGTGAAGGTGATCCAGTCTGATTTTTGCCAGACTGTTTATCTTTTGATTCCCAAATTTATTAGAAGGTTCTTATGAAAGAAGGAACTTTATTAGACTCATGGATGTAAATATGTATTAGCTATGCATTTTTACACTCACGAACCTACTGAAGAATCTTTTTGCATACCGGATATTCCTGTATTCATTCCAGATTGGTAAAATTCTTTTGTACACTTTCTTCTGAGACTAAGACCAGGAAAAATTTTCCTTTGTTGAAAAATTTCTTTCCTTAATCTTCAGCGACCGAGTAGGTTTAGTTTTAAGTCACGGAATTTCGAGGACGAAATTCTTTTAAGAGGGGTAGGAATGTAACGCCCCGATTTTCACGTTTTCTAATTCTCCAGTATTTTAACGTTTGTATTTTATTGGAGGGCTTAGAGAGTGAAATAAAATATTCCGAGAAGATAGGAATGTTCTACACAACCATAGGAAGCCATGGTTAAGTTTCGGGCAAAAGCTCAAACGGAGCCCGGTCTGCCTTTTTCACGGATAGTGGCCTTTTTCTACTATCGAGACCTAATTTGGACTCGTGAACGAGACAGTAAGCCTTGGGATTTTATTCTCTACATCTTCGTTAAAATCCGTCCTGACGTCCAAAAAATAATAATAATATATTATATTCGGTCGTATAATCGAACCATGAGGCGTTTGGAGTTGTAAAGGGATTCAACGAGACCCGACAACGGATAAGCTCGATACCACGTCATCCCAGGACACTTGGGAGAGTATGCCAGAGTCGTCATGACGATCGGGAAAATCTAGATGCGAAATGACCAAAATGCCCCTAACCATAGTCTTTTGCACTTTTACCATTTTACCCTTTTGGCAAATGACCATTTTGCCCTTAAGTGACTTGTCTTAAGGCTGAACTCAGCCCCATCCAGCCCCTCATTCACGCACAAACAGCCCTCCTTTCACACTCCATCTTCAACCTTGAGAAGCTCCATTGTTGTTCTTGAGAAAAGCTTGGTTTCTTGTTGGAATCACTTGATTCCTTGAGCAATCTTCCTTCATTTTAAGGTAAGATCACTTCTATGATCTCTTAGCTTCTTGAATATCTCTTTATTTCAAGATCAAGATCCATTTTCATGAAAATCATTTCTTAGATCCAAAAGTTTGAAAATCCATAGGAAATTGTAGAAAAATAATTTTGATGTGAGGCCAATTTCTTTGAACTCACCTCATCATTCTCTACCTAAACCCAAGAGCTTATGATTCAACTCTCATCATAGCTCAAAAAGCACAATATGGCCGAACCCTACAAGGTGATGATGAATAGTGTTTTTCATCAATTTTTTATTTCTAACACTTGATTTCATCCTTAGCTTTCCTATGCCTTTGAATCCATGAAATCGAAAACCAAGATCAATTCCTAACCCTTTTACCCAAGGGTGGTTGAAACCCTCTTTGTGAGAATTGCTGAGTTTGGTTTGATTGTTGGTTAATGTTTGATTGTTTGGTTGTTTGTAGTTGGTGACAACTATCAGGAGGTTCACAAACCGATCAACCGACTTTGATCCGGGAATCTGCTCTTCAACAGGTATGGGGGGTGAACCTCATTCACACCAAGATGGTGGTAGTGAAGATGGTTGTTTAAGTTATGTGTGGGTGAAACCCTTTAGTTTGGGTTCACTTTTAATGGTTAAGTTGTGTTAAGTTCTCTTGGAGAACAATGTGTGATATTTGTAGTTATGCTTGTATGCCTTATCATGTGTTTTATGATGATGTTGTCTAGGTGAGAAAATGATTTCTTGCATGATGAAAAAACCTACTTTGATCACTATATCAAGTATGGACTTTTGTGCTTGATTATGATGCCATGATGTATGATGGACTTCTATGTTTGATTATGATGTAGTAATGTGTATTGTGGTTTATCATAATTGTGTAAGCATTTTGAGCTGCATTTGCTTTGTTGGTGAAGCAAAGTCTCCATTTTTCATTGGAGAAGGCTTGTGGCCTTAGTAAGAGGAAATATAAAAACATGTGTTGTTCTTGATCTAGCAAGGTTTTGAAGTAAGAAAAACATGATTTCATAACCTATGTTTTCAAAGAGAAACAAAAGTGATTTTGATCCAAAGATCAAATGAAGTTTTAACCTTTTAAGTGTGTCACCAAAGTGGAAAATGTCTTTTCTTTAGCCATAGGTTTGTTAATCAAACTAAGTGTTTCAAAAGAGAATTAATGAAGAAGTTAAGGAAAAGTGAAAACAGGGCACTCGCCCAGCGAACCCTGTCTCGCACCGCGAGACAGAGGGAAAACAAGGCATTCACCCGGCTAATCTTGCCTCGCCTCGCGAGACAGTGGGCTAGCCCGAGCAGATAAGATGCAGCTTCTCGGCCTCGCCCAGCGAAGTAGTTCTCGCCCCGCGAACCGCTTAAGCTGTGAAGAATTACAGCTTCTGCCTCGCGACGCGAGACAATTATCGCCTCGCGATGCAGAAGGTCGGTTTGAAATACAGTTCTCTGCCTCGCGATACAGAGGACTTGTATAAGGAGCAAATACAGCTCTCAGCCTCGCGACGCGAAACTTCTGTTCGCCCCGCGAGAAAGGAATTTCAAATGAGGTATCACTGCCTTAATTTAGCTAAGCAAATGTAATCTCGCTAAGCGGATTTCACCTTTTAGAAAATGCTAGAAATGCAGTAAGTAGTTCAAATGTTGTTTCAAATCAAATGAGCTTTTAATTGTAAAAAGTTTTTTGGTTTACAAAAGGAGTTTTCTAACTCAATCGTAAAGTTTTACGCGTGAAAAACCTAAGTTAAGTAATTAACTTAGAGTTGAAGACAAGGGTTAATTAAGTATGGTATGTGGTGGAACAAGACCATGTACTATACCATTGATGACTTAGTACATCAATGAGTTCATAAGACTTAAGTGAAATCAACACTTATTTCCTTAATTGAAAATCAAGGATTAATATCTTAGAAAGGCTTAAAGACGCATCTAAGAGGATTCTCAATCCTTATTCATAATGCTTAGGACTTGAGACATAATTCATAAGACGTAAACACAAACATGAAACGTTTTGGTTTTTGAAACAGTAGTTCGATGACGGACCGGTAATTAGGATCCAGGTTAATCGTTCAATTGTTTCGGTCTTGTGATGACCGGAATGAAAGAGATCCTGAGAATGTGCAGGTATGGGACTGTACAGTGGAAGGAATCTTGAGGCTATGCAGGTATGGGACAGTATAGCAAAGGGAAGGCTTATAAGAATTGATTGGTACTACCCATACCAACAAGATTTATCTTCTTTTCGGGAACTTAGAACATAAGAACTTTATAGTTAAGCGTGCTTGACTTAGAGTAATTATGGGATGGGTGACTTTCTGGGCAGTTTCCGAGAAAGCGTGTGAGTGAGGACAAAACACGCTGAAAAGACTTATGTTGGATTGTGGGGACAGTCGACGATTCCGAAAGCAGTCTGGATCATTCCAAAGGAATCATGAGATATTTATCCGATGGATAAAGGAAGAGAACCTTAGTGAACCTTGAGGTCTATCCAATGGATAGACATTGCTTTATCGCATCTGCTTTGTATAAGAATTGGCATTTCATGTGCATAGTTGTAAGGCCTTGAGCCTAGGAGTTGAGCTTACACCTTGATGCGGGTGCGAATCTTACGATGACGATCTTCAATGGTCTTTTTGGAGGTATCAGGGTTGGAAGGGCTGACATGTGACCAGTTGGTGATTCTTCTGTGTCGTGGCAAATCCGTGCAATACACTGATATCCTCTACTAGATGCCGTACTTTTCATGTTTGGTCGAGAGTGTTACCGTAAAGCCAGATACGTGCATGTTACGAATGTTGTAGCATCTTGCTCATGGTTAGCAGAAACCGGAACATGTCCTCCCGTTCACTCTCTCCGAATGTTTTATTAGCTCCATGGAGTAGGGGTCAGAGTAGTACCCAGTGGCATTGGCATTGAGTCATGTACATTGCACTGCATTGCATGCTTGTTGATGTTTACATTTACTGTTATAAATCGCTGTTCTGTTTAAGAATGTATTACATTATACTGTTAACTGTTTAATATGATTTATATTGAGAGGTTTAGTATGTGGTTTAACTGTTTAACATGTCGGGTACGCTGTTACCTGGTGAGTCGTCCCGTTTTTACCACTGCTATTTTGTTGTGTTGATAAACGGGAATCTCACCTATATCTGTATGTTTTCTGCTGGTACTTGTTGTTGCTGCTTGAACAGATGGACGCGAAGATGGTTCAGTTCAGCAGTCCTTTTGAGTTCGGAGGTGGACTCTTTTGCTGTTTTAGTTTTGTTGTCGGCCAGACTATGTCAGTTTTTGTAGTACCTTTTGGGAGCTATGACTTCTAGTACTTATTGTATTTCTTATGTCAGTCACACATTAGACTTATGTCTGTATATAGTAATGTTGATGTTTCTGTTTTTCGTTTTCTGTTTTTTGTATTTATAATACAGTATGTTCTAGAAATGCATGGTGAACCTAAGTTCATTTATTAGTATTACCTTTACTAATCCCATTACATCTTTACGAAAAGGAAAGAAAAAGAAAAATCGTATTTTCCGCATTAATAAATATTTTCGACCTTAATAACGTTCGAGAATGTGACACTCGGGAAAAGGGTGTTGCACATATAAAAGATATTATAATTATGGCCTTCTAATGTGCAATAATTAAATTAATTATTACAATCTTTGACCCTCGAGCAAACTTCCAAAGTTTCTCCCACCGGCGTCATGATCTGGTGTTGCCTCCATGTCAACCCGAACAATTTACAAAATTTAAAATAAAATAAATAAAGTAAATGTCACGATATGCAGGCCGTATTTATAAAATAAATACAATAAATCACGACAAGCAGGCCGTATTTACCAACTAAAAAAAACTCCAAAACTAGGGTCATAACCATATACCGCACATTTAATAAACCATTTATAAATATGCGAAAAGGGGAAAAAATCACATTCTGTTCATCAACACGGTCCTGCCAAATGGCGCTCAGCCGTGTTGAAAGCTCGTTGACGTTGTTCAACATGTGCACAGCTGTGGCCGTGCCAAACGGCTCACGGCTGTGCAGAAAACTCGCTGACACTGTTCAAAAGTGGCACGGTTGTGCCAAACGGCACACGATCGTGCTACGCGTTCACTAACGCTAACTCAAACGTACATGGCCGAGCTATAGGGAGTATGGCTGTGCCAAACGGTGTAGCAGGATTCCAAAAGCGAATCCTTATTAATGTCCGGAGCACAACCAAGCACGCAAAACATATTCAAAGAGATTTATATCACATGCAAATCATACAAACATGCTTTTAAACATAGAAATCATATTTAAAAACAACAAACATGTTATAATACAATGCCAAACAATCCTTGAACACATGGAAAACTACGACCAGACACTCTGATACCACTGATGGGGTTTCAAGAGGGATAATTTTCAAAAACAATTTTCAAAAACCTCTTGAGCAAAAAAACCCATTTACAAAAGGACCACGCATTGCACATGAATCACAAGGATATTGTGTTTACCTCTTAGAGCTTAGCTTTACCGCATATAATGTGAGTGCGCCAACCACACCAGTTAGCCACAAACGCTGCTACTTGCGATGCTCATAACTGAGATGACCCGCCATCCCATTAAAAAACCTAAGATATTAACTAATCTTAAACCGCATTATGAACGTTAGCGCACTTTATACACAAGCGAGGCGAAGCGGAAGGATAATTAAAACTAAACGAGAAATAAACTAAAGCACGCATGAAATCAGAGTACACAGCTGTAAAACATAAAGATACATGAACATGCATCAACTGTCCCACTAGTAGGACTACAATAATAATATGTACACACAGAGTATAACAAAACTGACCATAACAAAATACATCAAAAGGTCAGAAACTCTCATGCTGGCAGCACTCACCACCCCTACTCAAAATACATCAAAATCCTCACAGCACACTCCTAGCACAGACGCACTGGCAGAAATCCCGTCATTGATGACGGCGATATCCGGAACTAACCTATTCTTCATCCTCCTCTAGTACCGAAAACTCAAAACCTCTCAGGGTTGGGGTTCGTAGCTCGTCCACCGGCATCCAGCTCGTAAGGGGTGCCATCCAGCTCTTCAGCGTCTGGTTCCTCCATGGGGTCTTCCCACAAAACAAAAAGCACATAAAGAAAAGACGAGGAGATAAGAAACACGTATCATCAAACATGGGAGATGGGCAATAGGATAGTATATACGCATGTTGTAACACCCCGATTTTCTTAATCTTTTAATTAATCAGTAATTAAGTAATAATATTTTATTTGAGGGTCTAGAAACTTTAATAAATTATTCCGAGGCCATAGTCACACTCTACGCCATCGTCGGAGACTATGGTTAAGTTTTGGGCCAAAAACTCAAACGGAGCCCGATCTATGTTTTTTCGGATGAGTGTTTTTCTACTATCATGACCTCATTTTGAATAACGGTCAGAACCATTAGTCTTAAAATTCAATCCTCTACCTTTTTGCTAAAATGTGTCCTGACGTCCAAAAATATAAATAATATTTTATATTCGGACCAAAAATCGATCGGGTAAACGATTCGAGTTGTCTTAGGGTTTTTCGGGAATCTTAAGCCAATAATTTTCATACCAGGACTATGTTAAATTATTTGGGGACTCCTATCAGTGTCGTGAAGATTTTTCAAAATGTCGGGATATGAATTGACCAAATTGCCCTTGGTTAGTTTTTACTAGTTACCTTTTATTACTTTTACCTGTGTTCTCTTAAGACTTAAGTCACCTAATTAAATAGCCTATATTCACTCACTCACTCACAGCCCCAAAAATTTCGAGCACAGCCCCCCCCCCCCAAAACACCCATCCTCTTCTTTCTCTTTTTCTCTTCTTCTCTATCTCATTTCTTCATTTCTCACCATTAAAGCTCACTTTAAGCTTGAATGTTGAAGCAACCTTCACCAAATTTGACAGAGATCATCATAGGTGGTAGCTAGTTCTCTCTATCTCTCTCAATCTCTCATTTTTCTCCTCTAAATTTCATGATTAGAAATGTTAGGGTTTTTATCCCTAAATCTTCAAAAATCCATGATAAATTGTAGGAAAGTCATTTTGATACCAAACTAGTTTCTATGGCCTAGGTTCATGACATACTTGCATGATCCAAGAGATTAGAGCCAAGAAATCTCTCGAGCTATTTTTTGAGAGAGAGACCGAAACCCGTTATTGTGTAGGGTAGGGTTTTTGGTTGGTTTTTGATGTTTTGACTTGATATCTAGGGCTATCACATTTAGTTAGGGTACTATCCAAGAAATGAGGATTTTTGGAGCTCCCTAGCTATTTTTCATATTTTTCATTCAATAGGGTCGAACCCTAGGGGTAGTGCAGTAGGAGAAATCTTTACTTTTTGAGCTAATGCCTCCATTGATTATGTTTAGGGATACCTAAGGATCATTAATCCAAAAGTTAGGAATTGTTCGACATCCCTACCCTAATTAATTAAATAGGGGCAATAGCTAATCCTAAGGAATTGGGGAGTTTTTGATTTAACTGCATTGATTTCTGGTTGTATTTTGTTGTATAGAATCGAACAAGATTCGAACATCCGACAGCGCACCCGACTGACAACTGTGGAGTCGTAGCCGGAGCTGCACGAGGAAATCACTAAGGTGGGGAGAAAGAACTAATATCGTCGGGAAGGGAAGCTTAGTATAGAGTATATATATCTGTGTAGGGGAACCCTAAAACCCTACTAGAGGTTGAACCTTGGATAAAGTGCTTAGATCCTAGGTGTAGGTACTTTTGGGTTATCACCGCTAAGTTGATATGATGAGACTGATTGAGGTTGATTTTGTTGAATTATTTAATTGATTACCTGTTGATTTTATTTTGGTGAACTGTCTGTTTGATGAACTATTGTCTGAATTTATGATGATAACTGTACTGGAAAGATCTTCTGTTGCGATGTTTAGTGTGATTGGTTGGTGGAGTGTTGATGAGAGTATGGTGAGCAATGATATTGTTCGGGTTGATATCGTTGTGGTCCGACCGTGGAGCCGTGGCTTGTAGACGCAAGGCATCGTGATGTTGATGCTGATGTGATGTTCATGTTGATGATTGATGTTGACGTTGATGTGATGCGATGTGTCGTGGTCGTGGACGAGTGCTTAGGCATGAGGTTCCGATATCAACCTGCGATGGATGTTTGTTGCATTTTCATATCATTTCATACCACAGCATTTGGTCCCAAGGGGGGATGTCCAATTGGGGACGTTACGTAAAATCCCGAGGCGGGGTATGATGTGATGTGATGTGATGTAATCCCGACGGGGATGTCCGATTGGGGACGTGATGTATCGGCCGACATGCATATAGGGAAGACAGCATATACATAGGGACTAGTATCCCTCCTATAGGCTTATTTGAGAGAATGATGTTTGAGATGATTGTGATGGGTGACTTAAGAGATGGGTGATGTTGTGTTGTATATGTTATCTGTGTTGTGTGATGTATATATAAATGCTGTACTGATGCCCCTCTCCCATATTGATGATATATGTTTCTTATCTCCCGCTATTTTTCTGTATGTGTTGCTCTTATTTTATGGAAATACCCCTAGGAGGAACCAGTTGCCGAAGAGCTGGACGGCATTCCTTACGAGCCTGACGCTGGAGGACGTGCCACGGACCCTAGCCTCGAGAGGTTGGGCAATGATCGTGGCTAGCCGGAGAGCTGTCTCTTGGCTTAGTTATGTATTTTGATTTCAGTCTGTACTAATATACACTATGTAGCACTTTATTACTATGGCCCTACTGATGGGGCAATGCTGTATGTGATATACTTCTTTATATTTTAAGCTGTGTACTCTGAAGCGTTGCGTGCCGTGTATTTGATTGCTTCCGCGCTAAATTTTCAGCTTCGTTTCATTTTAATATGGCGCGCTAACGTTTATTATGCGATTAAGATTAGTTAATATCTTAGGTTCTACTGATGGGACGGCGGGTCGTCTCATATATTGGTATTAGAGCAGTTCGATTCTAATATCGGACTGTGAGGTTTAGGAAGTACACTAGCATTGACAGTTATATTCACATTGGGTACCAACTGTGTTAGAAAAAGGGTAGTGTGTCCGATGCGCAAGATTATCGAGTGTGGTAACTTCATTGTCCGTAAGGCATATATATGTTCTATTGATTGATATAGTGGGTGGTTTCTGTCTGGCTCGCGAGGCAAGAATAGGTTTCGCGTCGCGAGACAGAAAGACTGAACCATACTGATCAGGCTAGCCTTCCTGGATCGCGAGGCGAGTAGATGTTCGCGTCGCGAGGCAGAGAGGCTGTTCTTCACTGATCAGTCTGGCCTTCTGGCTCGCATAGCGAGTGAAGGTTCGCGTCGTGAGACCGAGGGGCTGTTCTTTGCTGATCAGTCTGACCTTCTGGATCGCGAGGTAATCATCGTTTTCGCGTCGCGAATCCGAAAGGCTTTCTGGCTCGAGTGGCGAGCACAGTGTCACGGGGCGAGAGCCTTCTTCTCTTGCCTTTTCTCTTGTTTTCTTCATTTTCTTTCCTAACTAACAAACTAGATATGACTTATGAATTAAACTAATGCTTCCTTTACCAGGAAAGAATGGCCAGAGGACGTGGTAGAGGAAGGGGAGCACTAGTTGGAACCGGGAGCCCCGACAGTAGTGGGGATACCTCGAGAGTTAGAGGTAGCGGAGATCAGAACGAAGCAATGAGGGCCATGAGGGATTTGGCCACTGCAATGCTGCAACAGACACAGCAGAATGCTCAGTTCATGCAGCGACAGGAAGAGAGCGATGCTAGACAACAACAGAATCCGGTCGGAGAAGGTGAAGTTGTAAACACTGGACTGAATGCTTTCATAAAGGGGAATCCTCCCCAATTCCATGGAGAGTACAATCCGGAAGCTGCTGAGTTATGGCTGCAAGAAATCGATAAAGTCTTTGTGGCTATCCAGTGCAGAGAGGATAGGAAGGTTACTTACGCTGCTTTCATGCTAGTCGAAGCAGCTGAAGCATGGTGAAAAAACAAACAGAGACTGCTAGAGGCTGGAGGAAGACTACTGACCTGGGAGGTATTCCGTGAGAGCTTCTTGGAGAAATATTTTCCAAGGAGTGTTCGTCAAGAGAAAGAAAAAGAATTCCTAAGCTTGAAGCAGGACCAGAAGTCGGTTGGAGAATACGCCATGAGGTTCGAGGCGCTGCTGAAATTCTCCCAATTTTACCAAGTGTACGCGGATGAAGATTGGGTGTGCCGAAGGTTCGAAGACGGACTAAGGTCCGAGCTGAAGAGAGCCATGCTGCCGTTGAGTATCCGATAATTTCCCGAGCTAGTGAAAAAATGTACCATACTGGAAACACGATCAAGAGAGAATTATACAAACTCCAGTAACAAGCGGTGGTCCAGCCAGGAGCTTTGGTCAGAAAGGCCAAGGAGGAAAGTTCCAACCGAGGGCGAAGCCTTACAGTCGCCCGAATCAGCAACCATCAAACTATGGAAGAGGAAATGCCAGTTAAGGGCAACCAGGATTCTCCAAGTGCTTTCGACGTGGCGGGCCGCATCAAGTGAAAGATTGTGCTCAGGCACTGAATGTCAATTGTTTCCGTTGTGGCACGTGGGGCCACTATGCCAACGAGTGTCGAACGGGGGATGCTGGTAAGGGCCAAGTTCAACAGCAAGCCAGGAGGGCTTAGAGTATTGGGACTGGACAACAAGTGGTGGGCCAGCAGAACAGGCCAAAAACAACGGGAAGAGTGTTCGCCGTGAGAGGGTCTGAAGCCTTTTAATGTCCCGATCTGATACAAGGTAAGTGCCTAGTTGCGGGGGGACTCTTATCTGTTTTATTTGATTCGGGGGATACACATTCCTTTATTTCTTTGGCGTGTATGGATCACTTGAATTTGCCTGTTTCAACCCCACCATATGATTTCACTGTTTCTACACCTACGGGTGATTCCCTGACAACTCTATTTGTCTGTTTAAAATGCCCAGTTATGTTAGAGAACCGATCTTTTCTTGTGGACCTAATCTGTCTGCCTATGCAGCAGATTGATATTATCTAAGGCATGGACTGGCTTTCGGCCAACCATGTAGTACTAGACTGTTCAAATAAAACCCTCTGCTTTTCCAAGGAATCTGGATCATTGCATGGTGCTGTTTTCTTTGGAAGCCGAGGAGACTCCAAGTCTTGATGCTTTGCCAATGCTGCGTGAGTTTCCAGATATCTTCCCGGATGATGTGCCAGGATTGCCACCTAAGAGGGAGGTGGAGTTCGCAATCGATCTTACACCCGGAGCCGGACCGATTTCGATAGCACCTTATCGAATGTCCTTAACAGAGTTGGCAGAGCTGAAAAAACAATTGGACGACATGCTGCAGAAGCAGTTTATCATACCGAGTGTTTCACCATGGGGAGCACCTGTGCTGTTCATCAAGAAGAAAGACGGCAGTTCAAGGTTATGTGTGGACTACCGACAACTCAACAAGGTGACGATCAAGAATAAATACCTGTTGCCATGGATTAACGATCTTATGGACCAGTTGAGGGGAGCAACGGTATTCTCTAAGATTGACCTGAGATCCGGTTATCATCAGATAAGGGTGAAGGAAGATGATATACCGAAGACGGCTTTCAGGAGTCGATACGGACACTACGAGTACCTAGTTATGTCTTTTGGTGTGACTAATGCTCCTGCAGTGTTCATGGATTACATGAACAGAATCTTCAGACCGTACCTCGATAAGTTTATTGCTGTTTTTATCGATGACATCCTTATCTACTCCTTAGACAAGGAAGAATATCAAGAGCATTTGAGGATTGTACTTCAAGTTCTTAAGGACAGACAACTCTATGCCAAGTTGTCGAAGTGCGAGTTCTGGCTGGAAGAGGTACAATTCCTTGGACATGTGATCGACAAGGATGGTATTGCAATAGATCCTGTAAAAGTAGAAGCTGTGGTTAAATGGGAAAGTCCTAAGACGGTAACCGAGATCAGAAGTTTTCTCGGACTAGCAGGATACTACAGGAGGTTCATCGAGGGATTCTCGAGGATTGCGTTACCTCTGACGCAATTAACGAGGAAAGGAAAAGCGTACGAATGGACAGAAAAATGTGAGGCTAGTTTCCAAGAGCTGAAAGGGAGGCTAACTACATCTCCGGTACTAGTCTTGCCAAATCCATCAATGTCGTTCGATGTGTACTGTGATGCATCGTATCAAGGTTTGGGTTGTGTGCTTATGCAAGAACGGAAAGTGGTAGCCTATGCTTCCAGACAGTTAAAAGTGCACGAACGGAATTACTCGACCCATGACCTAGAGTTGGCCGCAATAGTGTTTTCATTGAAGATATGGAGACACTATCTTTATGGCGCTAAATTCAGTGTGTTTAGCGGCCATAAAAGTTTGAAGTATCTGTTCGACCAAAAGGAGTTGAACATGCGACAGAGGAGATGGATGGAATTCATAAAGGATTATGAATTTGATCTACAGTACCACCCTGGGAAGGGCAATGTGGTGGCAGATGCATTGAGTCGGAAATCTCTGCATATGTCCGCTATGATGGTGAAGGAGCTGGAACAGTTCAGGAATCTGAACCTGGACGTGGAGTTATCCAGAGATAAGATAATTTTAGGAATGGTCACTATCACTAGTAATTTTCTGTACTTGATCTGGAAGAAGTAGGGAGAAGATTAGTACCTACAGGAAAAGAACCATATGGTAGAAGAAGGAAAGACTTCGGAATTCAGGAAAGGTACTGATGGAATCCTGAAGTTTGGAGACAGGATATGTGTGCCCAAGGATAGCGAAGTTAGGAACATGATCTTGAGAAAAGCACGCAAGAGCAAGCTAAGTTTTCATCCCGGATCTACAAAGATGTACCAAGACCTAAAGAAAATGTTTTGGTGGCCTGGGATGAAGAAGGAAGCAGCAGAATATGTCCAATCCTGTTTGGTGTGTCAAAAGGCAAAGATTGAACACCAGAAACCAGCAGGGTTATTGCAATCACTGGACGTCCCAGAATTGAAATGGGATAGCTTTGCAATGGATTTCATTTCTGGACTACCAAGGATGCAGAGGAAGTGCGATGCAATTTGGGTAATCGTTGACAGACTTACGAAATGTGCTCATTTCTTGACGATCAACCAAAGATATTCTTTGTAAAGATTAACCCAGATTTACATCAAGGAAGTGGTAAGATTACACGGGGTACCTTCGAGTATAATTTCGGACAGGGATCCGAGGTTTACTTCTAGCTTTTGGCAGAGTCTAAATGGTGCATTAGGGACGAAGCTCAGAATGAGTTCAGCTTATCATCCACAAACGGATGGTCAGTCTGAAAGGACGATTCAATTGTTGGAGGATCTTTTAAGAGCATGTGTTTTGGAAAACACAGGAAGTTGGGACGAATTCCTTCCATTGATTGAGTTCACATACAATAATAGTTTCCACTCGAGTATCGGCACGGGGCCATACGAGGCACTGTATGGACGAAAGTGCAGAACACCACTCTGTTGGTATGAGACCGGGGAGAATCAGTTGATATGCCCAGAGATGGTACAACGAACGACGGAGCAAGTTAAGAAAATTCGAGAAAATATGAAAATCGCACAGGATCGACAAAAGAGCTACAATGACAAGAGGAGGAGACCTTTGGAGTTCCAGGAAGGCGATCATGTCTTTATAAGAGTCACTCCAAGAACTGGAATCCGCAGGGCAATCAAATCCAGAAAGCGTACGCCTAGATTCATTGGACCATTTCAAATTCTTCACCGAATTGGTCCAGTTGCCTACCAAATTGCCTTACCTCCCAACCTATCCAATATTCACAATGTATTCCACGTATCCTAACTCAGAAAATACCATCCTGATCCATCACACGTGATAGAGCCCGAATCAATTCAGGTAAGGGAGAACTTGGAATACGAATCGTTGCCTGTACGGATTGACGACACGAGGGTGAAAGAACTCCGCGGAAAGCAAATTCCCTTAGTCAAAGTCATATGGGATGCTACCATAGGAGATGCCACTTGGGAACGTGAAGAGGATATGCAGCAGCTGTAACGCCCCGATTTTCACGTTTTCTAATTCTCCAATATTTTAATGTTTATATTTTTTTGGAGGGTTTTGAGAGTGAAATAAAATATTCTGAGAAGATAGGAATGTTCTACACAACCATAGGAAGCTATGGTTAAGTTTCAGGCGAAAGCTCAAACGGAGCCCGGTCTACGTTTTTCACGGATAGTAGCCTTTTTCTACTATCGAGAGCTAATTTGGGCTCGTGAACGAGACAGTAAGTCTCGGGATTTTATTCTCTACATCTTCGTTAAAATCCGTCCTAACGTCCAAAAAATAATAATAATATATTATATTCGGTCGTATAATCGAACCATGAGGCGTTTGGAGTTGTAAAGGGATTCAACGAGACCCGACAACGGATAAGCTCGATACCACGTCATCCCAGGACACTTGGGAGAGTATGCCAGAGTCGTCATGACGATCGGGAAAATCTAGATGCGAAATGACCAAAATGCCCCTAACCATAGTCTTTTGCACTTTTACCATTTTACCCTTTTGGCAAATGACCATTTTGCCCTTAAGTGACTTGTTTTAAGGCTGAACTCATCCCCATCCAGCCCCTTCTTCACGCACACAGCCCTCCCAAAGCACACTCCATCTTCAACCTTGAGAAGCTCCATTGTTGTTCTTGAGAAAAGCTTGGTTTCTTATTGGAATCACTTGATTTCTTGAGCAATCTTCCTTCATTTTAAGGTAAGATCACTTCTATGATCTCTTAGCTTCTTGAATATCTCTTTATTTCATGATCAAGATCCATTTTCATGAAAATCATTTTTTAGATCCAAAAGTTTGAAAATCCATAGGAAATTGTAGAAAAATCATTTTGATGTGAGACCAATTTCTTTGAACTCACTTCATCATTCTCTACCTAAACCCAAGAGCTTATGATTCAACTCTCATCATAGCTCAAAAAGCACAATATGGCCGAACCCTATGTGATGATGATGAATAGTGTTTTTCATCAATTTTTGATTTCTAACACTTGATTTCATCCTTAGCTTTCCTATTGCCTTTGAATCCATGAATGGAAAACCAAGATCAATTCCTAAACTCTTTACCCTAGGGTGGCCGAAACCCTCTTTGTTAGAATTGTTGAGTTTGGTTTGATTGTTGTTAATGTTTGATTTTTTGGTTGTTTGTAGTCGGTGACAACTATCAGGAGGTTCACAAACTGATCAACCGACTTTGATCCGGGAATCTGCTCTTCAATAGGTATGGGGGTGAACCTCATCACCCCAAGATGGTGGTGGTGAAGATGGTTGTTTAGTTTATGTGTGGGTGAAACCCTTTAGTTTGTGTTCACTTTTAATTGTTAAGTGTTGTTAAGTTCTCTTGAAGAACAAATTTGTCTTGATGAGTTTATGCTTTAGTGTGTTGTAGTGTGCTCTAGCATATGTTGATCATGATGTGATTGAATGAAAATCATTTCCATGTATGTTGAAAAACCTACTTTGATCACTAGATCTAGTATGGACTTTTATATTTGATTATGAAGCTATGATGTGTGATGGACTCTTATGTTTTGGTTATGATGTAATGATGCATTTGTTGTTTATCATAATTGTGTAAGTTTTGTAAGCTATAACTTGGTTAGTTTGGTGAAGTAAATCTTCACATTGATGCATAGTTGGCTTTTAGCCATAACCTTGAGAAAAGGAAGAGTTTGAGTAGTTCTTGAACAATTAAGTTTTCAAGTAAGAAAAGTGTTTTAGTGGCTTATGTTTTTCAAAGAAAAACCCTAAGTGACTTTGATCCAAAGATCAAATGGAATTAAATCTCAAAGTGTTTTCACCAAAGTGAAACATGTTTTATGCCTTATCCTTAGTCCATCTAGTTAATCAAGTGACTCAAAATGAGACAAGAGGTGTTTTCATGAAGAGAATCAAATGGTTCCATAAGGTTAATGTCTTGTTTTAAGGCAACTTTTCACTAAGCGAATTTACCTTCGCTAGGCGAAAACAGAGAAATTCTAAGTTAGGCATCACTGCCTCACTTTCGCTAAGCAAATTTATATTCGCTAAGCGAATCCTGAGATTTCGCTACGCGAATGATGTTTCGCCGAGCGATCCAGAGGAGTTTCAAAAGAGGTGTAACCGCCTCCAATCTCGCTAAGCGAATCCATATTCGCTAAGCAAATATTACAAAATTCGCTGCTCGAATTATGTTTCGCCGAGCGATGCAGAGGAGTTCCAAAGAAGGTATTACTGCCTCATTTTCGCTAAGCGAATGTAATTCCGCTAAGCGAATTTCATGTTTCAGAAAATGCTAGAAATGAAGTACGTAGTTCAAATGTTGTTTCAAACCAAATGAATTTTCAACTGTAAAAGCTGTTTTAGTTTACAAAGGAGTTTTTAACTCAATCGTAAAGTTTTACGCGTGAAAAACCTAAGTTAAGTAATTAACTTAGAGTTGAAGACAAGGGTTAATTAAGTATAGTATGTGGTGGTGCATGACCATGTATTATACCATTGATGACTTAGTACATCAATGACTTCATAAGACTTAAGTGAATCAACACTTATTTCCTTAATTGAAAGACAAGGAATTAATATCTTAGAAAGGCTCAAAGACTTATCTAAGAGGATTCTCAATCCTTATTCATAATGCTTAGGACTTGAGACATAATTCATAAGACGTAAACACAAACATGAAACGTTTTGGTTTTTGAAACAGTAGTTCGATGACGGACCGGTGATTCGGATCCAAGTTAATCGTTCAATTGTTTCCGTCTTATGATAACCGGAATGAGAGGGATCTTGAGGCTGTGCAGGTATGGGACTGTACAGTGGAAGGAATCCTGAGGCTATGCAGGTATGGGACTATATAGCTAAGGGAAGGCATATAAGAATTGATTAGTACTACCCATACCGACAAGATTTATCTTCTTTTTCGGGAGCTTAGAACATAAGAACTTTATAGTTAAGCGTGCTTGACTTAGAGTAATTATGGGATGGGTGACCTTCTGGGAAGTTTCCTAGAAAGCGTGTGAGTGAGGACAAAACACGCTGAAAAGACTTGTGCTGGTTTGTGGGGACAGTCGGCGATTCTGAAAGCAGTCTGGATCATTCCAAAGGAATCACGAGATATTTATCCGATGGATAAATGTTTTATCCGATAGATAAATGTTTTATAAAACAAAGGCGTGTGTAGTTTCTAAGGAAGAGAACCTTAGTGAACCTTGAGGTCTATCTAATAGATAGACACTGCTTTATCGCATCTGCTTTGTGTAAGCATTGGCATTTCATGTGCATAGTTGTAAGGCCTTGAGCCTAGGAGTTGAGCTTACACCTTGATGCGGGTGCGAATCTTACGATGACGATCTTCAATGGTCTTTTTGGAGGTATCAGGGTTGGAAGGGCGGACATGTGACCAGTTGGTGATTCTTCTGTGTCGTGGCGAATCTGTGCAATACACTGATATCCTCTACTAGATGCCGTACTTTTCATGTTTGGTCGAGAGTGTTACCGTAAAGCCAGATACGTGCACGTTATGAATGTTGTAGCATCTTGCTCATGGCTGGCAGAAACCGGAACATGTCCTCCCATTCACTCTCTCCGAATGTTTTGTTAGCTCCATGGAGTAGGGGTCAGAGTATTACCCAGTGGCATTGGCATTGAGTCATGTACATTGCACTGCATTGCATGCCTGCTGATGTTTACATTTACTGTTATACATCATTGTTCTGTTTAAGAATGCATTATATTATACTGTTAACTGTTTAACATGATTTATATTGAGAGTTTTAGTATGCTGTTTAACAAGTTGGGTACGCTATTACCTAGTGAGTCGTCCCGTTTTTACTACTGCTGTTTTGTTGTGTTGATGAACGGGAATCTCACCCATATCTGTATGTTTTCTGCTGGTATTTGTTGTTGCTGCTTGAACAGATGGACGCGACGATGGTTCGGTTCAGCAGTCCTTTTGAGTTCGGAAGTGGACTCTTTTGCTGTTTTAGTTTTGTTGTCGGCCAGACTATGTCAGTTTTTGTAGTACCTTTTGGGTGCTACGACTCCTAGTACTTATTGTATTTCTAATGTCAGTCATACATTAGACTTATGTCTGTATATAGTAGTGTTGATGTTTCTGTTTT
Source organism: Ammopiptanthus mongolicus (assembly GCA_039655645.1). Lineage (NCBI taxonomy): Eukaryota > Viridiplantae > Streptophyta > Magnoliopsida > Fabales > Fabaceae > Ammopiptanthus > Ammopiptanthus mongolicus. The sequence continues at coordinate 35,363,155 of CM077350.1, forward strand.
TCGTTTTCTGTTTCTGTATTTATAATACAATATGTTCTAGAAATGCTTGGTGGACTTAAGTTCATTTATTAGTATTATTTATTACCTTTACTAATCCCATTACATCTTTATGAAAAGAAAAGAAAATAAAAAATCGTATTTTCTGCATTAATAAATATTTTCGGCCTTATAAACGTTCAGGAATGTGACACTCGGGAAAGGGTGTTGCAGCAGCCTATTGTGTAGGGTAGGGTTTTTGGTTGGTTTTTAATGTTTTGACTTGATATCTAGGGCTATCACATTATGTTAGGGTACTATCCAAGAAATGAGGATTTTTGGAGATCCCTAGCTATTTTTCATATTTTTCATTCAATATTATGAGGAAATCACTAAGGTGGGGAGAAAGAACTAATATCGTCGGGAAGGCAAGCTTAGTATAGAGTATATATATCTGTATAGGGGAACCCTAAAACGCTACTGGAGGTTGAGCCCTGGATAAAGTGCTTAGATCCTAGGTGTAGGTACTTTTGGGCTATCACCGTTAAGTTGATATTATGAATGATGAGACTGATTGAGGTTGATTGTGTTGAATTATTTAATTGGTTACCTGTTGATTTTATTTTGGTGAACTGTCTGTTTGATGAACTATTGCTTGAATTTATGATGATAACTGTACTGGAAAGATCTTCTGTTGCGGTGTTTATTGTGATTGGCTGGTGGAGTGTTGATGAGAGTATGGTGAGCGATGATGTTGCTCGGGTTGATATCGTTGTGGTCCCGACCGTGGAGCCGTGGCTCGTAGACGCAAGGCGTCGTGATGCTGATGCTGATGTGATGTTGATGATAATGTGATGTTGATGTTGATGATTGATGTTGACGTTGATGTGATGCGATGTGTCGTGGTCGTGGACGAGTGTTTAGGCATGAGGTTCTCATATCAACCTGCGATAGATGTTTGTTGCATTTTCATATCATTTCATACCACAACATTTGGTCCCAAAGGGGGATGTCCAATTGGGGACATTACATAAAATCCCGAGGCGGGATATGATGTGATGTGATGTGATGTAATCCCGACGGGGATGTCCAATTGGGGACGTGATGTATCGGCCGACATGCATATAGGGAAGATAGTATATACATAGGGACTAGTATCCCTCCTATAGGCTTATTCGAGATGGGTGACTTAAGAGATGGGTGATGTTGTGTTGTATATGTTATCTGTGTTGTGTGATGTATATATATAAATGCTGTACTGATGCCCCTCTCCCATATTGATTATATATGTTTCTAATCTCCCGCTATTTTTCTGTATGTGTTGCTCTTATTTTATGCAAAAACCCCGAGGAGGAACCAGTTGCTGAAGAGCTGGACGACATTCCTTACGAGCCTGACGCTGGAGGACGTGCCACGAACCCTAGCCTCGAGAGGTTGGGCAATGATCGTGGCTAGCCGGAGAGCTGTCTCTTGGCTTAGTTATGTATTTTGATTTCAGTCTGTACTAATATACACTATGTAGTACTTTATTACTATGGCCCTACTGATGGGGCAATGCCGTATATGATATATTTCTTTATATTTTAAGCTGTGTACTTTGAAGTGTTGCGTGCCGTGTATTTGATTGCTTCCGCGCTAAATTTTCCGCTTTGCTTCGTTTTAATAAGGCGCACTAACGTTTATTATGCGATTAAGATTAGTTAATATCTTAGGTTCTACTGATGGGACGGCGGGTCATCTCACATGTAGCACACAGCAATAAAAAATATGCAACATTCCAACAGCCATCTCTCGAGTCACACATCACGTCCATCTTAAGGAATTATTCTCTCAGATCAAACCTCTACGAGGGATACTAGTCCCTATACGCATGTCGGCCGATTTCATCACGTCCCCAGTTGGACATCCCCGTCAGGATCAATAGAATACGTCCCCACTTGGACATCCTCGTAAGGATCAATAATTCACTTCTCCACTTGGACATCCCCGTAAGGATCAATAATGTCCCCAATTGGACATCCCGCCTCGGGATCGGTGTTACACAATTCACCCCCCACTTGGGCATCCCCCATTGGGATCAAATATGCTATGATATGCCACAAACATCCTCAACGAGTTCGATACCGGATCTCACGCCTAAGCTCTCAATCAAAAACAACACGATGTCACTGCATCCACACGGCTACAGCCTTGACGCCACACGTCCACGAGCCACAGCTCAAATAACACGGCCACAGCCTCAAATCAACAGCATAACAGCAACGGCACCATCCACGGTATCGACCCGATAAACAGCACGGCACACAGCCAAACTTAATTCTACGGCATTTCGCCACCACACGACAATTATCGCAAACAGCATAATGCCAACAACAGTAATAACATCGTCATATCAACAAGCGTGCTAATACACAAATCATCATATAGGCAGATACACAAATGAGCACATAGGCATTTTAGCATGCATATCAAATCAACCTCAACAACAACGTCGTCTAGCCTAGGGTATTAACATTGGGGTGATAGCCCCAAAGATGCCTACACCTAGGGTTTAGGTACTTTGCCACGGGCTCAACCTCTAGTAGGGTTTAAGGCTCCCCTACACATGCATACATTCTACACTACGCTTGCCTTCCCGACGATAACAGTCTCTTTCTCCCCACCTAAAGGATTGCGTAGCAGGAATCACGAACACAATCACAAGCTCACCACCACCACCACCACCACAACCACCACGAAATCAACCTTAACAGCCATCACCACATGGTATCTAAGCCACCCAACTCGCAGCTACAGCCTCCTCTGGGGGCTCGCACACCCATAATCATGAACTTTGCCCTAATCACGAAAACAACGGGTAAACAATCATTATTAAACCTAGGGCAATACCAAAACCAAAGAGATTCAAAGGAAAAGCTCGAAGAACACGAAGAACATAAAGTTAACGTGTTAAAGATTCGAGCTTACCTTCGAGAAATCAAGAAATCAACCGGTGAATCTTGAAGTACTTGAAGCCCTGATCACAGTGGTGTAGTCGGAATCACGATCCGATGCTCCAATATCCCTCTACCTCAAGCTTCTCTCTCTAGAATTCCTCTTTCTCTCTCTACTGGTTCTCTGGTCCAGAAAATGCACAGAATTTCATGCAAGAGAAATGAGAGAAGAAAACTTAAGTAATGCTGTCAGGCTGTCCACGCTTGAGCGTGGGAACACTCCATGCTTTAGCATGGGCACGCTCTGGCATGGGAAAACTCCACGCTTGAGCGTGGAACACTGATTGCCACGTCTCGGCCACGCGTCGCGTGCGCGCTGACACGTGCACCCCCACGCGTCCACTCTCCACGTTTACCCACGTTCGAGAATCCACGGTCAACGTTAGAGCATGGGATCTCTCCACGTCTAAGCGTTGGACGCTGATCAGAATGGTTCTCACACGTTTTTGCACATTCTGAGCTCATTCTAAGGCCAAATTGTCCCAAATTTGAACCATAGCTTTCTCAACACATAAGGAACATAATTAAGCCCTTAAACATGCTTAATTAATGTCCCACACCGTAAACAAGAAAACGGGGTGTTACATTACTACCCCCTTAAAAAGAATTTCGTCCCCGAAATTCGTCGTACCTTTAAAACAAACTCGGGTACTGCTGTCGCATGTCTTCTTCTCTTTCCAATGTAGCATCCCCGTCGTTGCATCCCATATGACCTTTACTAAGGGAATCTTCTCTTCGATCCGTACAGGCAACGCCTCATATTCTAAGTTCTCTCTTATCTGTATTGATTCAGGCTCTATCACGTGTGATGGATCGGGATAATATTTTATGAGTTGGGAAACATGGAAGACATCATGGATATTGGACAGGTTGGGGGGTAATACAATTTGGTAGGCAACTGGACCAATTCGACGAAGGATTTGAAATGGTCCAATGAATCTAGGGGTAAGCTTTCTGGACTTGATTGCCCTACCAATTCCAATTCTTGGAGTGACTCTCATGAAAACATGGTCGCCTTCCTGGAACTCCAAGGGTCTCCTCCTCTTCTCACTGTAGCTCTTCTACCGATCCCGTGCGACTTTCATCTTTTCCCGAACCTTCTGCACTTGCTCTATTGTCCGCTGCACAATCTCTGGGCTTGACAACCGATTCTCCCCGACTTCATTCCAATGGAGTGGGGTCCTGCACTTTCTTCCATACAGTGCCTTGTATGGCGCCATGCCAATACTTGAGTGGAAACTATTGTTGTATGTAAATTCAATCAGTGGAAGGAAATGATCCCAACTTCTTGTGTTTTCCAAAACACATGCTCTTAACAGGTCCTCCAAAGATTGAATCGTTCTTTCAGACTGACCATCCGTCTGTGGATGATAGGCTAAACTCATCTGTAGCTTAGTTCCCAAAGCACTGTTCAGACTTTGCCAAAACCTAGAAGTAAATCTTGGATCTCGGTCTGAAATTATACTTGAAGGTACTTCACGCAACCTTACAACTTCCTTGATGTAAATCTGGGTTAACCTTTCTAGAGAATAACTCTGGTTGATCGGCAAGAAATGAGCACATTTCGTAAGCCTATCAACGATCACCCAGATTGCATCGCACCTCTTTTGCTTCCTTGGTAGTTCGGAAACAAAGTCCATTGCAATGCTATCCCATTTCCATTCTGGGACATCCAATGATTGCAATAACCCTGCTGGTTTCTGGTGTTCAATCTTTGCCTTTTGACAAACCAAACAGGATTGGACATTCTCTGCTACCTCCTTCTTCATCCCTAGCCACCAAAACATCCTCTTCAGGTCTTGGTACATCTTCATAGCTCCTGGATGAAAGCTTAGCTTGCTCTTATGGGCCTCCTCTAAGATCATCTTCCTGATTTCCTTATCTTTTGGGACATAGATCCTTTCTCCAAACCTTAAGATTCCATTAGTAACTTTCTTAAACTCTGAAGTCCTTCCTTCTTCTACCATCTGGTTCACTTTCTGTAGATACTGGTCTTCTCCTTGCTTCTTCCAAATCAAATTCAGGAAATCACTGGTGATAGTGACCATTCCCAAACTTATCTTATCTCTAGATAGCTTCACATCCAAATTCAGGTCTCTGAACTGTTCCAGCAGTTCCAGCTCCTTCACCATCATAGCGGACATATGCAAAGATTTCCGACTCAATGCATCCGCTAACACATTGGCCTTCCATGGATGGTACTGTAGATCAAATTCATAATCCTTTATGAATTCCATCCAGCTCCTCTGCCTCATGTTCAACTCCTTCTGGTCGAACAAATACCTTAAACTCTTATGGTCGCTAAACACACTGAATTTAGCACCATAGAGGTAATGTCTCCATATCTTTAATGCAAACACTATCGCTGCCAACTCTAGGTCATGGGTTCGGTAATTCCGTTCATGCATTCTTAACTGTCTGGAAGCATAAGCCACAACTTTCCTTTCTTGCATGAGTACGCAACCCAGGCCTTGACACGATGCGTCACAGTACACATTAAATGACGCTGATGGATCTGGCAAGACTAGTACCGGCGATGTTTTTAACCTCCTTTTCAGCTCTTGGAAACTAGTCTCACACTCTTCTGTCCATTCAAACGCTTTTCCTTTTCGCGTTAATTGCGTCAGAGGTAACATAATCTTTGAGAATCCCTCAATAAACTTCCTGTAGTATCCTGCTAGCCCAAGAAAACTTCGGATCTCACTTACCGTCCTAGGGCTTTCCCACTTAACCACAGCTTCTACCTTCGCAGGATCTACTGCTATGCCGTCCTTGTTGATCACATGTCTAAGGAATTGTACCTCTTCCAGCCAGAACTCACACTTAGACAACTTGGCATAGAGTTGTCTATCCTTAAGAACTTGAAGTACAACCCTCAGATGCTCTTGATGTTCTTCTTTTCCTGAGGAGTACATAAGGATGTCATCGATGAAAACAACGACAAACTTATCAAGGTATGGTCTGAAGATTCTGTTCATATATTCCAAAAACACTGCCGAAGCATTAGTCACACCGGAAGCCATAACTAAATACTCGTAGTGTCCGTACCGACTCCTGAAAGCTGTTTTCGGTATATCATCTTCTTCCACCCTTATTTGATGATAAACGGATCTCAGACCTATCTTCGAGAACACCATTGCTCCCCTCAACTAGTCCATAAGATTGTCAATCCTTGGCAACGGGTACTTATTCCTGATCATTACCTTGTGGAGCTGTCGGTAGTCCACACTCAACCTCGAACTACTGTCCTCCTTCTTAATGAACAACACCGCTGCTCCCCACGGCGAAACACTGGGTCTTATAAACTGCTTCGTTAGCACATCATCCAGTTGCTTCTTCAGTTCTGCCAACTCTGTTGGGGATATTCGATAGGGTGCTATCGAAATCGGTCCAGTTCCGGGTACAAGATCAATGGCGAACTCTATCTCCCGCTTGGGTGGCAATCCTGGCACATCATCTGGGAAAACATCTAGAAACTCACGCACCACCGGCAAAGCATCCAGACTCGGAGCCTCCTTGACTTCCAAAGAAAACAGCACCATGCACTCTCCTGATTGTACACCTCCCGAAATACCATCATTGGCAGTCAATGATCCAGATTGCTCGGAGAAATGGAAGGTTTTATTTGAACAGTCCAGTACAACATGGTTGGCCGAAAGCCAGTCCATGCCTAGGATAACATCAATCTGCTGCATAGGCAGATAGACTAGGTCGACAATAAAAGATCGGTTTTCTATATTGACCGGGCATTGTAAACAGACTAATAGGGTTGTTAGGGAATCACCGGTAGGTGTAGAAATAGTCAAATCATATGGTAAGGATGAAACAAGTAAACTTAAATGATCCACACACGCTAAAGAAATAAAGGAATGTGTAGCCCCTAAATCAAACAAAACAGATAAGAGTCTCCTATCTACTAAGCATTTACCTTGTATCAGATCGGGATATTGAGAAGCTTCAGATCCTCTCACAGCAAACACTCTTCCCGTCGTCTTTGGCCTGTCCTGCTGGCTCACCACGGGTTGTCTTATTTCCGTATCCTGAGTCCTTCTTCCTTGCTGTTGAACTTGACTCCCACTAGCATTCCCTTGTCGACGTTCCTTGGCATAGTTGCCCCACTTTCCACAACGGAAACAGTTGACATCAGGTGCTCAAGGATAACCTCTCACTAGATGTGGTTCGCCGAATCGGAAGCACGTGGAAAATCCAGGTTGGCCTTGATTGTTACTCCCTCTTCCATAACTTGTCGTTTGTTGATTCGGGCGACTGTAAGGCTTTGCCCTCTGTTGAACTCTTCCTCCTCTGCCTCTCTGATTATTACTTCTAACGGGCCACCACTTTTCACCTGAGCTGGTGCAACTCTCTCTTGATCATGCCCTTCCAGTACTGTACATTTTTCAATCAATTCTGGAAATGATCGGATGCTTAACGGTAGCATAGCCCTCTTCAGCTCGGGCCTGAGCCCGTCTTCAAAACCTTCTACACACCCAATCCTCGTCTGGGTGCACCTGATAGAATTGGGAGAATTTCACCAGCACCTCAAACCTCATGGCATATTCCCCCACTGACATCTGTTCCCGCTTCAGGTTCTGGAACTCTTTCTCTTTCTCTTGACGGACACTCCTCGGAAAATACTTTTCCAAAAAGCTCTCTCGGAACGCGTCCCAAGTCAGCATTCTCCCTTCAGTTTCTAGGAGCCTCTGCTTGTTCCTCCACCACGCTTCTGCTGCTCTGACTAGCATGAAAGCAGCGTATGTGACTTTCTTATCCTCCCTGTAGTGTGTAGCCATGAACACCTTCTCTATCTCTTGCAACCACGTCTCTGCAGCTTCAGGATTATATTCTCCGTGGAATTGGGGAGGGTTTCCTTTCATAAAAGCATTGAGACCGATATCCACCATCTCATTTCCTCTGACTGTGTGTAGCTGATCTTGCTTGGCTTCCCTCTTTTCCTGCCTCTGCATATACTGGGCAGTCTGTTGAGTTTGTTGCATCATTGCGGTAGCCAAATCCCTCATGGCACATATTGCTTCAGAGGCGTCACCACCACTTCCTGTCCCTAAGTGGTCACCATTGTTGTTATTATCATTGCCTATGGTCGCAATCGGCCTTCCACCTCTTCCTCTTCCACGTCCTCTAGCCATCTAGCTTTATGTAAAAAGAAACTATCAGTTCCAATTCAGAAGACATATAATAGCACTTAACAGTTAAACATATCATATGCATTATGAATGAAAATAATTATCACACTTCGATAACTCGCGCATCGGACACTTTACCCAAAACCCGACATAGTTGATACAACTCGGGTATCAACCATCAAACCCAGTACACTTGACCTCACAATCCGATATTAGAATCGAACTACTCTTATACCACCAAATGAGACGACCCGCCATCCCATTAAAGAACCTAAGATATTAACTAACCTTAAACCGTATTATGAACGTTAGCGCGCTTTATACACAAGCGAAGCGAAGCGGAAGGATAATTAAAGCTAAACGAGAAATAAACTAAAGCATGCATAAAATCAGAGTACACAGTGCAACACCCTTTCCCGAGTGTCACATTCCGGAACGTTTATAAGGTCGAAAATATTTATTAATGCGGAAAATACGATTTTTCTTTTTCTTTTCTTTTCATAAAGATGTAATGGGATTAGTAAAGGTAAATAAATAATACTAATAAATGAACTTAAGTCCACAATGCATTTCTAGAACATATTGTATTCTAAATACAGAAACAGAAAATGGAAAACAGAAACATCAACAGTACTATATACAGACATAAGTCTAATGTATGACTGACATTAGAAATACAATATGTACTAGGAGTCGTAGCTCCCAAAAGGTACTACAAAAACTGACATAGTCTGGCCGACAATAAAAATAAAACAGCAAAAGAGTCCACCTCCGAACTCAAAGGGACTGCTGAACCGAACCATCGTCACGTCCATCTGTTCAAGCAGCAATAACAAGTACCAGCAGAAAACATACAGATATGGGTGAGATTCCCGTTCATCAACACAACAAAATAGCAGTAGTAAAAACGGGACGACTCACCAGGTAACAACGTACCCAACATGTTAAACAGTTAAACCACATACTAAACCTCTCAATATAAATCATATTAAACAGTTAACAGTATAATATAATACATTCTTAAACAGAACAGCAATGTATAACAGTAAATGTAAACATCAACAAGCATGCAATGCAGTGCAATGTACATGACTCAATGCCAATGCCACTGGGTACTACTCTGACCCTTACTCCATGGAGCTAACAAAACATTCGGAGAGATTGAATGGGAGGGCACGTTCCGGTTTCTGCCAGCCATGAGCAAGATGCTACAACATTCGTAACGTGCACGTATCTGGCTTTACGGTAACATTCTCGACCAAACATGAAAAGTACGGCATCTAGTAGAGGATATCAGTGTATTGCACGGATTCGCCACGACACAGAAGAATCACCAACTGGTCACATGTCAGCCCTTCCAAACCTGATACCTCCAAAAAGACAATTGAAGATCGTCACCGTAAGATTCACACCCGCATCAAGGTGTAATCTCAACTCCTAGGCTCAAGGCCTTACAACTATGCACATGAAATGCCAATGCTTACACAAAGCAGATGCGATAAAGCAATGTCTATCCATTGGATAGACCTCAAGGTTCACTAAGGTTCTCTTCCTTAGAAATTACACACATCTTTGTTTTATAAAACAGTTATCCATCGGATAATTCATTTATCCATCGGATAAATATCTCGTGATTCCTTTGGAATGATCTAGACTGCTTTCAGAATCGCCGACTGTCCCCACAAACCAACCCAAGTCTTTTCAGCGTGTTTTGTCCTCACTCACACGCTTTCTAGGAAACTTCCCAGAAGGTCAACCATCCCATAATTACTCTAAATCAAGCATGTTTAACTATAAAGTTCTTATGTTCTAAGCTCCCGAAAAGAAGATAATTCTTGTTGGTATGGGTAGTACCAATCAATTCTTATATGCCTTCCCTTAGCTATACAGTCCCAAACCTGCATAGCCTCAGGATTCCTTCCACTGTACAGTCCCATAACTGCACAATCTTAGGATCTCTCTCTCATTCCGGTTATCACAAGACGGAAACAATTGAACGATTAACCTGGATCCGAATCACCAGTCCGTCATCGAACTGCTGTTTCAAAAACCAAAACGTTTCATGTTTGTGTTTACGTCTTATGAATTATGTCTCAAGTCCTAAGCATTATGAATAAGGATTGAGAATCCTCTTAGAAGAGTCTTTAAGCCTTTCTAAGATATTAATCCTTGATTTTCAATTAAGGAAATAAGTGTTGATTCACTTAAGTTTTATGAAGTCATTGATGTACTAAGTCATCAATGGTATAGTACATGGTCTTGTTCCACCACATACCATACTTAATTAACCCTTGTCTTCAACTTTAAGTTAATTAGTTAGGTTTTTCACGCGTAAAACTTTACGATTGAGTTAGAAAACTCCTTTTGTAAACCAAACAACTTTTACAATTAAAAACTCTTTTGATTTGAAACAACATTTGAACTACTTACCGCATTTCTAGCATTTTCTAAAAGGTGAAATCCGCTTAGCGAGAGTACATTCGCTTAGCTAAATTAAGGCAGTGATACTCATTTGAAATTCCTTTCTCGCGGGGCGAACAGAAGTTTCGCGTCCCAAGGCTGAGAGCTGTATTTTCTCCTTATACAAATCCTCTGTATCGCGAGGCGAATATTGTCTCGCGTCGCGAGGCATAGAACTGTATTTCAAACCGACCTTCTGCATCGCGAGGCGATAATTGTCTCGCGTCGCGAGGCAGAGAGCTGTAATTCTTCACTGCTTAAGCGCTTCGCGGGGCGAGAACTACTTCGCTGGGCGAGGCCGAGAAGCTGCATCTTTGCTGCTCGGGCTAGCCCACTGTCTCGCGAGGCGAGGCAAGGTTAGCCAACCTATGGCTAAAGAAAAGACATTTTCCACTCTGGTGACACGCTTAAAAGGTTAAAACTTCATTTGATCTTTGGATCAAAATCCCTTTTGTTTCTCTTTAAAAACATAGGCTATGAAATCATGTTTTTCTTACTTCAAAACCTTGCTAGATCAAGAACAACACATGTTCTTATATTTCCTCTTACTAAGGCCACAAGCCTTCTCCAATGAAAAATGGAGACTTTGCTTCACCAACAAAGCAAATGTTGCTCAAAATGCTTACACAATCATGATAAACCACAATTACACCTTATTACATCATAATCAAAACATACAAGTCCATCACACATCATGGTCTCATAATCAAGCATAAAAGTCCATACTTGATGTAGTGATCAATGTAGGTTTTTCAACAAACATGAAAATGATTTTCATTCAATCATCTCATCATCAACATATGCTAAAACACACTACAACATACTAAAGCATAAACTCATCATGACTATCTTGTTCTTCAAGAGAACTTAAGAAAACTTAACAATTAAAAGTGAACCCAAACTAAAGGGTTTCACCCACACATAAACTTAAACAACCATCTTCACTACTACTATCTTGGTGTGATGTGGTTCACCCCCCATACCTATTGAAGAGCAGATTCCCGGATCAAAGTCAGTTGATCGGTTTGTGAACCTCCTGATAGTTGTCACCAACTACAAACAACCAAACAATCAAACATTAAACAACAATCAAAGAAAAACTCAACAATCCTAACAAAGAGGGTTTTGGCCACCCTAGGGTAAAAGGGTTAGGAATTGATCTTGGTTTTCGATTCATGGATTCAAAGGCAATAGGAAAGCTAAGGATGAAATCAAGTGTTAGAAATCAAAAATTGATGAAAAACACTATTCATCATCATCAAAAGGGTTCGGCCATATTGTGCTTTTTGAGCTATGATGAGAGTTGAATCATAAGCTCTTGGGTTTAGGTAGAGAATGATGAGATGAGTTCAAAGAAATTGGTCTCACATCAAAATGATTTTTCTACAATTTCCTATGGATTTTCAAACTTTTGGATCTAAGAAATGATTTTCATGAAAATGGATCTTGATCTTGAAATATAGAGATATTCAAGAAGCTAAGAGATCATAGAAGTGATCTTACCTTAAAATGAAGGAAGATTGGTCAAGGAATCAAGTGATTCCAACAAGAAACCAAGCTTTTCTCAAGAACAACAATGGAGCTTCTCAAGGTTGAAGATGGAGTGTGTTTTGGGAGGGCTGTATGCGTGAATGAGGGGCTGGATGGGGCTGAGTTCAGCCTTAAAACAAGTCACTTAAGGGCAAAATGGTCATTTGCCAAAAGGGTAAAATGGTAAAAGTGCAAAAGACTAAGGTTAGGGGCATTTTGGTCATTTCGCGTCTAGATTTTCCCGATCGTCATGACGACTTTGGCATACTCTCCCAAATGTCCTGGGATGATGTGGTATCCAGCTTATCCGTTATCGGGTCTCGTTGAACCCCTTTACGACTCCAAACGCCTCCTGGTTCGATTATACAACCGAATATAATATATTATTATTATTTTTCGGACATCAGGACGGATTTTAACGAAGATGTAGAGAATAAAATCCCGAGACTTACTGTCTCGTTCACGAGTCCAAATTAGGTCTCGATAGTAGAAAAAGGCCACTATCCGTGAAAAACGCAGACCGGGCTCCATTTGGGCTTTTGCCTGAAACTTAACCATGGCTTCCTATGGTTGTGTAGAACATTCCTATCTTCTCGTAATATTTTATTTCACTCTCTAAATCCTTCAATAAAATACAAACGTTAAAATACTGAAAAATTAGAAAACGTGAAAATTGGGGTGTTACACACAGCTGTAAAACATAAATATATATATATACATGCATCAACTGCCCCACCAGTAGGGCTACAGTAATAATATGTACACACAGAGTATAACAAAACTGACCATAACAAAATACATCAAAAGGTTAGAAACTCTCATGCTGGCAACACTCACCACCCCCACTCAAAATACATCAAAATCCTCACAGCACACTCCTAGCACAGACGCACTGGCAGAAATCCCGTCACTGATGACGGCGATATCCGAAACTTACCTGTTCTTCATCCTCCTCTGGTACCGAAAACTCAAAACCTCTCAAGGTTGGGGTTTGTAGCTCCTCCACCGGCATCCGGCTCGTAAGGGGTGCCATCCAGCTCTTCAGCATCTGGTTCCTCCACGGGGTCTTCCCACAAAACAAAAAGCACACAGAGAAAAGACGAGGAGATAAGAAACACGTATTATCAAACATGGGAGAGGGGCAATAGGATAGTATATACGCATGTAGCACACAGCAACAAAAAATATGCAACATTCCAACAGCCATCTCTCGAGTCACATATCACATCCATCTCAAGGAATTATTCTCTCAGATCAAACCTCTACGAGGGATACTAATCCCTATATGCATGTCGGTCGATTTCATCACGTCCCCAGTTGGACATCCCCATCAAGATCAATAACGTCCCCAATTGGGCATCCCCGTCCCCCACTTGGACATCCTCGTAAGGATCAATAATTCACGTCCCCACTTGGACATCCGCGTAAGGATCAATAATGTCCCTAATTGCACATCCCGCCTCGGGATCGGTATTACACAATTCGCCCCCACTTGGGCATCTTGGACATCCTCGTAAGGATCAATAATTCACGTCCCCACTTGGACATCCGCGTAAGGATTAATAACGTCCCTAATTGCACATCCCGCCTCGGGATCGGTGTTACACAATTCGCCCCCACTTGGGCATCCCCCATTGTGATCAAATATGCTATGATATGCCACAAACATCCTCAACGGGTTCGATACCGGATCTCACACCTAAGCTCTCAATCAGAAACAACACGATGCCACTGCATCCACGCGGCTACAGCCTCGATGCCACGCGTCCACGAGCCACAGCTCAAATAACACGGCCACAGCCTCAAATCAACAGCATAACAACAACGGCACCATCCACGGCATCGACCCGATAAACAGTACGGCACACAGGCAAACTTAATTCTACGGCATTCTGCCACCACACGACAATTATCGCAAATAGCATAATGCCAACAACGGTAATAACATCATCATATATATCAACAACATGCTAATACACAAATCATCATATAGGCAGATACACAAATAACCACATAGGCATTTTAGCATGCATATCAAATCAACCTCAACAACAACGTCGTCTAGCCTAGGGTATTAACATACGAGTGATAGCCCCAAAGATACCTACACCTAGGGTTTAGGTACTTTGCCACGGGCTCAACCTCTAGCAGGGTTTAAGGCTCCCCTACACAAGCATACATTCTACACTACGCTTGCCTTCCCGACGATAACAGTCTCTTTCTCCCCACCTGAAGGATGCAGGAATCATGAACACAATCACAAGCTCACCACCACCACCACAACCACCACGAAATCAACCTCAACAGCCACCACCATGTGGTATCTTAACCACCCAACTCGCAGCTGTAGCCTCCTCAGGAAGCTCGCACACCCACAATCATGAACTTTGCCCTAATCACGAAAACAACGGGTAAACAATCATTGTTAACCCTAGGGCAATACCAAAACCAAAGAGATTCAAGGGAAAAGCTCGAAGAACACGAAGAACACGAAGAATATAAAGTTAATGTGTTAAAGATTCAAGCTTACCTTCGAGAAATCAAGAAATCAACCGGTGAATCTTGAAGTACTCGAAGCGCTGATCGCAGTGGTGTAGTCGGAATCACGATCCGATGCTCCAATCTCCCTCTACCTCAAGCTTCTCTCTCTAGAATTCCTCTTTCTCTCTCTACTGGTTCTCTGGTCCAGAAAATGCACAAGAATTTCGTGCAAGAGAAATGAGAGAAGAAAACTTAAGTAATGCTGTCAGGTTGTCCACGCTTGAGCATGGGAACACTCCACGCTTCAGCGTAGGCACGCTCTGACATGGGAAAACTCCACGCTTGAGTGTGGAACGCTGATTGCCACGTCTCGGCCATGCGTCGCGTGCGCGCTGACAAGTGCACCCCCGCGCGTCCACTCTTCACGTTTTGACGTGCAACTACCCACGTTCTACCATCCACGGTCAATGTTAGAGCGTGGGATCTCTCCACGTCTAAGCATTGGACGCTGATCAGAAAGGTTCTCACACGTTTTTGCATATTCTAAGCTCGTTCCAAGGCTAAATTGTCCCAAATTTGAACCATGGCTTTCTCAACACATAAGGAACATAATTAAGCCCTTAAACATGCTTACTTAATGTCCCACACCTTAGACAAGAAAATGGGGTGTTACAATAACTTTCGCTCCAGACCTCATATCAAAAAACTGAACGGTGAAGATGTAGAACCACATGTCACGAACCTTTTATCCCAAAGTCAGCCCGATCCAACGGTTAACGAATCTTGGATCATGAGATTACGATAACTGTACAGCCATAACCACCATAAGGAAAGGCTTCTCTATCACCAGTATTGCAAAGTAGCAGTACCTCTACCCAGTCCACGTGAGTAAACCAACGTCAGAGATAACTTAGTGCTAGATATCAAGATTGGGAGAGGTGCGGCACACAGAGAGAGAAAAGATGGCGCGCTTGTCAAGGGTGTACAATGGTCGTTATGAGTGTTGTAACGCCCCTCGTTACATTAGTAACCCTAGATAATAATTTAAATAAAACAAGGTAATAAAAAAAAATTCCTTATTAAATACTGAATAAGTTCATAATATTAATCCAAAATAATTGTTTAAACCAATCCAATAAACAAAAGTACATAATAAGTTTTAAACCAAAAATAACTGGGCGTCTATTACAACTCGCATAAATAAATAAATATACGGTACTAAAAGTCCTCATGGCATATGCCATGACACACTAACCCAAGCTACTAAGAGAACAAAATCCTCAAGCGTCTGGCTGCTCAACAGGGTCGTCCTCAGTCTCTGAAAACAACACTACTAATGAGATTTATAATCCCAATGAATAGAAATACATTTATAAAGGGTTTTCACAAAAGCGTTGTTCTCAGCCGGCGCGGTAACCGGAAAAACTGACCATGGTACCCGCTATTTTCAAAATAATTAAATAAATATTATAAACTCAAATAATAACCATAAACCTTCAGCAGCACATCATAAACTAATATATCATAACTTAATATACTTATCAAATATTCTCAACATAATTACAGGTCATATGACTTTCAAACTACACATAACAATGGCGTTCCATTGCCTACCTTACTCATGAAGGTATTTCGATGTCACCTTCTCTTCAGTGACATTACACATTTCGATACCAACCATTGTACACTGGTGGTATTACTCATTTCGACATCCCAACGTGTGGCGATGTTACTTTCGATACCCCATCATGGCGGTATTTCATATTTCGACACCCCAATTCATTGGCAGTGTTACTTTCGATACCCCTATCATAGGCGGTATTGCAGCAGACAACATTCAGTATATTAACAGTTATTGAATCATGTCAATATCACAATTATCATCAAATAGTACATATATAGCATGTCAATTCAACCAAATCACGTATGTATCATATAAATCATATCATCAATCTCAATAATAAATATTTAATTGACAGCAGAAACACCTTAGAAGGAAAACCCCCAAATTTATAAAATCAGGGTTTGACCAAATCAGGATTATTTTCTACAAAACGTGTTTTTAAAGCATAACCCAAACCCCGAGACAAATTGCACCATGGAAAGGGTGAGAAAAAGTATTTCTACTCACCTTTCGTAGACCTCCAAAAGCTTCAAATATTATTTAAAGCAAATCCTAGTGTTCTACCGAGAGCTCTTCTTCGATGTTCTTGAATAACTGCGGTTCAGTGCTCTTCTTTTCGTTTTAACCTCACTGCTGCGGCGTTAACACTATGTGGAAAAGGTTTTCTATGTTTAAAAGTAAAATTCATCCTTAACCCCATTTATAAAAGAAGCCTTGACGTGAAAGACTTCTACTCTACTGAAACTTCTTTCATTCTTTCAAATTAACTTAATACTTGTGGGACCCACTGGATTTTTTTTTTTTTTTAATATAAATAAACCAATGCTTCTATCATCCATCTTTCACGTGTTGCCCTGGAACCTTGTATCAGGCCAAGCTAATATTTTGCAAAATTGAATCAAGAAACTCAATTCATTTCTCGTGGCCCAAGTGCTTGTGTTTTTTTTTTTTTTTTTTTCTTCATTGCCTAAACAAATTTTAGCCTGGAAGTGTAAGTTCCCTTATCATTTTATTTTAATCCTTCAAAACAATATTTGTTAGTAGGACTCATGGTCCTTTTTCTAAGAATTGTAATAAACTCTTATATAACAACTTTTTACACTAAACCTCATAATAGCTTAATCTCTTTAGTAAAATAATATATTGAAATTTTAGGATGTTACATTTTCTCCCCTCCTTTAAGAATTTCGTCCCCGAAATTACCACTATACTCTAGCAATCCATCTAACATATAACACAATTAACAACATTAAGAGTTAATGTACCTTAGTTAGCGAGATCTGGATACTGACGCATTATATCCTCTTCAAGTTCCCAAGTAGCTTCCTCAGGAGTTAATCCTTCCCAAATCACCTTCACCAATGGAATTGTCTTATTCCGCAGAGTCTTAGTGCTCTTGTCGACGATCTGACTAGGCTTAGGCTTAAAGACCAAGTTATCTCTTAATTGTATTGACTCAGGAGTTATTATATGAGACTCATCATATACATATTTTCTGAGTTGTGATACATGGAAAATAGCATGAAGGTTGGACAACAAAGGTGGAAGAGCCAATTGGTAAGCAACAGGCCCGACTCTTTTTAGAATTTGAAAAGGACCAATGAATCGCGGATTTAGCTTTCTGACTTTCATGGATCTTCCCACCCCAGTCTTAGGAGTAACTCTCAAAAATACATGCTCACCTTCTTGGAATTCTAAAGGCTTTCTCCTCTTATCGGCATAGCTCTTCTGCCTGCTCTGCGCAGTACGCATTCTCTCCCTAATCAACTCAATCTTATTGGTGGTTTGCTGAACTAAGTCAGGTCCTATCAAGGTTTTCTCACCTACCTCGCACCAACACAAAGGGGATCTACACTTTCTTCCATAAAGAGCTTCGTAGGGTGCCATGCCTATGCTAGCGTGATAACTATTGTTATACGCAAACTCTATGAGAGGTAAAAACTTATCCCAACATCCACCTTCATCTAAAACACACGCTCTAAGCATATCCTCAAGGGTCTGAATGGTCCTCTCTGACTGACCATCCGTCTGGGGGTGATAAGCTGTGCTAAAACTCAACTTGGAACCAAAGGCTTGCTGAAAAGCTCTCCAAAATCTAGAGGTAAACCTTGGGTCTCTATCTGACACTATAGAGGTGGGTATACCGTGAAGCTTGACTATCTCCTTGATGTATAAGTCTGCCAACTTATCCAAGCTGTATGTTGCCTTTATTGGCAAGAAGTGAGCAGACTTGGTCAACCTATCCACTATTACCCATATGGCATCTAAACCCAAACGAGTCCTAGGTAACCCCATCACAAAATCCATGGATATTTTCTCCCACTTCCACTCAGGAATTTCTAAAGGTTGCAATAAACCTGAAGGTTTTTGGTGTTCTATCTTAACCTTTTGGCATACTAAACACTTAGACACAAAAATGGCCACATCCCTGTTCATTCCTGACCACCAATACATTTTTTTAAGGTCCTGGTACATCTTAGTTATCCCTGGATGTATGGTGAATTTTCCCTTATGTGCTTCCTCTAACACTTTTTCTCTGAGGCTCCCCTCCTTAGGAACAACGATCCTACCCTTAAACTTTACTAAGCCATCAGCAGACAACTCATAACTCTCTTGTCCCAACAAGGATAATAATTCTTGATTTAGAAGTTGTTTATGCTTAATCTCTTCCCTAAGGTCGCTATGAATTTCCAATCTATTCAACCTCAAACTCAAAGCACTCAAAGACATATCAAGATTCAAGTCTCTAAACTCCTCTAACAGATTCATCTCTTGCACCATTAAACTAGACATGTGTATGGTCTTCCTACTAAGAGCATCGGCTACTACGTTAGCCTTCCCTGGGTGGTACTTCAATTCAAAATCATAGTCTTTAAGGAATTCCATCCACCTCCTCTGCCTCATATTCAATTCCTTTTGGTCAAACAAGTACCTAAGGCTCTTATGGTCACTAAAAACCTCAAACTTAGCACCATATAAATAGTGCCTCCAAATTTTAAGAGCAAAAACTACTGCTGCCAACTCAAGGTCATGTGTAGGATAATTCACCTCATGGGTTCTAAGCTGCCTAGATGCATAAGCTACAACCTTACCCTCTTGCATCAAAACACATCCTAAACCATTCTTAGACGCATCGCAATAAACCACAAAACTCACTAAAGGGTCCGGTATGGTCAAGACAGGCGCTGTCACTAATCTCTTCTTAAGCTCTAGGAAGTTTTCCTCACATTCCTGGTTCCACACAAAAGATTTTCCTTTCCTAGTCAACTGGGTTAAAGGTAACGCTAGTCTAGAAAAACCTTCTATAAACTTCCTATAGTAACCAGCTAATCCTAGGAAACTCCTTACTTCAGTTACCGTCTTAGGTGGTTCCCACTCTAGCACTGCATCTACTTTAGAAGAATCGACTGCTACACCACTCTTAGAAATGGTGTGTCCCAGAAACTTCACCTCATCTAACCAAAACTCACACTTCTCTGGCTTAGCGTACAAACACTCATCCCTTAAGATTTGTAACACTACCCTCAGATGTTCCTTATGCTCCATAGGTGTTCTAGAGTATATCAAGATATCATCTATGAACACCACCACAAACTTATCTAAGAAGGGTCTAAAGATCCGATTCATGTAGTCCATGAAAACAGCTGGAGCGTTCGTCACTCCGAAGGGCATCACTACGTACTCATAGTGCCCATACCTTGTTCTAAAGGCTGTCTTAGAGATGTCCTCACTCCTCACTCTAATCTGATGGTACCCCGATCTTAAATCTATTTTGGAAAACACTGTCGCTCCCCTCAGCTGATCTAACAGGTCATCTATCCTAGGTAAAGGGTACTTATTCTTTATGGTCACTTTGTTTAGCTGCCTATAGTCAACACACAACCTCATACTTCCATCTTTCTTCTTTACCAAAAGAACCGGCGCTCCCCAAGGTGACACACTCGGCCTAATGAATCCCTTATCTAACAACTCCTCTATTTGTTTCTTAAGCTCACTCAATTCTAGAGGTGCCATTCTATAGGGTGCTACTGAAACAGGTCCACTACCAGGCATAAGATCTATATTAAACTCGACCTCCCTACTCGGTGGTAATCTAGAGACCTCTTTAGGAAACACATCTAAAAACTCGCATACAACAGGCAATGCCGCTATATCACTTTCAGCCTCTATCCTAGCAGAAAAGAGAAGTATGTATCCCTGAGCCCCCTCAACTAAGTTCTTGTGGCAAGATACAGCAGACAGAAAGCA
Source organism: Ammopiptanthus mongolicus (assembly GCA_039655645.1). Taxonomy (NCBI): domain Eukaryota; kingdom Viridiplantae; phylum Streptophyta; class Magnoliopsida; order Fabales; family Fabaceae; genus Ammopiptanthus; species Ammopiptanthus mongolicus. The sequence continues at coordinate 35,383,608 of CM077350.1, forward strand.
GTCCGACACAGAAGGGTCAACAGACATTGGTTGTGGAAGAAAAGAAATGGTTCGCGAAGAACAATTGATAACAGCATTATTATGTGACAACCAATCCATACCAAGTATGACATCTAGACCCGACATAGGTAAGCATATCAAATCAACATCATAAGACAAGTCTTGGTATATCAAAGAACATTTCAAACAGGCAATAGAAGTTACCAATTTATCCTTGGCAGGAGTAGAAACACACAAATCAAAAGGTAGTTTAGAAACAGGTAACTCTAAATTCTTAACACAACTAAGAGATATGAAAGAATAGGTTGCTCCTGAATCAAACAATATCATAACTTTTCTATCTTTAATAAAACCCATACCTTGGATCAAACCGTCAGACTCCTTCACTTCCTCTCCTTGGATGGTGAAAACTCTTCCTTGGCTCTGGGGCCTGGTCTGAGATTGTCCTCCTCCCTTGCAGACTCTAGCAAAGTGTCCCATCTTTCCACATTTGTTGCAGGAGACTCGCGCCGCGGGGCATGCGCGATCCCCGTGGTGCTAACCACATCTGAAACATCCATCTCCCTTGTCTGTTTGAGCTCTTTGGACCTGCTTACCCTTTGAGATGGTAGGCACTGGTCGCAGGCTCTTCAGAAAATTACCCCCTTTGCTTTGAAATTTCTTGCCTTCAACAGAACTATTCTCTTTTGGCTTCTCCATCTCTAAAGCTTGCATCTTCTGCTCAGCTACCCTACACTTGTTTACCAAGGTGGGGTAGTCCCGAATCTCCAAGATCCCAATAAAATGTTGCATCTCTGGCTTCAAACCTTGCTCAAATTTGATTGCCTTCCAGTCGTCCAAAGGATTGTCCCTCAAGTACCGAGAGAACCTTGCCAAGCTTTCAAACTTAGCAACATATTCAGCAATAGACATGTCTCCCTGACGGAGCTGCAGGAACTCTGTTTCCTTCTGAATGCGAACACTATGAGGAAAGTACTTTTCCAAGAAAACTTCCTTGAATCTGTCCCATGTGATTTGAGCGTCCACGGCTAGCAAACCACCCCTAGCACAGTTCCACCAGTGCTCCGCATCAGATTCCAGCATATAGGTGGCGAAATCCACTTTCTGTGGATCAGCGCACCTCATAACTCGAAAAATCTTCTCTAATTTCAGCAACCACTCTTCTGCCTCAACCGGATCTGTAGTACCTCGGAAGGTTGGCGGATCGTTCTTCCTAAACTCTGACAGTCCCATGTACTGTGAATCCTGAGCTGCAACTACTCCAACATTATGCACGTTCCCATTGTCCCTCATCTGACGGAGTGTCTCCGTCTGCTCTTGCATGACTCTGGTCATTTCAGCCAGAACTGCTGTAAGTGCATCATTAGCGTTAGCCCCACGCCTGTTAGTAGCCATAAATCTGCACACCACCAATCAAACATTGGGTTGATCAGGTCCAAAATCTCAAAGAATAGCATGCAGCATATATAACTCTAACATGCAGTCCTATGCGCCCATATTTGATTTTTGAAAAACAACCCAATACCACAGTCCAATTTAGGATTGAACCGCTCTGATACCAAAAATGTAACGCCCCTCGTTACATTAGTAACCCTAGATAATAATTTAAATAAAACAAGGTAATAAAAAAAAATTCCTTATTAAATACTGAATAAGTTCATAATATAATATTAATCCAAAATAATTGTTTAAACCAATCCAATAAACAAAAGTACATAATAAGTTTTAAACCAAAAATAACTGGGCGTCTATTACAACTCGCATAAATAAATAAATAAACGGTACTAAAAGTCCTCATGGCATATGCCATGACACACTAACCCAAGCTACTAAGAGAACAAAATCCTCAAGCGTCTGGCTGCTCAACAGGGTCGTCCTCAGTCTCTGAAAACAACACTACTAATGAGATTTATAATCCCAATGAATAGAAATACATTTATAAAGGGTTTTCACAAAAGCGTTGTTCTCAGCCGGCGCGGTAACCGGAAAAACTGACCATGGTACCCGCTATTTTCAAAATAATTAAATAAATATTATAAACTCAAATAATAACCATAAACCTTCAGCAGCACATCATAAACTAATATATCATAACTTAATATACTTATCAAATATTCTCAACATAATTACAGGTCATATGACTTTCAAACTACACATAACAATGGCGTCCCATTGCCTACCTTACTCATGAAGGTATTTCGATGTCACCTTCTCTTCAGTGACATTACACATTTCGATACCAACCATTGTACACTGGTGGTATTACTCATTTCGACATCCTAACGTGTGGCGATGTTACTTTCGATACCCCATCATGGCGGTATTTCATATTTCGACACCCCAATTCATTGGCAGTGTTACTTTCGATACCCCTATCATAGGCGGTATTGCAGCAGACAACATTCAGTATATTAACAGTTATTGAATCATGTCAATATCACAATTATCATCAAATAGTACATATATAGCATGTCAATTCAACCAAATCACGTATGTATCATATAAATCATATCATCAATCTCAATAATAAATATTTAATTGACAGCAGAAACACCTTAGAAGGAAAACCCCCAAATTTATAAAATCAGGGTTTGACCAAATCAGGATTATTTTCTACAAAACGTGTTTTTAAAGCATAACCCAAACCCCGAGACAAATTGCACCATGGAAAGGGTGAGAAAAAGTATTTCTACTCACCTTTCGTAGACCTCCAAAAGCTTCAAATATTATTTAAAGCAAATCCTAGTGTTCTACCGAGAGCTCTTCTTCGATGTTCTTGAATAACTGCGGTTCAGTGCTCTTCTTTTCGTTTTAACCTCACTGCTGCGGCGTTAACACTATGTGGAAAAGGTTTTCTATGTTTAAAAGTAAAATTCATCCTTAACCCCATTTATAAAAGAAGCCTTGACGTGAAAGACTTCTACTCTACTGAAACTTCTTTCATTCTTTCAAATTAACTTAATACTTGTGGGACCCACTGGATTTTTTTTTTTTTTAATATAAATAAACCAATGCTTCTATCATCCATCTTTCACGTGTTGCCCTGGAACCTTGTATCAGGCCAAGCTAATATTTTGCAAAATTGAATCATGAAACTCAATTCATTTCTCGTGGCCCAAGTGCTTGTGTTTTTTTTTTTTTTTTTTTTCTTCATTGCCTAAACAAATTTTAGCCTGGAAGTGTAAGTTCCCTTATCATTTTATTTTAATCCTTCAAAACAATATTTGTTAGTAGGACTCATGGTCCTTTTTCTAAGAATTGTAATAAACTCTTATATAACAACTTTTTACACTAAACCTCATAATAGCTTAATCTTTTTAGTAAAATAATATATTGAAATTTTAGGATGTTACAAGTGTTCTGCGTTGTGTGTACCTTAAGTAATGTGCACAGCTTACCAATAGCTGTCACTCACTTAACCCAACCCAATTGGGCTACAATACACTACAGGCCCAGTGTTTAATTTTAATTAATCAATTAAACTGATCACATTTTAATTATTAATTAAATCATATTTAATTAATCAATTAAATTAATTCTCTGAACATTTGCTCTATGCGTGCGACCCTATAGGTTCTAAATTAATTTGCAATAATATTAATTATTATTAATCATATTAATAATTAATTAATATTATATACAATGAGCGGCATCTAGCAATGCAGCATTGCTACCCAATTAATTAGAATATTGGTGATACAATTAAAACCTTATTGTAACCAGATATAATGTGCAGTCAACGTCTTTTCGTCTCAATGTCTTAATTGAACACAAGGCATAAATGTGTCATCCTTGTTAAGTTCAAATATTTATTTCTTGATCTAGTAATTAACGTACGATTATGTGGGCCCAATACCTCATATTGTCCACCTTAGCATGGCCATACATTTCTACGTCGCATACCGTCAAGAGGTCTATAGACATTACCCCTGTTATGTAGGAGGGACAAATCTTATCTACATCACTCACATTCCTCAACATATTTCATTGCAGGCCTAATAACTATCTTTATAGTTATCCTGTTACAGACAACGTTTAATATCATTAAAGCTTACAACTACATATGTTAGGAATCATAGTGACTTCAAGTCGAAGGACTACTTCACTATGGTCATCATGAGAATCACTTATGACACTTACATAACTATTATGCAGCGTTCTCATAGCAGGTCACTCCAGTATAAATATTCCACTAATATTTATAACTATGTTAAGACTTGATATCTTATATCTATGATCTGTGAGATGTGGTCACCAGTACACTCACACAATAGTTTCAATGTATTATTATTGTCCTTATTAATAATAATATTTGACTTTGGATATTTAAGAATAGTATTCTATAATTTAATGGCATCTCACGGTCAAGTCATACTTGATGTTCCATTAAATGAACTACTTATTCTAAGGACTTTATTATGCTATAAATATGATCATCAAATATAACATAATAAATAAATGGGCAAAATTACTCTTTTAGTTCCTTATCCTACTTGTTTTTTTTTTCATTCTGGTCCCTTAACTTTTTTGTGTGACAAATAAGTCCCTATGTTTACAAACATTAACAACGTTGGCCTAAACATTAGTAAACACCGCCTCAAATGGTCTTACGTGCCCGTTAAGTATCTAACATGACGCTCACGTGCTGCTGGCTTAGTGGCTTGGCCAAAATGATATCATTTTGGCAACTTCAGATCGGTGTCTGAGTAAGGTAGATGTAAACCAAGCTTTGTAGCCATGGTTGTAGGGAAGAAGATTGAGAACCATGAACTCCAGGTCACCATTTAAGGGGGAGGAAGATAACCCATACACTGCCAATGGTAACAACCAGGTCGCCAGCCACTTAATACGTCCAGTTATGGACTTCACGGACACGTTTAACGGAGTTGAATGAAGAGTAACACTTAGGCCAATATTGTTAACGTTGGTAAACATAAGGGACTAGTTTGTTACAAAAAAAAGTTAAGGGACCAAATTGAACAAAACAATTAACTTAAGGGACAAAAATGTAATTTTGCCTAAATAAATGCCTTATACATATATCAAATATATGATCAAAGTCATGATATAAATGATTATCTACTCAAAATAGATTGGCCACTAGGGCTTACCCCAACAGTTTCTACTTCTTTATGATTGGTTAATTTCTATGCTTAATGCTTGTTGTGGCTTGATCATCCATGATTTGATCTTTGATTTGATTTGCAATTGGAAAATTCTTATTGAATCTAGACATGAAATTAATCACCCAATAAACCTTAACTCTAGGAATGGAATTTGGTTTATTAGTTATCTTTGAATCTCTAATCTTAATGCAAATCCACTATTTACGCCACATAAGGAATTAGGGTTTAATTTGGGGGTTTAGGCTCTTTCCACCTAAGGAATTAGGGATTGAGTATTTTAGTGGATTGATATTCGTTATTTGAAGTTTGAACCTGTATTAATTGTGATTTCATTGTATGAGGGGGAAGGATTAGTGAATTCTAACTCTAACATTTTTTCTTTCTAGAAGTTAAAACCATTTTTGTTTACCAAGTGTTTGATAAAATCCCAAAAAGACCTTTAAGCTTTATTTTGTTATTTTTGAATCTAATCTTTAGTTGTTGAGCTTTTGAGCTCCCTTTGATCCCAAACAAGTTTTTAGATGGAATCAATTGGTGTGCGTTAGTATTTGTTACACAATCCTCGTGGGAATGATATCCCTTTTACCTCTTTTACTGCTTGTACGACCCGGTATACTTGCCGAAGTCTCCAACAGCGCGCACGGACTTCAACCACTTCTTTGCTTTGCCATTTAGAGAGGAAGGGAATAATCACAAGTAAATAGCATCAGCAGAAGTGCCATGTACTCTGGTATTATCACAAAGTTCCAAGAACGTCTCAACATGGTCGTTTGGGTCTTCTTAAGGTAGGCCTCCAAACTAATGTTGCATTATCATATTGATCAATTGAGGTGGAATGGGGAAGTGCTTCGCCTCAATCTCAGGCCTAACGTACTGAAATGCAAACCCCTAGCATTTGGGGCAGCGTAGTCTTTCAAAGGTCGGTTATCAGGCGAATTAGCTATGAATAGAATGGGAACCAAGTTCTCTCTCGCTCTCTACCTTTGTTGTCTTCTCCGTTTATGGAAAGTCCTTTCGATTTCGGGATCCGCTTCAAGAAGGTTTCTTAGATTTCGGGATCTTCACATACAAGAGCAAAATCACCTGCTGAGAGAAAAAGAGAACAAAAACAATAAAGAAATTTTGTAGAAGAAAAACAAAATAGAAGTTCAGAAAAATTAATTTAAAAATTAAAAATTGAAATTCAATCAATGCCGGTCCTCGGCAATGGCGCCAAAAACTTGGTGCGTCAAATCCGCAAGTGTATGACTTTATCGTCAAGGAATAAAAGATATCGAACCCACAGAGACTGATTAATTAAATATCAGTTAATTAATAAACTAATTTATCTAAACCAAAGGGTTTTAAGAATTTGAGATAAACCATAGAACCAAGTAACAAATAAAATAATAAAATGAAGGAAAAGTTTGAGAAATCAGGATTGGGTATTCAAAATAGGAAAAAGAATTTCTAGGAATTGGGATACCGCAAAACAAATTAATTATGCTACTAAATTGACTACCCCCTTTATTAATTATCAATATGCTTTGAAGGTGAATTTATCCTAATAAAGTTGATGTTCCCTCTCGAGATACAAGAACTGTACCCAAATAAACCAACTCTTACTCTCATGGTAATTGAATTTAATTTGAACCCATTACACTTTGTGACAATTTATGAACCCTCGAAGGACCGCTTCTAACTCTCGTGATTTAAGTCCTAAGTTCAACTTCTATAGATCCAATACTTAGGTTCATTTCTCAGTTCATCCCTAGAGTATCTAACACATACAAATTAGCGCAGGCCAAATTTACAAGTAATTAAAGCATTAGAAATGAATCGAAAGCAGTCGAAATCAATAAAAGGGGAAACGCCAAATTCATTCACATAAACATGTCTTCGGCATAGCCCCAATCCCTAGAAATGAAAAGACTACTCGAGCATTGCAACAAGTATGACAAGCTTGATAGGAGAAAACATAATTAAAATCAAAGAGAAAAAAGGGAAGAGAGAAATCCTAGTTTTTAAACCCATAGCACCAATTAAACAATTGTATGGCAGCCAAGCGCCCCTAATTTCGTGCCGAATGCACTCTATTTATAGATTGGGGCATCATTGAGTCATAATCAAATACAAACTGATGACAAATCAAATTAGAAATCCCAAAAAATATCGCATCACAACCGTGATGTGTATCATGGCTAGGTCGTGACAGCTTCTAGCTTTAGAATATTTATCTTCACTTATGGGTCACGGCCGTGATAGCCTTCACGACGAGGCCATGATCTCTTCTATTTGTCCAGTTTTCATTATCTTTAATCTCTATCTTGTCATGGCCGTGAGGATCATCATAGCTAGACTATGACAGCTTCTATCTTGCTCTTTTTCTCTCTTTTTCTCCTCTTCTTCATTCTTGCTTCATATATGCTTTGATCCAAGCTCTTTTTAATCAACTCCTGCACATTCTCCCCACAACACACCATTATCCCTTCCAAGGAAAAACTAACAAAATATCAAACTAAAATGCCTAAAATACCATGAAAATCATTCTAAACAACCTAGAAATATGAGGTGAAATTACACTCATCCGTTTTCCAAAACATAAAACCATTTTCAACCATATAGACACACCAAAGAACATAAATCAAGCCACGAATAATTATTACAGCATTGTTCTTATAGAGAACCAAAATAGACAAAGTAGAAAACCCTTGATTTAGGGATTTCCCAAACAAAACACATAAACCATTTTCACAAACACCAATATGGTGTGATGTGGTTCACTCCCATCATTACGTTAATGAAAATCTTTAGGATGGTCAAAACTCCAAGTATGAAATATAAGAAGTTGTTTCATGATTCTAAGAAAAGCTTAGGAAAATATGATAGTTTGTAGTATGTTTGTATCTTAATTACACATGAAGAGAGTTAAAAGAATTCAAGTGTAATACTAAACTTCAAAACCGTGTATCATTATTTGGTGCACATAGGATAAGAATTTTTCTTCATCAACTTAATCAAATTTGCATGACATTTGATTTGGTTAATTGTAATAAAAAGGATGGCTAAGATTGAATCAAGGACAACACTTGTTGATCATAGACTTAAAGACAGTAAGATTAACCAAAAATGGAAAAAGTGCTTTATCCATTTTTGAAGAAAGTATAAGCTTCTTTGTCCAATGGATTAAGGCATAGTTGATGTGATTAGTGTAAAGAATCTAATGGCTTAAATTTAAAGAGAGAGATACTTGTTGAGCTCATATTGAAAGTTGACAAGATTAACCATAAATGGTCAAATTGTTTTTCCATTTAAGGTTTTTTTTTTTTTTAGACAAACAATAGAAGCCTCGTTAAAACCTTATGGTGCAAAACCCTCCTTAGGGAAAAAACACCATTAAGGAAAAAAGAGTACTCCTATTGGCTATATTATTGAAAAAAAAAAGAATAAATACAAACGAAACATGGGGGGACCAAACCAAAACCCATGAAGGAATTATTTGAATCTATACATAGGTAAGGCTAGCCTATTTCGAAAGAAATCAGCTTTTACAAAATCAGGTAGAACATCCATCCAAACAAAACCATGAATGGTAAAACCATAAGATGCAAGCTTATCAGCACAAGCATTTCCTTCCCTATAAATATGAGAAGAAATGAACTTCATCCGATTAGTGAATTCCATGCAGTTTATCCATCTGTTTCGTAGTTGCCATGGCACTAAGTTAACATCCGAGAATGCATCAATGACAAGAGAAGAATCACATTCCATAATTTGACAAAAATGTGATCAAAGGTGACAACGTCTCGTGAAACGTGAAAAGCAGTCATAAACTCTCTCGGTTCTAGGCCAGAGTAACTTCTCGACCCCAGGCCAGATTACATCTCGGCCCCGGCACGCATCCCAAGGTAAAGTGGTCCCGATTAAAATAATAAAATTTTTATCGGTTCCGACTCAAAACAATATTTTATGATTATTAAGCTCATAATTGAAATTCAAATATGAATTACCAATTATTAATTATTTTTTATGATTATAATTAGTCGGATTTGTGTTTTCAGTCAAGTTATTCACACAAACAGTTAAAAAAATAGATATAGGATTTTTGGGATGTTACAGTAAGACCCTTCCTAATCTCCTTTGATCCCCTGTTCTGGAAGAGGCCCCGTAAGGATAAAGCTGTGTTTGCAAAACTTCTGAAGAAACAGTCTTGGGAGTGTGAAGAAATGATGCGAGGATCTTCTGAAACCCATATCAAGAGATGTGCTGCTGAAGCTTCTTCATCTGGTCAATCTGAAGAAAACAAGTCTTAGATTCCCATAGTCGTTGGGAAGTACTGAATCTCAGATGTCACTTTCACGATCTTGGACGATATCTTGGGGATCCCTCTGTATTGTACAAATATTGAGGAAGACAATGATATTCCTTGGATTTAACCGCCAGTTCAGGAGCTTGTTCAAGAAGCTGCTCAAGAACATATTCAAGAGCATGAGGAGAATGAGCCATCTGCCATTCAAGAGAAAATAGGAGAGTCTCAGAAATTTGCCTTTGATTGTCCAAGTTCTCAGCCCCATCCTATTTCGATTGTCCATCCGGTTGATCCCTCTCCATCTATGGCCTTGAGTGTGATTACAGGAAATGCCAATGTTGAAGCAACAAAAGCCACTGCTGAAAGTGCTATCTCAACCATCCATTCTGAAGTTCAAGACTTTGTTTAGAAGTCCATCCAAGCAAATAATGATGTATTGCAAGCACAGATAGCTGCTATGACGCAAACCTTTTTTCAAAAACCCTTTGATCCCCCTCCACCTCCTCCCTCTTCTTAATTTCTTTTTCTTTTACTTTACAGACTATGATGTTCTTTCTTCACCTTTTGTCTGATGACAAAAAGGGGGAGAAAGGAATAGGAATTTGATTGCGAACTCAATTTGATTAAGAATTTATTTGATTAATTACTGTTCATTTGTTTGCTTTTTATTATGTTCTTTGCTTAGTTTAATCTAATGCACATACCTGATATGAACAGGAAGTTTAATATTACATACTCAATATTGTTCTAAACAAATTTAGGGGAAGCCTTCTGGCCCTTTAGAAAAACTTACAGGCTATCTTTGATAGAAGCTTTTTCTTAGGGGAAGCCTTCTGGCCCTTTAGAAAAACTTTGTTCAGTCAAATTTAATTAGTGTATTTTGTCATCATAAAAAAGGGAGAGCTTGTTGGAACCAAAGTGATTATGGACCATAACTCCTTAAAATTTTGACGTTAACAAAAAATTAAATTCGGTGAACAAAGATCTTTAATGGTCTAACAAGTTTATCCTAAGTGTACAGGAATCCACAGTCCAAAGACTTATCAGACCATGAGTGTTTTTGTACAGTCCATCATTTTACTATAAACAATAAATGGACGAAGTTCATCTTGGACTAAGAATCCTTTTGGTATCTTATCTGAGTCCAAAGACTCATCAGAGTAAAGTATACGTTCTCTAAATTTAAGATCCAATGTATTTACTCATCTTTAATTCACCAAAAGTCGTTCTTAGCACGATAATATATAAAGGTAATAAATTTCAAATTATTATCTTTCATGTAAAAAAGGAATATCCTTTAGATAATAGTTCTATGTATCTTAGTACTCTCGAACGCTAAAGCCAATTTGTCCCTATCACGTTGAAGTTGACTATCTCAAACAAGGAAAGACAAAACACAACTTTCGAGTACAACAAAAAGCTGTCAGTGCTACTTTCAGCTATCTCTCTGATAGCCTATCCTGATTTTCAGAAGCTCTCCACAAGCTATCAGACTCAACGGGTTTTTTCATTAAATGCTCATAAGAACGGTTCTTTTGCCAACCGTTGAAGAAACAAAGATTGCTCAAGACTTGAACGCTATAAATACCCTCATCCTTGAAGAAGCAAAGTTACCGATCTTGAGCAAATTTCATACAAGCTTACAAGCAATCAAGAGAGCAAAGAAAAACAAAAAGCTAACAAGCTATCTCAGATCTTAACTTTCATATCATTCTCTGCGTAGTGTAGTTCTTCTTGAGTTTGCTCTTAAGTTTTATATCCTCATACATAGTGAGTTAGATTTATCTAAAACTCTTTTCAAACAATTCTTAGTTGAGCCTCAAGAGGCTTGTCTGAAAAGAATACTTAGGTTTTGCCTAAAGAGATGTTGAATTCTTGTGCCTGAAGAGGTGTAGAATATTTATTGTAACAAGGTTTTTGTTATAGTGGATAAAGCTCTCACATAGAGGGGACTGGACGTAGCTCTTGGGTTAGGATTCACTACAAGAAAAACAGAGATTAGCGTCGGCCAAAAGCCCACGCTAGAAGCAAAAAGCCGACGCTAATTGACACTTTAGCGTCGGCTTTGCGACGGAGTCGTGGCCTATGCTTTTTCGTTCATCGATACATTTAGCGGAGGGCCTCAAAGGCCGACGCTATTTTAGCCGACGCAAATTGGCAGCTAGAACACACAGGAAAAGGCCGACGCTAGGTTAGTGTCGGCCAAAACCCACGCTAAACCAACGCTATGGCATAACTGGTTAGTGAAGGCTAAGCCGACGCTAAACTTAGCGAAGGCCTGACCGACGCTAAATTTAGCGAAGGCCTGGCCGACGCTAAAATTAGCGAAGGCTTAGCCGACGCTAAACGTAGCGAAGACCTGGCTAGACCAACGCAAAACGTAGCGAAGGCTAGGCCGACACTAACCTTTTTTTTTTTTTTTGGTATAGATTAGTAAATTAGTAGCTGTTGAATTACAAAAACTGGAAATGTAACATAAAAATATAAACCTCAACACAGACATTAAATACCAATTCAACATAAAATTTAACTTTAATAATAGTATTTCAGAGAAAAGTACACATCAAAGTAAATTGTGCTTTACACAAAGTACATAAAAGTACATATCAAAGTCAATACTAAGTGAAAACAAAATCAACGACGTCGACCATGTGACGAATCATCATCCACCGAATGGTCGTCAAGATCATCATCATAATCGGGATGTGGACGGTGCTGGTGACCACTACCGCGCTCCAAAGCTGCTAGGCGTTCCATCACAATCCGAAACTGGCCTTCAATATTGGCACTGTGCTCCCTAGCTCTGGCGGCCTCGTCCGTTGCTCTCGCAGCCTCCTCCCTGGCTCAGATGACCTCGTCATTATGAGACTCGCTACTGCGACAAGATGGTGCCCGAGACTCCTGAGTCAATGAAGATATACCACGACAGACGTTCAAAGACAAGTCTGCAGTGCCACAACATCGGCCTCGAGTCTTGCCACCAGCAATCTCCCGCCACAAGTCAAGCTTCCTCTCCCCATCCACCTCCTGCGTCCCACCCGCTGAGGCCTCACCAACCTGCGTTTGTATCTGGCTGAGAAGTTCGCGATACTCCTCCTCGTAAAAAAAAACATAACCTACTCAGATACATATTTTGTTTGATAACCAAGTTATATAAAAATAATGTATTACCAACAACTTACATATGCTCTTTGAGAGCGGCTATCGACCCATTCGCCAGTCTTTTTCTGGTGGGTGATCTTGAAGAACTCATCAGGATCCACGGACCCCCTATGTGATTCAGCCTACCAAAACAGCCAACACATATTTATAAAGAGCACACAATATATGATAATGGACTGGAGAATTTTGAGTGAATACATACTATGTCTAGCGCCACCTCATGGTGAGGTCTGCGGCCTGTCGTGTGGACTGCTCCACCTCTGGTAGAAGCTCGGTTGGTCTTATTTTGTGTTGAGATCTTTTGGAAGTCAGGACTCCCCTAATAGTCCAGAAGACCAGCCCATGCCTCGTCCCCTATCCAACTAGGCTTCTTCCCCTCCTTCCTCGCCTTCGAGAGGATATCGGAAAGACGTTTTGCACATTTCTGTGTAAATGTCTTATAGATAGTGTCATGATGACAAGGATCCCATGAAACCTTTTCTTGCAATTAATCAAAATAGTGAGTCAGATATAGCTTTACTTTATGAGTTAATTAGGAATATATGAGCAAGACAGGACCCTTAATTGGAAGAAGGCATGTAAAAATTAGAGTTTCACACCAAACTAATGCACCATAACAAGTTGACATATAAAGTTATATAAACATAACACAACAAAGGGTATAGTAATTGCAACAAGAAAACCAGATTCATCATACTCATAACAATAAACGAGAACATTCTTCAATGTATTGATATATACAATAGGTATGAAAAAAACAGAGAACATGTTTTGATGACAAAGCTAAATCAATAAGATTTTCCAATTACCTTGTGTTTGTTGTACAAATGAGTGAGATGTTTAAGGTTTGAAAAAAGTAATGGGGGGATCTCACCAGTAAGGTTGTTGTAATGGAGTTCCAAAAATGTGAGTTGAGTGAGGTTCCACAAAGATAAAGGAATCAATCCATCAAATCCAGTGTGTTGAAGGCTAAGAGAGACCAAAGAGGATAACAACATATAAATTTATAAAACATAACACTAACTAATGCACCATAACAAGTTATGCAAGTTTCTTGTAAATACTACAGCCAAATGATACATTATCAGTTTACAATGTACCTATCCATGTTATGCAACTTCATCCCCCAACATAGAATGCTTAAAACATGAATACATTATTAGTGCGTTAAATATACAAAATTTACCTTAAATCTAGCCCACCAAAAGTTCCTCACTGCGATAGGGGTAACAGTCCAACAATGATGAGGACCCCGAAATTGTGACTCAATGGCACACCTAATCGCGTTAGTAGCAAATGATGATGGAGTCCACCTACAAAAAATTACATGATCAATGACAAATGTCAAATCAAATGCAAACATAAAACTAAGTGCTTAACACATATATATATAGAAACAAAGAAAGTTCTAATTTACCCTCGACCAAAAGGATGTATGATGATCTTCCCGTTCGCGTCCATCTGGTACTCCCTCGGACCCTGATGAAAAGGGTCGTGCCTATCCTGCTCCACCTCCTCGTCAACCTCTTGGTCCTCCTCTTGTCGGTCTACCTCCTCATGGGGAGGCTGCTCACAGGCTCATGTGGATTGCTGTATGAAGATAAACCAAACTCAAACTGTCCAGATGGCACATAACCCGGAGTAGGCATCATAGTGAAGAAGTCAGTGGTAGGCTGCACTGCTAGTGGTGTCTGCTGGGACGGTGGTGGTGTCGTGCTCCGCTAGAGTTGTGGTGGGTTAGGATGGACCACTGGTGATGTAGGCTAGGAAGGTGGTGGTGGAACTAGTCTCTGGCGGCTCGTGCGCTCTGTCCGTGCAGCAAGATCGCCAGGTCTGATAAGCCTCCCTCGACCTGATCTTTTGACAGGCATCTTGCCCCGACCTTGTCCTGCCATTTACTGTGGTGCAAAATATAACATATAGACATACATACCATATATATAATATAATCATACACATTCAAATAGTTAGATAATATTCTAAACATACATATAAAGTTGACTTGTGCATATTAGGATACATATTAAAATATTCAAATACATTTTATCAAAAAAATAGTCAAATACATATTATAAAATTGACCTAAACTAATCCTCGTCACTATCCTCATAATTGCCCTGATCCTCGTCCACCCCATTCTGCACATCTTCATCACTACATTCTGATTGACCATCCTCGTCCATTGGATCGTTATTAGGATCAATTATCTGTTCAAACTCATTTACGGTTTCATCAAGTAAGCCATGTAATGGTTCAACTTCTGTAATTGGTGCAACTGGTGACATCTCATCAGCCTGATAAGGTACTTCATCCTCTATGTCCTCAACTTCCACATGACCCCGTGGTTTTGTGGTGATTGCTGCAGACCAACCACGTAAGTCTTTACACATTTCTGGATAATGGACATAATATACCTGTCTTGCTTTTTCTGCAAGGATGAACGGATCATACCGACCATACCATCTATTCATCTTAATATCAACAATATTATACTGTGGATGTACCCGTGTGCCTTTATTCCTTGTTGGATCAAACCATTCACAGTAAAATACAGCAATCTTATTACTCAAACCATGGTATTCCAATTCCATGATATGTTGGATGATGCCGTAAAAATCATCTTCTCCTCCTTCGGTAAGACCTTTTACGTGCACCCCAAAATTTATGGTTTTTTTACCATCACTCCAAGCATTAGTATGAAACTTATACCCATTAACAAAGTACTTGTGCCACGATATTGCCTTGGATAAAGGACACCAAGCTAATGCACGTATATCTGTGTTGATCACCCTATTCCTCTCATCATGAACCTATATAGAATATACAAATATGCTTAGAGAGTGTGTTTATCAATAATTATATTAGTCGTGTATATTATACTTACATATGCCTTCAACCATTTGGAAAATTCGGCATGTATACGACCAGAAACATCTTGTTCATCATTGCAGTGATATTGCAAGAATGCACTGACATTAAGCACATAATTGATAAGTAACTCTACACTATACAATGCGTCAAGCACATACATGATGTGATACGAATTTTAATTACTCAAGATATGGTTTAATCTCATGACAATTGATCAGAATATGTATATGAGCGGAATTCCATTCATTATCTGTCAGATAATAGGGTTAAGGCTTCCCGCTAGGATGACCGGATTTGTTCAAGAGTGACAACGTTGGGTGGATGCCCTCATGTCCCGATCGAGGATCATTCCTAAAACTTGTGGTTGGCAACAAGCGGAAGGTCTTGAAATAATGAGAGCAAAAATAGGTTGTCTCCCGGTGTAAGTAAAAAGCGCATATGCTTCCTTCTACTCTAGCCTTATTTTTCACTGACCGCTTTGAGTCTCCCATGAATCTGCTTGTAAAATGATCATACATCTCTGAAGTTCAAATAAATCAAGATGTGAATATTTAAAAAATAATAATTTAATTACCTTTCAAATGGATACATCCATCGATATTGAACTGGACCACCAAGGATTGCTTCAATAGGAAGGTGAATCAGGAGATGCTCCATTGAATCAAAGAAACCTGGTGGAAAAATCCTTTCCAACTTGCATATGATGATGGGAATATTTTGCTCCAATCTAACTAGGTCGTCCTTCCTCAATGTATTACAACATAGATCTTTGAAGAATCAACTTAATTCAGTCAGTGGCTTCCATACACATTCTGGCAAGGAACGAAAGGCAATTGGGAGTAAAAACTCCGTGAATACATGACAGTCATGGCTTTTCATCCCCTGAATCTTACCCTTGGATACATCGGCACACCTACCAAGGTTTGAAGCATAGCCATTCGGCATTTTCAGTTCTGTAACGCCCCGATTTTCACGTTTTCTATTTCTTTAGTATTTTAATGTCTTTATTTTATTCGAGATCTTAGGAATGGAAATAAAATATTCCGAGACCATAGTCATGCTCGACGATATCGTAGGAAGCTACGATTAAGTTTTGAGTTGAAAACTCAAACGGAGTCCGGTCTGCGTTTTTACACTGACAGTATGATTTTACTGCTCAGAAGACCTCAGATGGACCCGTGAACGAGACAATAAGTCTTAGAATTCGATTCTCTACATTTTGGTTAAATTTCGTAAAAATTTCAGAAAAATCAGACCTTCGTTCGGGCGGAATCCTCAATCGGGTGACGAACGGAGCCACATATGGATTTACCGAGACTTGCCAACAGATAATCTTGATATCACATCATCCCAGGACACTTGGGAGAGTATGCCAGGGTCGTCATTACGTTCGGAAATATCTAGACGCAAAATGACCAAAATGCCCCTAACCTTAGTCTTTTACACTTTTACCATTATACCCTTTTGGCAAATGACCTTTTTACCCTTAAGTGAGCTTTTAAGAGGCTGAACTCAGCCCCTCACTTCATCATTTTCGCACAGCCCCTCTTCCTTTAGAGTTCCATAGTTGTTCTTGAGAGAAAACCCCATTGTTGGTCTTGAAGCTCCTTGAGTTTTGTTGGAATCACTTGATTTCTTGAGCAATCTTCCTTCATTTCAAGGTAAGATCACTTCTATGATCTCTTAGCTTCATTAATCTTTCTTTATTTCAAGATCAATCTTCATTTTTATGAAAAGAATTTCTTAGATCCAAAACTTTGAAAATCCATAGGAAATTGTAGAAAAATCCTTTTGAGGTAAGACCAAGTTCTTTGAACTCACATCATCAATCTCTACCTAAACCTAAGAGCTTATGATTCAACTCTCATCATAGCTCAAAAAGCACTTTTGGCCGAACCCTACTTGAAGATGATGAATAATGTTTTCATCAATTTTTTATTTTTAACACTTGATTTCATCCTTAGCTTTCCTAATGCCTTTGAATCCATGAGATGGAAAACCAAAACCAATTCCTAACCTTTTAACCTAGGGTGGCCGAAATCCTCTTTGTTATGATAGTTGAGATTGGCTTTGATTGTTGTTTAATGTTGGATTGTTGTGTTGTTGTAGTTGTTGATGATTATCAGGAGGTTCACAAACCGATCAACTGACTTTGATCCGGGAATCTACTCATCAACAGGTATGGGGAGAAGAACCTCATCACACCAAGATGGTGGTGGTGAATATGTTTGTTTAAATTATGTGTGGGTGAAAACCTTTAGTTTGGGTTCACTTTTATGTGTTAAGTTTTGTTAAGTTCTCATGGAGGACAAGAATGTCATGATGAGATGATTGAATGAAAAACCATTTTCATGTATGTTGGAAAACCTACTTTGATCACTAGATCAAGTATGGACTTTTATTGTTGATTATGAGACCATAATGTGTGATGGACTTGGATGTTTGATTATGATGTAGTAATGTGTATTACGGTTATCATGATTGTGTAAGTATTGTGAGCCATACTTTGATTGGTTGATGAAGTAAAACTTCACATTGATTCCTAGTTGGCTATTAGCCATGACCTTGAGGAAAGGAAGGATATGAATAGTTCTTGGACAAGTCAAGTTTTGATGTAAAGAAAGTGTTTTCAATAACTTGTGTTTTTCAAAGAAAAACCCTAAGTGACTTTAAATGGAATTAAATCTCAAAGTGCTTTCACCAAAGTGAAACATGTTTTACACCTTATCCTTAGTTCATCTAGCTAATCAAGTGACTCAAAATGAGAAAAGAAGTGGTTTCATGAAGAGAATCAAAATGGTTCCCTAAGGTTGATGTCTTGTTTTATGGCAACTTTTCGCTAAGCGAATTTACTTTCGCTAAGCGAAAACAGGGAAAGTCTAAGTTGAGCATCACTGCCTCACTTTCGCTAAGTGAATTCATATTCGCTAAGCTAACCAAACGAGTTTCACTACGCGAATTACGTCTCGCTGAGCGATCCAGAGAAGTCTCCAAAGGAGGTATAACCGCCTCCATTTCGCTAAGCGAAATTATACTCGCTAAGCGAAGAAAGTGAAATTTCGCTACACGAATTCTGTTTCGCCGAGCGATCTAGAGGTGTTTCCAAAGAGGTGTAACCGTCTGTACTTGCGCTAAGCGAATACATATTCGCTAAGCGAATACAATACATTTCGCTACGCGATTTATGTCTCGCCGAGCGATCCAGAGGAGTTCCAAAAGAGGCATTATTGTTTCAATTTCGCTAAGCGAATGTAATTTCGCTAAGCGAATTCCATGTTCAGAAAATGCTAAAAATAGAGTAAGTAAGTGTTTCAAAAATTGTTTCAAATCAAATGAGTTTTCAATTGAGAAGTTGTTCTAGTTTACAAACGTTTTGGGTTTTGAAACAATAGTTTGATGATGGACCGGTGATTCGGATCCCGATCAGTCGTTCAATTGTTTCAGTCTTGTGATGACTTGATCCCAGAGGAATCACGAGATTTATCCGGTGGATAAAGGTTTTGTTTTCAAAAGACACGTATAGTTCCTAAGGAAGAGAACCTTAGTAGACTTCGAGGTTTATCCGGGGGATAGACATTGCTTGATCGCATCTGCTTTGTGTAAGCATTGGCATTTCATTTGCACAGTCGTAAGGCCTTGAGCCTAGGAGTTGAGCTTACACCTTGATGCTGGTGCGAATCTTACGGTGACGATCTTCAATGGTCTTTTTGGAGGTATCAGGGTTGGAAGGGCTGACATGTGACCAGTTGGTGATTCTTCTGTGTCGTGGCGAATCCGTGCAATACACTGATATCCTCTACTAGATGCCGTACTTTTCATGTTTGGTCGAGAGTGTTACCGTAAAGCCAGATACGTGCACGTTACGAATGTTGTAGTATCTTGCTCATGGCTGGCAGAAACCGGAACATGTCCTCCCATTCACTCTCTCCGAATGTTTTGTTAGCTCCATGGAGTAGGGGTCAGAATAGTACCCAGTGACATTGACATTGAGTCATCTACATTGCATTGCATTGCATGGCTATTGATGTTTACATTTACTATTATACATCGTTGTACTGTTTAAGAGTACCTTATATTATACTATTAACTGCTTAACATGATATTATGTTGTCAACTGCTTAATATGTTTGACATTGAGAATTCTTGTAAGCATGTTGGGTACGCTGTTACCCGGTGAGTCGTCCCGTTTTTACTACTGCTGTTTTGTTGTGTTGATGAACGGGAATCTCACCCATATCTGTATGTTTTCTGCTGGTACTTGCTGTTGCTGTTTGAACAGGTGGACGTGACGATGGTTCAGCCCAGTAGTTTCCTTGAGCCCTGAGGCGGACCTTCTTTTTGTGGTCTAGTTTTGTTGTCGGCCAGACTATGTCAGTTTTGTAGTACTTTTGGGGAGCTACGACTCCTAGTACTTATTGTATCAGTTATACATTAGACCTATGTCTGTATATAGTATTATTCCTTTTTCTATTTATGTCCCTGTAATTATTATGCATATTGTTCTAGAAATGTATGGCGAACCTAAGTTCGTTATTAGTATTATTTACCTTTACTAAATCCCATTGCATCTTGTGAAAAGAAAAAAAGAAAACCGTATTTTCCGCATTAAGAAATATTTTCGGCCTTATAAACGTTCGGGAATGTGACACTCGGGAAAGGGTGTTGCAAGTTCCGTAATCCATTTACACACTAACTTTGCATCTTCTGGCGACAAAATGTAGTTTGCCTTTGGCTTTCCCATCTTTCCTTTAGGTAAGATTTGCATCTCCAAGTCCCTGCATGCACAGAACACAGATATATCCATTCTTGCCTTTTCATTGTCCTTTGTTTTACCTTAAACATTCATGACAATGTTAAACACATTATCAAAGAAATTCTTCTCTATATGCATCATATCAAGGTTGTGCCTTAACAAGTTGTCCTTCCAGTATGGCAGATCCCAAAATATACTTTGTTTGGTCCAATTATGAAACTCACCATACCCTTGCAATTTGCCCCAATCAACCTCTGTCACTTTTGGAAAATCACGACCAAATTCCCAGATTTGTTGCCCTGTTAACATGTAAGGTGGACCATCCTTCTCATCCATGTTTCTTTTAAAACCCCTTTTACTTCTTCTGAAAGAATGATCTGCTGGTAGGAATCGACGATGACAATCAAACCAAGAATTTTTTCCACCATATTTCAGGGTGAAGACCTTTGTGTCTTCCATGCAATAAGGACATGCCAATTTACCCTGTGTTCCCCATCCAGATAACATACCCTAGGCCGGAAAATCATTGATTGTCCACATTAAGCATGCTCTCATGACAAAGTTTTGTTTCGTGGAGATATCGTAAGTCAAAACGCCATAACTCCACAATTTTTGCAAATCATCAATCAACGGCTGCAAGTAAACATCTATCTTTGATTTCGGGTTAGATGGTCCAGGTATGACACAAGTCAAAAACATGTATGGTTTGGTCATGCACATTTCAGGGGGAAGATTGTAGGCGTAACTATTACCGGCCAACATGAGTATGGAGAAGTAGATGCTTGGATGTAAGGTGTAAACCCATCAGCACATAGACCCAGTCTTACATTTCTTGGCTCACTGGCAAAATATGGATAAACATCATCAAAGTGTTTCCATGCCTTCCCATTAGATGGATGGCGTAAGACGTTCGAATTCTTCCTATTCTCATGATGCTATCTCATTTGAGCCGCAGATTCCAATGATGCATATAATCTTTGTAACCTGGGAATGATAGGCAAATAGAACATTCTTTTCACCGGAACATCATTGTATTTCCCCATCCCGTTCTTTCAAGGAACATATCTCGCAGCATGACAAAAATTGCATTCTCTTGATTTGTTACCTTCTCTATATAACATGCAACCATTCACACAACAATCAATCTTCTCAGCCTTCAACCCTAATTTAGACACCAACTTTGTTGCTTGGTAATAGTTTCCGGGCAAATATTATTTTGTTGGAGCTACATCGACAAGCATTTGTGAAAATTAATCTATACACTTTTCAGGAACATGGTAGTTAGATCTAGCTACTAAAAGTTTAACAGATATTGATAACTTAGATTCGGTAGCTCCTTCGTAAATGGGCCGATTTGCAGAGATTAGCATATCATAAAATTGTTGAGCCTCCTCATTGGGTGTTTGTTCCTCAGTTAATGTCTCGTTTTCTATGTTAGCATTGACATGCGGGACATCGGGAAATGGCCTAAAAGCATCATACACCATCTGATGCATTGACACAAAGTGGTCTTCATTATCCATATGTCCATTACTTCTTGAATGATCCCCTTCATCAATATCTGGCTCCACTTCTCCATGAATAGTCCGGATCCAATAATTTGGTTTAAACCCACGCTTCTCGACAAACTCGTCAACTCCACTAACAAAATCATCTTTCAAACCTCTCCTATCAGGATTGACCCTATCATACATCCAGCTACGATCCATTTTCTATGTGGCAAACATATAATTATCAACCATTTAGTATAAATAACAGTATATATAAGATCAAATAAAATTGGATATATGATAAAAATAACATTATATTAACAACTTATCTTATTGAGCTCTGCTCTCCACTAGGAAACAACAATTCAATCAGACAAACACATGCATAATTTCTAAGTTACCAGCACACAATCCGGTATCCAACATCTCAGACAGAATCACATTTATTGAGCTTTACGCTCCACTAACAAACAACATATCAATTCATATAACACATTACATAAACATAGCTAAATAAAAAAAAAACTTGGCATACACACCTCAAATCCTAATGTAATCTCCATGTGTCACGAACAGTCCTGCCAAAATAAAATTAGAAGCACATAAGTTACCTACATGTTTGACGTCTTCTTCTACCATAATGATACTATCATTTTAGCATTATCAACTTGTCACATAAACATCAATATTACAGCACAAAAAATGTAACATAAAAATAAAGAGAGGGAATGATCAGCTTTCTATTTTTGGATGAGGAAGCCAGTTTTGAGCTGTTTCTCATATCAATGGAGGCAGACGTTTAATAAAATTAAACACATGGTTATGAAGTATATATTCCAAAAAGATAAAAAAAAATTAGTAAGTAGGCTTTCCAAAATTTAATTCATGTTCCCTGAGGGCATTAGTGACCATGACATCATTCTCAAATCCAAGAAACTAATCAAAGAGGTCCAACATAACACAACAGGTGGCACCAAACAACCATCAGGTCATAGTTAGTGCACTGTAACTTAAGCT
The DNA here is from genome assembly GCA_039655645.1 of Ammopiptanthus mongolicus. Classification (NCBI taxonomy): domain Eukaryota; kingdom Viridiplantae; phylum Streptophyta; class Magnoliopsida; order Fabales; family Fabaceae; genus Ammopiptanthus; species Ammopiptanthus mongolicus. The sequence goes on from CM077350.1 coordinate 35,406,315, forward strand.
CCACAACAAAATCAACTACGCAACAACCAACAAAGAGGCATCATAAAATATGGCTGATACCAAAGCTTTAAGGTAAGACTTTACCTACCCGTGAAATGCAAAGAAAGTATGAGCTAGTAGCTACCATTTGGCAACCATTCATTACAAATTAAATTTCCTCTACTAGCCCCACATAAAATTATTTGTACTCATCTTATTTTTTTTTCCTTTGTCCTTATTGCGTACAAGCTACAAATTAAAATTCACAAGATTCAACTTTCCAATTCCCAAGTGTTGAAGGGTTATCGAAAGAACCTAAATAAAAGTGTGTCAATTAATCTACAGGTTCATTACCAAATATTTTGTTCTAATAATCATAGTGTGCCCTTGTTGCTTTAGGCCACGTCTATTCTTGTTTGAGCTCAAACTACAAGCCAGAATAGTGAACTCTCGTAGGAAATTTTTTTTTTTTTTACACTATTATCACTTAAACAGAATATAACACTAATTAGAGCATAAAATATAATTGGTAGTTCTGCAATTGACTCATATATTCTTACCAAACTAAAGGGAAACATATCTTTCAAGAATCAGGAACACATGACTTGAAAATATACAATGCCTACTGCATTCTAATTGAGCCTTCACATCAGTTGAGAATCATACTTTATGCACATTTTGCAAAAGCTAAACTACTACAGCCTAGGTTCAATAGTCATGCATATTAAGCAATATGTGAAAACCCAAGGAAAGAAAGATCCCACTTTCTTCTAGTAATAAATAATTACATGAAAATAACATCTCCCTCGAATTTCTGGTATTCATTTCACACATTTAAAAGAAACATTTTATCAAATGCAATTCATTGGTTAGAGTTTCTCAATTCCTTAGCTTGAGGAATGTCTGAATAATTCATTTGTGAAATTGAGTGCAGGTGAAACTATGGACATTAGTTCTTGGCACCATATAGGCATTTTTCAGTTATCCTCACATCCACACCATGTTAATGACATATACCAGCAGATTGAGAAGTTGGCATTGATGTATTAGCATATGAATCTTGTATTATTACTTCAAACAACTAATAATCTTTAATCCAATATACTTCAACATCCAGATAAAGCAACTGTAAACAACAACGAAAAAAGAAAATGCACTAAAACGACAAACATGAGAGTAGTGCCATTCCCACAACAAGTTTTCTATTCGTTGCCCAAAAAACATGTTTCAGCCTATTTGGGAGATGGGAGTAGAAAAGAATGGCTAATAATTTATAATTTAATAAATTAAAAACGTATTTTAGTTTTCCTACCCCTTGCTAATTGTAACATGTTTTGTGAACAATGAATGGAGACAAATCAGCTAGTTCCTACAGCAAATTATAGCCTTACATATGATTTAAAAATCATTTTTGGTATATATATATATAGTGTAATTTATGAAACTAAAGAGGTCAGTGTAATTTCATCCACATGATTCTCCCTTTTTAAAAATCTCAAATAGGAGGCAATTAGGAAGGCCAATCCTTATTTAACACGAGGGAAATAATGTTGGCTGATACGGGTGGTGGGTGGTGCCTTGATTTTCTCCCATAAGACAAATAAGCAATATTCTTAAATTTAATGAACCCAAAGTAGGACTCAGACATGTTGCAAAACATGAACAACATAGGTAGGTTCAGTCAGAGACCTGTAGAGGGAGAATTGATCAGAGTAACAAATTCAATTGGCTGGAAACTACAAGATCAACCACAATTATATCATCACAAAAACACAAGGTAAACAAAAATGAAAAGATCTATGCTAGAAGAACAGATACCTAGCTAGCAGTAAGTTCCTAATTTATGCCTATATGGCCAAAAAGGTGCTAGTTGAAACTAAGAATTGCTTGATTTTATTTTGTTGCTTGCTTTCACAGGATCCAGTAGCACCGGTAAGATTGTATTTGGGCTGTCTTCAGGTGTTGAAAGTGGTATTACACTTGAGTCTGATGGTCAAATGATTGGCACCTAAGGATACTACATCCAACCCACTGTTTTCTCAAATGTTCAGGCACAATACTTATAATAATATCTTTATTTCTAGACCAGTAGCAAGATAATGCTAAAACAGAAGTAAATAACCAAAATGATTTCCTCCTTATTATTACAGGACAACATGTTTATAGCAAAAGATGAGATTCAACCTACAGTTAAATTGAACCCTCAAATTTATCAATCGGACAAAATAAAATAAATTTGTCAACCAGCTTATGAGCATGTTCATCAAACCCTAGACAATGAAACAATAAGCTCTATAAAATGAGATGTTCTAACTTGCAAAGAAATCACGAAATAGAGTAATAACTCATCATGTTAAGAAAAACAAGATAGGAGATAGCAGCAAAGGGAAATCAAACACATAATAATACAAAGAATCTCAGCCACTCATAGTGAGGTAGCAGGGTAAATCCAAAAGGGAAATCCAAAAGGAGAAATCAAACACAGTGGTTGTTAGAGTTGGAAAATGAACCGTGAGAAGGGGTAGTTGTTCCAGCTGTGGTGGTCACTGAGGCATCGTTCGTGTCCGCGCCGTGGTGCTCGTCATTCGTGAGTGAGGGGCCGGGGGAGAGGGATGATCGTTTGTGCTCGCCGTTTGATAACTCAGCCTCGGTCTCGTCGTGACGGCGTCGCGGTGGTCTCCGTCTCGGTCTCAGTCTCCGTCGCGGTGGTCTCCGTCACGGTTTCTAGAGAAGGGTTTGTGTGTTTGGGAGATGGAGGATGAGAGGCGGCGAGAGTGAGAGTGAGACTGATCCAGCAGACATTGAGGTGGGTTATTTGAACACTAGCGTCGGCCAGCCGACACTATGATTGATAAATTCAGGTAGCGTCGGCCTATAGCATCGGCCCGGCCGACGCTAAAGCATTAAAAAAATTAAAAAATATTTTCGCGTCCTCGCGACGGCTTAGCGTCCAAGAGGCTGCCGCTAACTCCCGAAATTAGCGTCGGAGTCGTGGCCGACGCTAAAATTTTGCAACTAAATGACTGTTTTCTTGTACTGAGTGAACGAGGATAAATATCATGTGTTATTTTCTCTCCTTTACTCTTGTCTTTAATTTATTTATAATTACTGTTTGTGATTGAAATTGTTTTCTTAACGTCGTTTACTATAAAAACGTTTATAGTGTGCGTCCAAGCTTCAAGCTTACACGCTCTCTGTTTTGCTTATCCTTTTTGCATCCAACATATTACGCAAAGATATCTCTGCTTGCGAAAAGTTTTCAAAAACTTAAGAAATACAATTCTACCCCCTTCGTGTGTTTCAAAAACTTAAGAAACACAACTTAAGAAGTGCGACAGCCCCCAGATACTCCTTATGACGAACGTCAGGATAATGCTTCCATGCCTCCAGGGCCCCCGCCAACATAATGTAGAGGAAGAGAGGGATCGACGACATCCTCGTCTTCTCAACCAGAAAAACAGCACACAAGCAGAAGATATATAGAAATTAGGTGAGATCCTCATTCATAAACACACATATATATATATATATATATATATATATATATATATATATATATATATATATACCTGATGGATGACGGAGTTACAGGAAGGAAGGGGAAAGAGAGCAGGATGAGAGAAATAGGAACATAAACAACTAATTTACATAATGAAAAGATGCAAAACAATAAATTAAAACATGTAAAAGAAAAGGAAAAAGAAACCGAAGCGGAGCGGAGACAGAGCCTCACCAGGACCAGTGGAGGGAGAAGGGAGGACGCAATTAAGTCATGCAAAGGAGGAAAGATTGAAGTTTTACATAAAAGAGAAGATTGGAAGTACATGATTGAAGGATTGAAATCGAAAACAGGGAGAAGAAGAAGAGGGAGAAGGGGCTCACTTTAGATCAGAGCTTCTCTCTCTAAGTTCTCTCTCTAAATTTTCGAATGCCTAAACAAAGGCTCAGCTATCCTATTTAAAGGGAAATTAAAAGCACTATTACAACAGTTTCGGTAACATGACCTAAACTATTATACTAATTGAATGAACAATGCCAGTATCTTGACAAGAACTGTATCCACAGTGTAGGATGGTGTCGGCAAAACAGTGATGGGCCAACAAAGATTGGGCTGGACTTCTATTCATCATCACTCAGATGGACTGTTGTGTCTATACCAAAACAATCATCTTCATTCTGATAGAATGGATTTGAGGTTTCGGAAAGATTTCCTTCGCCTTCATCATCTGATGGAGGAAGGTCTTGGAGGCTTGAGTTTCTTCTGCTTTTGCCAGTCTCACAATAGTTTCTAGATTTTTTACAAAGCTATCCTTGGATGTAGAACTAGCAAGGGCGGCTATGATTTTTTATTTTTGATTCAGAAACTCGCAGGCTTATGGATTGGCTGCTTTCATTCATTTAGGATTTTGTTAAAACCAGATTTTGACATTTTCAGTTGTGGCTGCAGAATAGTTGAACTGCGGCCACCACTTGACATAAGATGCTCACTGGAGAATTGGGAGAATTCCAGGGAAGCTTGACTTCTGGAACTTGTATTGCCAGCTAAACACACATGATAGAGAAAATTTGAGAAAAAGACTAAATTTGCAGGGAACGGACTTGTCGTTACTTCAAAATATTTCTCAAAAGTTTCATATCCCTCAACCACTTCAGGGGCAAGGATTTGTTTGCTTGGTCCGAAAAACTGCCACCAGTGGACGAACCAATTAGGGAATTTGTAGTTGATAACTCTCTTGAAGTATATCAATCATCAATGTTTGAATTGATCATTCTGGTACCAAAACACGTTGTACCAGGCTGTTTCATAATCCTAATAAGTAAAACCACAGGGTTCAAATTCTTGGGAAAACCTTTTAAAACCATTTAAATTCTTTCCAAATTGTTCAGGTGTTAAAACGTTCAAAATCTGGAAAGTTGAATGAGTGTATTTTGATTGGTCCCTGGGATCCCGATAATTTTTAATCGAGATAGAGTCAATATCAATCAATATAAACGCATAAAACTTGCGATTTTTGGAAATACTTGATGGCTTGTAATGAAAGCCGTTTGGAAAAACTTTTCCAGGAACTTTGTTGGGATTATTATCCCAGAAACTTGGTTCCATTTGAAGGACAGGTTGGAATTGATTTTTTGCAACATAATGGGTTGTTGCTGATTTGTTTGTTTTTGCTAATGGGCTATTACCAGGTTTAATTGACTGGATAGGGATAGGTGTTGTTGCCAATTCCTGGATCATATCTTTAAGATTGATTTCCTTGAAAGGGGACGGAGAGCTGGGTTCTTGTTCTACCCGTTCTCCCCAGGTGCCTTTTGGAAGTTTTGTTAGCCCTTGATCTTGAAAAGTTAGCAAAGTTTGAATAGGAATGCCATAATCCTTTTTGGATTGTTTGGATGTTTGGGTTGTCTGGGTTGAAGACCCAGGTTTGGTAGTTTGATGGGTAGAAGACCCAGTGTTTGTTCCTTTCTGAGTTGATGACTTAGATTGGGTGGATGACCCAGATTTTTTGGGAGCAACTTGGCGCGATTTGAGTCCATAGAGGACTAATTTACCTTTACCTTTCTTCCCCATTGCCGAGGAAGCCGCAGATCTCGACATTGTTGCCGTCAAAACCTGTTTACTGTCCCTGTAAATATTCACGAGTAAGGTAATCAGGAAGAGAATTGGAAGAGCCTTTGAGAAATTCAATTTCAAAATCAAAAGCACTTAAAATTGCTTGCCATCTGGCAAAAATATGTTTAGATGCAAGATTTTTAGCATCTTTTGCAAAATGTCTTTTACAGATTTGCAATCTACTCTAACCAAAAACTTTTGATTAAATAAATCAGATTGAAATTTTGAAATGCATAAAATGATTGCCAAGATTTCTTTCATGTCAATTGAATATTTTTGCTGTATAGAATTCCAGTGTTTAGAAGTATATGCAATGATATGCTATTTTCGTGAAATTCTTTGTTTTAGAATTCCACCATAACCAATGTCCGAAGCATCAGTTTCAACAATTTTGAAGGCGGAAGATAAAGGCATGGAAGATCCTTTACTCGAGCTTTAATAATTTGGACAACATGAGTATGTTCATTTATCCAAGGAGGAGGTTCTTTCTTAAGACTATCATGGAGAGGCTTAATAAGATTACTTAAGTTCGGAATAAAATCAGCTACATAATTGAGACATCCTAAGAATCTCTGCAACTGAGTTTTATCAATAATTTGATTGGGAAACTTGTCTGCGAACTCAATTGCTCTATTGATAGGAGTTATTATCCCATGATAAGTATTATGACCAAGAAACCTAACTTTCGTTTGAAAGAGACTAATCTTGGATTTTGACACGGCTAAACCATTTTTCTTAATGATCCCTACAAAGATCCTAAGATGTTTGAAATGCTGGTCAATGGATTGTGAAAAACTAACACATCGTCAATGTGGACAATAGTGAAGTTAGAATAAGGATTGAAGATGTCATTCATGATTTTTTGAAATTTTGAAGGCACGTTTTTGAGACCAAAGGGCATTACATTCCATTCATATTGCCCAAAAGGGACAGTGAATGCTGTTTTGTAGCGATCACTATCTTTAATCTAAATTTGCTAATATCCAGATTTCATATCAAATTTGGAAAAGATTTTGGCGTTGTTTAAGTGATTAAGTAAGTCCTTTTTATTAGGGATTAGATATCTAATTCACTTAAGCCTTTGGTTGAGCGGTTTGTAATTGATGGCTAAGCGAGGGGTTCCATGCTCAATCTCTATCCGCTTGTTATCATAGAAGGCAGAACAAGACCATGAAGATTTAGTTTTGCGAATTAATCCTTTTTTGCAGTGGATCACCAAGCTCCTTTTGGCAGTATTGGAGTAATTTGTGGTTCATTTGGATGGGGCGAGCTTTTGTAGGAATTTGCCTATCAGTGAAACCTTGTTCATAGGGAAAATCAACTACATGTTTCTTTCCATTCCAAAATGCATTAGGCAGATCAGAACAGATTATTTTGTGAATATCATCAAGAAGATCTTGGATCCTTCTTTTGATATCTGGTTGCTCAAGCTTTAATTCAATACTCTTAGAAGAAATTTCTTCTTTCAAGAAATTGATTTGGTTTTGTTTATGGTGAAGGAAATTTAAGTTCCTTACCAAGGGTTTATGAATGAAGGAGAATATTATGGGTTTGCCCAGATGTCGGGTGGTAATTCCTTCATCGGTAATGGTCAAAGGGAAAAGTGACCTTGTGAACGATGTTCCAAGGATCACTTCATTCTTGAGGTCTTTAACCAGTAAAAACGGAGTTTCTAACTTAAGACCATGATTTTCGATAATGGCTTTGGATAGTTTGAAGTTGATCCTAAGTTTTGAGGCATTTGCTGCACTTAACCTTTCAGATGTATTTTCGAAGTATTTGGTAGGGATTAGACCTTCCAAAATACAGTTTGAATCAGCACCACTATCGAAAAGCATTGTAGTTTCAAGAATAAAATCATCAATGATAATTCTAATCTTTATATAAAACTTTTGGATTCTTAATTGATTGACAAGGTTCAAGAATGCTTGATCTTCATCAGTTGGAATCTTTTCGTTTTTGCTTGCATCAGATAAAATCTGATTACAAACACTAGCACTTTTGCCCTTATCAGGTTTAGAAAGGATTTCATTATCTGATGTGGGCTCTGTTTATTGATCATCAAGTTGAAATAAAATCAATTTATGAACAACTTGTTCCTGTTTTATCTCTTTGATTTCTTCTTTGAGATTCTTGATTTCCTGTTGGAGATCTTGAATTGTTACTGGTTTTTGTTGCTTAGATTCCAGGGTTTTGAGGACTGCTTTGAAATCAAATTGATCTTTGATAATGGCTTTTCCTTTAGCCTTAGGCTCTTTCTTCATGGAAGCAGGGAACCTTTCAAAGTATCTTTTCCTGTTCTCTCTCTGAATTTTCGAATAGGGAGAAGGAACACTATAATAGGAATATTATACATTTCTTAACAACGTTAAGGAAAATATTCAATTTTTTGAATGGTTTCATGTTTATGCAGTCAAGAACAATATCGATTATCCTTGGCAAATAACTTTAACTGGGGATAAAATAACTAATGTCATTACAGTATGGCATCTACGAAATGGTGAGTTGGTCAAAGCAGAGTTACCATCAAAGCAGTCTTGACAGGAACTGTATCCACAGTGCAGGTTGGTGTCGGCAAAACAGTGATGGGCCAACAAAGAGTGGGCTGGACTTCTTTTCATCATCACTCAGATGGACTGTTGTGTCTATACCAAAACAATCATCTTCATTCTAATAGAATGGATCTGAGGTTTGGGAAAGATTTCCTTTGTCTTCATCATCTGATGGAGGAAGGTCCTGTTTAGATGAGGAGGCTTGTGACGTCCCAAAGTCCCACTCGAGTAAATCCCATTATTTTAGAACCCAAACATACTATTAATTATAACTTAGCGATTATGCGCTTATTAAAACAACGATAACATATGATCAATTTAAAAGCGCACAACATCAAAGTAAACACAACGGGATAAATGAAACATCCACACACAGTACATATATATATACATGGTGGCCCCATCAGTAGGGCTAAGTGATAGTACAGAAGGAAATAAATAATAAATTGAAAACATAAACAAGGTACATCCAAGGACCTCCAAAAAGAAAATCTCATGGCTTACCAGCACTCTCCCCAGCCCACTCTCAAAATACGTCAAAACCTTTCCACACAATCCTAGAGACGCACTGGCTGGCTCTCACCCTTAGTGGTGAGGATGCTCTGAGCTACCCTGTCCCTCTCTATGAGTGTGCCTATAAACCTGCATAGGCTCATAATCGGATGAGGAACTCAACACTACGATCCTACGCCTTTGAGCTGCCCTCAGGTACCGCTCTATACGCATGCGCTGGCCTCTGTGGATGAAGCCTCTCCTGCTTGATACTACAAAAGACTGGGGTGCCACCCACAAGTAGTCCCGCTCTCTCTGCCTCGGAGGGTGCCACATCCGAGGGAAGGGAAGAAACAGGTACATGCGATAAGGTCTTATGATATCCACATATGATGGTGTGCCGCTCCGGAAGATCAAGCTGACAGGTCCAGTGTAGATGGCCAAAAAGGTCAAGGGCTCCACCTTCCATCCCCTCTCATCATGGTAGACTATCTCAATGTTCCCTAGCACCAGCATCTGCGGTGCCCCCATGATAAACAGGTGAAGCCTCAAGTCCATCCTGATCCTCCGCCAACTGATCGTCTATTAGTAAAACCGAATGTACACATACAAAGAAATATAGGGAGATAAAATATACAACACATCCATAACAGGGATAATGCAATGCAGAACATATAGCAAACACAATCAACTCTCAACATCATGACACCACGATCGTTCCCTAACTAGATGCAGACATACTCTTTCTATGCCCGCCGGTCGGTACTACACACCTTACTAAGGGCAACATCATGTCTGCATATCGGACAACAAGTTGGTTCGTTCCGTTAATTCGTTCCGCTCGCCGTGACCCATAAAAGTGCATCACCGCTCAACTGTCCCAGACAAAGAAGGTTAACTGGCCCTCCTCGAAAGATCCATCGGCACTTGGAAAAACTCAGGGCTCTCGTCAGGATAACCATACTTAGTCAGGACCGCCACGATACGATAGACGCTACCATACCGGTCTCATGTGGGTACACCTGCGTCCAGTATATCCCCAAGGTCTCTCAGACTTTTGCCGCATCTAAGCCTCTCTTTAGCATGTTGAATCTCCAATTACCGGGTCCCATTCCACTCTCCCCAAAGGAATCTTTTTACCGCGAAGCTCCTTGATCCTTCTATCCACTATCCGAGTAGGTAAGGTCTCGTATTCAAGGTTCTCTCTTAACGGGATTGATTTGGGCTCTAACACATGCGATGGATCAGGGTAGTACTTTCTAAGCTGGGATACGTGAAAAACATCATGAAGTCTTAACAAGTTAGGTGGTAAGACTATCTGGTAAGCTACTGGACCAATTAGGCGAAGAATTTGAAATGGTCCAATAAATCTGGGTGTAAGCTTTTTGGATTGAATTGCCCTGCCAATACCAGTCCTTGGAGTAACTCTTATAACACATGATCGCCCTCTTGGAATTCTAAAGGTATCCTCCGCTTGTCAGCATGGCTCTTCTGCCTATCCTTTGCGGTTTTCGTCTTTTCTCGGATCAACTTAACTTGTTCTATTGTCTGTTGTACCAACTCAGGGCCTAACAACTGATTTTCTTCAGTTTCAAACCAACACAGCGGAATCCTACACTTTCTCCCATACAAAGCTTCATACGGCGCCATCCCAATACTTGAGTGATAACTGTTGTTGTAAGTAAACTCAATCAAAGGAAGAAAATTGTCCCAACTTCCCGTGTGTTCCAACACACATGCTCTTAGCAAATCTTCCAACAATTGAATCGTCCGTTCTAACTGACCATCTGTTTGGGGATGATAAGCAGAACTCAACCTTAACTTAGTTCCCAACGCTTCGTTTAAGCTTTTCCAGAACCTCGAAGTAAACCTCGGGTCTCAGTTCGAGATAATACTCGAAGGCACACCATGCAGACATACCACCTCTCTGATGTAAATCTGAGTCAGCCTTTCTAGAGAATAATTCCGGTTGATAGGCAAGAAATGAGCACATTTCGTCAACCTATCTATGATGACCCAAATTGCATCACACCTCTTCTGAGTTCTTGGTAACCCAAAAACAAAGTCCATTGCAATACTGTCCCACTTCTATTTCGGATCATCCAATGATTGTAACAATCCTACTGGTTTCTGGTGTTCAACCTTCACCTTTTGACACACCAAACAGGATAGGACATAAGCCGCAACTTCCTTCTTCATCCCTAGCCACCAGAATAACTTCTTCAGGTTTTGATACAACTTAGTAGCCCCTGGGTGAAAACTTAACTTGCTCTTGTGTGTTGATTCTAAAATCATATTCTTAACTTCACTATCCTCAGGCACACAGACTCTGTCTCCAAACCGAATGAGGCCATCCGAACCACTCTTAAACTCAAACGTTTCACCTTCCTCGATCGACTGGTTAACTTCTTAAGATACTTATCCTCAGCTTGCCTTTTCCAAATTAGATCCAGGAAATCGCTAGTCACCTCGATCTTCCCAAGATTCATCTTATCCTCAACGATTTCCACGTCCATATTCAGATTTGTAAACTGCTTTAACAACTCAAGCTCTCGCACCATCATCGTAGATACGTGTAGGGACTTCCTATTGAGCGCATCCGCTACGACATTTGCCTTGCCTGGATGGTATTGCAGGTCGAATTCATAGTCCTTTATGAATTCCATCCACCTTCTCTGCCTCATGTTCAACTCCTTCTGGTCGAACAAATACTTTAGGCTCTTATGGTCGCTAAATATGCTAAATTTAGCACCATACAGATAGTGTCTCCGTATCTTCAATGCAAACACTATTGCAGCCAGCTCCAGATCATGAGTCGGGCAGTTTCGTTGATGCACTCTCAATTGCTTGGAGGCATATGCCACCACTCTTTCTTCTTGCATGAGGACATAGCCCAATCCTTGATAAGACGCATCACAATACACGTCAATATGTCCTAATGGATCCAGCAAAACCAACACCGGCGACGTGGTCAACCGACGCTAATTCAGCTTCGAGAAACTTTGCTCACAAGCCTCTGTCCACTCAAACGCCTTCCATTTTCTCGTCAATTGCGTCATTGGCAACGCAATCTTAAAGAATCCTTCGATAAATTGCCTATAGTAGCCCGCCAAACCAAGAAAACTACGAACTTCGCTCACAGACCTCGAGCTTTCCCACTTAACCACTGCCTTAACTTTAGCAGGATCCACCATGATTCCACCCTTGTTGATCACGTGTCCTAGAAACTCTACTTCCTCTAGCCAGAATTCACACTTAGATAGCTTCGCATTTAAATGCCTATTCTTCAATACCTGCAACACCACTGGAAGATGCTCTTGATGTTCCTCTTTACTCGGAGAGTAAATAACGATGTCATCGATAAACACGATAACAAACTTGTCTAGGAATGATCGGAATATCCTATTCATATAGTCCACGAGCACAACCGGAGCATTAGTCATACCGAACGGCATAACCAAATACTCATAATGCCTATATCAACTTCGAAAATCAGTCTTCGGTATATCCTCCTTCCTTACTCTGATTTGATGATAACCAGATCGCAGATCGATCTTGGGAAACACAGTTGCTCCTCTCAACTGATCCATCAAATCATCTATCCTCGGCAACGGATACCTATTCTTTAGCGTCACTTTATTTAGCTGACAATAGTCCACACATAACCTTGAACTCCCATCCTCTTTCTTGACAGACAGTATCGGGGCTCCCCATGGCGACGCACTAGGTCTGATGAATTCCTTGCCTAGCATCTCATCCAATTGTTTCTTCAACTCTGCCAACTCTACTGGAGACATTCGATAAGGTGTTATCGAAATAGGTCCAGTTCCTTATACAAGGTCTATGGTGAAATCGATTTCCCTTTCTGGTGGTAAACCTGGAACATCATCTGGAAATACCTCCGGAAATTCCCGCACAATCTGCAGCGCTTCCACGTTCGGAGTTTCATTCACTTCCAAGGAGAATAGCACCACGCACTCTCCAGATCGTACACCCTTCGGAATACCTTCATTAGCAGGCGTCAATCCAGATTGCTCAGAGAAACAAAGAGTCTTATTTGAACAGTCCAATATCACGTGGTTAGCCGAAAGCCAATCCAGGCCTAAAATAACATCAATCTGCTACATAGGCAAACAGACCAGGTCAACAATGAAATGTCTGTTTTCTATTATGATAGGGCATTTCAAACACACAAACAAGGTAGTCAATGAATCACCAGTGGGTGTGGAAACAGTAAGGTCATATGGTAAAGATGAAATTGGTAGCCCTAAATGATCCATGCACTCCATAGAAATAAACGAATGAGTAACCCATGAATCAAACAACACAAATAAGAGTTTGCCTGAAACTAAACACTTACCTTGAATCAGATCTGGGCATTGAGAGGATTCAGCTCCCCTCACGGCAAACACTCTTCTCGTGGCTTGTGGTCTGGCAGCCTGTCCTGTCATACCAGACGGTCGAGCATTCCCTTGCCTGCAGTCCTTAGCCATGTGTCCTTGCCTTCCGCATGTATAGCAAGTTATGGTCCTCCCGGGCTCTTGACTTCTGCAGTCTCGAGCCATGTGTGGTCCCCCACACTTGAAGCAACCTTGCAACCCCTGAGTTGCACTTGGTCCTTGACTCCCAGCCTCTATAGCCCTCTGTGCTGGTCTTTGATATGGCCCCTGGCCACTCTGAAATTTTCTGCCTCTACCTCTCTGGTTACTGCGGATAGGTCCTCCGCTTCTTATTGTCATCTCTATTCTCCTTCGATGTTCTCAATTGCCGAACACCGATCCAGCATGTCAGGGAACACGGTAATCCCCAACGGTACTATAGCCTTCTGAATCTCGTACTTCAGACCATCCTCAAACCTGCGGCACATCCATTCCTCATCTGGGTACCGCTGATAAAACTCTGAGAATTTAAGCAGGTCCTCAAACCTTGCTGCATATTCCACGATTGTCATGTTACCTTGCTTCAAACTTTGGAACTCCTTGTCCTTTTCCCTCTTGGTCATCCGAGGAAAATACTTCTCCAAGAAACATTTTCGGAACATCTCCCAAGTTACGGCTTTTCCTTCAGCTTCGAATAACCTCTGCTTCCCTTTCCACCACATCTCTGCTCCTCCCACCAATATGATAGAAGCATAAGAAACCTTCTGAGCTTCATCACAATGTGTCACTGCGAAGATCTTTTCCAACTCTTCAATCCATAACTCTGCCCCCTCGGGATTGTAGTCCCCGTTGAACTGAGGAGGTTGTCGCCTCATGAAGGCATCCAAACCAGCATCTTCAGTTCTAACATTCCGCTGTTGCTGTTGATTCTCACGGGTCAGCTGAATAAGTTGAGCATTTTGTTGCATTTGCTGTAGCACAGAAGCAGCCATATCCCTCATAATCCTGAGGGTTTCCAGCGACTCAGCTCTATTCCCAGTATGTGAAGCTTCAGCCTCCTGACCTCCATTGGGCCCGGTCCTACCTCTGCCTCTACCTCTTCCTTGAGCCATTGGTTTCTGATTGAAGTAATTGTTAAGTCAGAGTTTCGAACATGATAAGAACATAAGTACATACATCTACTTATCATTCATACAAGCACTATAACAATTGATCACGTTCATTCTACCCCTCTTGACACAGTCGTACTCCCTTGCAGAGATGACAAACTTTGCCAGTTCAACTTCCTAATACCTCACAGTCTTGGTCCCCGACTTCCACAGTCTAGATAGGACCAAACTGCTCTGATACCACCTTAATGTGACATCCCTAAGTCCCACTCAAGGAAATCCCATTATTTTAGAACTCAAACATACTATTAATTATAACTTAGCGATTATGGGCTTATTAAAACAACGATAACATATGATCAATTTAAAAGCACTTAACATCAGAGTAAACACAACGGGATAAACGAAACATCCACACACAGTAAATATATATACATATATATATATATATATATATATATATATATATATATATATATATATATATATATATATATATATATATATACACACACATGGTGGCCCCATCAGTAGGGCTAAGTGATAATACATATGGAAATACATAATAAACTGAAAACATAAACAAGGTACATCCAAGGACCTCCAAAAAAAAACTCTCATGGCTCACCAGCACTCTCCCCAGCCCACTCTCAAAATACATCAAAACCTTTCCACACAATCCTAGAGACGCATTGGCTGGCTCTCACCCTCATTGGTGAGGATGCCCTGAGCTACCCTGTCCCTCTCCATGAGTGCGCCTATAAACCTGCATAGGCTCATACTCGGATGAGGAACTCGACACTACTATCCTACGTCTCTGAGCTGCCCTCAGGTACCGTTCTGTACGCCTGCGCTGGCTTCTGTCGACGAAGCCTCTCCTGCTGGATACTACAAAAGACTAGGGTGCCACCCACAAGTAGTCCCGCTCTCTCTGCCTCGAAGGGTGCCACATCCGAGGAAAGGGAAGAAACTGGTACACGCAATAAGATCCTATGATATCCATATATGGTGGTGTGTCGCTCCGGAAGAACAAGATGACAGGTCCAGTGTAGACGGCCAAAAAGGTCGAGGGGTCCACCTGCCATCCCCTCTCATCACGGTAGACTATCTCGATGTCCCCCAGCACCGGCATCCGTGGTGCCCCCATGATAAACGGGTGAAGCCTTGGGTCCATCCTGATCCTCCGCCAATTGATCGTTTGTTCGCAAAATCGAATGTACACAAACAAAGAAATACAGGGAGATAAGATATACAACACATCTATAACAGGGATGGTGCAATGCAGAACATATAGCAAACACAATCATCTCTCAACATCACGACACCATGGTCGTTCCCTAACTAGATGTACACATACTCTTTCTATGTATGCCGGCCGGTACTAAACACCCTACTAAGGGCAACATCAAGTCCACATATAGAACAACAAGTTGGTTCGTTCAGGTAATCCATTTCGCTTATCGTGACCCATAAGAGTGCATCACCGCTCAACTGTCCCAGACAATGAGGGTTAACTAGGCCTCCTTGGAAGATCCACCAGCAATTGAAAAGACTCAGGGCTCTTATCGGGATAACCATACTTAGCCAGGACCGCCACGACACCATAGGCGCTACCTGTAACACCCCCCTTGGGCATTAAATAGTTAACATGTGCAGAATTAAATTTAAAAGAGAATTGCTGGTTCCTTTCGGAAAAAGGATAATTTATTTTAAGTTGGAAAGCTCGGGTATAAAAATTTTCTGCATAAAACCTCAGAAACTTGATGCACACATCAGAATAATAAAATCACATTATAATTGACAACATACATAAACTGGGTTTATTCATAAATCATAAACAATCACATATAAGTTTTCTTGAAATTGTATTTCATACAGAAGTTCCAACTATACCAAGGTTTTCAAAACCACATCTACCGACTTTTTCAATTTAAACATTGAAAATTCTAAGAGTTGGTTTCATAAAAGAACTCCATGGACAATAGAGCCTACTACTTAGCATACATTGTACCAATGAGACTGAGCCTCGTTGTCCGTAATCCACACATCTTCGCCATCGACATCAAGGAACGCAAGCTACAGGGTTCTGAAGTGACCCAGAAGACCATTGAAAAGCATTTGTACACGTATCCAAAAAACACTACAGGGTGTCCAATATGTACAGGCAAGGGTAAGTAACCAATATATGGATTTAAGCATGACAACTGCATGCACGATACACAAAACAGCATATGAACATATGTAGTATCAACACAGCACAACAGCAGGAGTAACATGGAACAGCACACCAGGTAACAACATGTCCAACATGCATGCCATAAATCGCAATATATCATATTAATCAATTAGCAGCATAAGACATCTTTGAAAGCAAAATAGTGATGTATAATAAGTAAATGTAATCAATAACAGCCATGCAATGCAGTGCCATATACATGAATCAATGCCATATGCCACAAGGGTAAACTCTACCCTTACTCCATGGAGCTAACAAATCGTCGGAGAGAGTGAATGGGAGGACATGTTCCATGTACGCTAGCCATGGGCAAGATGCTATAACATTCGTAACGTGCATGTATCTGGCTTTACAGAAACACTCTCGACCAAACATGAAAAGTGCGGCATGTAAGCCTTTCCAACCCTGATACCTCCAAGATTATTCCAATCGTCACCGTAAGATTCGCACCCGCATCAAGGGGTAAGCTCAACTCCTAGTCTCCAACTCATGCAATGAAATGCCAATGCTTACACAAATCAGATGTGATAAAGCAATGTCTATCAACCGAATAAGCCTCAAGGTTCACTAAGGTTCTCTTCCTTAGGAACTATATGTGTCTTTGTATTTATAAAACTTTTATCCACCGGATAAATCTCATCATTACACAAGAATGTTGCCGTTACAAGGATTTCACAGATATCAAGTGTTTATACTTATTCACTGAATACACCTCATGATTCCTTAGAAATCTTCTCATTAAGAGTTCTTACATGATTTTAAGTGTATTAACATCTTTTATCCATCGGATAAATCTCGTTATTCCTTTGGAATGATCCGGACTACTTCCGCCGACTGTCCCCACAAACCAACACGGGTCTTTTTAGCGTGCTTTGTCCTCACTCACACGCTTTCTGGGAAACTTCCCAGAAGGTCACCCATCCTACAATTTCTCCAAGTCAAACACGCTTAACTATGTAGTTCTTATGCTCTGGGCTTTCGAAAGGGATGAATCTTGTTGGTATAGGTAGTACCAATCAATTCTTATAAGCCTTCCTTTAACTGTACAATCCCATACCTGCACACCCTCAGGATTCCTTCAACTATATAGTCCCATACCTGCACAGCCTCAGGATCTCTCTCATCCCGATCATTACAAGACTGAAACAATCGAACGGTTTTTCTTAGATCCGGACCTCCAGTCCATTATAGAACTACTGTTTCAAAACCAAAACGTTTCATGTTTGTGTTTATGTCTTATGAATCACCTCTCAAGTCCTATGTGTTATGAAGAAGGATTGAGAATCCTCTTAGATAAGTCTTTGATCCTTTCTAGATATTAACTCCATGGATTACCAGTAATGAAAAGGATTGATTCACTTAAGTCTTATGGAGCGAACTAAGTCATCAATGGTATAGTGCATGGTCTTGTTCCATGATATACTATACTTAATTACCTCTTGTCTTCAACTCTAAGTTAATTACTTTAACTTAGGTTTTTGCGCGTAAAACTTTTACGATTTAGAGTTCAAAACTCCCTTTTTGTAAACCAAATCCTTTTTGATTGAAAACTCATGACTTGAAAGAACTTTGTTACTTTGATTAAGGTAAAGTACCTTAACTATTTTGAAAAGGATTTTCCTCGCTAGCTTAGTGTAAAACCATGATCTAAGTTAGTGTAACGGAAATGTAATCTTTATTCAACTTTTTAACTATGGTTCCTTTAATTAACACTTAAGGACAAAGTCCTCTTTATATTTGAAAATGGAATGTTGTCTTAATTCTAAAGTAACTTTCATATTACTTTACTTCCATGAAATCATTTTCATTATTTTTCTCCTTTTAAAACACTTAATTTAATTTAGATGACCTATGGCTAAAGTAAAAAGATATTTTTCACCTTAGTAAACCACTTGAATATTGAAACTCCATTTGATCTTTGGATCAAAACCACTTATTGTTTTTCTTTGAAACATATGTTATTAAAGCACTTTCTTGCTTTCAAAAACTTTGAATGCTCAAGAACAACTCATGTTCTTCCTTTTTCTTAGCCGAGGCCGAATGCTCCCTCAAATGGGATGTGAAGATTTTGCTTCACTAACTTGTCAAGTTATAGCTCAAAATGAGCACAATATAATGATGAACAATAATCATGCATCATTCAATCATAATCAAGCATAAAAATCCTTACTTGATCTAGAGATCAAAGTATGGTTTTTCAACATACATGAAAATATTTTTCATTCAATCACTATCATCATAAACATATGCTAAAGCACACTAAAGCACACTACGACATAAACCATTATTACAATCACAACGAAGCTCAAATAGAGCTACACAATTCAGTCAAGGATAACATATAGTTATTAGGAAAAATCCCTCAGGCAAACTCCCCTTACCCGTTGAAGTTATCCTCCGAGCAAAAGTCGTCTAATCGGCTCGAATCCTCCTAATTCCTCGTCCGATTAATCAATTACAACTACATACACATAGTCAATCCAAACATCAATATTTAACAACACAAATCTTCCTATTCCTACCTATATAGGATTCGGCCATGGAGCTATAAAAATAGCTAGGGATGTCCAAAAATTCCTATCTCTTGGATTCCATCCTTACTAGGTGTGGTAAGGCTAGATCAAAGCCTATTACACCAAAACTTGAACCAAAATCCAATCCACCAACACATGGAGGTTTCAGCCAAGAAAACCTATATGAGCTAGGAAGCTCATTTGCTTTTCAACTCTTGGATCAATGATCCTTAAGTATACACAACACTAGCATAAGTCTTATTACTCAAAACTTGAATAAAAAACTCAACCTTTTTCAAGCTAGGTGGTTCGGCCACTTTAAGAAAAAAAGGCTAGAAAACTTATTTGATTTCATGATCTTGGATAATGAAAGAGAATGATGAAACTAGATCATGGAAATTGATTTCACATTAAAAGGATTTTTCTACATTTTTCTTTGAATTTTCAAAGTTCATGAATCAAAGTTGGATCTTCATGAATCAAGGGATTCAAGAGAAGAAATAGAGAGATTAAGATATGGAGATTGAAGTTACTACCTCCTATATTCAAAGTCTTGAAGAGAAACAACTTGATTTCACCAAAAACTTTCAAGTTTCAAGATCAAAATGAAGAAAAGTGTGAAGAACATATGAAGAACTCTATGAACTTAGAAGAACAAGTGAGAGAGTGAGAGAGAGAGAGAGAGAGAGAGTTGTGTGGCCTAGAGAGAGAGAGAGTGAAGGTGAGATATTATTGTGTCTCAATGGCAAACTTGTAGTTATGCTTAGGACATTTTGTTAATTTTCTTAAAAGATCAGGGGCATAATTGTCATTTCCTTTATAAATATCTAGATATTTTCTAGAAGTAATGATAACACTGGTGAGTCACAGGGTCATTTCATAAATTCTCAGGGGCAAAACGGTCTTTTCATCCTAGGGCAAATGGTAATTATGGAAAAGGTCAGGGGCATTTTGGTCTTTTCGAGTCCAAATAATTTCTACACGTAATTATTACACTGATGAGTCATGGCACGCTTTCCTAGTTGATGTGACATCATGTTTATCCGTTAGCGCTTCCCAGTAAATCCCGTATTCAGCTCCGTTAATTACCCGATTTAGGTGTTCGCCCAAGAAAGTCGTGAGAACTTATTCATTTTGAATTTTTTTTTTTCAAAATCGCCGATATCATTCGCAATTTTATTTAAAACCTAACTATTTCGTTCATGAGTCAAAATTAGGTCTTGATAGTAGTAAAATACTATTGTCAATGAAAAATGCAGATCAGGCTCCGTCTGAGTTTTTGACCAAAATTTAACCATAGCTTCCTACGATAGCGTAGAGCTTGACTATGGCCTCAGATTATTTTATTTCACTCTCTAGACCCTCCAATAAAATTAAAACACATAAATACTGTTTAATTCAAAAATCGGGGTGTTATACTACCATACCGGTCTCATGTGGGTACGCCTACGTCCAGTATATCCCCAATGTCTCTCAGACCTTCCCTTCCGTTTTCTGCACCCGCACTTGGTGCAGCAACCTCGTATGCCTCACAGCATACGGCTCGCCACTTGGCATCAAATGCATATGCTATGCATGTCATCCATCTCTCTTAAGCTGATATCGCAACACATGCAAACTTGCTCTTCGCAACATGAGCTCCAAGCTCCATAGGCACACATACGAGCTCCAAGCTCCCATCATGACCTTATGAGCTCCAAGCTCCACTATACCTCAAATCTCACTCATCAGCTCAACATCCACCACTGGTCAAAGCCCTAATCATGCTAAACCTCCGAATCTCATACATACACGCATTTCCAGATATAATGCAACAGTCATCATTTATCAACATGCTCCATAAAGCAATAAACAACATACATACCAACATTTCATTATCATCAACATATCATGCATCTCTTGCAAATATCAAACATCATAAATAGCAAGTACACATATATCAATGCAAAGCACATATTATCATGCATCACAAATCTGCTAACCTAGGGTATCAAATATAATGGTGATAGCCCAAAGTAGACCAAACCTAGGGTTTAGGTACTTTGTCAGGGCTCAAACTCACGCAGGGTTTAGGGTCCCCCCATACACATAAAACAGACAATGCAGCTATATGAACTACTCTTGCCACCCTGACGTGTGTAACTCTTTCTCCCCACCTGATAGTGAATACGGTGATAATAAAAACATAAAGAGCACTCTTCTGCTCCTCTCCTTGCCTCACAACCTCAGCCCACCCGCTCCAACGGTTCCGAACGTAACTTCCAATCTTGCCGTAATCATGGAAATAACACGTAGACTATAGCATTAGCCCTAATACTACGTTTAAATCGTGAAAAGAAGCTTAAACCAAAAGAGAACATTGTATAGGTACAATGTAGGTAGATACGGAACCTCGGCTTATCATCGTCAAATGACAAAAGCAAACCAGTAGAATTGGAGTAGGAGTCGCGCTGATCACGAAAACACAGTCGGAATTGGAATTGGGCTAACGAACGGATCGCAACTCGAAATCAAAGCTTGGAACCTGTCTTTGGCCTTCTCTCATACTCCTTGGACATCTAAAGTTTGCTAAAGTTCGTCCATGGTGAAAATGAGCAAGTACTTATAGAGGCAAAACTCTGCTACGAATGCTTTAGCGTTCTGGATCTCCACGCTTCAACATTATAACGCTTGAGCGTTGTCTTCCTCAACGCTTGAGGCACTTCCCATCACGTGCCAGCCGCAACAGGTGACCGACACGTGCCAGTTTACGTCCCATCACTGCCAGTCACTGGTCAAAGGGTCCATGCTTGAGCGTCCAAAGCCCTCCGCGCTAAAGCATTAGCACGCTTGAGCATTACACTAGTCCATGCTTGAGCGTTCTGCTCCTGATCCTTTGTCCTTCATTCCTCTATCATCCAATTCATCCCCATCGTTAACATATTCTCTAAACACACTTTCAAGCCATGACAATAATTATTAACAAACGTATACATACTCAATCTAGTCCATCCTTCTCAATTAAGGTTTCCGAAAACTGGGATGTTACAAGGCTTGAGTTTATTCTGCTTTTTCCAGTCTCACAATAGTTTCTAGATTTTTGACAAAGCTCTCCTTGGATGTAGAACCAACAAGGGCGGCTATGATTTTTGATTTTTGATTCAGAAACTCGCAGGCTTCTGGATTGGCTGATTTCATCCATTTAGGATTTTGTTGAAACCAGATTTTGACATTTTCAGTTGTGGCTGAAGAATAGTCGAACTGAGGCCACCACTTGACATAAGATGCTCGCTGGAGGATTGGGAGAATTACAGGGAAGCTTGACTTCTGGAACTTGTATTGCCAGCTAAACACCCATGATAGAGAATATTTTGAGAAAAAGACTAAATTTGCAGGGAACGGACTTGCCGTTACTTCAAAATATTTCCCAAAAGTTTCATATCCCTCAACCACTTCAGGGGGAAGGATTTATTTGTTTGGTCCGAAAAACTGCCACCAGTGGACGAACCAATTAGGGAATTTGTAGTTGATACCTCTCTTGAAGTATATCAGCCATGAATGTTTGAATTGATCATTCTGGTATCAAAACACGTTGTACCAGGATGTTTCATAATGCCAATAAGTAACACCACAGGTTTCAAATTCTTGGGAAAACTTTTTTATAACCATTTAAATTTTTTCCAAATTGTTCAGGTGTTAAAACCTTCAAAATCTGGAAAGTTGAATGAGTGTATTTTGATTGGTCACTCAGATCCCAATAATGTTTATACGATACAGAGTCAGTATCAATCAATATAAACTCATAAAACTTGCGATTTTTGGAAATACTTGATGGCTTTTAATGAAAGCCATTTGGAAAAACTTTTCCTAGAACTTTGTTGGGATTATTATCCCAAAAACTTGGTTCCATTTGAATGATAGGTTGGAATTGATTTTTTGCAACATAATGGATTGTTTCTGCTTTTTTTGTTTTTGCTGATGGGCTATTATAAGGTTTAATTGACTGGATAGGAATAGGTGTTGTTACCAACTCCTGGATCATATCTTTAAGATTGATTTCCTTGAAAGGGGGCGGAGAGTTGGGTTCTTGTTCTACCCGTTCTCCGCAGGTGCCTCTTGGAAGTTTTGTTAGCCCTTGATCTTGAAAAGCTAGCAAAGTTTGAATAGGAATGCCATAATCCTTTTTGGATTTTTGGCTGTATGGGTTGTCTGGGTTGAAGACTCAGGTTTGGTAGTTTGATGGGTAGAAGACCCAGTGTTTGTTGCTTTCTGAGTTGATGACTCAGATTGGGTGGATGAACCAGATTTTTTGGGCGCAACTTGCCGTGATTGGAGTCCAAAGAGGACTAATTTACCTTTACCTTTCTTCCCCATTGCCAAGGAAGCCGCAGATCTCGGCATTGTTGACGTCAAAACCTGTTTACTTTCCCTGTAACTATTCACGAGTAAGGTAATCAAGAAGAGAATTGGAAGATCCTTTGGGAAATTTAATTTCAAAATCAAAAGCACTTAAAATTGCTTGCCATCTGGCAAAAATATGTTTAGATGCAAGATTTTTAACATCTTTTTGCAAAATGTCTTTTGCAGATTTGCTATCTATAACATCCCAATTTTCAAATCGGTAAATTATCCAAATCTTATCTGAGTCATAGTGGCAAAGTTAGAAATACCAAGATATTTTGGAGAAGTAATCATGACTACTATAGAAAACTAATCATGACATGGATAACTCATGATGATGAGTCATGGTGGAGTAATCATGATGGTGATAAGTCATGGTAATGACTCATCCTTTGACTAATCACATTCAGGAACAACGTCTCTCGTCCGGTGTTTGATTTTATCTTTACGTATCCACTTTTTGGATACCACACAGATATTGTTTTACTCTACATTACTAGTAGAGAATTATGGTTAAGGTTTAGGTTGAAGACTCAGACGAAACCCGGTCTTCGTACGAGATCACCGGAACCGGTAACGGATAAGCCTCACGTCGCTTTCATGCCACCTCACCTAGACACCTCACCATCTTATCCATATGTAATCATTACATGGTGACTCATCACCATAGTAATGATGACAAGGGATGAGTAACATAGGTGACTCACCATAGTCATGATGACCTAGTGTAGAATGACAATTTTGCCCCTAAAGGAAATGACGTTTTTGCCCTTAAGTAAGTTTTATCACATCCTTACCTTTCCTATATATATATATATATATATATATATATATATATATATATAGCCCACGCCATTCCCCTCATCCATTCCTATCCCACTTTTCTTTCTTCTTCACCTTATTCTCCACTTCAAAGTCTTCAAGGTTCCTACTTCAATTTCTCTCCATTCTTCAAGGATTCTTCAAGAACTTTGAGAAGTAAACTTGACAAGCTTAATCATCTTCATCATCTAGGACTCTATGCCCTTATAGTTCGAGGGTGACTTCCTACCTTGGAAAAGGACTACTTCACAGTTGAGTTTGAGGACAGTATTGCCAAGGGCCAGGAACTTAGTTGTGCATGTAGAATAGGCGATGATCGCTAGTTGTGATACTTTGAGGTTGATTGTTGTAGAATAGACGATGATCTCTAGTTGTGATACTTTGAGGATGACTGTTGTAGAATAGGCGATGATCCATAATGGTGATACGTTGAGGTTGATTGTTGTGGTGAACTCGAGAGATGGATGTGTTTGCTAATTGTGTGCTATTGTATATGTTGATGTGTTATATGCTACGTGATTTCTCTTTTTTATGATAGTGTAGCGTTTCTTACCTCCTATGCATATTTCTCTATGTTTACATATATGTGGTTGTCTGGATCGTGATCCGAAGACGGAGGTGCCGATTGGTCATCGGAAGTGCTGCAGCAGGTGGAGCTGACCCAAGGTGTACTCTATCGTTAGTAACAAGTGTGGTGTCAGCGCTTCTCAAATAGATAGAGATCTCAAAGGTATCTTTGAGTCTCTTGTGAGTTGTACCACAGCCAGTGGGGTGTTTATGTTTGTTTTTGTTATTTTTACGCCATGGTATCCAGGCGAAACTCTGATGTGAAATTCTTGAACTGTGATAAGTTCTTATCTGCTTAACTGTTGATGTGAAAATTTTTGGCTGTGTTTTAAGGTATCAGAGAGAGTGAAGTTAAGTTTTGAGAGCGTCTAATGAGACTATCCTACGTAAGTGGGTCGTCTCACTATCTACTCTAACCAAAAACTTTTGATTATGTAAATCCGATTGAAATTTTGAAATGCATAAAACGATTGCCAAGATTTCTTTCTTGACAGTTGAATATTTTTGCTGTTTAGAATTCCAGTGTTTAGAAGTATATGCAATGATATGCTCTTTTCCTTAAATTCTTTGTTTTAGAATTCCACCATAACCAATGTCTGAAGCATCAGTTTCAACAATTTTGAAGGCGGAAGATAAAGGCATGGAAGATCCTTTACTGAGCTTCAATAATTTGGACAACATGAGTATGTTCATTTGTCCAAGGACGAGGTTCTTTCTTAAGCCTATCATGGAGAGGCTTAATAAGATTACTTAAGTTCAGAATAAAATCAGATACATAATTGAGACATCCTAAGAATCTCTGCAACTGAGTTTTATCAATAATTTGATTGGGAAACTTGTCCGCGAACTCGATTGCTCTATTAATAAGAGTTATTGTCCCTTGATAAATATTATGACCAAGAAACCTAACTTTCGTTTGAAAGAGACTAATCTTGGGTTTTGACACGGCTAAACCATTTTTCTTAATGATCCCTACAGAGATCCTAAGATGTTTGAAATGCTGGTCAATGGATTGTGAAAAAACTAACACATCGTCAATGAAGACAATAGTGAAGTTAGAATAAGGATTGAAGATGTCATTCATGATTTTTTGAAATTCTTAAGGCGCGTTTTTGAGACCAAAAGGCATTACATTCCATTTGTATTGCCCAAAAGGGACGGTGAAGGCTGTTTTGTAGCGATCACTATCTTTAATCTCAAGTTGTCAATATCCAGATTTCATATCAAATTAGGAAAAGATTTTGGCATTGTTTAGGCGATTAAGTAAGTCCTTTTTATTCGAGATTGGATATCTAATCCACTTAAGCGCTTGGTTGAGCGGTTTGTAGATGACTAAGCGAGGGGTTCCACGCTCAATCTCTGCCTGCTTGTTAACATAGAAGGCAGAACAAGACCATGGAGATTTACTTTTGCGAATTAATCCTTTTTGCAGAAGATCACCAATCTCCTTTTGGTTACATTGGAGTAATTCATGGTTCATTTGTATGGGGCGACCTTTTGTAGGAATTTGCCTATCAGTGAAACCTTATCAACTACATGTTTCTTTCCATTCCAAAATGCATTAGGCAGATCAGAACATATTATTTTGTGAATATCATCAAGAAGATCTTGGATCCTTCTTTTGATCTGGTTGCTCAAGCTTTAATTCAATACTCTTAAAAAAAATTTCTTCTTTCAAGAAATTGATTTGGTTTTGTTTATGGTGAAGGAAATTTAAGTTCCTTACCAAGGGTTTACGAATGAAGGAGAATATTATGGGTTTGCCCAGATGTTGGGTGGTAATTCCTTCATCGGTAATGGTCAAAGGGAAAAGTGACCTTATGAACGACATTCCAAGGATCACTTCATTCTTGAGGTCTTTAACAACTAAAAACGGAGTTTCTACCTTAAGACTATGATTTTCGATAATGGCTGTGGATAGTTTGAAGTTTATCCTAAGTTTTGAGCCATTTGCTGCACTTAACCTTTCGGATGTTTTTTCGAAGTATTTGGTAGGGATTAGACCTTCCAAAATACAGTTTGAATCAGCACCAGTATCGAAAAGCACTGTAGTTTCAAGAATAAAATCATCAATGATAATTATAATATTGATATAAAACTTTTGGATTCTTAATTGATTAACAAGGTTCAAGAATGCTTGATCTTCATTAGTTGGAATCTTTTCGTTTTTGCTTTCATCAGATAAAATCTGATTACTAACACTATCACTTTTGCCCTTATCAGGTTCATAAAGGATTTCATTATCTGATGTGGGCTCTGTTGATTGATCATCAAGTTGAGATAATATCAGTTTATGATCAGCTTGTCTCTGTTTTATCTCTTTGGTTTCTTCTTTGAGATTCTTGATTTCTTGCGGGAGATCTTGAATCGTTACTGGTTTTTGTTGCTTAGATTCTAGGCGTTTGAGGATTGCTTTGAAATCAAATTGATCTTTGATAATGGCTTTTCCTTTAGCCTTAGGCTCTTTCTTCATGGAAGCAGAGAACCTTTCAAAGTATCTTTTCCTGTCCTCTTAGTCAGGAATAGAATTTATGACTTCAAAAAGGAGATCTTGCTCCTTAGTCAAGACATTAATTTCATGAGATGAATCAGAATCTTGGTTTCCAATATCATCTTCTAAAATATGATTAAGATTTTCAGAAGAATCAGTATCTGATCCATCCGAATCATCTGACTCTATTAAGAGATTGTTCAGTTGTTCCTCAACTGATGGTTCAAGGTTTAAGGCTTTAATTTTCTTCTTAAGCCTACAGTATTTGCTAATATGGCCTGGTTTGCCACAACTATAGCAAATAGTTGCTCTTTTGGGGATTGCAATATCAAATGCTTGTTTGGATTAAAACTCTTGTTTGAGTTTTCTGGGTGGAATATTCCTTTTGTACCTAGTATACTTGGTATAATTTGGCTTATAGGTTTTATTCTCTTGACGCTTGTGCGAAGATTTGTATGAAGATTTTGGTCTGTCTTTTGGACAAGGAGGCATGCCAAATTGTTGACAAAAAGATCCTAGATCCTTTTTTGCTGCTTTCTCCTTTTGGAATTGGTTACGGACTCTATCCACTTGACAAAGTCTCGTGCCAATTTTTTGGATAACTGCAATGAGTTGCCCATAAGTCAATTGGTCATAAGGAATTTTTCCATTAGGGGCGTGAGCCTTGAGCTCATCCCTAACAATGTCTCCTAATGTAGTAGGAAGACCTGTTATGAATTTTTCTTTCCAGAGATGATGCTGACAGTCTTCTCTGGTGTATACCCTTGTTAGGAAGGTATCTCTATACCACCTAAAATCTAATAAGGATCTACATTTAAGATTGGATAATAACTTAGCAGACTTGTCTTTCCAGACTGATGCATTGCCGATAAAATGTTCAGCAATTGAGAAGATTAGGGTGTTAACTGCATCTAGAATAGGTTCACCATCATTCGTGATTGGTGTTCCATCTGCCTCAGTTTTTATAGCAGTAAAGACTCTTTCTTTCTGCTCATCAATGAAAGAATGATCCCACCATCCTTTTAGTTGACCAGTAAATCCTGCTGCGAGGATATTACAGATCATTTCTTCGGAGGCATTATTTGCAGCTTAATAAGCTATTGCCATCATTGTCATATGCTGCAATGTGGTCAAGATTTGGTATTCGCCTTGGCTATCTATGTTCCATTCATACATGTTATTTGCATTAAAACTTTTGAAAGTTGGAGGTTTTTCTTCTAAGAGCAAATCTGGGGGAGTTGCTCTAGGATAGTAAAGTTTTGTAGGTTTTTTCCAAGGTTTGGTAAAAACCGGATTAAGGTTAAGAAGAGGTTTGTTTATCTCCTTGGTTTTAGATGAAGAAGCCACAAATTCTGGTTCTGAGCTATCTTCATTAAGGACATTCATAGTTTGATTTTTATTCCTTAAATTATAAGGAACTTGAGTTTGAGGTTGATCCGAAACCTGTGGCGAATCTGGGACCACAAGGTTTTGTAGTTTCTCATCAACCCTGTTGATAAGGTCTACCATAGATTCTGTTTTGACCTATGGGTTATGAAGAAGCTTTAGGCTTTCCTTAAACTTCTTGGAAACCTTGAAGGGTTTGAAGAGGGGTTTATCTAAGGGTTTGTCTACTTCCTTCTTTGTTGCTGAAGAGGATGCTAAAGCAGGGACTTCTTCTTTTGTTAATTTAGTACCTAAAACCTGAAGATACTTGTTTGTATAATTGGACTACTCCATTAATTTCGGGATGTCTTGAGTAGAAATTGGCTCATTTACATTCTTTGTTTTGAATGAAGAGGCCCTGATTGGTGTTTTGTTGTCATTTGGATCTTTAATTCCTGGGAGTTGGAAAGAGTTATTTGGTGGTAACTCTGCTTTGACCAACTCACCATTTCGTAGATGCCATACTGTAATGACATTAGTTGTTTTATCCTTAGTTAAAGTTATTTGCCAAGGATATATAATCCATATTGTGCTTGACTGCATAAACATGAAACCAATCAAAAAATTGAATATTTTCCTTAACGTTGTTAAGAAATGTATAATATTCATTTTGAATGTTTTCTCTATTTGTTCCTTGATAATGTTGAAAGAACCACTCCCTTTGAGGTTTCCATTCCTCGGAGTAAAAGCTCTTTCTAAGGGATTGCTTATCAATAATGAACTTATAAATCATTATAAGACTCATTAAGGGAAGAATAAGTTGGAGACTGAATAGATTTCTGATCATCTTCGGTCTGATAAAGTGGTCTCGGGATACTAGATGATGTATCTAATCTCTGTAAGTTTATAGTTTGGTTTGAAGCTTGGGACAAAGTTGAAAAAGATTGCCTCGATGGGACATCTCTGAAATCTTCAGATCTTATACTGTTTGCTCTGTATGAGCTAAATGAGTTTCGCCTATCAAAGACTAACTCAACTTGCCTTGATTGGGACTGGACTATCCTGTTGATGTCCGATGACTCTCTTGGTAAGGTTGGTGTTGCCTTATTCAAGATCCATCTTTCTGGTAAGACTACGTCTTTCTAGAAAATTGTCTTTGGAACTATGACGTTTGCTTTCGTCAGGTCCCTGAGAAACAAAGTTGTTTCTCTAGTTGTTTTTGTTTTGAGGAGTTTAGAATTACATGAATTCATTACCTTGTATTGAATTCTGTAAAGCAAAGCCGCTAGGATAGATCCAGGTTTCATATCTAAACCACAGATCTTGATGTTTAAGAACAAAGAATCCAAGATATTTCTATCTTGTAAACTCAGAGTTCTATTTGGGTAACACTTAAAATAAAATGGACCTTGACTTAGGCTAGTTTCTACAGTGCCTAAAAGAGAATCTTGAAATTTGTTGTGCCTAATATCCCTTAAGCACATTAAAATTGAAGCATTTAACCCTTCACGGATTAAAGGTTTTACAGCTACCTGAACACATCCTATGTGTAGGTATCTATACTTTTGTTTGTGGGTTTTGATTGTTGCTATTGAGAGAAGATGGAATTCATCACCCTCTAGGTTGATTGGAATGTTTTTCTCTACAGTCTTTATGACATAGTCAAGATGCAAAAAGAATTTGCCTTCTGGTTTATAGAGTTCTTTTGTGGGAATTTGCGGGATTTCCCAGTTATCAATATCTTGATTCATATTTTCAAAATAGATTTCCTCTTGGAAAATACTGTTTGGATTGGTAAGAATCTCAGATTCCTGAAGAGAAGAAGAAGAAGAAGGTTGGGAGGAGCGGAAGGAGAGCTTAGAGAAGGAACGAGACAACATGATTTTCATGATTCTGATATCATTGCCTTCCTTTGATTCCATAGAAACAATAATATAGATCTAAGCTATATATTTCTGAATATTTTCATAAAACTGTACAAAACTAAAAAGTGATTTGAAAACACATACAAAAAAAGAAGCATTAAAACTTATTATTCCTAACCAAGGCTACAACTTTCCATCTTAATCAAAAGCAACCGGAGCATGCTAATACTTTACTTATCTTGTTTAAGCATGGTCGAATTAGACTTACTGCCTCTTTTACCACTACGAGGACTTACTACTACAGCTTTAACAAGATAAATCAAATATATGCATATGGTTCTTACCCAGTTAAGAGGTGCACCAACCAGTTAAGCATAATAATTTCTAAGAGAAGATATGAGGCAGAGCCTTCCATAAACATAGAGAAGATAGGAGGCGGAGCCTTCCATAAACATAAAAAACTCTTCTTTTTTTTTTTTATTCAGAAAGATAAGATCTCATATCCATTATACTGTTCCTATTTTCCCATCGGGCTCTAATACCAGATGGATGACAGAGTTACAAGAAGGACGGGGGAAGAGAGCAAGATGAGAGAAATAGGAACATAAACAACTAATATATATATATATATATATATATATATGGCAATCATATATCTCATGTTATTCAATACCAAAATATAAATATATGATCATCTGGTGCAGAATAACGTTTCAAAATGCATATATGCATGCGCAACAAAAGTCATGTAATGTAATGGACACGACACATGCCATATGCAACAATGGTAAGACTCAGACGCCATGGAGCTAAACAATCGTCGGAGAGAGTGAATGGGAGTACATGTTCCATGTACAACAGCCAAGGGACAATGCTATAACATTCGTAACGCATGCTGATCTGGCATTTACGAAAACACTCTACATCAATCGTGAAAAGTACGACATCTAGTCGATGATATCGCTGTATTGCTCGAAGTCGCCACGACACAAAAAGAGCTACCAACTGGTCACATGTAAGTCTTTTCAACCCCAATACCTCCAAGACTCTTTAAAACGT
Source organism: Ammopiptanthus mongolicus (assembly GCA_039655645.1). Lineage (NCBI taxonomy): Eukaryota > Viridiplantae > Streptophyta > Magnoliopsida > Fabales > Fabaceae > Ammopiptanthus > Ammopiptanthus mongolicus. The sequence continues at coordinate 35,437,735 of CM077350.1, forward strand.
CACCGTAAGATTCACACCTGCATCAAGGTGTATGCTCAACTCCTAGGCTCAAGGCCTTACAGACTTACGAAACATAATACCAATATTGACACACAGAAGATACGATGAAATGTCTATCCACTGAATAAACTCCAAGATTCACTAAGGTTCTCTTCCTTAGGAACTTCACATATTTCAAGCATTTTAACTTTTATCCATTGGATAACTTCAAGGTTCGCTAAGATTCTTTTCCTTTGTAACTTCACATATTTGGAGTGTTTTAAGCTTTTATCCACTGGATAACTTCACATATTTCCTTAGCACACTAACACACTCTGCTTCAGCCTGGATGACTGATACTCTCCGCTCATACTTGTTGTGAAGCACTAAGAACCTCGCAAGATTGGGGCTTCTCGTTCTTCCATTGGCATCGGGCTCATACGGAGTGCCATCCATCTCGTGTTCAGTTGGTTCCACCACCGGGTCTTCTCATAATATAAGAGAACATACAATGTGGAGGTTATAGGGGATAAGAACTACATCTCATCATAAATAGGGATAAAGGTAAAGCAGTCAACATTGATATCACAACCACACACAATCATCACCAACAACCATCCTCGGGGTTTATTGAACTTAACTAATGGTCTCACAATCTCATGCACCTAGACCTTACATGAAGACGCGGCCACATTCCTACGTCACAATGTATCCCCTACCAAGCAAGATGAAAGTCAAACGTCATCCGAGCAGTAGATTCTGTTACACTCACAAGTACATTACATCCTTTACCAAGCAGGATGCTCACCCCTACCAAGCAGGGTCACAATATTCCCCATTCCCGATAGGAATAGCTGTCCCGATGTCGGAATGGGCATCAGAGGTCTTAGAAGCTCTCAGTAGACGTACCAAGCATCTATCCGTAATTCCGGTTTGACCTCGCGTAATCCCAGATTCACGCGACTGTGACATCACCACATAATGCAATCTAGCATGAATCCTCACGACTCATTCCGATCAATAGCTTAGCAACTCAACCTCATCGCCTGACACACAGAACACTAACACTCCCTACCAAGCAGAGTGTTCACGACTATCCATAGTCCTCAAATCATTCCATCAGGTTAAGTACAGTAGGTTATTTCCACCAAATGATCTTATCTCACACATCACCCAGTTCACAATGATCATCTCTTAGCTCTAGGCATACCAACATTGACATATGCAATATCATATTATCACGCAACATGTTATCATCATATCACCAAATGAGACATTAAAGCATCTTATCACAATCATGATAAAACACATATCCACAATCATAATGAGCATGATAAACATACGACCTCAATAACCGTAGTATCAACCTATGTGATAAACCTACAATGCCAAACCCTACATTGATACCATTTTACGGTAACTGCCAATGTGGACTTCGGTGTTGTCGGTTACTCAACCACTAGTAGGGTTTAGGATCCCCTACGCATATCAATGTATCCTACTCTACTCCTGCCACTCCGACGAGTGTGATTCTTTCCCCTACCTTAGAGCGATTGATGCACAAATCACGAACTCGACCATCGTGAGCTCTCCACCACCACAACCCCCACGCAGTTCTCCTCATAACTACCTCACAGCCGCAGCTGTCACCTCCGCCACGAGCATTGTCGCGACCTCAAACTTTGCCCTAATCATGGAAACAACGTATAAAACACATTGTCAACCCTAGGGCAATACCAAAACAAATAAAGATTCAAGGGAAAAGCTCAAAGAACACGAAGAATACACAGAACACTAAGATCGACATGTTAGAGATTCGAGCTTACCTTCGAGAAATCGAGAAACCAATTGGTGAAATTTGTATTACTCGAAGCCCTGATCGCAGTGATGTAATCGGAATCACGATTCGATACCTCAATCTTCCCCGAGATCACTTTCTCTCTCTAAGACCTTGCATTCTCTCTCTCTGGAGCTCTCAAACTCTGAAATTCGCTTCAGTTTTGTTCCCAAGTGAAATGAGAAAGAAAAACTTAATTCATGATGTCAGCCTGTCCACTCTTAGGCGTGGGAAAACTCAACGCTTTAGCGTGGGTACGCTCTGACATGGGATTTTCCCATGCTTGAGCGTGGCACGCTGATCACCACGTCTCTGCCACGCGTCGTGTGCGCGCTGACACGTGCACCTCCATGCGTACCCCTTTCCATGCTTTGATGTACAACTACCCATGCTCTGACGTCAATGGTCAACGTTTGAGCGTGGGGTTTCTCAACGTCCAAACGTTGGATGCTGATTAGACCTATGCTTTCACAATTTTCCACTTTCTAAGCTTAATCCAAGGCCAAATTGTCCCAAATTTGAACCATGGCTTCCTCAACACATAAGGAACATATTTAAGCCCTTAAACATGCTTAACATATGCCTTACACACTAATCAAGAAAATGGGGTGTTACATTACCACCCCCTTAAAAGAAATTTCGTCCCCAAAATTTAGCATACCGTAGAAAAGATGAAGGTATTATTCTTGCATATCAGCTTCTCCTTCCTAAGTTGCATCGCCTATAACTCCATCCCACACTGCCTTCACTAAGGGAATGTGTTGATCATAGAGTTCATTAACTCTTCGATTCGCTATTCTCACTAGTAAGGCTTCATACTCTAGGTTTTCTCTCAACTGTATAGACTCGGGTTCAATGACATGAGAAAGATCGGCATAATACTTTCGGAGTTGTGACATATGGAAGACATCGTGAAGGTTTGACAGATTTGGAGGTAACGCAACATGATAGGCTACTGGACCAATTCGGCGAAGAATTTGAAATGGCCCAATAAACCTCGAAGTAAGCTTCCTAGACTTGATAGCTCTGCCAATACCTTTTCTAAGTGTAACTTTCAGATGGACGTGGTCTCCCTATTGGAATTCTAGAGGCCTCCTTCTTTTGTCATTGTAACTCTTTTGCCTGTCCTAAGCTGCTTTCATCTTTTCCCGGATAATCTTCACTTGCTCCGTTGTCTGTTGAATCATGTCTGACCCTAGTATTTGACTTTCTTCTGTTTCATACCAGCACAACGGTGTTCAACACTTCCTTCCATATAGAGCTTTAAACGATGCCATATCAATGCTTGTGTGGAAACTGTTGTTGTATGTAAATTCAATCAGAGGTAAGAATTTGTCCCAACTTCTTGTATGCTCATGTACACAGGCTCTCAATAAGTCCTCCAATGATTGGATTGTCCGCTCAGACTGGCCATCTCTCTGGGGATGGTAGGATGAACTCAACCTCAATTTGGTTCCCAATGCACTGTGCAGCTGTTTCCAGAACCTTGCTGTGATCCTCAGGTCTCTGTCTGATATGATGCTTGCAGGTACTCCATCCAACCTCACTATTTCTATGATGTAGATCTGCGTCAGCTTCTCTAATGCGTAGCTTTCCCCAATTGGCAGGAAATGGACATATTTCGATAGCCTATCGATGATTACCCATATTGCGTCATGCCTCTTCTGGGTCCTTGGTAATCCTTCACAATATCCATTTCAATCCCAACCACTTCCATTTAAGGATATCCAGTGATTGTAGTAATCCTCCAAGCTTTTGATATTCAATCTTCGCCTTCTGACGTGTCAAGCACGACAGCACATATTCTGCAACTTCTTTCTTCATCCCAGGCCACCACAACATCTTCTTGAGATCTTGGTACATCTTGGTCACTCCCGGATGAAAACTTAACTTACTCTTTTGTGCTTCCTCCAAGATCATCCGCCGAATTTCCTTATTGTTTGGTATACAGATTCTATCTTTGAACCTAATGATTCCATCTGCATCCACCTGAAACTCTGAAGTTCATTGATTGAGAATTAAGCCTTTCATGTCTTGAATATACTGATCCGTCTCCTGTCTCTCCTTGACTACATTGAGAAAATCACTGGAGACAGTGAGTCTTCCTAGACACATCTTACCTACGAACCATTGTCCTCCCAGGTTCAGATCCTTGAAATGCTCCACCAATTCAACTCTTTGGCCATCATGGCAGATACATGCAGAAATTTCCTACTCAGGGCATCCGCTACCACATTAGCCTTCCCTGGATGGTAATGCAGCTCAAACTCATAGCCCTTAATGAATTCCATCCATCTCCTCTTTCTCATGTTAAGCTCTTTCTGATCGAACAGATATCTCATACTTTTATGGTCACTATAGACACTAAACTTGGCCCCGTAGAGATAGTGTCTCCACATCTTCAAAGCGAATACTGTAGCTGCTAGCTCCAAGTCATGAGTCGAATAGTTCCTTTCATGGATCCTCAACTGTCTTGAAGCGTAAGCTACAACTCTCCCTTCTTGCATGAGAACACATCCTAGACCTTGATATGATATGTCACAGTACACCTCGAACTGCCCCAGAGGGTCTGGTAACACCAACACTGGTGGCGTAGTTAACCTCTTCTTCAACTTCTGAAAACAGGCTTCACATTCCGTGGTCCACTCGAATGTCTTGCCTTTCCTTGTCAGTTGCGTCATAGGTCGCGCAATCTTCGAGAAACCTTCTATGAATCTTCTGTAGTACCTAGCTAATCCAAGGAAACTGCTTACTTTGCTCACCATCTTTGGACTTTCCCACTGGACTACGGTAACACCCCACTTTAGAGGTCACAATTTTTTAACCCAAGACAAAATATAAATGTGGAAATTTCAAGAGCATACCGAAAATTTGGGTTTTCGTTTTTATACACAAGGTCTGAATTACATTTAAGTATACTTGTAATCATAAGGATATATATATATATACCACAAATGGTATTAGAATAAATAAAGCTTCCCAAAATATATTAGTAGTTCTCAAAGCATCCAACTATAGAAGGAAGGTAAACAACATAAGGAAGAACTAATCCTACACTGCTGGAGACGCAGCTCCACAAGGAAAAAGGGGAAGGGACATACAGACACAGGGGAAACACTAGAGACTGGCAAAAAACAAGTACCATACTACTCATCGGAGTAGTACTCCTCTGGGTCTTCCTCCATCTCAAGTCCTCCTTAAGTACCCCCATCGCCTCCAGGGGTCCAGCATCGTAGCCACTCATATACTGCTCAGCCAACCACAACATCTCATCGTCGTACCTCGTCCATGGCATCCCAACACTCATACTCGTGGAAACTGCCTTAGGTACAACCCCCGGCACATACTCTAGGGCTTTTTCGTCATCTTCCTCCATCTCCTCATCGTCAGACAAAAGAATGACAAGGGGAGTGAAGAAGAATACCCGAGCATGATGCGATGTGCTCTTCTGAGCAGTAACCCGCATGTTTACCCGCTGATGGGGAACATGAGGGTGCAGCTCAGAGGGTACGAAAGCAGATTCGGATACTGGAATGGGTAAGACCGATGGCCCGACGGAAGAAGGTGGATGAGCAGATGTAGAGGGTACAACAGGTGGTGACGGCTGTGGAATGGGGTCCACGAAAATGCTCCCTAGCTCCATAGGCTAAACAGCAGGGCGTGGTAGTGGTGGCTGTGACAAACCACAAGCAACTCCTCCACGACTCCCGCCTCCCCGTAAAACTAGCAGCTCCGGTATAGGTGTGTGCCCATCCGAGTGAACTGTCCATGCCTCGTCTCAGTCATAGAGAACCAAGTCCATAAGCAGGGATGATGATGACTCGCCAACCATGACTACTCACCATAACAAGATGAAAACCACGCGAGTAGCGTAACAAACAAAAGTATTGAGGTGAGATTCCGCACATCATACAACCAGAATAGCAGTGATAAAAGTCACGCACACACAACACCCAATCAGAATATAGTGCATGGGCATACACAACATACCAACTAGTCACATGGTATCACAGTTAATATATCAATCAACAACAGTATGGGTCAATCATCAACTCAAGTATACAATGACACAGTATGCAACATGACTCAGAGCCCTACTCTGTGGAGCTAAACATAACAAGAGTGAGTGACTAGGAGAACATTGTCTCTGTTATCTCAACCCCACAGTGCCACGTCAAAACATCGCAATCGTTATAACAGATCACGCCAGACATTCTTTACTCAAATCATGGTTTGTCCGGTGCCCAATCAGGACGTCAGTGCTTTTCGACAGGTACCCACAACATAGAGTAGCTACTCTCTAGCTACATGTGGTCATCCCAACCCCAACGTCGTTAAGATCTCCAATAATCGTACCCGCACAAAGGTGTAAGCTCAACTCCCAGGCGTAACACCCAACTCATGCACAGATGCGTATGCATGTCAAGAAAATGCCACAACACAAACATGTACTACACTATCACTGTAGCGCGACGTTTATCTCTTGATAAACCACAGGCACCCCTACGGGACCCACTTTCACATGACTTGCCATCAGTCGTCCATTCTTGGTTCTGTTCCTTGCATTCACGTACAACTTCGTCGTTCGTAAAACGATGTTCATGTCTTATGATATATTATTCCATATCCTAAATGTATTATGGAAAATCGGATCCATAAGGATTCCTTCATCATATCTTCTCACTTATCTATCAAAGGAAACATTACTTATTTTATATAAGTAATTCTTTGTGATTAAACATTATAAATTCCTTAGATGACATAAATCATCAAGGGTGTGGGACATGGTTTTCCATGACCACAAGGTATTGGTGCATGTCTTTTACTTAGTCTTTGTGAGTCCATTATGGAACTCATTCCATTTCCATTACAAGATAATAAGTATTTACGCTATTATAGTAAAATCTTCAAAGTACTTTCCTTGTAGTAAACTCCTTGATGAAATCTCCTTTATCAAGTATAGTTTGAAAACTCTAGACAAATACTCATAAGGCATCTAATTTATTGTAAAACTATTATGAAATGGTTTCTAATTCTTTTACTTAGTGGAAAAAGGAATATACATCTTACTTTAAATCACCCTTTCATTTTCAAATGAAAACTATAACTCGTATTTTGTAAAATTCTAAATGGATAATAATAGTGTAAAAGACTCTTTGTTTCAAAAGAAAATACTTACCTGAAATCTCATTTTTCTCAAAGTAGGTTTACTAACCAAAATCATTGAAAAACAACTAGGCTATCTATGAAACTCTTTGTTCTTGAAAATGTTTTCCTTAAAACAACATGTTAGAATAAGTGGTTGATCAACATAAAACCTTCCTATTCTTAAAATACTTTTCACATGAAACCAAAATACTTATTTTATAGCACTTAGTTCTTTGGAAACCTTTTCAATTTATATAACTTTTACTCCTTAGTATGAACAAATTTAACCTCTTAACATCAACATTTTAAGTTCCTAGCCCTATTAACATGGTATGGCTGAATGCCCCCAAGTAAAAAGGTAGGTCTCTTTTAATTTATTTTGTCTTCTTCGAACCATTTAAATCCATTACATCATTACTTGAACATGGAAGATTTGGCTTCCCTCATTATACACCACATGGTCAAACTATACATGGCCTATTTCAACAAAAAATAAAGCCATCCAACAACATCCAAGGTAGCTAGAAAATGATACCAACACATAAGCATATTATCAAGGCAACTTAGAACATACACAAGTCCATCATTCAAAAATCCTATCCTTAGGTCTTTGGACCCAAGAATAGCTTTTCACCATGCCAAAATGATTTTCTACGCCGACACCTAAAACACAATCACCATATCAACACAACAACATAATACAACATAAGAACAAAGTAAAGAACTTTATAAGAAAACCCTAGATCTAGGGTTTTCTTTCAACAAAACTAGGAGGCCTTTAATAGTATCACCATTGAGGTGTGATATGGTTCACTCCCCCATTACCTCTTTGAAGTTCCCTTGAACAGGATGAAAAGAAAACTTTGTCACCAAATCCACACCAAAATTGTGACCTATGTAAGGAACCAAAAGTTCAAAACTTGATTTTTCAACAATATGAACATGATGAGACAAAGTGTTGCTTAGAGTAAAGACATGAAGAAGCTAATTTAGGAACTTACTTCTTCAAAAGAAAGTCTCACAACAAGTTCAATAAGCTTGAAGTCTCCTTAAAAGATTCTTGAATAACTTAATGTAAACAACTTCAAATAAAGAAATTCAAAAGATGAAAGTTGTTTAGATGAATGAAAAGAACAAGGAAATGAAGTGAAAATGATGAAATAAAATAAGTAGGTATACTCACCAAGATTGGCCGAATAGAGAACAGAGAAAACATGGAACTTTTGGTTTTTGAGTGATAAGTTAGAAATGAATGGAATAGTGAAATTTTAGGGTATCCCCCCCTAAATGGCCGAACCTTCTCTCCTCTTGGACTCCAAATTTTCATTCATACTAGTTCATAAAATGGTGTAAGACAATGGAGGGTTAAGATATAAAGAGATGGTGTGTTGTTGCTTTCAGAAAGCTTAGGGACAAGATTAACCATTTAAGGTTAGATTAGCTTTTTCCATTTATGGTTTATGACACCACATCATCTTGGAACAAGGAAAAGGAAATTCTTGTCTCATTCCAAGGCCAAATGGCCGAATGGCCTAAGTGTAACTAGGATAGTTACATGTTTCCATTTGGTTAGGAATTAGGTGTTTAGGATTTTTACCAAAAATGGATAATCGATTTTTACTACTTTTGGTAAATTTTTGGATTTCATAAAAATTAATTCTCTTCAATAGGTATAATCAACAAGGTAATGGAAAATGTAATTCAACATTACATCTCACTAAATTCCCCGTTTTTCGGTCTTCGGCATGCAAAACGAGAAATTATCCGATACAGCTAAAACAAAACTTTTACCGGTTTTCATCTCAAAATGACAAAGGAAAACTTTATCACAACAATTATAATGGATATAAAACCATCATTGAAATCATTCATATATAAGTCATAAGGTCATACACAACATAAAAGGTAGAAATCACATTGTCAAAGTGATTACAATAGGTTATAGAAAATGGGGGTGTTATAACACTCCCCAACAAAAAAGAGTTTCGTCCTTGAAACCAAGGACGTCAAAACAAAAGCAGATAAAGCTCTTTCATCTTCTCTTCCAGCTTCCATGTCGCTTCTCTTGACGCTTCATTCCAGATGACCTTCATAAGAGCAATATCCTTCCCTCTCAGTTGCTTTATTCTTTGATCCCTGACCCTAACAGGAGAAGTTTCAAAGGTTAGGTTATCCTTTAATTATACCGTATCAGGCTCTATTACATGCGTGGGATCAGGAATGTACTTTCGTAATTACGATACATGAAACACATTATGAAGGTTTGAAAGAAATGGGGGCAAGGCTATTTGATATGCCACTGGGCCAACTCTACGAAGAATTTAGTAGGGTCGGATGAATTTTGGCGTGAGTTTCCTAGATTTAATCACTCTACCAATCCCAGTCATGGGCGTGACTCTAAAAACTACACGGTCGCCTTCCTGGAACTCAAGCGCTCGATGCCTCTTGTCCGCATACCCCTTTTGTCTACTCTGAGTCGCCCTCATCTTGTCTTGAATCAACCTTACCTTCTTCGTGGTCTGACGTACGAGCTCGGGTCCTAGAGTAAAGTGCTCTCCGTCTTGGTACCAACAAAACAGTGTTCTGCAATGCCTCCCATACAAAGCCTCATAGGGTGCCATTCCTATGCTTGAATGAAAACTATTGTTCTAGGTGAACTCTATTAAAGGCAAACGTAACACCCCCGTTGGGCATCACATCTTGAACACATGCGGAATTAATTTTAAAAGGGAATTGCTGGTTGCTTTCGGAAAAAGATAATTTACTTTAAGTCATAAAACTCGGGTGTAAAATTTTCTGCATAATACTCCGGAAAAGTGATACATACATTACAATAGTAAAATCACCTTATACTTGACAACACACATAAATTGGGTTTATTCATAAATCATTTCACCACCACATATACCGACTTTCTCAACTTAAAGATTAAAAATCCTAAGAGCTGGTTTGATAAAAGAACTCTAAGCACAATAGAGCATACTACCTATCATACATCATACCAATGAGACTGGGTCTCGTCGTCAACAGTCCACACATCTTCATCGTCGACATCAAGAAACTCACGCTACAGGGCCCCAAAGTGACCCAGATGACCGTTGAGAAGCATCTGTACTCGTATCCAAAAACACAACAAGGTGTCCAACATTTACAGGCAAGGATGAGTAACCAATATATGGATTTAAACGCGATAACTACATGCACGACACACAAAACAACATATGGACATATGTAGTATCAACACAGCACAGTAGCAGAAGTATCATGGGATGACACACCAGGTAACAACATGCCCAAGATGGATCCCATAAATCGTAATATATAATGTTAATCAATTAGCAGTATAAGACATCTTTGAAAACAGAACAGTGATGTACAATAAGTAAATGTAATCATCAACAGCCATGCAATGCAATGCGATGTACATGACTCAATCCCATATGCCACAAGGGTAAAACTCTGACCCCTACTCCATGGAGCTAACAAAACGTCGGAGAGAGTGAATGAGAGGACATGTTCCGTGTTCGCCAGCCTTTGGCAAGATGCTACAATGAATGTAACGTGCATGTATCTAGCTTTATGGAAACACTCTACACCAAATATGAAAAGTACGACATCTAGTAGAGGATATCAGTGTATTGCTCGGATTCGCCACGACACAAAAGAATCACTAACTGGTCTCATGTCAGCCATTCCAACCCTGATACCTCCAAGACCATTTAAGATCATCATCGTAAGATTCGCACCCGCATCAAGGTGTAAGCTCAATCTCCTAGGCTCAAGGCCTTACAAACTTATGCAATGAAATGCCAATGCTTACACAAGCCAAATGCGATAAAGCAATATCTAATCACCGGATAAACCTCAAGGTTCGCTAAGGTTCTCTTCCTTAGGAACTGTATGCGTCTTCGTATTATAAAACGTTTATCCACCGGATAAATCTTGTGATCCCTCCTGTAACATCCTGCTTTTTACCCTATGTTTATATTTGTTAATATTTTCTTATATATGTTGTATATATGTTGTTTATGATTGTTCTTGAAGTCAAAGTTCATAGTTGGGGTAGTTCAGCCTTAAGGAATGGTCAATGCATTCGAGTCCAATAAACCTATTTTACAGTTTTGTCCATATCTTGAGTTATAGATGTCTGACTGAGGCGATCTTGGATGCGTTGGAAAGCTTAGAGGATTATCTACAAGTCTTATTTCAGCTGTTAGGGCAAAATTCGGCTTCTATAGTTTCGCGTAGCGAAGGAACTTTGCCTAGCGAATCTGGCAGACAGATTCTTGCAGCTCTCTGGTTCGCCTAGCGACACTGGATTCGCTTAGCGAATATGCGCGCAACAGAAACGTGTTTTTGGGCTTCTAATCACCCCATAATGACCTTAACTCATATTTATACCATAAGGCTCGACCTAAACCTAATTTCTAACTCGAAACACTCTCAGAAACTGCCTTACTCTCTCTAAACAAGGATTCCTAAACCCTTCCCAAGGATTCTTGAAGGGGATTTCATCTTTGTTCATCGTTCTTCATCACCTTCGCTTGAGGAGCATCACTGCCATCACGATCCCTCTTCCTCGTTGCTGCTCTTGAACCTTTTGTGGCAGTGATCGTGAAATCAAGTGTCGTGAGATCGAGTGTTCATGAGAAGCAACCTTTCCGGACCTTTTTCCCTTCCTTGTTCATTATGACCATCATATCAGGTATGGGGAGAAGAAATAGATTATGAGTATGTGGGTTTTGGGATAGGTTAAGATGAAGGGGTTAACCCATGAATATGTTTGTCTATATGCGTTGTAAATGCCTATATATATGCTATGAGTGTAATGATGGGTATGTTATGTATATGCCATGTATATGCCTATGTGAATATTGTATAAATATATATGTCTATGGTTCTATGATTATGATTGTTGGTGTTGTCTTGATGATATGATTGAAATACTATGATATGCGATGATTAGTATGTAAATACGTACGATATGCATTGATGAGATGTATGATGTGCATTGATAATGATGACTTGATGATGATATGCATTATTATGACGAAAATAGGATCTATGAAAGAACATAGTTTTAGGATGTTTGGCACCCCATAATGAATGAGTTGTTATGAGAGGCAAGATTAATGATATTGGATTAGTTTTGGAAACCCATAGGAATGATTCTTGAGAGATGGGATGATAGGCATAGGGATAACTTAGAGAAATTCTTAAGATTCCCACATCTGTCATGATTCGCCTAGCGGATTGTAATCCGCAAGGCGGATGAGAGAACCAGATATTAAGGCTCTCTGGCTCGCCTAGCGATCCAGGATTCGCCTAGCGAATCTGAGAACCTGTTTAGGAGCTCTCGGGCTTGCCTCGCGAGCCACGATTCGCCTAGCGAATCTGGGTTTCTCACACAGATTCTGTTGTGAAGAAGTAACTGAATAAGGTAATGAGAAAGTGACTGTGAGATCACAATTCAAGTTGATAATCTAGAGAAGAACGTTAATACTAATAAGGACGATATGATAATATTGGCAATGTTGATAAAGGCAATAACGATGGTTAGCGCCTAGTTATTTGATGATCATCGTTGATGGTCATTGTTGATAATCAATGTGATTGATTATGATGGTGGATGGTTGGACATGTGTTTGCGTGTTGCTGAGCATAGCATGCATCATACGTTGACGTTGATATGTTAGGTGGAAAGCAAACGATGAATCGCGATAGTGGAGGCCACAATGGGTGTTATCCCGTCCTTGCGGGTACATTGGGTATGGAAGTTCCAGGTGACATGGGCTAGCTACCTATTGTCGGAATGACCTAATGAATAAGCTTCAGTACCCTGACTAGCCACTATACGTTATCAGGATTAGTGAGAGTGTTCGGGGATGGCCCATGGTCTGGCATATTATCCACATTGATAACCAGACATGTACTCCTAATCGTTTTTCCAGAGTTAGAGTTGTTGGCCACATGCATACGGAGTAGTGATGTTGCATTCACATTGACATGCATCTTTGATATATATTATATCTATGTTGATTGATGTATGTTGTATGCCATCCTAATTACTATTCCATTCCGTTTACATATATTCATGATTGTGTTTCTTACCCCTCTCTTTGTTATTCTTGTGCATATGTTGTGGTATATGCAGAGGAGGGTGAGCATGCTGACGAGGAGTGATCCCGAGGAGATATCTCTCAGTAGTTAGGATTTATGTTTTAAGTTATTCGGTTTTATTCTGATGTATGTTTAGGGATATCAGCTCTGATCATGTGACATCGGGTTTTGGGTATATTGTATGTTTTATGTTTTTCCGCAGTTTTGTTATATGTTAAAGGATTTCGATTTATTCAGATTCTCATGTTATGTTTTTGGATGATGTGATACACTTTACCTTTGAGATTTATACTATATTGATATTATTTCAAAAAACATGTATGATTTTCTTATGTATTATCATACGCGGGGTAAAGGGTGTCACACCTCCGGGATCGAGTCATCACAAGACTGAAACATTTCAACAACTTTTTCTTGGATCTGGACCACTGGTCCGTTATCGAACCACTGTTTTAAAACCCAAAACGTTTCATGTTTGTGTTTGTGTCTTATGAATTACATCTCAAGTCTTAAGCGTTATGAAGAAAGATTGATAATTCTCTTAGATAAGTCTTCGATCCTTTCTAAAATATTAATTCCTTGAGTATCAAATAATGAAAAGAGTATTGATTCACTTAAGGCTTATGAAGTCATTGATGAACTAAGTCATCAATGGTATAGTGCAATGTCTTCTTCCACCATATACTATACTTAATTATCTCTTTTCTTTTGCACTAAGTTAATTACTTAACTTAGATTTCCATGCGTAAAACTTTACGACTTGAGTTGAAAACTCTCAGTTTAAGACTTTGTAAGCCAAAACCTTTCTAATTGAAAACTCATTTGATTTAAGAGAACTTTATTACTTGCTTGAGGTAAAGTACCTTAACTAATTTGTAAAAGGTTTTTCCTTACTAGCTTAGTGTAAAACCATGATCTAAGTCAGCATAAAGAAATGGAATATTTCGTTTTCAAACTATGATTCAATTAAATCAAAACTTTAGGACAAAGTCCTGTTTATAGATTGAAGGTTGAATGTTAACTTAATTTTTAAAATGATTGTGACATCCCATTAAACCTAACGTGACTTCATATTAATTTTACTTTCATGAAATCACTTTCATCATTTTATTTTTAAAACACTTATATTTAATTGAATAAACTATGACTAAAGTAAAACATATTTTCACCTTAGTTAAAACACCTAAGGGTCGAAACCCTAGTTGAACTTTGGATCAAAATCACTTCTTTTTTGTTTTTGAAATTCAAGTTACTAAAACACTTATTTGCTTTCAGAAACATTGAAGTTCAAGAACAAGCTCATGTTCTTCCTTTTGTAATCATTATGGCCGAATGATATATCATGTGGAATGTGAAGATTTTGCTTCACTAACTTGTCAAGTAATAGCTCAAAATGATAACAATATTATGATGAGCAATAATCATACATCATTCAACCATAAGCAAGCATAAAAATCCTTACTTGATCTAAAGATCAAAGTATGGTTTTCAACATACATGAAAACATTTCTCCATCCAAGCATACATCATCATAACATATACTAAGCGTAGAACATTATTACAACCACACGAAGCTCAAACCGAACTACACAGACCAATCACGAATAACATATAGTTATCGGGACAATCCCTCAGGCAAAGTCTCCTTACCTCTTGAAGTCAAATAAGGTTATTTCCTTTCGATCTTTTAACACTTCCCTCTACACCACAAATCACCAACTCCATCAAATCAAGTGAAGCTACCAATTGGTGTTCATGGTCTTTGGTCTGAATGATCCTCCGAAGCTCAACGTACTCCACGAATCGCCAAACTATAACTACTCAACAACTCCTTCACCAAACAACATAGCACAAGTTAATCTTTGAGAAGACTTGTTAATCCACTATGAAGTAGGTTCGGCCTTCACTAATTAATTAGGCTAAGAATGTTATAATTTTACTAACTCTTGGATTAATAAACCTCAATTATGATGAAGACATAAGCACTAATCATTTATCAAAGATTTGAATCAAAACTCACCCAACCAACAAGGTTAGGGTTTCGGCCATTCTTGGAGAAATAGGGAAGAAATTTTAGTTTGATTCATGCTCTTGAATGATGAACATACTCTATCTTGATGAGTTCATAGAAATTGGTTTCATAATCATAAGATTTTTCTATGATTTTCTAGAGATTTTTGAAGAAAGTTTCATGAAAGTGGATGATGATGATTCATTGCATAATCTTACAAAATGAATGAAGAAGAGCATATGATTGATCATGGAGAGAAGAGATTATCTTTCGGATGATGGAAAATTGCAAGGATCAAACACGTTGTGCTTCTCCAAATTGCTTATAGATCACTTGAGAAAATGAAACACATAGATGTCAAGACAATGAAGCAAGGAACAGGTTTAATAACTTGAGTCAAGAGAGTTTACCTCTAGGTTGATGGGAAAATGGAGAGAAAGTGAAGAACTCTCAAGAACAAGGGAGAGAAAACTAAAATTCTAACTTTGATCTTGAAAAATCATAACACAAGTAAGATTTTGTGTTTGTAGCCAAAGTGAGGGTCATATAGGCGTGAGTAATGAGGGATTAGAAGGGCAAGGATTTGTTCA
The DNA here is from genome assembly GCA_039655645.1 of Ammopiptanthus mongolicus. Taxonomy (NCBI): domain Eukaryota; kingdom Viridiplantae; phylum Streptophyta; class Magnoliopsida; order Fabales; family Fabaceae; genus Ammopiptanthus; species Ammopiptanthus mongolicus. The sequence goes on from CM077350.1 coordinate 35,453,420, forward strand.
TTTAGGGACAAAAGGGTAAATTCACTTAGGGACAAAATTGTAATTTTACCAAAAGACTAAGAACATAAACGTCATTTCATCTCTAACGCCATAAATATCTAGAACATAAGGACGGGTGGTGAGTCACAGGGCCAAAAATGTATTTTCATAAATTCCCAGGGGCAAAAGAGACATTTCACCTAGGACAAAATTGGAATTTCATCAAATGGTTAAGGACATAATAGTCCTTTCACCTTATCATCATTTATGACCTTGGTGAGTCACTTGCATGACTCACCTAGGTGAGTTGTCATTGAAGTGACTTCATATATATCCGTTAGCGGATCCCGGAAATCCCGTATTCAGCTCCGTTGTTCACCCGATTTAGGTTTTACGCCCGAATAAAGTGTAATAACTTATTTATTTTGAAAATTTTCAACATAACCAATATTGTTGGAAATTCGATTTAAAACCTAATTGTTTTGTTCACGAGTCAAAATTAGGTTTTCTTATCAGTAAAACCTTACTGTCAGTGAAAATGCAAACTTGGTTCCGTCTGAATTTTCAGTCCAAAATTTAAACGTAACTCTCTACGATGATGTAGAGCGTGAATATGATTTTGGTTTATCCAAAATCATTTCATAAATCGCGGGTAAAATATAAACTTATTTATATAAATTACCGATATTAGAAAGCAGTGAAAATCGGGGTGTTACAAAAAAAATCGTTCCCAGCTTCCTGAATGTTCAAGCACACAAGACCTTAGCAGATTTTCCAAAGATTGGATCGTCTTCTCAGATTGACCATCTGTCTGCGAGTGATATGCCGAACTCAATCGTAGCTTTGTCCCTAGAGCCTCTTGTAAACTTTGCCAATGTGAATCTCGGGTCTCTGTCGGAAACGATACTAGATGGTACACCATGTAGCTTGACAATCTCCCCAATGTATAATGGGGTCAACTTCTCCATAGAGTATTTGATTTTTATGGGTAAAAGGTATGCTGACTTTGTGAGTCGATCTACGATCTCCCATATAGCATCGTAGCCCTTCGGTGTCCTTGGTAGACTAGTCACGAAATCCATGGAAATGCCATCCCATTTACATTCTGGGATATCTAACGGTTGCAACATTCCTGCGAGCCTTTGGTGTTCCACTTTGGCCTTCTAACACATTAAGCATGATGATACGAAACAGGCAATATCTCTCTTCATCCCATGCCACCAATACATCCGCTTTATGTCCCGATACATCTTGGTGGATCCCGGATGCATACTCAACCTGCACATGTGAGCTTCTTCAAGGATCAGTCTCCTTAGGTATGCATCATTGGGTACACAAATCCTGCCCTTGAGCCTTAGGATCCCATCCGATCCTTCTAGAAACACTTATGTCGTCTCTTGCCGTCCGACTTCTCTTTATTTCACTAGATACTGATCCTCACTCTGTTTCTCTCTAATCTGATTCAAGAGATCACTCTCCACAGTGATCATGCCCACACTGAGTTTTCCTGGAGATGTCTCTATAGCCAACTTCAAATCGCTAAACTACTCGATGAGTTCTCTATCTCTGACCATCATGGCAGACGCATGAAGTACCTTCCTACTTAAAGCATCAGCCACAACGTTTGCTTTTCTAGGATGATAGTGCAACTCGAAGTCATAATCTTTCAAAAACTCCAACCATCTTCGTTGCCTCATGTTGAGGTCCTTCTGGTCAAACAAGTACTTCAAACTCTTGTGATCAATGAAAATGTTGAACATTGCTCTGTACAAGAAATGCCTCCGAAACTTCAGAGCAAAAACCACTGTAGCTAACTCCAAGTCGTGAGTTGAATAGTTCTTCTCATGATTCTTCAACTGCCTTAAAGTGTAAGCTACCAGTTTTCGATTCTGCATCATGACGCATCCCAAACCTTGGTATGAAGCATCACAAAATACTTCAGAAGGTTTGTTGGGGTTCGGAAGTACTAACACTAGTGAACTAGTCAGACACTTCTTCAACTCCTGAAAACTAGCCTCACAAGCATCGGTCCTTGCAAATGCTTGATCCTTCTGTGTTAACTTGGTCAACGGTGCCACAATCTTAGCAAATCCTTCAATGAACCACCGATAGTAGCCTTCTAAACCGACGAAACTTCGGATTTCTGTTGCCGTCTTCGGTTGTTCCCACTGTAACACAGCTTCCACTTTCGTCGGATCCACCGCGATCCCCTATTTTGAGATAACGTGACCTAAAAACTGAACCTTTTCTAGCCAAAACTCGCACTTAGAAAACTTGGCATACAGCTGCTTCTCTTTGATTATTTGCAATACCACTCGTAAATGTTCCGCATGCTCTTCTTTATCCCTAGAGTAGATAAGAATGTAGTCGATAAACACCATAATAAACTTATCTAAATAAGGGCGAAAGATCCTATTCATGTAGTCCATGAATATAGCTGGTGCATTAGTCACTCCGAATGGCATCACCAAATACTCGTTGTAACACCCCACTTTAGGGGTCACGATTATTCAACACAAGACCATAAATCTAAAAGCGGAATATATATACATAGAGCTACCGAAAATATGGGTTTTCTTTTTCCTTCCTTTTATACTCAAAATCCAAAACCATGCACGTATACTTACACCACAAGGATAATATGCATAATCATAAATAATACTAACAATAGAGTATCTCTCAATTATACATAGGTACACATAGTAGTTTCAACACTTGACTACAGGAGAAACAAAATATATAAAGACAAGCTTAACCTATACTACAGGAGACGCAGCTCCACAACTTAGGGGGAAAGGGGGTACATAATAAACATACAAACACTGGGAAAGGCTCTAGAGACTAGCCAAAAACTGACGTTGTACTACTTATCAGAGTAATACTCCTCTGGGTCCTCCTCCTCCTCGTCCTCATCCTCCAAGGCCTGCATGTCATAACCGCTCATGATCTGCTCCGCGTACCGCAGTTCCTCCTCATCAGTCCTCAACCACCACGGGCTAGCGGGGCTACCTCAGGAACGTCCTCCGGAACACACTCGGGCACTTCTCTTCCTCCTCCCCCTCCATCTCCTCGTCGTTAGATGAGAGGATAACGAGGGGAACAAAAAAGGATACCCTGGCAGGAGCCGTGTGCTCTTACGAGCAGTCATCCTCTAAGTCGCCCGATGGCTGGGAATCAGAGGGTGTAGCTCGGAAGTAAGTAGGCCCTGGGGGTAGGACAACAGGGACAGAAGGGCCGGCCGCAGATGCAGGTATAGCAGAAGTAGACTGTGCAGTAGGTGGAGGTGGCATAGAAGCAGGGTCAACATATATGTCCCGGGGCTCCTCCCGATGAACTGCAATCTGGGTACTGGGCTAACGTGGATGATCAACAGGTGGTGGTGGTGGCTGGGTGACTCTTGTGCTACCCTAACCACTAAACCGTGCAGTACAAACTCTCTCAGTCAGGCTCGTCATGGAGAAAGGCAACTCTCTCCTACTCGTGAAACTCACTGCTCCCGTGTATGTGCGACGTCCGTCGGGATGGATCTTCCAAGCATCTGCTCCGTCGTGAAGTGTCAAGTCCAACGTCAATCGAGAGGGTGAATCGCTCGCCATATCTACTCACCATAGTAGAAAGAAAACCACGCGAGCAGCGTGACAGTAAAAGTAATGAGGTAAGATTCCGCATATCGCACAACCAGAATAGCAGTGATAAAAGTCACGCACACACGCACCCAATCGGCATAATAGCGCATGGGCTTTCACAACATAATAAATAGTTTGCATGGCATCACAGTGAATATATACATCACAATTAACATGTCAATCACAGTTAATATATCAATCACATGTATTTAGGTCAAGGATCAACTCAAGTATGCAATGACAAATGCAACACTACTAGAAAAGCACTATTTAGCGTCGAATATTTAGCATCGGCCCCGACACCGACGCTATTGGCCGACGCAAAATGGACGCAACACTATCATCCGCCCATTTTTATCTTTTTATTCATGAATCAAATTTTGCGTGGGCCTGGCCGACGCTATTTTGTGGGATTTAGCGTGGGCCTAGCCGACGCTAAGATGAATTTAAAGATAGCGTCGGCTAGCCGACGCTATATTTGGGGAACTTCTTCGCGCGAACCATTTTCCCTCCTCTTATATTTTTTTCTTTTACTATTTCTCTTTCTGGATTTCATGGGTCAGCCCACTATCTGATATATCAGGGAGTAGCACGCCTCCGCCGTCAACCTCCACCGTCAAGAAGCTCAAAACCCAAACGTGAGGTCGCGCTCACTGTATCGCAGCAGTCAACGACCACCGTAAGTTTTCACACTCACCTTCTTTCTCGTCACTTTCCTTTTCACTCTCCTCTGAACTTCATTTTTGTATGATTCCTAAATTCCTAATTTCCAAAATACCTCAAATTAGGTTGAATTTTCGCGAGTGGCTCTTTGTGTTCGATCGATCTCACAGTCTCTCAACCCTTAATCTCAATCTCTCAGGTATAGGTTCTTTTATTGTTCTTCAATTGTTTCAGATGTTTGTTGTTCAAATATTTAAATTTGTGCTCTTCAATCATCTATTTTCTAATTATTGAATGCTTATTTTCCTTTTCACACTCTCATATCTCAACCCCGGCTTTCAATCTCACGCCTCTCTTTGAATACTACAGATATTGTTCTTTTCTCAGGTTCTTCAACTATTTTAATTTTTTTATCTATATATTTATTGCTCTATGAATTTGGACTATGGTTGTGGTTGTTTCATTGTTTTATGGATATTTGATACTTGGTATAATTATCAATACTTTGTTTTTTTTGCCTGCCCTGTTATTTTGCTTGTGTATGAATCTAAGTATAACGGGTAAGTTGTGTGCTTTGTATACTGCTATATATAGCAGATTGTCATTCATGTTTATTGCCAAATTTTCTATGGTTGGAAGATCAAAGAATTGACTATAAGTTGATTGGTTGCTGTTGGTTACCATCCTAGGTTTATTAGTTAACAATACTGTAAAATAAAAAAATTGTGTTATGCTGTTTAATCTTAACAGTTGAAGTTAAAAGTGTTGAAGCACTTTACACACACTCACAGACTTCGTTCTTAGAAGAGTAGAAGGGAATATAGAACTTTTATGAATTGAATAATACTTTTACACTTGATTATTATTGAATGACAATCTGCTATATATAGCAGTATACAAAGCTAACTAACTGATACAATTCATAACCGTTTTAACTAATACTAACAGTTATTGCTTAACTAACATCTACCAACTAATTCAATTATATTCACAATACACCCCCTAATTCAGTTTGTCTAGAGAAAGCATGCCTAGCTTGTCTCTAAGTTCTTCAAATTTACTAGACTTCATTGATGTGGTGTGTATGGAGCTCTTACCTCATTAGAGGTTCTGCTTTAAGGTCTGTTTGAGCTCAGTTTGAGATGGTGCAGAGATGATGCAGAGATATTAAGCATTGGTGGAAATGATGCAGATTTTAATCACAAAAAAATTGTTTAGTTATATACTTTTTGGATGGAAAGCTATAATTGCACTTAATGGTTACCAAATACACCATAGCCATAAACCAATATCTCTTTAATGCGAAAAAGCATACTCCTGACACCATGCACTTATTGAAGCTTATGAAGAAATAGCTGGACCAAAGTTTGAATTAAAGTATAGACTTTCATAATTTAAAATATGAATTTGCTGGTCAATTGTAAATTAGTCCAATGATATTTTAGATTCACTTTAGATAGCAGACATATATACTCAGCTGAACTGCACTTAGTCCTAATAATAACTGACAGAAGTTGCCTACAAAAATGTTTTCTGCTGGTGCATCCTTCATGTGTATTGTGCAAGGAATGTGTACACAAGAATGCTAATGCAGTACCTCCTTGAGTTTCAAAATAACACAACAGTTGTAGGCATTTGGATTCTTAATGTATCATATTTTATAGCATTGATTTGACCAGAAAGCTGCTATTGATTTGATTTTTCAAATTGATCGAGCATGTTTGCTCATAATTTTCACTGTTTGGTTCTTTGTTATTTTCACTTTTTCTATTTTTTTTTTTTATTTCATGTTGCTGAATGTCTCAATTTTATTTTCCTGCCCCAACATGCATTAAGGAAAAACCAATGAAAAACTCAAGTCCTACTGCTGCAGTTATTGTAGCAGCTCCCTTCTGTTAGTACGTAGGAGACCCAGCAGCTCCAAACACTTTGCAGAGCTTCAAAATAATCGGGCAATAACCATATAACAAGTATAAAATAGTCAAAAAGGACAGCAGCTAAACTTTAAGCTTTAAGCTTTAATATGACACAGAAACCCCTCATTTTATTACACTCCAACACTAAACTTTAAGCTACACTCACTGTTTCTCCCCCACCCTAATTTCTCCTCCTCACTAGTGTTTCACTCATTCTCATCAAACCTTCTTGAGCCTCATGATATGAAGATGTGGCAAAAATCAAATTGAAACCTCATCTCTTGATGATTTATTTTCTGTTTCAAACCCTCTCCCTTTTCGATTTTTTAAATGACTCAATCTCTTTGAATACTGAACTCATTCATATCTGTGTGTTGCACTCAGTTTCTGTTTAGTTCCTGCTCTCCTCACCGAACACCTCCTCTCAGTGTCTGCTCTCAGGTGAGTATAATTTACATATACTGTTTGGGTGATTGCACACCTATTTGATGAAATGCTCAAATTGCACACTTGTTCATGTACTGTTTTGTTCTCTGTTTGCTCTCATTTTCATTTGACTTGTGGTTGGATTTTGTAATTTAAAGAGAATAGGCTTTTTGGATGTCATGTAATTTTAAAGTGTAGGAACTCAATTACAAAGTATTTAAAAGTTTAGAGAAACATGCTGCAGCCTCAGTTTTTGGCTCAGAATTGTCATTAGTTAGTTTCATATATTTCATGGCAAAGATTTGAAGAAAAGCTGAATTGATTGCTTCACATCTGCAGTATCTGACAAAAAAACCCAAAAAGGAAATTGAAAGAATGAAAGAAGTGACTAACAGATATTTGGACTAATAGTTAAACTGGTGATGGAAAATTTAATACCTCGTGAATATTTTGGTGACAACCCTGAACAGAGTTTGCACAAGCTTTGAGAGAAAAATCCAAAAATATCCACACAAAAAATCCTTCCTTTGGTCCAAAAACCGTTTGGGAGAACCCATGATCATTGTAAAAGAAGTGGGTGGTTCATAAAATTTTATTTATGTGAATTTGTCGAATAAACAAGCCATGAATAAGTTCAATCCTTTTGAAGAAAATCAGAGGAAGTAAAACAGAGGAGGTCATGTAAACTTCGATTTGTACTTTGAAATTTTTTCATGAAAATAATGGACCTTGTAACTGCAAAGACTAGGATGTACGTTAAAACTCAAGATTTTCACATGGAAAATCAAGTAGATTGGAAAGGGATTGAGAGCAAGGGTTAAGGGAAGAAAAGAACATGTGAGCAACTTGGGTTGGAGCCAATATTGGGTTGCTTAGAGCCATGGGGGAAACATCAGTTGATGGGTCTATTAAGCATTCTCTTTTTTGAAAATGAATGGTGTACCCCCAAACATATTGGCAGACACTTTATGGTCACATGAGTATGCCTCATACAAATTTGAAACGAGGGAGAGCTGATTTAGAGAGCAATGACTTGTCTATAGAAATGATTTGCGATAGAACATTATGATGTCGTTTGATTCTTGTAGCAGACCTCACCTAATGAGTAAAGGCTTGATTGTTATTGTTGTTGTACCATATAAAAAATGTAAGTGAGGCATTATTTAGATGTTATATTTCGATTATTCAAATATCAGAATTTTTCTCTTTTATATATTTCATTGGTGCAAAACAAAAAAAGAGAATTGGGTTGAATTGAAAGTTCAGTTTTTTTGTTTTTGCTTTTACTTTTTTTTATTTTTCAATTTTCTGTACTTAGAAACAAATATTACATGTTACATACATTAGGGACTTTGTAAGGCAGGGAGAGTTCATAGTTGAGACCTCTTATCCTGTGTTTGGGAAATTGATTGGTAGGAAGAAACATTCAACCCAACATCGATTGTGAATTAACTAAATAACTGACATGAATTGGAGTCATGCTAGTTGCAATGTTTTTATTTGTCACAAATTTATAAAATATAAATAGATGTTTTCAAGAGTTAGTTTCATAACTGTCTTCATGCGATACCTGATCAAGAGGAAAAAAATTATATAAAGTAGGCTTAATTATTCGATAGGTCCCAAACTATTGGAGAATTTTTAAATAGGTCTCCGCACTAAAAAAATGTAATTGGGTCCCCAAACTTTTAAATACTTTGTAATTGAGTTCCTACACTTTAAACATTTACGTTTTTTTTTTTTTTGGTGATCGCATGTATAAGCTATGTTGCTATCACCAAACCTTAACATGCTACTCCGGATGCTTAACTTCAGCATTAATTTTTTCTTAAGAAAATGTAGGATGTCTGTAGCAATTAAATTCTATTTTGTTTATTGTTTATTTAACATTATCTGTTAAAATGGGTGAAGCTGAAATGAACTCGAATAGCAATAGCATGCATGATAAGATATATATCAATTTTCACTGACCCGAATGCAAAATCGAATTGGTGATCGCATATATTTGATCTTATTCGTATTGTTATTGTAAGCTGCAAAATGTTTTTCAAGTTTGTGCAATACCTCTAGTGGCTACCGTAACGGCTTGTAATTATATGTTTACCATATAGAAAATGAATCGTAGCTGGATGTATGATAGAGTAAATCCTGATAAGAGAGGCTTGAAATATGAGTTTGTTAATGGAGTTGCAGAGTTTGTCAAAAAGGCTAAGGAACAACCCTACTTTTTGTCCGAGGGAGGGATTAGGTGTCCCTTGTGTGAAGTGCAAGTGCATGAAGTTGTTGACTCCAAGCGAGATGAAACTTCACTTGTACAAGTCCGGGTTTAAGCCAAACTATTGGATCTGGACTGAACATGGAGAAGTGAAGCCGATTATTGACGTAGGGGGTCATCCAAGCAGTGGCTGTCATGTGGATAATGAAGATCAATTTCTGTCTATGCATCAGATGGTGTATGACGCTATTAGGCCAATTGTTGATGCCCCCCATGTCAATGCTAACATGGAAAATGAGATATTCAATGAGGAACCCAATCCAGAAGCTCAACGGTTTTATAATAGATTGATATCTACAAACCAACCCATTTACGAAGGAGCTACCGAATCTAAGTTATCAATATCTGTTAAGCTTTTGGCAGCTAGATCTAACTACCATGTTCCTCAAAAGTGTATAGACCTTTTTACCCAAATGCTTGTCGATGTAGCTCCAACAAAACACTGCTTACCTGAAAACTATTACCAAGCAACAAAGCTGGTGTGTAAATTACGTCTGAAGGCTGAGAAGATTGATTGTTGTGTGAATGGCTGCATGTTATATAGAAAAGGGAACAAATCAACGGAGTGCAGTTTTTGTCATGCTGCGAGGTATGTTCCTCGAAAGAATGGGATGGGAAAATACAACAATGTTCCAGTGAAGAGAATGTTCTATTTGCCAATCATTCCCAGGTTACAAAGATTATATGCATCAATGGAATCTGCAGCTCAAATGAGATGGCATCATGAGAACAAAAAGAATTCAAATATTATGAGTCATCCATCCGATGGGAAAGCGTGGAAACACTTTGATGATGTTTATCCAGATTTTGCCAAGGAGCCAAGAAATGTAAGACTGGGTCTATGTGCGGATGGGTTTACACTTTACATCCAAGCGTCTACTTCTCCATACTCATGTTGGCCGGTAATAGTTACACCTTACAATCTCCCCCCTGAAATGTGCATGACCAAACCATACATGTTTTTGACTTGTCTTATACTTGGACCATCTAACCCAAAGGCAAAGATAGATGTCTACTTGCAGCCCTTAATTGATGATCTACAACAATTGTGGATCCATGGCTTTTGGACTTATGATATCTCCACGAAACAAAACTTTGTCATGAGAGCGTGCTTAATGTGGACAATCAATGATTTTCCGGCCTATGGTATGTTATCTGGATGGGGAACACAGGGTAAATTGGCATGTCCTTATTGTATGGAAGACACAAAGGCTTTCACCTTGAAGTACGGTGGAAAAAATTCATGGTTTGATTGCCATCGTCGGTTCCTGCCAGCAGATCATTCTTTCAGAAGAAGTAAAAGAGGCTTTACAAGAAACAAAGATGAGAAAGATGGTCCGCCTCACATGTTCACAGGGCAACAAGTTTGGGAATATGTTCGTGATTTTTCAAAAGTGACAGAGGTTGGTTGAGGCAAATTGCAAGGGTATGGTGTGTTTCATAATTGGACTAAACGAAGTGTATTTTGGGATCTTCCATACTGGAAGGACAACTTGTTAAGGCACAACCTTGATATGATGCACATCGAGAAAAATTTCTTTTATAATGTGTTTAACACTGTCATGAATGTTAAGGGTAAAACAAAGGACAATGAAAAGGCGAGAATGGATATATCTGTTTTCTGTGGACGCGGGGACTTGGAGATGCAACCCTTAGGGAACGGAAAGATGGGAAAGCCAAAGGCAAACTACACCTTGACACCAGAAGATGCAAAGTTAGTGTGTAAATGGATTAAGGAACTGAAGATGCCCGATGGTTATGCTTCAAACCTCGCAAGATGTGTCGATCTCACCAACGGTAAGATGCATGGGATGAAAGGCCATGATTGTCATGTTTTCCTCGAGTGTTTACTCCCAATTGCCTTTCGTTCCTTACCAGAATGTGTATGGAAACCACTAACTGAATTAAGTCGTTTCTTCAAAGATCTATGTTGTAATACATTGAGGATGGATGACTTGGTTAGATTGGATCAGAACATTCCCATCATCATATGCAAGTTAGAAAGGATTTTTCCACCCGGTTTCTTTGATTCAATGGAGCATCTACCGATTCACCTACCTAATGAAGCAATCCTTGGTGGTCCAGTTCAATATCGGTGGATGTATCCATTTGAAAGGTAATTGATTTTTTTTTAACCATTTACATCATGATTTATTTGAACTTCATAGATTTATGGTCATTTTACATGTAGATTCATGGGAGACTCAAAGAGGGCGGTTAAAAATAAGGCTAGGGTGGAAGGTTCCATATGCGCTTTCTACTTACACCGCGAGACAACCTATTTCTGCTCTCACTATTTCAAGACCTTTAGCTTGTTGCCAACCACAAGTTTTAGGAACGATCCTCGATCGGGACATGAGGGTATCCAACCAACGTTGTCAGTCTTGAACAAATCCGGCAGTCCTAGTGGGAAGCCTCAAATCCATTGGCTGACAGATGATGAATGGAAATCTGCTCATGTACATGTCCTGATCAATTACAATGAGGTTAAACCATATCTTGAGTAAGTAAAATTAATATCACATCAAGTATGTGTTTGATATAGTGCGTATTGTTGATTTATTTATCAATTATGTGCTTGGTGTCAGTGCATTCTCGCAATATCACTCCATCAATGATCGAGATGCTTCCGGTCGTATACATGCAGAATTTCCCATGTGGTTGAAGACATATGTAAGTGTGATGTACACAATTAATGTAATTATTAACAAACACACTCTAAGCCTCTGTGTATCTTCTGTATAGGTTCATGATGAGAGGAATGGGGTGACCAACACAGACATAAAATCATTAGCTTGGTGTCCTATATCAAAGGCAACATCGTGGCACATGTACTTTATTAATGGGTACAAGTTTCACACTAAGGCTTGGAGTGAGGGTAAAAAAACCGTCAATTGCGGGGTGCACGTAAAAGGTCTTATTGAAGGAGGAGAAGATGATTTCTACGGTATCATCCAACATATCTTTGAATTGGAATATCCTGGTTTGAGTAATAAGATTGCCCTATTTTATTGTGAATGGTTTGATCCAACGAAGAACAGAGGCACAAGGGTTCATCCGCAATATAATATTGTCGATATTAAGATGAGTAGACGATATGGTCGATATGATCCGTTCATCTTAGCAGAAAAAGCAAGACAGGTATATTATGTCCCTTATCCAGAAATGTGTAAAGACATGCATGGCTGGTTTGCGGCAATCACCATAAAACCAAGGGGTCATGTGGAAGTCGAGGACACAGAGGATGAAGTGCCTTATCAGGCTGATGAGATGCCACATGTTCTACCAATTACAGAAGTTGAACCAATAAATGGCTTACTTGATGAAATAGTAAATGAGTTCGAACAGATAGTTGATCCTAATAGCACTCCAATGGTTATGGATGGTCAATCAGAAGATGAAGATGTTTGTACAGAATATATTGACAAGGGCGGGGAAGAGGATGAGGATGAGGACGAGGACGAGGAGGACGTTTACCAGGAGGAGGACGATGACGAGGATTACCTTAACTTATAGGTTTAGAATATAGTGATTTTGCACTATTAAACTTTGTGATTAACTAGTTAGCAGTTTTGGCTTTTATTTTTCTGATTGATGTAGATGACCATTTGAATATATATAAGAGCTTTATGTTAAAAGGTTGATAATTTAATTATTTTTGCATATGGGTTGGAGTACTTCTCGAACTCCTAAAAATATATTTTATCCGCTTATTTAGACCTTAGGTTATATGTATGTTTATCTGTTATATTTTGCACTAGAGAAAATTTCAGGAGGAGATCGTGATGAGAGGGGCAAGATGCCATTGAAGAGGGGCCGAGGAAAGCTTCTACGACCTGGTGATCTTGCTGCACATACTGAGCGGAGGCGCCGCCAGAGACCGTCGACAACTCCACTTTCCCATCCTACACCACCCCCACCCCCACCCCCACCCCAGCTTACCCCAACACCAGTCCAGCCTACACCACCACTTTCCCAGCCGACACCACCACCTTCCCAGCCTACCCCACCACCAGTCCAGCCTACACCACCACCTTCCCAGCCGACACCACCACCAGTCCAGTCTACCCATGGCACCTACACCATGATCCCTACCCCGAGATACTTACCCTCTGGACGGTTCGAGTCGGGTTCGTGTTCATACCGCAACACACAAGAGCTTGTGAGGCAGCAACCTCTTCAAGAGGAAGAGGTAAATAGACAACAGGAGCAGGAGCAGGAGGAGGAAGAGGAGGAGGGGGAGCACGACCCTTCTCTTCAGGGTTCGAGGCAGCACCGGAAGGATACTGATGGGAAGATCATCATAAGTCCTCTTGGTCAGGGGTAAGTTATAATTTTCTTTGTTTATTTATGTATTTATTAAGCATTCAATTTTATACATACATTTGATTTGATATTTGATAGAGTTTGAATTTTTTTTAGGTGGACTCCTAGCGGAGTGGCTGCTAATGCGATTAGGGATGCCATCTGGGCACAGTTTCGGGGTCCTCACCATTGCTGGACTGAGACCCCCGATGGGGTGAGGAAATATTGGTGGGAGAGATTTAGCGTAAGTTGTGTATACATAATTGCAATTATTTGATAACTAAGTAATTTCATCTATGTCCTCACCAACTATTTTGACTAATTCCTTTTGCAGGAAAAAGTTTCATTGGATCCTCGTCATCATGACATTATCTTCAACACTTTTAAGCAAAAATGTGCCAAACGTCTTACTGAGATGCTCACGAAGGCGAGGAAGATGGGGAAGAAGCCTGGATGGGTGGGGGACGAGGCATGGGCCGGTCTTCTTGCCCATTGGGCGAGTGAAGACTTCCGAAAGATCTCAGCCCAAAATAAGACTAATCGGGCTTCAACTAAAGGTGGAGCAGTCCACACCACAGGACGCAAGTCACATAATGACGTGGCACTAGACATGGTATGTATTTAACAACCTAGATGAAAAAGCAAGTGGTTGATACCCTTTTATTAGTCAATTGTCCATTGTCAACTTTGTGATAAAATGAAGGCCTAATTTTATTAGGATAAACTAATTAACAAGGCCCTATAAACTCATTCTGTAAAAAAAAAGGCCTTATATGCTATCTGCAATCTATTATCATAAGTACAGTATCTGCAACCAATTCTAAGATGCTATGCGCCTATGACAAAAAGGCCCGACTTTTGAGAGCTAAAATTATCTTTATAAACTAATTGTTGTTTCTTTTATGTATATGCTCCAACTGAAAGTATTTAGGAGGCAGCTTTGATTGTTATTGTTCTTGTGTCTGAGTAAGGCAGTTTCTAACTGAAAGTATTCGATTAGTCCAAGTGTTTATCTTTGCTTAAAGTCATTGCCTTTCATGTATTCCTAAAGAAAGTATTACTAAAGCAAGTCTTTGCCTTTATGTTACAAACTCATTCTGTTTTGACTATTACTTAAAGTCATGAATTTGACTTTGCTTTGTATTGATGTTTATTAGTAGCAACCTACAGGCTGCAAGCAACTTAATTGATATTAATGGCTGCAAACAACCTGATTAGCTTGTTTTATTAGGTTCTGTTTTTATGTTTTATTTAGAAAGTCTTGTGATTTGTTATCAGATATACCTTTTTTTTCAGCAGACAGTCTTTTTCATGCTATGTATTCATATCCTTGCAGTTGCAGTTGCTCTCCTTAGTAGACACTATTTCAATTTCAAATATATTTGATAGGACCCCAAATTATTTCAAGAGGGTGGCAATGATAGGACCCCAAGTGAGAATTTGGGCCCAAATAGGCAATCAACACAACAGCTGCCCAAACCCATTATGAGTATAATATTCCTTTTATCGCAACTGTGTGGTTTGGGTTCGCATAATATTCCTTTTATCCTCTTTTTCATTAGAGAGCAAATCTTTACTTGATACATGTCAATTCATAATGACAACTATTTGATGAAGTATAATAAATAAGTATATGCTTTTTTGGCAGGGCTTACAACTTGGACGGCCTGTGGAGCCTGATGAGCTCTTCTTGGCCACTCACAAGAGGAAGTCCGGGGATTGGGTTGATAGTCGCTCTCAAAGAACATATGTAAGCTGTTTTCAAAGTTCCAATTTGTGTACAATTTGGTGCTTTTTTTTTTTTCATTTTCGGTTTCTAATGTGCTAAATGGTTATTTTTCCTAATTGGTTGAGAATGTTAATTTAGAGCTGTCATTCTGGCAATGCTACACTAACCAAAAGATCATATCTTGTTTTCTTATTGATTATTGATTGTTTCACTTAACTGGGAGAACTATTCTCCACCATTGAATTGTTTTTCTTTGGCTCCATCAAATCCTACAAAAACATACTAAATGATCAATACACCAATTTAGATAATATTGGTAGTTTGGTGGCTGCCACATTGTGCTTAATTTTGTATTGGTTGTGATTTCTTTATGTATAAAGTAGGTGTGTATTCACTAGTCATCTTGGGTGTATGTTGTTTCTGTTTGAAAATGTGAGTTCCTCTTTTTGCTTTGGCTTTTGAATTGCTTTGTATCAGGAGTACTTTTCCAAAAGCTGCAAATTGAAAGTGATACAAGTTTTGAAATTCAATTTTTTCGTTAATCTTAACTGGTAGCTGAGTTTGAAATGATATAGTAGCTGATTTATGTTTTCTTTTGACCAGGACTCCTATCAACAACGGTTGAACCAGATTCAGACACAGGTTGAGTCCTCTACCAGTGGGTCGCAAGAGCTTGATGGGGTGAGGAAGCTTGAATTGTGGAAGAAGGTTGCTGGGGGCAAGACTCGGGGCCGATGTTATGGCACTGCAGACTTGTCTTTGAACATAAGACGTGGTATATCGTCTATGACTTAGGAGTCCCGGGCACCTTCTACTTGCAGTGACGGGTATGAAGGAGAGAGGGCTGCTCGAGCTGAGGAGAGAGCCACCAGAGCTGAGGAGAAGGCCGCTAGAGCTAAGGAGAAGGCTGCTAGAGCTGAGGCACGCTATGATAACTTGGAGGACCAATTTCGCACTATGATGGAACGCATGGTAGCTCTGGAGCGCAAGTCCGGGAGTGCTTCTTGTGGTGCAAGTCAGTCTCGTCGTCATCCTGATTACGACGATGATCTTGACGACCATTCGTTAGATGAGGCGTCACCATATGGTCGATGTCGCTGATGTTGTATTTCACCAAGTTTAGATATTTTCCATTTAGTTTGATGTTACGCTTGTAGTTTTTGTTTTGGCTATTGTACTTATCTCTTTTATTGTAGACATAGAAATTTTGGGGGATTTTTTTGGCCAATATTGGAATACATCATTGAGTTTGCTGTTTATAGAGGTCTTTTTGCACATTAGTGTTCAGGTAGTTTAAACAATAAAATAAAAAAAATAAAAAACCAAATTAGCGTCGGCCTGGTCGATGCTACAAGAATAAAATAGCGTCCACAGGCCAGAAATATAACCGACACTAACTAACGTGGGCTGGCTTCGACGCTAACTTTAGCGTCGGCTTTTCGACGCTAAACAGCATAGTAAGGACGACGCTAACTTAGCGTCGGTCATTTTTCTAACCAGCTAAAAATGGAGTTAGCGTCGAATTAGCGTGGGCCTGGCCGACACTAATTAGCGTCGGTCTTGTCTGGGCCGACGCAAAATATTTGCTTCGAGAAACTTAGTGTCCGCCTCGACGCCGACGCAAAGCCAACGCTAAGATAGCCGTTAGCGTGGGCTTTTCCATTTTAGCGTGGGCTTTTGGCCGACGCTAAAAGCTGTTTTTCTTGTAGTGCAACATGACTTCGAACCCTACTCCACGGAGCTAAACATAACAGGAGTGAGTGATTGGGAGAACATTGTCTGCGTTATCTCATCCCACAGTGCCACATCCAAATGATTGCAATGATCATAACGGCTCACGCCAGACATTCTTTACCCAAATCGGGACTTGCCCGGTGTTTCAGTCAGGACGTCAATGTTTTTCTATGGATATCCACGACACAGAGGAGCTTCTCTCTGGCCACATGTGTTTTCCCCAAGCCCCAACGTCCCCAAGATCCTCATGATCGACACCTCAGACAATCGCACCTGCACCAATGTGTAATCTCAACTCCTAGGCATCACGCCCAACTCATGCACAGATGCATATGCATGTCAAGAAAACCGCACAAAACAACCACGTACTACCTCATCACTGTAGTACCTCGTTTATCCCTTGATAAACCACAGGATACCCTTACAGGATTAGTCACCCATCTTTGGTTCCGTTCCTTGCAATCACGTACCACTTCATCACTCGTAACACAATGTTCATGTCTTATGATACATTAGTCCATAACCTAGATGTATTATGGAGGTTAGGGTTCCACAAGGAATCCCTTCATCAATCTTCTCACTTGACTAGAAAGGAGCATTACTTATGCTTTATAAGTAACTCTTAGTGATTAAACATTATGGAGTCCTTAGATGATCTAAATCATCAAGGATGTGGAACATGGTTTTGTCATGTCCACTAGGTATTAGTAAATGTCTTTTACTAGAATCTTATGAGTCGATTATGGAGTTCATATAGATTCCCTTAGGAGATAACGCGTGTTTATACTATTATAGTGAAAAACTTCGAAGTACTATCCTTGTAGCAAAGTAGTTGATGAAATCTCCTTGATTAGGTATAGTTTGAAAACTCTAATCAAGTATCCATATGTGTCTCATTTAGTGTAAAACTCTGAGTTAGTTCCCTTAATTCTATTATTTAGTGTAGAAGAAAGCATGATTCTCCTTTGAAATCATTATTTTGTTTTCAAATTAATTATAACTTATAAACCTTTGGAAAGTTCTAAAAGGTAGATAGTGTAAAACTCCTTGTTTTTAAAGAAAGGTTTTGTAAGAATCCTATCTTCTCAAGGAAAGCTTACTAATTGAAATTCTTTAAAAACCATCTTGATTAATTATGGAACTCTTGGATCTTTGAAAAACTTTTCTTTAAAGCAACTTATTAAAGTAAGTGGTTAATCAACATCAAAACAACCTATTCTTAACATGATTCCTACATGAAGTCCAAAAACCCTTAGTTCACAACACATGGTTCTTTGGAACCAAAACTTGGTTTCTTTGGAAACCTTTTCAATTTATATAATTCTTATACTTTAGTATGAACATATAAAACCCATTAGCATCAACATTTTAAGGTCCTAACCCTATTTTCTACACCAAGGCCGAATGCCCCATAGGAAAATAGGATAAGTTTTCCTTTGTTTTAATTTATTGCATTATTAGAACCATCATAAGTTCATTTTACCAACACTTAAACATAGAAGATTTGGCTTCCCTCCTTAAATTCATATTGCCGAACCAAGCATGCCCATATACCACTAAAATACAGACATTTAACAACATCCAAGGTAGCATAGAATAATCACATCAACATATAAGCATGTTATCAAGACAACTTAGAACATAGACAAGTTCAAATCATTCAAAAACCCTATCCTTAGATCTTTGGACCTAAGAATAGTTTTTCACCATGCCAAAATACTTTTCTTATAGTACATACAAACATAATCATCATATCAATAGAGCCACATAATTTAATATGACAACAAAGTAAAGAACTTTATAAGGAAACCCTAGATCTAGGGTTTTCCTTCAACAAATTAGGAGGCCTTTATCACCACCATTTAAGGTGTGATATGGTTCACTCCCCCATTATCTTTGTGAAGATTCATTGAAGAGTAGAAGATCAAAACTTGGTCACCAAAACCACAAGGAAAACAGTGACCTAGAGGAGAAACAAACAAGTTTAAAAACTTGATTTTTCAACTTCATAAACAATGAGGACACAATGATTTTTCAACATCATGAGGATGGTAACATAAAGATGTTCTCAAGAGTAATAAAGAGAAGAAACTAAGTTAGAAACTTACGCTTGAACAAGGGTTCAAAATCAAGTTCAAGAAGCTTGAACCTTCTTGAATGATTCTTGAATATCTTGAAGCAAACAACTTCAAATGAAGAAATTTGAAAGTGGAAAGTTGTTTAGATGAATGAGATAAACAAAAATATGAAGTTAGAATGATGAAATAAGGTGAGTAATACTACTTGGCCGAAACTAGGAAGGAAGGAGAGAGAAGAGAGAACTTGAACTTTGGTGTTTGAGTGAGAAATGAATGGAATAGTGATTTTTGGTGTTCCCCCCTTGAATGGCCGAATACTAAGGGCCTTGTGGACTCCAAAATATTATTCAATTTTGGTCATAGAGAATGGAGGTCCAAGATTCAAGTTGATGAGTGTGTTGTTGCTTTTGGAGGGCTTAAGGACAAGATTAACCAAATGTGGCTAAGATGCTTTTTCCATTAATGGTTAATGTCATAAACTTGACTTGAGATGATAGAAAGCCAATCTTGGCTCCTCCCAAGGTGGAATGGCCGAATGGCCTTAACAAAATGCAACAAGAATAGTTACATTTTCATTTAGTTAGGAATTAGGCAATTAGGGTTTTTACCAAAAATGGATAATTGGTTTTTAATACTTTTGGTAAATTTTTGGATTTTAAGAAAGCTAATTCTCTTCATTAGGAATAATCAAAAAGGTAACGGAAAATGTAATTCAACATTACATCTCACTTAATTCCCTATTTCCCGGCCTCCGGCACGCAAAACAAGAAATTACCCGATAACGATCAAAACAGAACTTTTATCGGTTTTTCGTCTCTTGACGACAAAAGAAACTTTACCACAACATAACCATAAATATAAACCATCCTATAAACATTGACATATATATATATATATATATATATATATATATATATATATATATATATATATATATCATATCAAACATAAGGTGGCGATCATAATTAAATGTTGATCATAAAGAGTTACAGAAACAGGGGGTGTTACAACATTCCCCTACAACAAAAAGTTTCGTCCTCGAAACTTGAGGGCGTCAAAACAACTGCGGATCCTGCTCCTTCATCTTCTCTTCCAGCTCCCACGCCGCCTCCCCAGACGCTTCATTCCAGATGACCTTTACCAGAGCAATATCCTTCCCTCGAAGCTACTTCATTCTTCGGTCCTCGATCCTGACGGGAGAAGTTTCAAAAGTTAGGTTATCCTTTAATTGTGCTGCATCAGGCTCAATGACATGCATGGGATCAGGGATACACTTTCGCAATTGCGAAACATGAAATACATCATGAAGATTTGAAAGAAACGGGGGTAAGGCAATTTGATATGCTACTGGGCCAACTCTACGAAGGATTTGATAAGGTCCAATGAATTTTGGTGTGAGTTTCCTGGATTTTATTGCTTTACCTATCCCAGTCACGGGCGTGACTATCAAGAATACATGGTCCCCTTCCCGGAACTCAAGCGGTCGATGCCACTTGTCCGCATATCCTTTTTGTCTACTTTGAGTAGCCCTCATCTTATCTTGGATCAACTTCACCTTCTCGGTAGTCTGACGTACGAGCTCAGGTCCTAGGGTAAGATGTTCTCCGTCCTGGTACCAACATAACGGTGTTCTACAACGCCTCCCATACAGGGCTTCGTAAGGTGCTATCCCTATGCTAGAATGAAAACTGTTGTCGTAGGTGAACTCTATCAATGACAAAAATCCTTCCCAACTCCCTGATTGCTCAAGCACACAAGCTATGAACAGATCCTCTAAAGACTGAATCTTTCTCTCCGACTAACCATCTGTCTGCGGATGGTATGTCAAACTCAAACGCAGCTTCGTTCCTAGAGCCTCTTGTATGCTTTGCCAAAAGCGAGACGCGAACCTCGGGTCTTTGTCTGAAACGATACTGGATGGTACACCGTGTAACCTAACGATCTCCCCGATATAAAGTTGGGTCAACTTCTCCATCGATTACTTGATGTTTATGGGTAAAAAGTGTGCCGACTTGGTGAGTTGATCCACGATCACCCAAATTGCATCATAACCCTTCGGCGTCCTAGGTAAACTAGTCACAAAATCCATGGAGATGCCATCCCATTCCCATTCGGGAATATCTAAGGGCTGCAGCATTCCCGCGGGTCTCTGGTGCTCCACCTTCGCTTTCTGACACACTAGACACGACGATACAAAACTGGCAACGTCTCTCTTCATCCCGCGCCACCAATACATCCATTTCAGATCTTGGTACATCTTGGTTGACCCCAGATGCATACTCAGCTTGCACATGTGAGCTTCCTCGAGTATCAGCCTCCTTAGTTCCACATCACTGGGTACATAGATTCTGCCTTTGAACCTCAGAATCCCATCTGGTCCCTCTACAGACTCTGACGTGGTCTCCTGCCGTCCGGCCTCTCTCTCTTTCATGAGATACTGATCCTCACTCTGTTTCTCTCTAATCTGATTCAAGAGATCACTCTTCACCATGATCATACCTACACTGAGCTTCCTTGGAGATGCTTCTACAGCTAACTTCAGATCTCTGAACTGCTCGATGAGCTCTCGCTCTGACCATCATGGCTGACGCATGGAGCACTTTTCTACTTAAGGCATCCACTCCAATGTTTGCCTTTCCAGGATGATAGTGTAACTCGAAGTCGTAGTCCTTCAAAAACTCTAACCATCTTCGTTGCCTCATGTTGAGCTCCTTCTGGTCAAACAAGTACTTCAGACTCTTATGATCACTGAAAACGCTGCACTTTGCCCCGTACAAGAAATGCCTCCAAATCTTCAGAGCGAAAACCACCGCAGCTAACTCCAAGTCGTGAGTCAGATAGTTCTTCTCATGATTCTTCAACTGCCTTGAAGCGTAAGCTACCACCTTCCTGTTCTGCATCATGACGCATCCCAAACCTTGGTACAAAGCATCACAAAACACCTCAGAAGGTTCGTTGGGGTCTGGAAGTACTAGCACTGGTGGACTGGTCAGACGCTTCTTCAATTCCTGAAAACTAGCGTCGTAGGCCTCGGTCCATGCAAACGCTTGGTCCTTCCGCGTTAACTTGGTCAACGGTGCCATAATCTTGGTGAATCCTTCAATGAACCTCCGATAGTTGCTCGCTAACCCAACGAAACTATGGATCTCTGTTGCTGTCTTTGGTTGTTCCCACTGTAACATAGCTTTCACTTTTGCTAGATCCACAGCGATCCCCTCCTTTGAGATAACGTGACCCAAAAACTGAACCTCTTCTAGCCAAAACTCGCACTTCGAAAACTTGGCATACAACTACTTCTCTTTGAGTATTTGCAGTACCACTCGCAAATGTTCTGCATGCTCTTCTTTATCCCTAGAGTAGATAAGGATGTCGTCGATAAATACCACAACAAACTTATCTAAGTAAGGGCGAAAGATCCTATTCATGTAATCCATGAATATGGCAGGTGCATTCGTCACTCCGAATGGCATTACAAAATACTCGTAGTGTCCATAACGTGTTCTGAATGCCGTTTTTGGAACATCCTCCATTTTGACTCGGATCTGATGGTAACCCGACCGTAGATCTATCTTAGAAAACACAGCTGCTCCTCTTAACTGGTCCATCAAGTCATCAATCCTCGGAAGTGGGTACTTGTTCTTTATAGTGATCTTGTTCAACTGACGGTAGTCCACACACAGCCGAGACGTCCCATCCTTCTTCTTCACAAGCAGAACTGGTGCTCCCCACGGTGACACTCTGGGCCTAACAAACTGTTTGGACATAAGCTCCTCCAACTGTTTCTTTAGCTCCTCTAGCTCTGTGAGCGCCATCTGGTACGGTGCCATAGATATTGGTCCAGATCCCGGCATTAGGTCTATTGCGAACTCGATGTCTCTGACCGGTGGAAGTCTAGGTATGTCTTCAGGAAAGACTTCTGTAAACTCATCAACAATCGGAATCAGACGCGCATCCTTCTCGCTACTGACCTCGAGGAAGGACAACAACAAGTATCCTTGGGCTCCTTCTCTCAAAGAAGCTTTCGCCTGATTGGCAGAGATAAAACCAGAAATCTCACTTTTTGGAAAGATTAGGCCTCGGTTGGCACAGTCCAAAAGAACATGGTTAGAGGACAGCCAATCCATCCCCAAGATAACATCCATTTGCGATAATTGCAAACAGATCAGGTTGACTACAAACTTCCTACCCTCAATAAGAATAAGGCAGTTTAGACAGGCCTCAGCCATAACAACAGGTTTCGCAGTAGGCGTGGAAATAATCAAATGGAAAGGTAGTGGAGAAACAGATAATCCCATTATCCGTTGCAATAAATGGTTTAAACTTAATTAATGTTAGAGATACAATGCCATCTATGAGTTTTCTTAGCTTTTGGGAGAGTTGGTTATTAACATGGTATCAAGGCCTCTACAATCAAATGATGATCCTTACCAGCCCTATTATAATCAAAGTTGAATTTCAGCGTAAGGTAAAGTGGGTCTGTGCATTATTCAGGTTTCAAGCCCAAAGGGCTCTTGCATTATGCTGCATTTTTGAGATACAAAGCCATTCATGAGTATTCTCCTAACAGTCTAAGCTTTTGGGAGAGCAGGTCATTGACAACTATTTTTACAAGTCACATATTCATAGCTTCAAAGACCTTAACTAAAAGTATTAAGTAGCTAACAGAAGACCAAAGAATTGTGATTATTATATCTATGGCAGTTAGAATCGTAACAATCATGAGATTCAGATCGCGAAACGTCACGATTCTGCAGGCCACCGATAGAGAGCGCATGCTGAATCGAAAATGAGACCGAATCGTGCGATTAGTTTTCGTATCACAGACGAACAGCATGACGTGTGATTCAGATTCGTGACACACAAAACGCAGGAGCTCGTTTACATAACCAGGTCGCGCTCAAACCGGGTCGGGTGCGAGCCGAATTTGGAAAGACTGATTTCTTGCCCTTTTTTATTCGGTTTTTTAAGGGGAGGGGGAAGTGACGATATTGTCCTCCCATTTTTTATATCCCAAACACATCATTACATCAAAAGACATTGGGTTCAAGCATAGATAAGGCTCAACGTTACACTGATTTTTTTAATTTTTTAATATAAGGATTGGGATGATGAGAAATAACACACGGACCATTTTAGTCAAGTGCACTTTGATGACATATCAAAGTATAATCTTAACTTGTTAGGACAGGTTAATAAACTGAATTCCATGAAGAATAAATAAACCATAAACAAAAGAAGAGAGTCAATAGATTCTATATTTCAGAAACCTGTTGAGATCCGACATCGACTACAGATATGACTAAAGTAGTTCTTATAAGGCTTGGGCAATCTTCACCTCTCGAGCTAGCTTTTGGGGATAAGTTAGGCCTAAAGTCCAAATTCTAAGATAGTATAAGAGCCTATCCTAAATATGTTATTGGGTCATTTATTCCACCTGCATTTATCCACGCTCCAGATTTCCAATCCTGGGCGTGAGGGGGGTGTTAAGATCCTACATCGACTAGAGATATGACCAAAGTAATCCTTATAAGGCTTGGACAATCTTCACCTCTTGAGCTAACTTTTAGGGTTGAGTTAGGCCTAAAGCCAAAATTCTAAGAAAACCATTAGCTAACTGTTGTGAGAAAGGAAAATTTTAAACCATAATGAATTTAGGCTACCAATGCTAGAATTTTAGATAACCTATATAGAAATAAAATGACCTAGCTTCCTTAACAGTAAAC
The DNA here is from genome assembly GCA_039655645.1 of Ammopiptanthus mongolicus. Classification (NCBI taxonomy): domain Eukaryota; kingdom Viridiplantae; phylum Streptophyta; class Magnoliopsida; order Fabales; family Fabaceae; genus Ammopiptanthus; species Ammopiptanthus mongolicus. The sequence continues at coordinate 35,477,874 of CM077350.1, forward strand.
AACATATAAGGTAATATTCAATACATACCTTTCTTAGTAACCCGAAAGAGATATATAGCGATAGTTAGAAGGAAATATCATATCACATGCTTCTTTATACCAACAGAAATAACATACTATACAGAATAATTATGAGTTAAACTAAATTCAATGTACTACTAAAGCCATCTCAGATTATCAAGATCAAACACATGGAGAAAGAAAAGTGACCAAATGAACAAAGTGCACAGAGAAAAAACAAGTAAAGACACCCACGAAAAAATGGAAGCAGCAGATAATCTTCAGTCCTTACGAATGTCAAATTCTCATATTGGCCAAGGTCATATGGATGCTTATAGATACTTCCACCTTTCTCTGCAAGCCATAAAGCCCTCACTCCTTCATGATACTGCCAACACAATCGCCCAATTGACAAAGTTGGTATCAGTCTGGTCAAGTAAAATAATAGCTTTGAACTAAAAACATCTAATAACCTCTATTGTAGTCTTGTTATGCAGGATGAGATAGATATGCCATCCTAAAATTACACATAGTGCTATAGATAAGGGGACCAGCAAGAGCCCAGAAACAACCTACAACAAAATTGATTTCGTGAGAAAATAAATTGTTAAGTTTACTTAAGAAAATTATATATTCATTTTTAACAGAACCTACATAAACAGTTCTGAAGGAGCCCCCATTTTTCTCTTCATCCTGTATACCATCATAAGCTAGACCGCCCACAAGTAAGACCTACAAACAAATGCAGAAAGGAAAAGGAAGTTAAATCAGACCCAAGATTTCAGTTCTATAAAAAAACACAGCTTAACAAGGAACTCATAATAATCATAATAAAAAGGGGAAAAATGCATTTTAGCACCCTGAACTTCGGGTCATATGTGATTTAGTCCCCTAGCGTTTCTAAAGTGTGCAAAATATCCCTTTTATAAATTTTTCTATTAAAGTCTGACGGAATAGGTCATGTGCATGGCACGTGATCATTGTTTTTCCCCCAAAATCACCCCTCGAACTCACACTTATGCCCTCTCTCTCCCTCTCTCTCTCTCTTTTTCTCTCTATTGTATGAACTTTTCTACAAAATCACTCACTCAAAGTCACTCAAACTCAGCAATCCAAGACAGGAAATCAAAGCTGCAAATTCGCTCAAACCCTAATCACTTACCTCTCACTCAAACTCGCATTCTGCTGCAAATTCACGTTTTCCTGCAAGAATTGCTTCTGCAACTGCATTCGTTTTCTTATCACCTTGCAGAGAATATCAAATTGCACTTTTTAAGTTGGATATCTTTAGTGCTAAATGAATAAACAAATGCTTTCCACTTTCCATAACCGCCAACACGAAACTAAGAATCCAGTTTGTTAAAAGAGTATTTAAATATGCAGATAAAAGGAGGTATGTATACTGGTTTGAGTTTATGCATGTCATGGAAATTTTATGGGTTGATGGTGTATATAGTGGTTTTATTGGGTTAGCTTCATGAGCAAGTAGGATGATTTGCACAATTGCCTTATTTTGGATTACCATATTTGATCGTGGCTAATTGGTGATCCTGGGGGCTGCATTCTATACAATCTTATATTTCCTTTAAAATGGGTACTTTAATGCATCCGAGTGAGAAGAGCAATAAATCCCCATCTCCATGCTAACTTTGAGTATTCTGGTTCTGCAACTTGACAAAACATGTGCCTCATTGTCAAGGAGAAAGATTTGTCGAAAATCGAAAGTTATGTAACTTAAGGAAAAACAGAAGTACACATTAAGTCAGTAATTGACACACTTGAGATAGAACAAGCAACTAATAATGTAATATTTTGATTGAGGAAACAGAATTCCAATCACATTTGTAAATATTTTTTTGGTAGTTTTGGTCATTGCCTTGGTGATGACATGGTAAGAATCCCAATAGGGCAAAAGAACAAGCAAAAAGAATCTGAATGCCAAGTCACAATCTGATTCTCTAGTCCATCGTGAAAAACTGATGCAGAAGCAGGACCTTGCAGCAAATAGATCAATAACCAGGTAGAGGCTAAAGTCATTTCACTGGAGAACATTATTCCTATACTAGTCAGCTGCACCATGTATAAAAGAAAATACCACAGTTGCGGATTTTGCATTCGTTTTCCTGTCTTGGATTGCTAAGTTAGGGTTAGTGACTTTGGGGATTTTGGAGAAGAGTTTGACCACGGGAGAGGGGGGACTAGTGTGAGTCAGAGGGGTGATAAAAGAATATGTTGCGCCTGAATCAAACAGTACCGTTAAAGTTTTACCTCCAATGTTACCTTCTCCCTGGATCAGGTCTTGGTTCTGAGAAGCTTCAGCACTATTCACTGAGTAGACTCGCCCTTTTACCTTGGGCCTTGCTGCTCGAACCAGGTTGACAGCAGGTTTTGCCTTGGGTTGTCCGCACTCCTTTGCTATATGACCTGGCTGCCCGCAGTTGAACCAGATGATCCCTGTCGTTGAGCACTCCCTTGTATAGTGGTCTCCTCCATACTTGAAGCACTTGACACCAACAGCTCCCGAAACTGCACGGTTTTCGTTGTCCTTCCCTTGGAATCGTTGATAGCGCTGACCTCTAGACGGCTTTGAGTAGGGCTTCTTGTGATGGAAACTGCTACCACCACTCTTCTTGAACCTTGATGGCCCAACGCTTCCTTGGGTTTTGCTCCGACTTCCTTTCAGTTCTTCAATTAGCCAGCATTTGTCCATGAGCTGAGGAAAAGTAGAAATATCGAACGGCATGACTGCCTCCTTGAGCTCGTGTCTCAGACTCTCCTCGAACTTTCTGCACTTCCAGGCTTCGTTGGGTTTGTCTTGGAAGTAGTTGGAGAACTTTGCCAGACCCTCAAACTTGGCAGTGTACTCGCAGACTACCATGTTTCCTTGACATAGCTGGAGGAATTCCATCTCCTTGGCATGCGTAGCACTCGCAGGGAAATACTTCTCAAAGAACTTCATATGGAAGAGCTCCCAGGTGATGGCTTGTCCAGCGTGCTCGGCCACCTGGCGGGCTCCCCTCCACCAGTACTCTACATCACCTACCAGCATGTAGTCTGCATAGGTCACTTTATCAACATCTGAGCACCTCATGGCTTCAAAGATCTTTTCCATTTCTTGCACCCACAATTCTGCCTTCTTCGAGTCGTATTCTCCCTTGTAATGCGGCGAGTTGTTCCTATGGAATTCACTCAACCCTCAACCGCCAGCGGTCGCCTGTTCTCAAAGTACAAAAGCAGCAGTCATCTCCCTCATAGCTTGCACAGCACCAACCATGCCCGCGTTCCTATTTGCCATCTCGCTCTGCAAGACCAACAAAGTTCAGTACAGGCTAGAGGTTCCTTTGCACAAGCTCAAACAATGTTGTCATTCCTTTCGGAATTCAACAACACACAAGTCACAGAGGCACACAGCACAAACAAGATAGACCATCCACAAACCCAAAAAGACTCGGCCAGCTCTGATACCAAATAATGTAACACCTCACTTTAGGGGTCACGATTATTCAACACAAGACCATAATTAAAAGCGGAAAATATATAAATAGAGCTTACCGAAAATATGGGTTTTTTTTTATACTTGAGTTCCAAAACCATACGCGTATACTTACACAACAAGGGTATTAGCATTATCATAACAATATTAAAAGATAGACCATCTCTCAAAATACATAGGTACACATAGTAGTTTCAACACTGCACTACAGGAGAAAACAAAATAGCATAAAGACCATCTTATCCTATACTACAGGAGACGCAGGTCCAAAACATAAAGGGGAAGGGGATACATAATAAATATACAGACAATGGGAAGACTCCAGAGACTGGCCAAACACTGACACTACACTAGTCATCAGAGTAATACTCCTCAAGGTCCTCCTCCTCCTTGTCCTCCTCCATGGCCTCCTCCTCCTCGTCCTCATCCTCCAAGGCCTGCATGTCATAACCGCTCATGATCTGCTCCGCGTACTGCAGCGCCTCCTCGTCAGTCCTCAACCACCAGGGGTTAGCAGGGGCTACTGATAACTCATTTTATGAAGAGTTATGTGTACCTTTTTCACTTGTGCTTTTGTGGTCTTTGAGTATTTTGAGTTTATGTTTTTATTGTTTTAGTGTGATTTTATGTAAAGTGTGTTTTATAAGAGTCTTTTGTGAGTTTTCATCTTTTGGTGTCTTTTAGAACTGTTTTTGGTGATTAATTGAGAGTTTTCTATGTAGGACAGTTTTTGGAGAATCAGGCGCTGAACTGGAGACGCTACTATAGGAATTGTTGTAGCAATCGTAGCTGAAGCTGTTTTGGAAAAAGGACAAAAGTTCAAAATATTCTCTTACATGATGAGGTGTCCTTTGCTGATTAGGGTAGTGACTTACATGTGGGGCTAGTATTTAATGCATTGGACTTAAGGAATTGGGCCAAGGACACTTTTACTAGCCAACTTTTAGCCCAAAAAGGATGAGAGAGGAAAGGGCCTTGAGACAAGCTGGAAAAGAACCCTAAAAGGGGGACAACAGGAGAGAGACCGGACATCTTCCTCTTCCCTACTGGAGCAAGGACAGCAGCTACGCCCCTTTCCCTCTCTTTCCTCCATTGTAATGGCTTCTTCTTCCATTTCTTATTTTTCTCTTTGTTTTTGTAAGCTCAATATGAACTAAACCTCTTGTAGCTATGGGATGTTGAACTTGTAATGGATTTCTAGTGAATGTTATGTTATGCCTTGCTATTGCATTTTCTATAAATCTGATTTGATTGTGTTTTAATTGAGCTTGATCACTTTAGTTAGAACTTGAGCTCACGGCTCCTTGGAAAAGCTAAGTGTAGCAGAACTGTTTTATAGATAAGAGTAAAATCATTAGTTGAAAAATTATGATGAAGAGTGATTTAGGAATGAACATTCTAACTCTTAGGCTAGCTAGAATGAGCTTAAGAGAGGCGTGAATGTAACTAATATGGACCTAGAAATAGGAGAAGTTTAGTGAAGTTCATCTCAGAACTGTTGGAAAACAAACTTTCATTTCCTGGAGCCAAATTACCGTAGCATTGCAAATGCATAACTCAACTAGACTGAAGTTGCAAGGGATACTTCCCCGTAGCTGTTTTACTCATTCTGTTAACAAATCCGCTTTTATTGCTCTAGCATTTATTTTAACCAAAGTTGTCTTGGATACACACACACAAATTATTTGTTACTCTTTGTTAATCTTGATTAATAGAACCATTAATTCAAACTTGTTACTTGAATCACCATATAATCCTCGTGGGAACGATCTCTCTTACACTTTATTACTTGTTACACGATTGTGTATACTTTCACAAGCTCATCAACTATTTTTACACCAACAAGTTTTTGGCGCTGTCGCCGAGGATTGTAATGGTGTTTAATTAACAAGTTTTAAATTGATAGTTCTATTAGTTGATATAACTTATCATCTTTGAGGTGTTTTGTTGTAGCATCAGGTACTTAAAACTGTATGCACATGCAGAGCACAACTGTTACTGAAGCAACTAGTCATATCTCTGAGATGGCTAATGATGATCAGATTGATAACATGGCTCTGGCCAATGACAGCACTGCTGCCATCAGGAGCTATGCCATGTTTGATCCTGGAACCATGAACTCATGCATTGTGAGGCCTAACATTATTGCAAATCATTTTGAGTTGAAGCCTGTGATGTTCCAAATGCTGTAACTTGTGGGGCAATTCAGTGGGTCACCTCAAGAAGACCCATATCAGCACCTAAAACAGTTTTTGGATGTGGCTAACAATTTTAAAAATCCTGGTGTCACTGATGATGCATTTAGGCTGATGTTGTTCCCTTATTCTTTGAAAGACCGAGCCAAGGCTTGGTTTAATTCTTTGGAGCCAAACTCAGCGGAATCATGGAATAGAATGGGTGAAAAATTCTTGACCAAATACTCCCCACCTATCAAGAATGCTAGAATGAGGAATGACATCACTTCTTTCAAACAAATTGATGATGAATCCTTGTTTGAGGCTTGGGAAAGATTCAAAGAACTGTTGCTGAAATGTCCACACCATGGGCTAACAGTTTGTATTCAGATGGAAACATTCTATAGTGGGTTGTTACCACCCACAAGACAAATGTTGGATGCATCTTCGGGTGGTGCTTTATTGAGAAAATCCTACAATGAAGCCTATGATTTGATTGAGACTGTTGCAGCTAATTGCTACCAATGGTCCACTATAAGGATCAGCTCAACCAAAAATATTGCTGGAGCTCATGATTTAAATGAAGTTTCTATCCTATCATCTCAGATAGCGTATCTTACTCATATGCTGAAAAATGTCACCATTCCATATCCAGGTGCTACAGCATCTCCAGTAGCAATGACAGAACCAGTAACTGATGTGCAGAATGTTTCTCAAATGAGTTCCCTCTTTTGTACCTACTGTGGAGGAGGTCATTTGTATGAGGAGTGTCCGAGTAGCCCAATTTCAGAGAATTATGTTGGGAATAACAACATGGGTGACAACCCTTACTCAAATGCCTATAATCCAAGGTGGGAGCAACAACCAAACTTCTTATGGAGTAACAATGCAGAGGCAAGCAGTTTTAATGATTCTACCAGGCCCACCTATCCACCAGAGTACCCTCTTCAAATAGCTCAGCCCCAACAAATGTTGCAGCAAGTAATCCCCAACAGATGCTGCAGCAAGCTGAACCAGCAAATTAGGAAATATCACTTGAGGTTGTGCTTAAAGCCTTTATGGAAGAAACAAAGGCTCAAATTCAAAGTCAGGGGGAGGGCATAAGAAACTTAGAGAATCAACTAGGGCAATTGGCTAGTGCACTGAGTTCTAGGCCAAGTGGATCATTGCCTAGTATAACAGAAATAGCAAATCCACCAAGTCCTAATGGGAAGGAGCATTGTAACGCCATACATCTCAAAAATGGGAAGGAAATCTCTGCATTAGCAAGGAAAAATGAAGATAACAAGGGTAAAGGCGATGATCTTGAAGTTGAAACTGATTCGGCGAAAATTGCTACAAATAACGTTGGATCTTCCACACTCTGCAGCAGCAACAGCACAGCAGCAAAATGCTGCAGCATCCCCCACAAGTTCTGTCGAACAGTCATGGCCTAAGCTGGCACCCGAGAGGCCCCCACCACCTTTTCCCCAACGATTGAAGAAATCTATCCAAAACAAGCAATGTGGCAAGCTGATTAATGCTTTAAAGTACTTCAATGAGGGGATGCAAGAGTGTTTCTTTGTGCATTCATTTGACACCCTGGTGGAGAAACAATTTGTGAAAAAGCAAACTGTTATGACTGATGGTGTAATCCAAATTCAAAATGATGATTCATATGATGAAGAAATTGCTGAGTTAGTTGAGAGAAAGCAAATACAACCTAGATGGGCCGGGAAATTTGAATCATTGGAGGTAACTGAGCAAACTTTCAAAAATAATTTGTCATTAGTGGATCAACCACCTGTTCTTGAACTGAAACAGCCCCCAGCCCATCTGAATTGTGTGTATTTGGGGGAGCTTGAAACCATACCGGTGATCAACTCTATTTTTCTAAATTCTAATGTACCAATGACAATGATCTTCAATGATAAAAATGAGCTGAAACTCACCACAACTGTTACTAGGTGGAGGATTCGCATGGATTACAAGGGAAAGAGAAAGGGGTGGCCAAAACTGGAGAAAAGGAGTCTTCTACTCCTATCAAGATGAATGATCTAGCCTCAAGGGAAGCACCAGGAGAAGCTCCAGCAAATGTGCTCAGAATTGCAGATTGTTGCTGCTGCAACAATCCAATCAGGACTTACCTTTTGCTTTACCTTATTCCTCTCATACTCAGTTTTATTTATTTCTCAGTTTAATCATTTTCCCTGTTACTGCACTGTGGTCCTTAGAATCTATCAGTTTGTTAAGTTGTTTAATTTTAGTTATGTGTGGGTCAATGTACTTTGACCCAAGTTTGTTTTCCTTTTTGTGTGTTTTTATTGTTAGTGTCGTTGACCCCACCATGTGCACAATCATCCCCATCATGGGGTTTTGTTTAATGAAACTTGTCTGCTCTGAAATTCCACAAGTGCACCTTTTTGGCAGCTTTGACTTGATTGTTTTATTTTGTGCTTGTGTGATTGGATTTAATTGTTTGAAGCTCGAGGCACATGCTTTAGCAATTCTGATCTACCTTGTGAGCTTTTAGGCCAAAAGAGTTTTATCCTTGTTTCTGTGTGAATACCATTCTTATTCATAATTCTCTGATTTTGCCTTGCTGCCTTCATACTTGCACACATCTCTGCTTCACACACTTTTGCTAGAGGCACATTTTGTTTTCATGAGCCTAGTATTGCCTAAATAGCCTACCCTTGGATACTACCTTTGTGTGAACCCCTTTGAGCCTGCAAGCCCTTCGTTTCTAATGAACCCACATTACAAGCCATATCCTGAAAAACCAATGTCCTAACTAGATGGAGTGGCTGGTGTGCTTCATGATTTTACATGCTATAACATAAGTTTGGGGGTGCTCGAGGGCTAGCACGGCTTTAAGTTTGGGGGTGCTATGCAGCTATTATGTGAGAAAATATCAGAAATTGAACTGTTGCTGGTAAAAAGCAATGGTTTACAAAAAAAAAAAAAAAAGAAGAAGAAGAAGAAAGGAAAACAGCAAAGCAATTGCAAGGAAAAATGTTGAAATGTTGCAACAACTGCTCTAAGGGTAAAAAGGAGGAAACAGAATTCAAAGAAGTATAAAAAAGGGAAAGGAGTCAAACAAAATGAAAAAGATCAAAAAGTCCTCCCTAACTAGTGTGAGTTGGACCATGAAAGAAATAGTTGTGAAGCAGCAAAAAGAGAAAGCATACCTAAGATCCATCTAGTGTAGCCACCTTCCCAGAACTGTTCCTACCTGAACCCAAGCCCCATTGCAACCAAATAAAGTCCTCTAGCAGTGTACAGTTTTAATTGTGAGTGGTGTGTTTAGAAGCCTGTCAAGGTCGTGTTTGAGTGTGCATTTGAATGGTGATTGAGAGTACCTATCTTAGCTTGAGAAGAGAGGAAGAACACACTGTTCTGAGAGTGTAGTGCTGTAGCATGTTGCTGAGAGTTGAAAATGAGGACAGCCATGAATGCTTGCTTGATTGAACTTCATGATTGTTGATGCATTGTCAAGTATGCCTTGTGAAGAATTTGGTTTACAAAGAAGAAAGTTTTGTGTTTGAGCTAATTTGAGCACATGTGTCGAGGTTTAGAAAAATTTGTGTCTTTTCTTTTTAGTTTCTTTTGTTTCCATTAATTGAGGACAAGCAATGATTCAAGTTTGGGGGTGTGATAACTCTTTTTATGAAGAGTTATTTGTACCTTTTTCACTTGTGTTTTTGTGATCTTTGAGTATTTTGAGTTTATGTTTTTAGTGTTTTAGTGTGAATTTGTGTAAAGTGTGTTTTATAAGAGTCTTTTGTGAGTTTTCATCTTTTGGTGTTTTTTAGAACTGTGTTTGGTGATTAATTAAGAGTTTTCTGTGCAGGGCAGTTTTTGGAGAATCAGGCACTGAATTGGAGACGCTGCTATAGGAATTATTGTAGCAATCGTAGCTGAAGCTGGTTTGGAAAAAGGACAAAAGTTCAAAATATTCTCTTACATGATGAGGTGTCCTTCGCTAATTAGGGTAGTGACTTACACGTGGGGCTGGTATTTAATGCATTGGACTTAAGGAATTGGGCCAAGGACACTTTTACTAGCCAACTTTTAGCCCAAAAAGGATGAGAGAGGAAAGGGCCTTGAGACAAGCTAGAAAAGAACCCTAAAAGGGGGACAACAGGAGAGAGACGGGACATCTTCCTCTTCCCTACTGGAGCAAGGACAGCAGCTACGCCCCTTTCCCTCTCTTTCCTCCATTGTAATGGCTTCTTCTTCCATTTCTTATTTTTCTCTTTGTTTTTGTAAGCTCAATATGAACTAAACCTCTTGTAGCTATGGGATGTTGAACTTGTAATGGATTTCTAGTGAATGTTATGTTATGCTTTGCTATTGCATTTTCTATAAATCTGATTTGGTTGTATTTTAATTGAGCTTGATCACCTTAGTTAGAACTTAAGCTCACGGCTGCTTGGAAAAGCTAAGTGTAGCAGAACTGTTTTATAGATAAGAGTAAAATCATTAATTGAAAAATTATGATGAAGAGTGATTTAGGAATGAACATTCTAACTCTTAGGCTAGCTGGAACGAGCTTAAGAGAGGCGTGAATGTAACTAATATGGACCTAGGAATAGGAGACGTTTAGTGAAGTTCATCTCAGAACTGTTGGAAAACAAACTTTCATTTCCTGGAGCCAAATTGCTGTAGCATTGCAAACGCATAACTGAACTAAACTGAAGTTGCAAGGGATACTTCCCCATAGCTGTTTTACTCATTCTGTTAACAAATCTGTCTTTATAGATCTAGCATTTATTTTAACCAAAGTTCTCCTGGATACACACACACACAAATTATTTGTTACTCTTTGTTAATCTTGATTAATAGAACCATTAATTCAAACTTGTTACTTGAATCATCATATAATCCTCGTGGGAACGATCTCTTTTACACTTTATTTCTTGTTAAAAGATTGTGTATACTTGCACAAGCTCATTAACTATTTTTACACCAACAACTACCTCAGGAACGACTACCTGAACATATTCGGGCACTTCCTCTTCCTCCTCCCCCTCCATCTCCTCATCGTCTCCTCCTCCTCCTCCATTTCCTCATCGTCAGACGAGAGGATAATGAGGGGAGCAGAAAAGGATACCCTGGCAGGAGCCGGTGTGCTCTTACGAGCAGTCTTCCTCCAAGTCACCCGATGGCGGGAAATCAGAGGGTCTAGCTCGGAAGGCTCATAAGTAGGCTCTTGGGGTGGGACAACAGGGATAGAACAGCCGGCCACAAATGTAGGTACAGCAGAAGTAGACAGTGTAGTAGGCGGAGGTGGCATAGAAGCAGGGTCAACATATATGTCCCAGGGCTCCTCCCGGTGAACTGCAGTCTGGGTGCTGGGCTGTCGCGGATGATCAGCAGGTGGTGGTGGTGGTGGTGGCTAGGTGAGTCCTGTGCTACCGTCACCACTAAACCGTACAGTACAAACTCTCTCAGACAGGCTCGTCATGGATAAAGGAAACTCTCTCCTACTCGTGAGACTCCCTGCTCCCGTGTATGTGCGACGTCCGTTAGGATGGATCATCCAAGCATCCGCCCCGTTGTGAAGCGTCAAGTCCAACGTCAATCGAGAAGGTGGATCGCTCGCCATTATCTACTCACCATAGTAGAAAGAAAACCACGCGGGCAGCATGACAACAAAAGTAATGAGGTGAGATTCCGCATATCGCACAACCATAACAACAGTGATAAAAGTCACGCACACACGCACCCAATCGGCAAATAGCGCATGGGCTTTCACAGCATAACAATTAAATTACATGACATCACAGTTAATGTATCAATCGACAATAATATGGGTCAAATGTCAACTCAAGTATGCAATGACACTACTGCAACATGACTCAGACCCCTACTGCATGGAGCTAAACATAATCAGAGTGAGTGATTGGGAGAACATTGTCTGCGTTATCTTAGCCCACAGTGCCATATCCAATGATTGCAATCATCATAACGGCTCACGCTAGACGTTCTTTACCCAAATCGAGATTTGCCCGGTGTTTCAGTAAGGACGTCAGTGTTTTTCGATGGATATCCACGACACAGAGGAGCTACTCTCTGGTCACATGTGTTTTCCCTAAACCCCGACGTCCCCAATATCCTCATGATCGACACCTCAGACAATCGCACCTGCACCAAGGTGTAATCTCAACTCCTAGGCATCACGCCCAACTCATGCACAAATGCAGATGCATGTCAAGAAATGCTACAAACAGCCACGTACTACCTCATCACTGTAGCACCACGTTTATCTCTTGATAAACCATAGGATACCCTTCGGGACCCACTTTTACACGACTTGCCATCAGTCGCCCATCCTTGGTTCCGTCCCTTGCAATCTCGTACCACTTAGTCGTTCATAACACGATGTTCATGTATTATGATACATTAGTCCATAACCTAAATCTATTATGGAGATTAGGATCCATAAGGATCCCCTTCATCAATCTTCTCACTTGTCTAACAAGGAACATTACTTTTATAAGCAACTCTTAGTGATTAAACATTATGGAGTCCTTGGATGATCTAAATCATCAAGGATGTGGGACATGTGTTTTACTAGAATCTTATGAGTCCATTAAGGAGTTCATATAGATTCCTTTAGGAGATAAAGCGTGTTTATACTATTGTAGTGAAAAGCTTCAAAGTACTATCCTTATAGTAAAGTAATTGATGAAATCTCCTTTATTAAGTATTGTATGAAAACTCTAATCAAGTATCTATCGGTGTCTCATTTAGTGTAAAACTTCTTTGAATTAGTTTCATAGTTATATTACTTAGTGTAGAAGAAAACATACTTCTTATTTGAAAATCACCAATTTGTTTTCAAATGAAATGTAACTTATAAGGTTTTGGAAAGCTCAAAAAGGTAATAGTGTAAAACTCTTTGTTTTTAAAGAAGGCTTTGTAAGAATCCTATCTTCTCAAAGAAGACTTACTAACCAAAAATCCTTTAAAACCCATCTTGATTAATTATGAAACTCTTGGTTCTTGAAAATATTTTCTTCCAAAAACAACTTATTAAAATAAGTGGTTGATCAACATCAAGGCAACTTATTCTTAAAATCGTTCCTTCCTGAAATCCAAAAACACTCATCTCACAACACATGGTTCTTTGGAACCAAAACTTGGTTTCTTTGGAAACCTTTTTAATTTATATACCTCTTATACTTTATTATGAACATATAAAACCCCTTAGCATTAACATTTTAAGATCCTAACCCTATTTTCTACACCAAGGCCGAATGCCCCAGAGGAAAATAGGATAGGTTTTTCTTTGTTTTATTGCATTGTTAAAACCGTATTAAGTTCATTTTACCATCACTTAAACATCGAAGCTTTGGCTTCCCTCCTAAACATGCCAAGGCCGAACCACTCATGGTCATACACAACAAAAATACAGCCATTCAACAACATCCAAAGTAGCATAGAATAATCACATCAAAATATAAGCATGTTATCAAGACAACTTGGAACATAAACAAGTTCAAACCATTCAAAAATCCTATCCTTAGATCTTTGGACCTAAGAATAGTTTTTCAACATGCCAAAATTCTTTTCTCCTAGCACATACAAACATAATCATCATATCAACACAACAACATAATTTAATATGACAACAAAGTAAAGAACTTTATAAGGAAACCCTAGATCTAGGGTTTTCCTTCAACAAATTAGGAGGCCTTTATCACCACCATTTAAGGTGTGATATGGTTCACTCCCCCATTAGCTTTGTGTAGCTTCCTTGAAGAGTAGAAGATGAAAACTTGGTCACCAAAACCACTAGGAAAACCGTGACCTAGAGGAGAAACAAACAAGTTCAAAACTTGATTTTTTTCAACTTCATATACAATGAGAACACATTGATTTTTCAACATCATAAGGATGATAACATAAAGATGTTCTCAAGAGTAATAAAGAGAAGAAACTACTTGAACAAGGGTTCAAAATCAAGTTCAAGAAGCTTGAACCTTCTTGAATGATTCTTGAATAACTTGAAGCAAACAACTTCAAATGAAGAAATTCCAAAGAGAAAAGTTGTTTAGATGAATGAGATAAAAAAGAATATGAAGTTAGAATGATGAAATAAGGTGAGTAAGACTACTTAATAGGTCTGGCCGAATGCAAGAGGGAAGTGAGAGAAGAGAGAAAATCTTAAACGTTTGTGTTTTGACTGAGAAATGAACGGAATAGTCTTTTGGTGTCTTGAACACCTAAAGGGCCGAGTTCTCCCTCCCTTGTGGACTCCAAATCCTCATTCAAATTTGATCATAAAGATTGGAGGGCCAAGATTCAAGTTGATGAGTCTGTTGTTGCTTATGGAGGGCTTAAGGACAAGATTAACCAAAAATGGTTAAGATGCTTTTTCTATTAGTGGTTAATGTCATAACTTTCTTGGATATGATAAAAGGAGGATTTTGGGCTCTTACCCAAGCATTATGGCCGAATGGCCTTGACTAATGTAACTAGAATAGTTACATTCTTATTTAGTTAGGAATTAGGTAATTAAGGTTTTTACCAAAAATGGATAATTGGTTTTTACTACTTTTGGTAGTTTTTGGATTTTAAGAAAGCTAATTCTCTTCATTAGGAATAATCAACAAGGTAATGGAAAATGAAATTCAACATTACATTCCACTTAATTCCCCGTTTTCCGGCCTTTGGCACGTAAAACGAGAAATTACCCGATAACGATCAAAACAGAACTTTTATCGGTTTTTCGTCTCATAACAACCAAAGAAACTTTACCACAACATAAACATCATATAAACATCCACATATACATATATATATATATATATATATATATATATATATATATATGTATGTATATATATATATACAAGGTATCAATCACAATGTTATGGTGATTATAACCGGTTACAGAAAACGGGGGTGTTACAGCATACATCACTATGTATAAGGCCCAAAAGATCACTTGCCCTTTCACTATTACCAGTGAATAGGGTTTTAGTCATCTTTCCCAATAAACTAGACTCACATATCTCATATGATTCATAATCAAAAGATTCCAATAATCCATCCTTATGGAGTTTGGAAATGCGTTTCTCATTTATGTGGCCCAAGCGACAATGCCAAAGGTAAGACGGGTTCAACTCGTTCGGTTTGACCCTTTTGGTATTATTGTTATAGATAGGCATGTCAAGATCAAGGACATACAGTCCATTATATATTTGTGCACTAGCATAGAAAATTTCATTTAAATAAATAGAACAACATTTGTCCTTTATTATAAAATGAAAACCACTCTTGTCCAAACAAGAAACAGAAATAATATTCCTGCTAATAGCATGCACAAAATAACAATTCTCCAACTGAATAATAAGCCCAGTAGGCAAAGTCAATACATAGGTTCCTATGGCTATAGCAGCAACTTTTGCTCCATTGCCAACTCGTAGGTCAACTTCGCCTTTTGCCAATTGTCTATTCCCTTTTAGATCCTGCATATTTGTACAAATATGAGATCCACATCCAGTATCTAATACCCATGATGCAGAAGTAGATAAATTGAATTCTATAAAATATATACCTGAGGTGGAAGTCTCACTTCCCTTTTCCTTGCTCTCTTCCAAGTATTCGGGGCAGTTCCTCTTCCAATGTCCGGTCTGACCGCAGTGGAAGCAAGTGCCCTCTTTAGAAACTCCAGCCGTAGGCTTTAAGCTAGAAGTGCTAGGTTTGGACTTATGGAAGCCCTTGCCTTTGCCCTTATGCTTATCCATGGGTTTCTTATGCTGCTTCTTGCTCTTTCTAGCTTGGACCATCATGATGGCCTTCCTTTTTCCTTTATTAATATTTTGTTCAGCAGATCTCAATATGCTTAACAATTCTGGCAACGGTTTGTCAAGATCATGCATATTGTAGTTCATGACAAATTGACTATAGCTCTCAGGCAACAATTGGAGAACTACGTCAATGGCCAACTCTTGTCCCAAAGGAAAACCCAATCTTTCAAGATTCTCAATGTACCCAATTAATTGAAGTACATGAGGATTTACAGGGCTTCCCTATACCAGTTTAGAATTGAAAAGGGTTCTGGAAACCTCGAACCGCTCATGTCTTGCCTGCCCTTGATAGAGCATTTTGAGGTGCACGTTCATATCGTACGCCTCCATGGTCTCATGTTGCGTCTAAAGATCAAAGGTCATGGTAGCAAGCATGAGGCAACCAACGTCTAAGGCATCATCCTGATGCTTCTTATAAGCATCTTTATCAGCCTTAGAAGCATTAGCAGCCGGTGGCTCCTTAGGGATTTATTCTTCAAGAACATACAGCTTCTTTTCATGCCTGAGGACAATCCTTAGGTTTCTGTACCAGTCCAAGAAATTCATTCCGGACAGCTTGTCCTTCTCAAGGACAGATCGCAGTGATAGGTTATTTGATGTGTGATTTGCAGACATGGTTATCTACAATAGAAATATACAGAATATAAGTATCATGCATAAACATATTTAATAAGGTCTTTTATTAAATACGCCTGCCACTATTTTACTCAAATCAATGACCATCACCATTGACTCGGAAAATCCCGTTGAAAGATTTTCTAGTGGGACCAAGATCCATATTTCACTTCATCCTGAGTCAGCTTTGGCTTATCGCCCAAAACAAGGCTATTTAGGTAGGAAACTCTTTCCAATTACATCTCATGTAATTCTTGGATTAGTTGGGTGAATAACTCTTATTCTAATCCATCTTATGGATTAATGCCCAACTCCATGCCTCTAAGCCCTTTTCAATCCTATTGAAGTTGGCTTAGTTAAGTCAGACCCAGTGGTTGACAATTGGATATTATATTTATCCCATCGCGTCTTACTAGTATAGACAAAGGTACTCTACTTTGGCAGACCTACGCTCAATTGATATTAATCTTGACGAGTGTCATGCATCGGAAGACACATTTAAACGCGACTTAATATTTCCTTTTGAGGGATTTATTTATAAATCTGATCTCACCATAAGTTAAACTGTTTAACCTACTATATACTAACATGCATCTCATACATATATAGCATATAACAAATGTGACATGGTTATAGCCCCTAACGCATTGATTCTCCCAAGCCAATGAGAGAATCTAATCTAAAACCCTAGTAGCGTATAAGCTTCACCAAGCATGATCACCTACCAAGTTGTCCTCTTCTGAAGTCGTCTTCTTGTCTCCACCATAACATTACAATTAATAGAAACCTCTTTTACATTCGAGGGGAATAAGGTGATAAAAGAATATACATATGGCATTTAAGAGAAAGGCACGACACGCAGGCCGTAATTCAAAATAACCAAAGAAAGAAGAAAAAGGACTAAGGCCATAACCATTTACCATACACAACCAAATACATAATAAAATTAATAATAAAATATTTATAATTATTAATTATTATTTTTAAGTGATTTCAAAAACCACTCAAAGCAACGCCTCTGATATCCTCATAATCGATTACCATAATCGATTACTGCTATTCTGACTTCTCAGAAAATGACTATTGTACTACCATAATCGATTATTGTACCACCATAATCGATTATTGTAATACCATAATCCGTCGCATAATCGATTACATAATCCATTATGTAATCTGTTATACTAACGTTGATGCAAACTCTTTGCATAATCGATTACATAATCGATTACATAAGCGATTATTGTGGTTCTGACCAGAATTGCCTTGCTTCCACGACGATTCGGGATCAACATTTGAGCCCTCATAATTGAATTACGTAATCGATTATGACGCGTCTGGATGTAAGGTGCGCATGACAGCAACACTTGCTGTTGCCGCAAAACAAGGATTTCAGAAAAACGTTTTTCGCAAAACACTTTTACGATTTTTCAAACATAACATGTTAAAGATCATATCCTTCAAAAACAAAACATGTTATAATAAATAAACACACAAGAGAATCATGGTTTCGCAAGCGGCTCTGATACCACTGTTAGGAATTTGCATATTAAAAATAAAAAACGCAGCGGAAAAATTCCCAATAAAAAGGATCCATGCGAATGGTCATGACTCATGATGTAGTGTTTACCTCTTGTAGCGTAGCTTTACCGCGATCACTGCAAGGGAAGAACAATTCTTCTCAAACGATCACGAGCACTACGAACAACGCTATCACCAGTGCCGCAATGGAGCATCACATCTACGTAGTCCAAGCGAACAAAACACCGCCGGAGAAAACGTCATGCTAGCTGATGGCAAGGGTGAGGGGGTGCGCCTACCAAGGTGGTGT